>JABWHU010000634.1:12914684-12960882 GCA_014189135.1 Dicerorhinus sumatrensis harrissoni | reverse complement strand
CCGGGGCTGGAGAAGGGTGGTGAGGGCAGGGCTCCGATGCTGCGTCGTGCAGGGGCTGCTGCTCTGGGCTGCGGTGGTGGTCGCCTCCCCCCGGGAGGGTGGGGGCCTGGCAGAGAGAGCACTGATTACATGCTGTACCTTGATGTGTCCTTCAAGAGAGTGTGGCTTGCGTTTCCATGACAACACGCAGGCAGCATCAGAGGAGACGGCTGAGCCCCTCCCCTGACCCACATCTGGCTCTGGAATGTGTCCCCTTCCCTCCCTCCGTTTCTGGGTCCTGGGAGCCCGGCCTGTGCCCAGCCCCGTCCAGAGGGCAGCCGCGTGGGTGGTCAGCGCTCGTTCCCGCTGGCACGCTCAGGGCTGCTCCTCTTTGGCCCTGCCCCAGCCCCGTGTGGGAGGGATGGACAGAAACAGCTGGGCACATGTGCGAAGCGAGGCAGAAGGGGAAGGGCACAGGGACGGGGGTCCCAGGGGCCTCTGCCTCACCCCAACTTTTCCCAGTCACATGTCTAGCCCGCCAAGGGGATGGGAAAAGCTCTGAAGTGGGAAGTGTTAACAGGACTGGACAGGGGGAGACTTTTTAACAGACGGTGACCGGACGGGGTAAGGAATGTGCTCCTCAGGGCAGAGAAGGGAGATGTGACAGACAGCAAGGGAAGCGATAGATGGAGAAGAATTCACCCGTGTTTTAGCCCACCTGGTTCAGACTCAGTGGTAAAGCCGTTGTGGAGAGAAGGGACGCAGGAGAGGCTTGCGAATGTTGCCAGGGAAAGGAGCTATACGGGAACGATGGAAAGTGCTGGAATCCGACAGCGGATTAGGCGATAGTGCTCATCAGTGTGAAATTTCCCGATTTTGATCACTGACCTGTGGTTCTGTAAGAGAATGTCCTTGTTCCTAGGAAATGCCCACCGAAGTATTTAAGAGGAGAGGTTGTCAAGACTCCAGCTTACTTTCTCTAACTGTCCAGAAAACACTATATATACACTGTGTACATATACATTGATGACATATTATATTTTGTTTATATAATATATTATCTGATTTCTAATATATGTTTTACTTTATATATGTTTTATGATTTATAACATAATATCGTTTATACATTATATATTATTTTATATATTTATACATATTATAGAACATTATTATTATTGTGTGTGTGTGTGAGGAAGATCAGCCCTGAGCTAACACCCATGCCAATCCTCCTCTTTTTGCTGAGGAAGACTGGCCCTGGGCTGACATCTGTGCCCGTCTTCCTCTACTTTATGTGGGACGCCGCCACAGCATGGCCTGACAAGCGGTGTGTCGGTGCGCGCCCGGGATCCGAACCCAGGCCGCCGCAGCGGAGCGCGCGCACTTAACCGCTACGCCAACCGGCCGGCCCCTATGTAATATTATTTATAATACATTATTATATTTTGTTATAAATATATTATATATTACATAATATATTACGTATCCTATTATATACTTATATTAGGTATCATATTTCTATAGTTACATAATAGATATATAGGTAACAGTCTATATAATTAGACTATGCAATACAATAGTATACACATATATATTGAGAGAGAGATGAAACAAATGTGACAAAATGCAGACAATTGAGGAATCTGGGTAGAGAATATGCGAGAAACCTTTGCCTTCTCTTGCAACTTTTCTGTAAGTTTGAAATTATATCAAAGTAAGAAGTTACAAACAATGCAAATTTAGTTTAACATTGGATGATCAATCCATGTCACACACAATATTAATGACTAAAAGAAAAGCCACAGGCTTGTCTCAAAAAAAAGCATTTGACAGGGGCCAGCCCGGTGGCAAAGCGGTTAAGTTTGCTCGTTGCGCTTGGGCGACCTGGGGTTCGCCGGTTCGGATCCCGGGCGTGGACCTGCTCATTGCTCATCAAGCCACGCTGAGGAGGCATCCCACATAGAAAAACTAGAAGGACCCACAGCTAGGATATACAGCTATGTAACAGGGCTTGGGGGAGAAAAAAAAGAGGACGATTGGCAACAGATGTTAGCTCAGAGCCAACCTTCCTAAAAAAAAAAAAAGGCATTTAACAAAAACCAACATCTATTCATGATTTCTTTTTTTTTTTTATAATTTTATTTATTTATTTTTCCCCCAAAGCCCCAGGAGATAGTTGTATGTTGTAGTTGCACATTCTTCCAGTTGCTGTATGTGGGACTCGGCCCCAGCCTGGCGGGAGAAGCAGTGCCTCGGTGCGCACCCGGGATCCGAACCCGGGCCGCCAGCATCAGAGCGCACGCACTTAACTGCTAAGCCACGGGGCCGGCCCTATTCATGATTTCTTAAAAAGCCTCAGAAAACTAGTAATAGAGGGGAATTTTCTCAGCCTGATGAAGGACCCCTATGAAAACCTACAGCAAACAGCATACCTCATGGTACAAGACTGGATACTTTCTCCCCAAGATCGGGAATAAGACACATAGGGCCACTCGCATGATCCCTAGTCAGTGCCGTGCTGGAGGGGCTAGGTGGTACAGTAAGGAAGAGAAGCCAGAGACATCGGCTTTGGAAAGAGGAAAGGAAACTCTCTTTATTTGTGGATGACGTGACTGTGCATTTTAAATATGTGTAGTTTATTGTATGCCCATTTTACCTCAATAAAGTTGTTTTTTAAAAAATCACAGACACACAGGAAGACAGTCTGGCAGTACCTCAAAAAGTTAAACATAGAATTACCATATGACCCCGCAATTCCACTCCTGGGGATCTGCCCAAAGGAACTGAAAACAGGTACTCGAACAGATACTTACACGCAAATGTCCATAGCAGCGCTATTCACAACAGGCGAAAGATGGAAACAGCTCAAATGTCCATTAATGGATACATAAAACCTGGTCCATCCACACACTGGAATATGACGCAGCCATGAAGAGGAGTGCAGCCCTGACACAGCCACACCGTGGACGGACCCTGAACACACGACGCTCAGTGAAAGAACCAGACACAGAAGGACACACGGTGTGTGATCCCATTGATGTGAAATGTCCAGAACAGGCCCATCCACAGACAGGAAGTGGGTTCGTGGTCGTGAGGGGCTGAGGGATTGGGAGTGACTGCTCGTGGGGACAGGGTTTCTTTTGGGGTGATGGAATGTTCTGGAACTAGATAGAGGTGGTGTTGCACAGCATTGTGAATGTACTAACTGCCACTGGGTTGTACACTTGAACATGGTCAATTTCCTTTCAATTTAAAAAATTACGGACACAGAAAATTTTCCCTCTCGCTTGTTGTCATAAGGAACATGCACCCCTGCTAGTCAACAACATTTCTGTTAGAGACTAGGGGAGGGTGACGTCTTAAGGCCCTGATGAGAAAGAAAAAAATACACATCATGGGTGTTACTGACACCAACTCGTCTACTTGGAGAAGCAGTGACTAAAATTCCTCCGCGTAGCTCTCCCATGGAAGACTCCTATCTCTCTCCCCAAACTTCAAGTTGTTGCGGGGGCGGTGGTTGTCTTCCCAGTTCAGACTTCTGTCACACAAAAAGAAAAACACTTCACCACAAACAGCTCAGAAAGTCGTGCGGACACCCCGCCTCTGGCCCTGCTGAGGCCACGTCCCACATACAGCAACTAGAGGGATGTGCAGCTGTGACATACAACTATCTACTGGGGCCTTGGGGGAAAAATAAATAAATAAAATTATTAAAAAAAAAAAGAAAGTCGTGCGGACAATATCTGTTCATCACTCAGCAACGTCTAATCTTGAGGGAAAAATTAAGAAGACTGTTGAAATGTCCTTCTGATTGACGTGTTTGGCTCTGGATGGCTCATCCATTGTGCTACAAAAAGAACCATTTGTGTAATTAATTTAGGGACTTTTAAAGAGAAGGGAGTGTCCCCCATCTTTGGCGGAGAATTCCCCGAAAACGCTGTCTCGAAGGCGCGAAGTGGTTCAGTGAGGAACCACATGCGTGGCGCCCACCCTGTGGTCCATGCTCTGGGTCTTTGCTCCTGCACGTGGTTTTAAAACCTATCTACAAACTCATTGACATCCCTCTCACATCAAATTCCCTTCCCTTGAGAGGGATTCTCTCCGCTTAACGTGGACCAGACTTAGCGACTTTCTTCCAGCAAATAGGATGGGGCAGAAGTGACGCAGAGCAGCTTCCGAGGCTGCGTGGTACCTCCTGAATTTTCTCTCTGCAAATATAGTCGTGTTGGGGGTTAGGGCTTCAACACGGGAATTTTGGGCAAACACAATTCAGTCCACAGAACTCACTAAGCTTGGGGTCACCTGTGAAGCCAAAATAGACAAAGAGAATGATCTGGAACACTGTTTCTTTCAACCACTGTACCTGACACATCCCTGTCTATGAAGAAAGCATCTTCCAACTCCCTCGTCCCTCTCCAGCCAGGTACCATCCATCCATCAAACCTGACCACACTGCCTGTTTCGGGTTATTTGCCTCAATCCAACTCCAGGCTCTTATGAACCAGGGTCTGCCTTCTCCCCGTACGCCCCCAGATTCCAGCTCATCACAGGTGCTTAGTATGTAAATAAATATGGCTGGAAGAATGAGTGAACGAAGCCCCCCTACCAGCACCGCAGGCTGAGCTAACAAAGCACAAATATCTAGTCCCTCCAGGCACACGCTGAGACTGTTTCTTGGAAACTAAACCCCAGCATATTTCTCCAGTGAACAGCGAGTTCCCCGGAGAGGAAAGAGCCGTAGTAAACAAACTCCCGGGGAGCGTGCGATTTGGTTAGTAATTATAGACACGCGAATTAAAGCCGTGAGCTACACTGAACACCGGTCCAGATACCAATGCTGCCATCACGAGCTCCCCCCAGACAGGCTGATCAGATCAGCGTGTTCTTACACCTCACGGATTCTGTAGGGCGGGAGTTTGGGTGGGGGAGCTGGGGGGCTTCTGCTGCGTGTAGGTGGGGTCAGCTGGTGGGTGGCTGGTCTGGAGGTCCAAGACGGCTCTAACTCACACGGGGGACACCCCAGAGAGGTGGCTGGAAGGCTGTCCCAGAGGGTCTCCACGTGGCCTCTCCTGCATGATGGTCTTCGGGTCGCTGACTTCTGTTGCGGGGACTGGCTTTCCCGGAGAACCAGCGGGAAGCTGGTGACCTCGTGCCCTGGCCTCAGAAATCAGCACCACTTCTGTCTCATGCTGTAAGTCGAAGCCATCCTGTGTAACCCACATTCGAGGGGCGAGGACGCAGACCCCACCTCTTATGGGAGGAGGCTCAGAGAATGCGGAGGCCGTGTCTTAAAAGCGGCACAAACACCATTAAACTAGCAAAGGAGGAGGAGAAGCAGGGAGGAGAGAGGCCTCAGGAGAAACCAGCCCCGCCGACACCTTGATCTCGGACTTCCAGCCTCCGGAATGTGACACGATACATTTCTGTTATTTAAGCCTCCAGGTGTGTGATATTTAGTTATGGCAGCCTGTCTGGGTCTGTCTGGGCTGCTATAACAAAATATCACAGACGGGGGGGCCTATGAATAACAGAAATCTGTTTCTCACAGTTTGGGAGCTCGGAAGTCTGAAATTGGGGTGCCACACGGTGGGGTGAGGGCCCTCTTCCTGGCTCCTAGCCGGCACCTTCTAGCTCTGTCCTCACATGACAGAAGGGATGAGGGTGGTCTCTGCGGTCTCTGTTATAAGGGCACTAACCCTGTTCACGAGGGCTCCATCCTTATGACCTAATCCCCCCCAAAGTCCCCACCTCCTAATACCACCATTTTGGGGCTTAGGTTTCAACATATGAATTTGGGGGGGGGCACAAACAGCTGGGTAACACAGCCCCAGCAGATGAATACACTTACTGAATTTCCTACCAGCCTCCACTTACACCAGATTCCGGAGATAAGGAGTTTTGTCTGTTTCTCCCTCATCTCATGAAATATTTATGGAGCGAATGAATCTGCCTAATTTTTGGCATTGCTATCCTGGGCTCTATTATGTTGTTGTCTCTATTCTTCTGACTGTTTAACATATTTTTTCATTAAAAAGATTTTCAAGTGCCCAGGGATGAAAGCCCCCGCAGCGGTCTCGGTGGCCTCCTCCGTGCTCGGTGAGCCAGGATCGCGGTGGGCGCAGGTGGCCCGGCGTGTCCCCGCATCGGCTGCTGCGTTTAAGGAGGTAAATGCAGCTCGTGACTTCACGCGGGGCGCACCTGGCAGGCGGCCCCAGATGTGCCCACACCTGGCAGCGGGACGTTGGCGGAGCGGCTGGGGAGGGGGCCGTCGCCTGGGGTGGGCCACCGTCACGACCAAATAGCCGCCCCCACCGTGTCTCCTGGTGGCCGCCTCCCTGGAAGCCTGCGGGCAACAGAAATAAATCAGAACGATAGAGGAGGAAGAGCAGGAGGATTGTGCCTGCACCACCGTCCTGGCCCCCATCCTTACGCAGGGTGGCGCTGTGTTAAAATGTGCTTCCTGGAATGGTCCCTTGATCCAGTCCCCATGCATGGATTGAGCGCCTACTGTGTGCAGGGCAGTGTTCTAGAAACTGGGACTCAGTAGTGAAGAGGGCAGAAAATAATCACCGCCTTGTCCGAGCTGACACTGTAAGTGGCCAGAATGAGAATAAACATCACAAATATGTCAATTATATAGCAGGTTAGGTTGCAAAGCGATCTGTGCTCCGGGAGAAAACAGAGCAAGGCTGGGGGGCCTTGGGATGAGGGGTGATGGGTTTTAGGGTGTAAACACCGCCACCAAGGATGGTTTCAAGCTACCCCGGGGGAGTCACAGAGCGGGAAACTGGGAAGAGATGGGCAGGGCCAGGTCATCATGTAGAATTTCCACCATGGAGATGCCGGGGGCGTAAGTCACCTCGAAAACGTAGATGATAGTAACCTGAAGTAAATAATTAGGAGGTGATGCGTTTTCAGTTTTTGTCACCTTTGTTTTTATATATTTGTTAACGTTTTAAGTCTATATAAGTTAATTTTCAATACTGGCTAAGTTTAACGTCTGGTTGTCAAAACTCCTGAAAATCTAGCAATCAGCCCTTGTAAGCCAGAACACGCGCTCCAGCAAGGCTGGAGGAGGATTCTGAACAAGACTGAGGTCCTGACGTGCAGCAGGGGGCGGGGACCAGAGAAAGGAAAACTCGACCTGTCTGCCTCCTTACTCTGCTCTGCAGCAGAGCACAGTGGGGAGCTCCACGATATGGGGTCCCCAAATCTCTCTCCGTTTCCATCCCCACTTCGTGTTCTTGGTCTTGCCTCTGGAAGATAGATGAGTCCAAGATAAGTTCCTCCCACTTTCTGGATCTGCACGCCCCCCGCCAAGATTTCTCTGCTCTCTTGCCCCGTCAATTCTCCCCCAATCTCATACCAGTTCCACCCTTCCTCCCCCGGCTGGCCCCTAAAATCGGGCCAGTTAGGATCCATTCCCACTTCGTGGCAGAAAATCCAAAATTATAGCAGCTTAAAGAAGATAGAATCTACCACATGGATGGACCTTGAGGACATGATGCTCAGTGACGTGAGCCAGACACAGAAGGACAGACACTGTGTGATCCCCTCACAGGAGGCCCCTAGAGGAGTCACAGCCACGGAGACAGAAAGTAGATGGTGGGGCCAGGGGCTGGGGGAGGGGATGGGAGTCAGTGTTTCATGGGGACAGAGTCTCAGGGAAGATGAGAAAGTTCTGGAGACGGATGGTGGGGATGGTTGCACAACAATGTGAATGTGCTTCATGCCACTCAGCTGTGCACCTAAAAGTGGTTGAAATGGTATATTTTATGTTTTGTATATTTTACCCCAATTAAAAAAATAAGTAAAGAAAACACACAAATATTTAGCTACCAGCACATGCCCTGAAGCAGAGGGTTTAATAGCAGAAGATTACATACATAAAATATGGTATGATTCCGCGTCGTGGAATACTATACAGCCATGAAAAAATGATGTCAGGAAATGCATATCATTGGAATGCAGCTCCGCCAGGGCAGGAATTTTTGTCTGTCTTGCTCACTATCATACCCCCATGTCCAGAGCAGTACCTGGCACCCCGTGGGCAGTCAAAAAATGTCCACCAGCAGGAGATTTTCTACATAAAATGTGGTACCTGTTGAAGGAATCGAAAAATAGTCAAGCTAAGTGCAAAAGAGCAGGTAGCATACCACCTGCATTTCCTCGAGCCCCAAGTGACCACTTTTCCATCGTTTTGTGTTTCAGGAATCAGAAAAAGCCTGAACTGTCTTTAACTTAAAGCCCCGTGTATGTTTAGGATGGTGTGGGTCTTTGGTTTTTTTGTTTTTGCTGTGGAAGAGCTGTTATTAAATCAAAGGTGTTCTTTTTTACAACCAACGGCTGTCCGGAATGGAAGAAATTCAGACATGTGCACAAAAAGGATGGGAGAGAAAAGAAATACTTATAGGTCACCAACAGTTTCATCTCTGGCTGGGAGACAGTGTGAAGGGTTTTCGTGGTTTTGCTCTCTCGTTTGCTCGTCTGCATTTCCTGATTTGTTTTTTTTTTTTCCTGTAGAGAGCGTATAACATTTGTGCACCAAGAAAGAGAGTAAAAGCCAAGTGCATTCAGTGACATAAAAGATGTCACAGTGTGTCGGGACCTACAGGGCTGTGACTCTGAAGCCAGACAGCCTGGGTTCCAACCCTCGCACCGTCACTTGTGAACCGAGGGACTTGCACTGCCGCCTTTGCCTCTAGTCCCCACATTCATGCACACTCCCCTGTTTCCGGAAGAAACTCAGCCCACCAAGCCTGTGGGGGCGGATCTGTCCTCACCCCCTCTCTCCTGCTTCCTCCTTTGTGTGCTTCAGCTCAGGAACTCCATTAACAGGCCCTGAATCCCAGGAAGCCATTTCAGAGTGTGTTCTGGACTCAACGTGTGTGTGCCCCCGAAATCCGTATGTTAAAGCTCTAACCCCGACGGGATAGTATTAGGAGGTGGGGCCTTTGGGAGATGATGAGGTCACAAGGGTGGGGCCCCCACGTTGGGATTCGTGCCCTTATAAGGGGATGAAGGGATCAGAGCTCTCTCCCTCTCTCTCTCTCCCTCTCTCTCTCTCTGTCTCTCTGTCTCTCTCTCTCTCTCTCTGTCTCTCTCTCTCTCTCTCCCCCCACCATGTGGGGACACAGGGAGAAGGCAGTTGTCTGCAAACCAGGAAGAGAGCCCTCACCAGAACCGGACCACCTGGGCACCCCAATCTTGAACTTCTAGCCTCCAGCAGTGTGAGAAACAAATGTTTGTTGTTTACGCCACTACGATGGTTAATTTTATGTGTCCACTTGACTGGGCTAAGAGATGCCCGGATAACAGGTAAAACACTATTTCTGGGTGTGTCTGCAGGGTGTTTCTGGAAGAGGCTGGCATTTGGATCAGTAGACTGAGGAAAGAAGGTCGCCCTCCCCACTGGGGGCATCATACACCCCACTGAGGGCCGAAGAGTGAGTTCTCTCTCTCCTTGAGCTGGCACGTCCGTCTTTTCCTGCCCTTGAACATCGGAGCTGCTGGTTCTCGGGCCTCTGGACTTGGACTGAATTACACCACCGGCTGTCCCGGGTCTCCAGTTTGCAGATGGCAGATAACGGGACTTCTCAGCCCCCATAACTGCATGAGCTAATTCCTATAATATTTATCTCCTCTTGGGTTCTGTTTCTCTGGCGAACCCTGTCTGATACAGCCACCCAGTCTGTGGTATTCGTTACAGCAGCCGGAGCTGACTAATACAGAGTATTTCCCTAAGATTCATGAAGAACGTCTGTGGAGCCGGGGAGGGCACCCAGGAGGTGCCCGGTCAAGGAATCATCCGGAAGGACTTGAAGTCTCAGCTGAAGAAGGCCCACGAGGTAGCCAAGTGAAGAGGGTGTGGAACAGTGTTCCAGGAAGAGGGAACTGCACACACGAAGGTCGAGAGGTATAAGAGAACACCAAGCGTCTCTTGAACATTCTTGGGCATGCTAACATCCTTCAACTTTCCCATAATTCTCAATAAATCTGGGGCAGGCAGAGGCAAAGTGGAGGCGGGAGAGGGTTGGGGTTAAGGCTTCCCCCAGGACCCCATGCTCAGAAGGGCCCCACGCTTGGTTTAATGCTGTGCTGTCCCTATTGGGAAATTCTTCATCATTTTTGGACGAGGGGTTCCGTATTTTCTTTTTGCATTGAGCTCTGCAAATTACGTGTCCGCTGCTCCCTGGGTTCGAATCCCGCCCCTGCTTTTTAGTTGCCCTAACGTCCTCGCCCCGCCGGTTTTCCCGCCTCTCCCGAGCGCCCCCTGCCGGTCGGCGGCTCGGCCACCCCGAGCGCAAATCAGACCCGACCGCTCGCCGGGCGTCGCCGTCGTTCTCGCTCCTGATTGGCTCCGAGTCGCTCGCGAAGCCTTTTGGGGAATGTAGTCCTTTGGCTTGCGCCTGCGTTTCCTGTTGGCTCGAGCACTCTGACAGCCACAGGAACTACGTAACCAAACCTCCCCGCGTCCCACAAGGCATCGCGATGGCATTGCATGACGGGAATAGTAGTCCTCGCGATGCCAGTTTCCACCGCCATCTGCGGCGATCGGAACGGCAGTTCCCACCATGCACGGTGCTCTCAGTTCGCCGCGGCTGGCCCGCTACCTTCTGGGAATTATAGTCTTAACATCTCACCCTTCCTTTGCGGCCCGACGGAGTGGGCCGACTCAGAGGACTACATTTCCCGGCACGCTTCCCTTCCTCCAGGGCGCCGGGCCGCGGCAGCCATTTTGTTCCGCCTGAGCGGCGCCTGAGATGGCGGCAGGGGAGACGGTGAAGGTTGCCGCCGGCCCATCCGGGCTTTAGTCCGCCGTCTCCCCGCGCCCCGGCGGCCGGCCCATGGCCTGGCGGAGGCCCGCACCATGGACCTCCGCAGCGCCGTGTACAAGGCGGCCCGCGACGGCAAGCTGCAGCTGCTTCAGAAGCTGCTCAGCGGCCGGAGCCGGGAGGAGCTGGAGGAGCTGACGGGCGAGGTGGCGGGCGAGGGGACGCCGCTGCTCATTGCCGCCCGCTACGGCCACCTGGACGTGGTCGAGTACCTGGTGGACCGGTGCGGCGCGAGCGTGGAGGCGGGCGGCTCGGTGCACTTCGATGGCGAGACCATCGAGGGCGCGCCGCCGCTCTGGGCCGCCTCGGCCGCCGGCCACCTGGACGTGGTGCGGAGCCTGCTGCGCCGCGGGGCCTCGGTGAACCGCACCACGCGCACCAACTCGACGCCGCTGCGCGCCGCCTGCTTCGACGGCCACCTGGAGGTGGTGCGCTACCTGGTGGGCGAGCACCAGGCCGACCTGGAGGTGGCCAACCGGCACGGCCACACGTGCCTCATGATCTCCTGCTACAAGGGCCACCGCGAGATCGCGCGCTACCTGCTGGAGCAGGGCGCCCAGGTGAACCGGCGCAGCGCCAAGGGCAACACGGCCCTGCACGACTGCGCCGAGTCCGGCAGCCTGGAGATCCTGCAGCTGCTGCTGGGCTGCAACGCCCGCATGGAGCGTGACGGCTACGGCATGACCCCGCTGCTGGCGGCCAGCGTGACGGGCCACACCAACATCGTGGAGTACCTCATCCAGGAGCAGCCTGCTGGCGAGGAGGCGGCGCCGGCGCCCTCGTGCGGCGGCCCCGGAGGCGCACAGCCCCGGCGCGGCCTCGCCTGCAGCAGCCCCTCCCCGGAGGAGCCTCCTAGCGCGGAATCTTACGAGAGCTGCTGCCCCACCAGTCGGGAGGCGGCCGTGGAAGCCTTGGAGTTGCTGGGAGCCACCTACGTGGATAAGAAACGGGATCTGCTAGGCGCCATGAAACACTGGAGACGCGCCATGCAGCTGCGGCACCAGGGCGGCGAGTATCTGCCCAAACCAGAGCCCGCGCAGCTGGTCCTGGCCTATGACTATTCCAAGGAGGTCAACACCACCGAGGAATTGGAAGCGCTCATCACCGACCCGGACGAGATGCGTATGCAGGCCCTGTTGATCCGCGAGCGCATCCTGGGTCCGTCTCACCCAGACACTTCGTATTACATCCGTTACCGGGGCGCGGTGTACGCGGACTCTGGCAATTTTGAGCGCTGCATCCGGTTGTGGAAGTACGCCCTGGACATGCAGCAGAACAACCTGGAGCCTCTGAGCCCCATGACCGCCAGCAGCTTCCTGTCCTTTGCCGAACTCTTCTCTTACGTGCTCCAGGACCGTGCGGCCGCGGCCAAGGGTGGCCTGGGCACACAGATCGGCTTTGCAGACCTCATGGGGGTGCTGTGCAAAGGGGTGCGGGAAGTGGAGCGGGCCCTGCAGCTGCCCAAGGAGCCCGGAGACTCGGCCCAGTTCACCAAGGCCCTGGCCATCATCCTCCACCTGCTCTATCTGTTGGAGAAAGTAGAATGCACGCCCGACCAGGAGCACCTAAAGCACCAAACTGTCTACCGGCTACTCAAGTGTGCCCCCCGGGGCAAGAACGGCTTCACCCCCTTGCACATGGCCGTGGACAAGGAGACCAAGAACGTGGGCCGCTACCCAGTGGGTATATTCCCCTCCCTCCAGGTGGTCAAGGTCCTGCTCGACTGCGGGGCAGACCCAGACAGCCGGGACTTTGACAACAACACCCCGCTGCACATCGCAGCCCAGAACAACTGCCCGGGGATCATGAATGCCCTGATCGCAGCGGGGGCTCACATGGACGCCACCAATGCCTTCAAGAAGACGGCCTACGAGCTGCTGGATGAGAAGCTGCTGGCCAAAAGCACCATTCAGCCCTTCAACTACATCACCCTGCAGTGCCTTGCAGCCCGTGCCCTGGACAAAAACAAGATCCCCTACAAGGGCTTCATCCCTGAGGAGCTGGAGGCTTTCATCGAGCTGCACTGACAGGGTCCTGAAGGGGGAAACCGGGAGGGGTGTAGCCCACATTGGTCCTCGCCCTCTCTCGGTGATGTTTCAGGTGGCACAAAACAGGAGAAGGGCTTTCCTGCCTCCACGGGCCTTCCTGTCTGCAGAGAGAGGGAAAGGAGTTAGCAAGCTGTTGGTGCTAGAAGCCTTCAGGATCTCGCGCTCGGGAAACTGTCTTTCTCCAGGAGCACACGCGCTCATCCTTAATTGGGAGAAGCCACGTGACCTTCCACGCATCCCGTCTGCCTGGGTTTCGGAGAATTTTGCCTTCTTACCTAGAGGCAGAGGGATTGAAGCCATTGCCTTCCTCCCCTACTAGAAACGAGAAGAAGCTGAGAATGGAGTCCGTCCTCTTTCACCCCTTACATGGCTGGATAAACCCGGCCACCGAATGCAGTGTTAGGACTGGGGCCTCCCATGGTGGAAAGTTGGAGGCTCAAGAAGCCAGACCAGCCCTCACTTCTTCCAGCACCGTTGTGCCCGGCTCTCCCTCGTTGCCGTGGTCACAGCCGCGTGGGCAGGGCTCTCTGCCCAGGGCAGCCTGCCACTTACATAGCTTTCAGCTGGTTTGGTGTTCTGTTTACTTGATAAGTGGGCAGGTTACAGGCATTGCACAGGAGTCCCGAGGCCTTGCTGCCATATTTTTCCTTTTAAAGAATTTTGTTAGGTTTAAGCTAATTTCACATAGCAAGGGTTTGTTGTGCCTGAGATGGCTAAAGCCGTCAGGAGTGAGCTTTATTGCGTGAAGAATCAGGTGAGGGAGGTACAAGTCCGTAGTACCGGTCTCTAAAACACAGGTGACTACATTTCTTGAAACTTCACCTGGGCCTCCCAACTTCCCATTCTCATTAGAAAGAGGACAATTTTTCCAAACAAGGATCAGGCCAAACACCAAAGGAGCCGGGCTTGATGCCAGTTTCCCACTGAGCAAGAGCTAGCATGATTGGTTTGGGGTTTGGTTCACACAGTCTCTGAGTTAAAACCGCAGGCTGCTTCAGCCTTGCACGTCGCTTACAAGTGCACGGTTTCGCGTTGGCATATCCAACCCAAGTGGCTGTAGCCACTTTTCTTTAGCTGCTCAAGGACCTGAATCCAGGTCTTCCTGAGAAGAGCCCAAGGACAAGGTTAACTCAATGACTGAGCTAGATGGGACAGCGAATGTGGAGAACAGGGTTCTGACTAAGGTGGTACAAGGTCTTGGTTTCCCGTCGCTCGGGTATAAAGGGCCCGGGCTGGAGAACCTGCCACGGTGAGATTTTCCCCCAGAGTGATCCTTCGTCGGCCCTGGCAGGCCATACGAGACTGTTCTCGGCCTGCGCAGAGAGCCACAAATAGCAGAAGGGGGCTGGAGACAGCTGCCCCCACAGCTCAGGAGGAGGGTCACGTTCAGGACGGCGGCATTCGCACCCCACGCCTCTGCCACAGCCTCGCCGAGTGGCAGCCACACAGAGGCCCTCTGAGGCCACAGCGGGTCCCCGGATGTCCCACCGTCGGAGGAAACTAGGTCTCGTTTGGATTTGCAGTGATAGTTAGGACGTTATTTATTTACAAGACCAGGTTTTACCTCCCATCGAGGTGGGAACGCAGGCACTGTCCCTCCCAAAGCGCGGAATAAAGCAATGAGGCGGTTTAAATGGTGAGTTTCAGCACCGATGTTTAAGTCGTTAAAGAGACGCCATTCAAAGAGAGCGCCTGACGGTTTCTTGCTGGGGTGGGCGGGGGAGAGGGCAGCAAGGGGGCGCTGGCGAGTGTGAGAGGCCGTGGTGCTGGTCCACGGAAGGGACCAGCTCTCAGGCCGCCGTCTCCAACTGGAGGAGTTTGTTTATGTGCTGAGGCTTTGTGTCCAAAAATGCCATATTACTGCATTAAAAAAGAAAAGTGAAAACCACGGACTTAGTCCACACCCTGGTTTTGCAGTAGGGTCGCCATGGAAAGGTGGCGGCTTGCCGCTCCTGGAAGGCAAGGAAGGGCTAGGGGAACAGACAGGTGCCCTGACTGAGCCTGGCTCCAGGCGAGACCCAGCGTTGGAGCCGGTCGGGCGCCCTGGCCCAGGAGGTCTCTCTGTGACCTTGGTGGGTTTCTGGGGGCTGGTTCAGGCTTGAGAGGAAAACTCGGCCCCCTTTGCCTTTGTCCCGCCATCAGGCTTGTGAGATTCTGGTTCTCTCCACTTAAGCACACACCGCTCCCCAGAAGCCCCGGGCGTGTTCCGAGGGGTAAGGATTGAGCCGTTATACCCGAGGCTGATGTTAGAGGGTCTCCACCTCCTGGTTTCACTGGGGACCCAACACCTCTTAACAGCCGACACCCACTCAGCCACAGTATGAACGGATCCTTGCCTCCAAGGAGTGGAGTTTGAATCAGCAGATGCCCTCAGAGTGGTCTCCCGGGAGACACGTAACACTAGCGAGCATTTATTAAGCCCTGACTGTATGCTGGCACCATTCTGCGTGCTTACATGGGCCGCCTCTCTTACTGCTCACAGCAGCTTGGTAAAATAGGCATTATCATTATCCCTGTTTTGTGAGTGGGGAAAACTGAGGCCATTAAGAGGTGTCACGAGACTCACCAAAGAGGAAAACTGAGCTGAGCCAAATGCTTTCTTTACAAGCTCACACCTGTGAATTGTTTTAGCCTCAGGCTTCCTGGTGAAAGCCATCTTAAAACAAAGCTCAGGTGGGTTTCAAGTGAGGGTTGATCCAGCAGATCAGAACTCTTAAGAACGACCTGGTTCCTGGGGACAGTCCCGAGACGGCAGCCAGCAGCATGGAAGGCATCACTCTGCCAGCCCAACTGAGTCCTGAGGTTCCCTCAGATTGGACCAGTCATAGGAGCCCAGGAGTGGGGTGTGCTGATCAGCCCAACCTGGGCCACGAAGGAGGAGGGGTGGGGGAGGAGCCCCCCTCCCCAGACATCTGTACCCCAGGTGAAATTGGGGTTGCTGGAAAGCGGGGGAATAGATGCCACGGAGGATGGCAGAAAACCCCTCCACGGTGATTAAGTTATTCCCTGCCATTTATCAGTGAAGGAGAAGCAAGCTCAGAGAGGCTGAGTGAGCTGCCCAAGGCCACACGGCAAGGACGATGACCCTCGTCGCTGATAGACAAGCAAACCGAGGCTCAGAGAAGGGAAGGGTTTTCCCAGGCTCACCCAGCCGGGAAGCTTCAGGGTCAAGGGTGAAGCCTAAGCTTGGGGGTGTCAGAGGGCATGCCGCCCAGCCCACCAATGGGAGCCACCCGCCCTTGCTCACTGTCCGTTTGTGCCCCTTCTGCTGCCACAGAACCAAATCTGGGCCTGAACTTGTGCTCATTCGCTCATCTGCTTGGTTAGTGCTCTTCTCCAAGGGTCTGCGTTGGTCACCGTGAGTGACCTGTGTGTTGAGTGACTGAGGGAGGGAGGGAATGAAAGACTGAATGCCGTCCACCTCAACAGCCCAGGGCAGCAGCAGTGGACACAGCCAGCAGCCCCTGGTGGCCTCACCAGGCTCGGGGCCCCCCACCCCCACCCCCAGGGGACTCCAGGGCTGTCATCTGAGCAGTGTTTACGGGGAGCGGAGCGTCCCGGCCCGAGGTTAAAGATAGCACCTCCCGGAGTCACATCTCAGGCCAGAAGGCCAGGTGACCAGCCGGGGGACTGCAGGGCACTCAGGGCTGGCCCAGGGGGGCCCTGACTTTGTCCCTGGAGGAACGTTGGGTGGGGTGTGGATTCCTGTGGGTTGGGACAGGGTGGTTCCACCCAGTGGTTGTCACAACATGGTTAGGCAAGGGCCAGCCCGGATCAGGCGGCACCACCCCTCTGGTGGGGGCGGGCCACGTCCCCTCCCCTGACCCCGGCACCTGTGTTTCTTGTGAACCTCAGCGATGGCCGGGACATTTGAGATGCCCCAGGGCAGCCCCCTCCCCCTGCCCTGTGCCCTAATGTCCTCCAGTAAAAGCCCATCCAGCAATGAGCTTGAGCAAATGTCGCCTCCTCCGTGAAGCCCTCCCAGATTGTTGAAAGTGCAGCCCCAGCCATCCTCCACCACATCCCCCTGTGTATTTCCTTCTCGACCCCTATAATTATCTTTTTCTTTATTTCCTTGTTTGTCCATCGTGTCCCCTAGAAGGTCAGCCTCACCAGCTCAATCTCTCCTGTGTCCCCAACACCTAGAAGACGACCCGATACACAGTAGCCCACTAAGCATTTGTTGAACGACTAAACGAACTCACGTGGCTCATGCAAAGAGCCAGAAGGCTGGGGTGGCCGGATCAGAGTGAGCGAGGGGAGGGCGGGAGGAGCTGGGGGACACGGGTAGATGGGCCTTTAGGCCCGGGGAGCCGTTTGGGTTTATCTTTAGGGCGATGGGGGACCACGGCAGTTTCAAGCTAAGGAGAGGTGTGAGCCGATTTAAGCTTCGAGACCACTCTGGCTGCTCTGGAGGAATGGACGGGAGGGGGCTGGGGTGGGACGTGCAGACGGGAGGCCAGGCAGGTGTCCCGGTGAGCGCTGGGGGCATGGAGAGAGGTGGGCGGGTCTCAGATCCACTCCGGAGGCGGGCCCGCCAGACTGTGGATGCTTCAGGGGTGGAGAACAGGTAGCGAGAGGGCTCAAAGACGGTCCCCTGGGGTTTTGGCCAGAGCCAGTAGGTAGAAGGACGGTGGGCCATTTAATGGGCTGGGGAGACACGGAGCAGCGCTGGGGACCCGAGGTGGCTCTGAGGCCTCGTGGGAGCCCCACCGTGGCTGCCTCGCTCACCACCATGTACCCAGCGCCTGGGAAAACGCCTGGCACATAGTAGGCGCTCCATCAACGTTTGTGACTGATAGAAGCCTTAGCTGGACTTTCAAAGGGCCTCAAACTCAGATGTGACTCGGGGCCGGCAGGAAACCCAGGCAGGTAGAAGAAATCACAAAGGAAACTAAAACACACTTGGAAGGGAGCCGCAAACACAACACAGAAAACGCAGGCAGTGCAGCTGAAGCCGTGCGTAGAAATGCGTGGGTTTAAATGTTGCCGCCAGAAGAGGAAAAAAAGAGGAAATCCATGCTCTCAGGCAGAGTCTGCAAACTGCGGCCCGCGGGCCAGCCCCAGCCCCCTTGGTGTAAATAAAGTTTTATTGGCACAGCCACGCTCAGCGTGGGCGCCTCCCCTGGGGCTCTTGGAGCTGCAGCCGCAGAATCGAGCAGTCGCCCCGGGGACCCTCTAAATAGTCACTGTTTAGCGCTTCACAGAAAAAGCGTGCCCGCCCCTGATTTCAAGTTGCACCCTAGGAAGCTAGGAAAATAGTGTGAATTAAACCCAACGTAAATGGGAGCAGGGAAAAAGGAAAGAGTGGAAATTGATGAAATAGAAACAGGCAAATGAAAAGCTGGTTCTTTAAAAAATGTAATAAAATTGAACGAAAGGCGCGGGGAGGGGGCGTCTGGGTTCAGCCCTCACTCAGATGGAGCGGGCTCACTGGGCCGGGCGGGGTGATGGTTAGGCCGGGGCCACGCGCCCTTGGGAACATCCCTTCCCCTCCCTGAGCCTCAGTTTCCTCATCTGTAAATGGGGTCCGTGGGAGCATTGCGCAAAGGAATAGACGAGTTTACCCGTAAAAACGCCCTGGCACCCAGGAAGTGCGCCATAGAGCTGTGGTCACTATAGGGCACCTGCTGTATACACGCTCACTTGTACATATAACACACGGGTGAACTTTTTAGCTTTTTAAACAGTCGCGTGTTCATTTGAACGTGTCTTAGGGAGCAAAGCACAGCCAGCCCCAAACGGCCCACGTTCAAAAATAAAGACACGGTCGTATTTTTTACAATTTTTTTTACTGAGATACAAGTCACCGTTTTAAAGTGTACAATTCAGTGGCTTTCAGTACAGTCGCAGGGCAAAGATCCGGAGGTAGACGGGTAGACAGAGTTTGGGACTCAGCGGGAGGGTGCCAGAGAGCAGATGGCCCCGTGTGACATCGAGGGAGGGGGACGGGCACCGGGCGTCACCCCCAGCCTCAGTGCCCAGGTGCCAGCACAGAAGGGGACGGGCACAGAGCCCGGTGGGGGGTCTGAGGGGCCCCTAGAAGCCTCGGGGGAGAAAGGACATTGGGCCAGGTCCCCCTGAGAGGTCAGGCAGCTCCTTGTCTTGGGAAGAGCGCAATTTTTGTAGCGTCCCTTGGAAATTGGAAACTCTGGGCGCCTCCCAGAGCTATAAAAAGATCCTGTCCACGGACCAGGTTAAAAATAAAAGAGCCCGGCCCAGGGGCCCTCAGCGCTGGGAGGAGGCACCGGGAGGGCCGGGCGGGGTAGGACTTGCTGTGTGACCTAAGGCGAGTGTCTGCCCTCTCTGGGCTCCGGTCCCCGACAGAAAGATTTCCAAAGACCCAGTTAATGGGGACATTTGTAACAAAGACCCTGTCACTGTTGCTATTTATGGAGCCTGTCAGCGGAGAAAGGGGGCTGTGACGTGGCCTGGAACTCCGCAGTCTTTGGGGGTCCCTGCCCCCCTGGGCTCTCCTAGCGGGAACCCCCTCCCCAGCCCTGTGCAGGGGAGAGGCTGCACCCGCTGTCCGACGGCGCCCCCTGGTGGCCCGGACGCTCGTCACAGCCCCGTCTGGGTTCCCAAAGATAGAGCATGCGGTTCCAGGCGCCAAGCTCCCCCCACCCGGAGCCTTTGCTGGGCTGTCCACTCCGCCCGGGGTGCCCTTTCCTCCCCTGCAGGCCCCCTCAGCGCATCCCCCACAACACCCGGGACCCCCCAGGTTGTACCCACCCACTCCCTCCGCGGAGGTGAGAGCCCCAGAAGGGCAGGGCCAGAGCCCCCGAATCCAAAACCATCCCCGGCATACAGTAGGTGCTCAATACATACCATTCAACGAACGGATGCCGGAATGAATGACGGGGACTGTCACCAGCAGGCGGCAAGGGGACATGGAATCAAGAGTAGGCAGTAATTCGAATTCAGTTATGGAGCGCCTGCTGTGTGCCAGGCGCTGGGACCCAGCAGTGAAGTCAACCGCCCTGACGATGCAGATTTGCGAGGTTCAAACGCAGCGCCCCCCAGTTCCGCCCGCGCGCGTGCTGTGTGACGCTGGGCAAAGCGCTGCCCTCTCTGGGCCCAGGGCCGGGAGGACGTTTGTGAAAGCTCTCACCGGCTCGGAGAGACCCATTCCGAGAGCGACAGGCTATGGACCTCCGAAAATAAATCCTCTGGGACTGATGCACGTTTCTCAGTTTTTCAAGAGGGGAAATTTTTCAAATTTCCTCCTGTTTTTTTTTTTTTTTGCTTTGTTTTGTTTTTGTTTTTAGAGGCTGTTTGGCCGAGAGTGGACGTGGGACTTTCCTAGGAAACACCCCAGGCCCACGTGGCCACTGGGGCGGCCGGCCCCCGGAATGGGTGGCGGCCAGCAGGGGGCGCTGGGGTGCGGGAATTGTGGCTGCTGGAGTCGCCCCGTCCTCCAGCCTTTGCCCACGCTGTGCCCACCGCCAAGAACACTGTTCCTAGCCCCTGGCTCATTCCACCTTGTGCCTTAGGTCTCAGCTTCCTTCCTCCTTCCAGAATCTTCTCTTGATCCCCCCAGGCTGGCCAAGGGTCCCCTGTGCGCTCCTGCAGCCCCCTATTACAGCCTTGATCACACCGTAACTGTCTCTGTCTCTGGCACTGGACCACGTGCCCAGAGAGGACAGAACGAGGTTGTCTTGGGCCTGCATACAGTAGGAGCTCAATAAATGTTGATTGGATCAACGGATGGATGAATCCACACCCTCCCCACTCACTGGCCAGTGAACTCCATGGGGGCAGGAAACAGGTCTGTGTCCCCAGGGCCTGGCACAGGCCCGCACACAGCAGGTGCTCAATAATTATCCGTCAAAAGGATTCACTTATTGAGCACCTCCTGTGTACCATGCCCCGTGCTGGGTTCTGAAAACACCCAAGCGTTGACCAAGACTGACCCATCCCGGGCCTCTCAGGGTGGGCATGGCGTGGTGGAAAACCACGAATTAACAATAATGAAAAGAACAAGAATATTTCAAAGAATCAAAAAACGGAGGCAATCAATTCCCAGGCCGCACAGCCTCCGAATGGGCTAGAATCCACTAGAGACGCCCGGCTCCTTCTCCTGCCCCGAAGGCTACTGATGTGCTGTGTGACTTTGGATAAGTGACTTCCCCTCTCTGCGCCTCAGTTTCCTCATCTGTAAAGTGGCGACAATGATAGTCTAGCTCCTGGGGCAGTTGGGAGGATGTAATGGGCTCATCCAGCATGCCAGGACTTTCAAAACGATCTGGGGTGGCACAGGGACATGTAGGTCTCCCCTCCCTCGCCCCCCTCCTCCCTCGATCCCCCTCCTCCCTCTGCTCCAGCCACATGGGCCTCCTCGCTGTTCCCCCAACACGCCCAGCCCGGTCCTGCCCCAGGGCCTTTGCACGAGCTGTGTCTCCACCCAGATCGCCGCCCCCCTCCCCAAGCTCTCCCCATCACCAGCGCTTTCTCTTCCTCCAGGTCTTGGCTCTCACGACACCTCCTCAGAGAGGCCCTCCCTGGCCTCCTGGGCCAAAGTTCTCCCTCCTGAGACATCCCCACCTCCTCGCCCTGTTTATTTCTTCCAAAGTCTCTTCACTTTCTGAGATTATCCTGCTTCCTCATTTGATGACTCGTTCCCTGCTCCCTCCTTCCGCCTCTGACTGAAAAGAGAGCAAGGGACGGATCACATCTGTCTTCGCCCCTCAGCACAGTCCTGGCACATAGTAGGCGATCAATAAATGTGTGTCAAACGGACCAATGGCCAGTCCACTGCGACCGTCCAGTTCTTTGCAGCTGGCTCTGGCCTCAATGGTCAGACCCGGGCTGTGTCCGCCACCCCAGCCTCCCCGGCCCCACCCGGAAGCTAATCTCAGAGGCTTCCTCCCCAGGTTTCATTTCAGCCTGGCCGGGGGGCCGGGACCACAGCGCTGACAAAATCTGAGTCAGCGACTAAAATAGCAGGCGGTCCATGACGGCCTGGGTGACTCACGTGGGGCCCGCCCTTGGGCACCGGCAGTGGAGGAGAGGCCATCGAACATCACGGTGCCCATCACTGGGAGGGAGGGGCTCGCAGCATCCCAGCTCCCCAGGCCCCAAGTCGCCCCTCCTGGGCCCCCTTCATCCCTCCCTTGGAAGTTGGGTGTCTTCAATTATAATGTCCCCACTTCTGATCTGTGTGACTTTGGGGACCAGGATTCACCTCTTGAGCCTCGGTTTTCCTCATCTGTAAAATGGGCCCAAGAAGAGACGCTTCCACCTGGGGGGCCATATTTGAGGATTCAAATATGTTTAGCTATTTAAAGAAGCATCCAGAATCGATAAATGGTGAGTGCTGACAAATATTAATTATCTTCTTCTTCTCCAAAGGTCTGTACCCCTAAAAAAGACCCATCGCGCCTGCGCCGAGCACGCACAGGTCGTGAGCACTTATGCTGCTCCTGGGGTTTATAGCACAGGATGCGCTGATGGCCTTGAAACACAGGCATCATAAACCCACTTCTCAGATGAGAAAGCAGAGGCTCAGAGAGGAGAAGGCATTTGCTCAAGATCACACAGTGGGATCTGAGCCTAGCCTTGGTGGGGGTATCAAGGCAGAACCCCGCCCCCGCCCCAGAAAGGGCCACGGCTGAAACTGCTACATGTCACCCATTAAAAATGTCTTTTCTTTCCACCTTCTGTAGTACATTAGAAATAAGACTTTTAGCAGAGCACATAGCCCAGCAGAAAACTACATTTCCCAGCTTCCCTTGCAGCCAGAGAGGGGCCACGTGACTACATTCTGGCCAATGAAATGAGAGCACACGTGCACAACTTCCGGCTCATGCCCGCTAGGCGGGGAATCGAGTTCCTTCTTGCTGATTCTTTTTTTGGGGAACAGTAGCCACGTTTTTATCCAAACACATCGCCGGGCAGAGGTCTCCCAGGAGACAACGGCGCTGGGGAGACAGTCAATAAATATTTATTATAATTAAAACACCGTCCCGCTATCCCCCAGCCGCTTCCCCACCACCACCATCCAGGCAGAATCTGGAAACCCCACATCCCATTCTGGTCCCCCCGGAAAGTCATCGGGCCCGTTTTGCACTATTTCCTGAGAGGTGAAGGTCTTGCAGGCAATGTCCTGGAAGGAGCAGACGGCCCCATGTGGCACTGCGCCCCCTGGACAGGGAGGGGGGCTCTAGGGTCCAGCCCCAGGGGGGCCGGGGTCCCCGGTCAATGGGTCACTCCCTTTCCTGCGGCTGGTCCTCGGGCGCCTGGGCGCCTCTCTGGTTCCACATGTGATTGTTCAGTCCCAGCTGTACCATTTGGGCGTGGTGGATGATGAGGGGCTGCAGCCCAGGGCTCTGGGGGGGCGCAGGGGGGGCCTGCGGGAAGGTGGGGGGCTGTGAGAAGGTGGGGGCCTGGGGGAAGGTGGGGGGCTGAGGGAAGGCGGGGGCCTGCGGCAACGTGGGGGGCTGCGAGAAGGCTGGTGGGGGCGTGCCCGCCAGCCACGGAGGCACGGCTGGTGCCTGGAGGCCCGGCCAGGTGGGAAAGGGTGGCTGGCCTGCCAGGGGCACCTGGCCCCCATAGGGCCCCTGAGTCCCGAGTGACAGGTGGCTCCCGAAGGCCGCCTGCAGCTGCTCCATCTGTGCCTGCCAGGCCAGGTAGCTCTGCAGGTAGGCGGAGTAGGCGGCACCCCACGCCGCCCCCTGCTGCTGCTCACCCTCTAGGTGCTGGCTCTGCGCCCGCAGGGCCCGAGCCCCCTGCTCCCTCCTCCAGCTGGCCCTGCGCGCCCGCAGCTGCTGGGGCCTGAAGGTGCTCGCCACCTTCCTGGGGAAGATGCAGGAATGCTCGTCCAGCCACACCAGGCCGGCGAGCAGGCTGGCCGTGTCGGGGCCGAGCTGCGCCTGGGAGCTCTCCAGGGGCAGGAAGGGGATCACGCAGTCCTGCCAGCCTTGCCGCGTCAGGCTGCTCATCAGCGCCTGGCTGACCTGGTGCACGCTCAGGCGGCAGTCGAAGTTGGCGGTGAGCAGCAGCACGGTGAAGGCCGAGTGGTCGATGGCGTCCTGCAGGCAGCGCAGCGCCCCGCGCCCGGGCACCTGGAAGTCCTCGCAGAAGGTGGCCCCGTCGGGCACGCCCAGGGCCTCCAACCTCTCCCGGACGCGCAGGGCGATGAGCTCGTCGGCCCCGGCGTGCAGCACCACGAAGTTATAGAACTTCTGCTCCGACGACTCCGTCTCTGGAGGGGTGGCGCCCAGGGGCACGGGGGCCGGGTGGGCCAACCGTGGGGTGCACGGAGCAGGACCGGGAGGAGACGTCGTGGGGCCCGAGGGAGTCGGTGGGCACGGCTGGGTGGGCGGAGAAGGGGTGTCTTCTGCAGGAAGTTGGGGTGGCGTCTGGTCCTTGACGGAGGGCGACGGGAGAGACGGGGGTGCTGCCGACACTTCTGTGCATTCCACGGGGTAGTGGGTGCTGGTTTCCAGAGCTTCGGGGGGGTCGGCCAGACCAGCAGATGCATCCGGGGCCACCTCAGGGCCTGGGTCCGTTGGCAGCACCGGGGGGCTCCCGCTGTCCCCCGACGGGGGCCAGCTCATCTCCTCAGGCTCCTGGCAGCCCACCGGGGCAGGCCCGGGCGCCGGGCCGGCCCGGGGCTCCTCGCACAGCTTGCTGGGCCCGTGGGGGCCGCGGTGGCCGCTGAGGACGCGCAGGGTGGGTGACTGGCTAATTTCCAAGTCGCTGGCCAGGGAGGCCGGGCTGCCGGTGGACCTCAGGGAACAGCCTCGGCTCCAGGCGGACAGGCTCTCGATGGGCTGCGGGAGGCTGCGGGTCCTGGAGGGCGACGCCGACGACGGCGGCGGGAGGCAGCCCAGACCCGAGTGGAGGGGCGCGAAGTCCCCCGGGGCCCCAGTGATGTCCCACCCGCACCGGTCCCGGGCCTCGTCCCGGAGCTCCCCGAGCCGGTGGTCGTCCCTCGAGGTGAAGGCGTGGAGGGCTGCCCGGTACGCCACGTCCCGCAGAGGCTCCGGGCACAGCTCCTCCTCGGCGAGCAGGTGGTAGAGCCGGGCGACCGCCCACGACAGATCTGGGGGGTCCTCCGGGGCCTCAGCGCCGTCCACACCGGCCCACCGGCGGGCCACCAGCTGGGCCACCGCATCCCCCTTCATGGCCTCCAGGGCGATCCGGGCCTCGGTCTCCTGGCCCAGCCGCAGGAGCACCATGGCGCGCAGCAGGTCGGCGCCCCGGCAGCCCGGGCGCGGGGCCTTCAGCTTGTGCTTGAGGTACAAGAGCTTGTCCTGGCCCGCCGCGCCTAGAAGGTCGAAGGCACCAGCGAGCGACGGGCCCGGGCGGGCCATGGGCGCGGGTGGGGGCGGCCTCCGGCGGGAGCAGCCCTGGGTGGCGGAGGCATGTTCCACGCCGCCCGCCCTCCTGCACGCCCGGCGCCTCCTGCCCGCTCACACGGGGCCACCAGGGCGGACCTGCGGGGAGCAGGAAAGACACGGTTACCACCGCCTCTCAGGGTGACCTGGGGAAGGCGTGTCACCTCCCCCAGCCTCCCTTTCCTCCTCTGCAAGAGGACAGCCGCCGACACTTGCCCGGGGTCACGCAAGAGGTAGACGCTCTTTTCCCCATGTACAGATGAAGAAAGTGAACAGACAGGTGAAGCCACTTACCCAAAGTCACACGGCAGGGAGTGACAGAGCTGGGGTTTGAACCCGAGCAGCCTGGCTCCAGGGGCTGTGTGCCTGACCACTAGGCTACACTGCCTATTAGACTAATAGTAAGCACACTTATGGGATTTTTTTCAAGGAATTGTGTTGCGTTAACACATGGAAAGTTCTGAGCCCGGTGACCGGGGCCAGTAGGCGTTCAATATGTGTTTGCGAGGGAGACGGTCAGCCTCCTCAATGGCCCCCCTGTGACCCCACATCCTGGTATTCACAGCCTTTTGGGCATTCCTTCCAACAGCGTGCCAGGGTCGATCTATGGGGCTGACGGAATAAGGCAGAAACGACCGGGTGTCCCGTGTGACATTATAAAAGACACCAGCTTTCTTCTTGGTGACTTTCTCTGTTGCTCCGGCAGGGTCGGCTGTTCTGTGGGGAGGCCCACGTGGGGAGGGGCTGAGGTCTCCCACCACCAGCCACACGAGGGAGCGACCTCGGACTCCCAGGGACTCCAGCCCCAGTCGAGCCTTCCGATGAGGCAGCCCCGGCCGACTGTGACGGCGACCTCATGAGTGACCTGGAGCCAGAACCACCTAGCTTACCTGCCCGATTCCTGACGCTCAGAAACTGTGTGGTGGGATAATAAATGCTTGTTGATTTTAAGCCACAAAGTTCTGCTTGTTACGCAGCAATAGCTAACTGATACAGGTAGCATTATTAATAGGGTGCGCTCACCATACTGAGTGCCAGCTGTATGCCCAACGGTGCTGCCAAGAGGGTATTTCCTCTTCCCTCCATTTCTCAAAAAACGCCAAGCTGGTTCCCATCTCAGGCCCTTTGCATGTGCTGTTCCATCCGCTTGGAGCAACTTCTCCCCAGACCCTTGCTTGGGTGACCTTAATCTCATCATTCAGCTCTCGGGTACACCACCACCACCTCAGGGAGCCCTCCAGGAGCACCCTAGTTCCCCAGTCCAGTCTGTCTCACTGAGGGCTCCTGGTCTGGACCAAGAGCTGATTCATGATCAACTCCCTTTGCCAATAAATCACAGACTTCATTGCATAAGTGACTCAGCATTTCAAAAAATCATTTTGAGCAGATGTCATGTGGTCCACTGGGGCCCCGGGGTCAAGGCTGATGATTCCAGGACGGTCAGGTGCAAGGTAGAGAGAGCATGGGGGGAGCCGGTGTCGGGGGCGGGGGCGCCAGGGGGACGTGACCGAGCAGACACGGGGAGCAGGGCAGAGATGGCGCGGCGCTGGGGGAAGGATGTAAGGAGGCAAGCGGCTGTCTGGTTTTCTCGAAAATGGAAGCAGCCTGGCATGTTGAAATGCCGAGCGGGAGGGAGAAATGGCAGAGACCCAAAAAATGGAGCTGACTTCCTAGTGCGGGGGACAGAGAATCAACAAATAAGTGCGGGAAACTCACAGTATGTCAGCTGGTGACAAACGCCACACAGAAACGTTAGGAGGGAAGGAGCGCCAAGAACACCGAGAATCCGGGGTGGGTGTTTGCAGTTTCAGACAACGTGGTTCGAGAAGCCCTTGATGAGAAGAGGAATTTCAACAGGACCTAAAAATGGGAAGAGAGGGACCCACGGGGTCATCTGAGAGCAGAGAGTTCCAGGCACAGGCACAGCAGGTGCAAAGGCCCCGGGGCAGGACCGACCAGGCCTGGCGTGTTGGGGGAACAGCGAGGGGGCCTGTGTGGCTGGAGCAGAGGCAGCGAGGGGGAGAGAGGGAGGAGGGAGGGCGGGGAGGGGACGGGGCAGGTCATGCAGGGCCACCGAACACAGCGAGGCAGACAGAAGAAAAAAAAACAGAAAAAAATAGAAAAAGGAAGAAACAGATTCTTCCCTCTTGGAGCAGACAGTCCAGTGTCTTAATTAATAATATCGTATATGCTATACATGGCAATCAAGTGGGCACGTGTATATATAATATACAATCTAGTGGGGCCTCTTAATTGAAGACCTACTATGTGCCACCCTGGCCTTCCCGCTGATCTTCAAACTCACCAGGCACAGTCCTGCCCCAGGGCCTTGGCACTGGCTGTTCCCTCTGCCTGGAACACTGTCTCCCCCAGGGATGCCCTCGGCTCACCGTCCACCCTCCTTCAGGTTTTTGGTCAAGCCTGCTCTGATGACACCGTCCACAACTGCCTCGCACAGGGAGTCCCCAAGTACACCCCAGGGGCTGTTTTTGTAAATAAAGTTTTATCGGCACGCAGTCCCACCCACTCATTTACATATCATCTAGATCTCTTTCCAGCTGCAGCGGCAGAGGGGAGTAAGCGACCGAAAATATTCTGAAGATGAAAACATTCACTTTCGGGCCCCTTGCGGAAAAAGCTTGCCGACACCTGGGCTGTGGATCAGGCGTGTGATTTTTTTTCCACCCCTCGGGGGCCAAGCTTGACTGAGATGGCGAGGCTGGTGTCTGGCGGAACAGCTATTTGGCGCCAATGTTTGTAAGCCTAAGACCAGATGCCTCTCTCTCTAGACCGTATGATTATTACGGGGCATAACTGGCTGTTATGGGCTGAATTGTGTCTCCCCCCAAATTCAGATGTCGGAGCCCCAGGACCTCAGAACGTGACTGTCTTTGGAGATGGGTCTTCAAAGAGGGGATTAAGGCAAAATGAGGTCACTAGGGTGGGTCCTGATCCAATAGGACTGGTGTCCTTGTAAGAGGAGGAGATGAGGACACAGACACGCACGGAGGGGGACCACTGAGGACACAGGGAGGAGACGGCCGTCTACACGCCAAGGAGGAGGCCTCAGCGGGAACCAGCCCTGCCGCCACCTTGATCACGGACTTCCAGCCTCCAGACCCAGGAGAGGAGAAATGTCTGATGTTTAAGCCCCCAGTCCGTGGCACCTTGTACGGCAGCCCCCAGCCACACGTGGCTCCCAAGCACCAGAAATTTGGCTACTGCCTCTGAAGAGAAACTGAATCTTACATTTTACGCATTTTTAATTCATTGCGATTGAAAAGCTGAATCGGCGTAAGATATTTTTTTTTTCCCCGTTAAACACAACTTTGTTCTGGTGGGATCACGTTTCACTGTTGGAATTGTAGCGTCTGAACTGAGATCCGGTAAATTACACACCGGATTCTGAAGAATTAGTACCAGAGAGAGAGATGTAAGATGCCTCAGGAGTAATCTTTGATATTGATGATGTGGTGGATACATGAGGATAAAAAAAGTATTAGTAGAATTAACTTCACCTGTTTTGTTGATGTGGCTGCTAGGAAATTTTAACTGACGTATGCGCCGCCTCATGTTATGTTTCTGTTAAACAGCGCAAGCTGAGACATTTGCACCACAATCGGTAATGTTGGGGTTAGCGTCATTTCTGACACAAGGCACAGAGAGGTTATGTGAGTAGCCTAGGGTCACACAGCTCGTAAGGGGCACAGCTGGACTGGACGCCAGGTTGCCTGTCTCTGGAAATCACCGAGCCTGTGGTCTCTAAGGTCCAGCTTACGTGGACCTGGTTATGTGGCCTGAGAAACAGCCTTATCTAGTTTTAACTGAACTAACCCACAGGAAATGAGCACATGGCCAGAGTGCTCCTATAGACAGTGGCAGATGGAGGACGTTGCCCATAACGCAGGCCCAAGTGAGCAATAAAGAGAAAGGCAGCGGGTACAGCTTACCTCTGGTGTGAGCTCGCTGTCAGCTACCTAACGGATAAAAACGACGATGATCTTATGTTCAGGTGGGACCACAAGTCAGCCAAATCGTTTTTTGAAATTATCAAGATAGCTATTAGAAATATGGTCTGATATCCCCCCAACAGCAATGACCCTTGGGTCAACCGTTCTTTCCACCTCCCGGTGGGCTCCTGAGGGCAGTCTATAACAAAAAAACACACGTGTTGGCATGCGCCCGTCAATTTTTAACGGATAAAGGGCACAGCTCGTAAAGCGTGGAGAGGGGCAGTGCCTGGGACGGGGCGTGAGTGGGGCTGCCTGTCACGTTCGGTTTCACGCCACGTTCACTCTGAAAATCCATCAAGTTCAATCCGTAGGACCGCGTCCTATTCTGCATTCAGTTATCCGTCAATAAAATATTAAAAGGAAAAAAAAAAATTGGCAAACCCCCGGGCCTGCCCGACTGGCGGGGAGGGGAGGAGCAAACCTGAATTAGCGGCCGGCAGCGAACAAGGGGGATTCTGCGTGGCCCCTGGGGTTCAAACCTCAGCTGCACCCCTTCCAGGCTGTGACCTGCCACAGGCTGTGTGCGCACCGCTGCCTCAGTTTCCTCATCTGTGAAATGGGTATGACCGAGGCCCCGCCTTCTGGGGTTCTTATAGGCTGGACGGGTTCATACGTGCAGAAGTGTCAGAGCAGCGCCCGGCGCCCGTGGGGGCTCCACGAGCACGTGTGACAGCAGCCCCGGAGGTGGGGACCCCCGCAGAGAAGGCTCGGGGTCGGGGACGGGTTATGGCCAAGGAGACAGAGCCGGCAGACTCGGAATCGGCGAGGCGGGACCGCCCGGCCTGCATTCCCGGCAAACCTCTGACGTCACCCAATCTTTCTGCTCCAGCTCCCTCGACCAGCCCGAACTCTGACCCACTGACGCCCCGAGCCTGTCCCCGGCGTGTCCCCCGGCCACTCAGTCCGCTCTGCCGGCCACCACCCCAGCCTCCCGGAAACACGCCTCTCATCCTGCCCCGCCTTCCAGGGCCGCCGGGACAAAGTCCACTCTGCGCCCCGGAGAGTGGGCGCCTGGCGGGGGGAAGGCATCCACCTGGGTGGGGCCAGCTCGGCCACCTGCCAGCCCGTGGGGCCTGTTCTCAGCCTCAGTTTCCCCATTTGTAAAGCCAGCACGAAAGCCGCCCTCGGTCCGGTCGGGGGAGCCCAGTAATAATGGAGAGAATAACCCAGTGCAGGGGAAGGAAAGTGCTGGGAAGATGAGCCAGGGCAGGGGGTGGAGCAGCGACCAGGGGAAAGCTATGGAGGCCTGGAGATCAAGGGAGGCCTCTGGGAGGAAGTGACAGGTGAGCTGAGACCCGAAGGAGGTGAGGGGGCGACTTGGGTGGAGATCTGGGGGAAGGGTGTTCCCTCCCGGCAGAGAAACAGCATGTGCAAAGGCCCTGGGGCAGGACCGGGCCTGGGGTGTTGGAGGAACAGCGAGGAGCCCGCGTGGCTGGAGCAGAGGGAGGAGGGGGAGAGAGGGAGGAGGGAGGCCGGGGAGGGGACGGGGCAGGTGGTGCAGGGTGCTGCAGGGAGGACAGACAGTGGGGGGCCAGGCTGGGAGGGACCAGGGTGGAGGGGACCACAGGCTCAGGTGAGCAATGATGGGGGCTGGACCAGGTGGCGGTCTCCAGGACGGAGGGGAGGGGGAGGAAGCAAGGACACCTGGGCTTTTGGCCTGAAAGCTTGAGCCAGGGAGGACGTGGGAGGCGCTGCTGTGGGGTCAGGAGGGAGTGATCAGAATTGTTTTAGGCGTGACTCATTTGATCCAGTCCCCCCTGTGTGCCCCGTCCCCTTCCTGCCCCCACCTCCTCCCGCTCTCCCCCTCGCTCCCTCTGACCCAGCCACACTGTTCCTTAAACACCCCACTGGAGATCCGGCCCCAGGGCCTTTGCACTGGCTGTTCCCTCAGCCTAGAACACCCTCCCCTGGATATCCACGCATCTGGCTCCCTCGTCTCCTTCAGGTCTCAGCTCAAGTGTCGCCTGGTCATCAAGGTCGACCTTGACCGCCCTGCTTACAACCGCAGCCCACTCTGTCACGCTCTCTGCCTTATTTTTCTCCTTTCAAATTCGTGCCACCTGACCTAGTCGTTCGTGGCTTAACGACGGGGATACGTTCTGAGAAACGCGTTGTCAGGCAATTTCGTCGTTGTGCAAACATCACAGAGTGCACTTACACAAACCTGGACGGCACAGCCTACGACACACCCGGGCTCCAGGGTGCCCATCTTATGGGAGCACCGGCGTCTACGCGGTCCATCGTTGACCAAAACGTTATGCGGCGCACGACTGCATTGCTGTTGAATATCCATTGCTCCCAACAGAGGGAGCACCCCTGAAACGGATGTTCGTCCGTCTTCTTCATAGCTGTATCTCCAGCGACTGGCACACAGTAGGTGCCTAATAAATGCTTCTGGACCGAATAAATCAGTACATGGACAGAACAGCGCCTGGCACACAGTAGGCACTCAATAAATGTCTCCTGTTTCTGAACCCTCCCTCCCCAACAAGACAGCACATCTAGTCTCTCCTGCCAGGACCGGCGCACAGTAGGGGCGCACCTCGCTCCTTTGGGCTAATTAAGAAATGTTACATGGAGACACGGAAGGAAAGCAAAAAGTCGCCAGACCGTCTGCAAACTGTGTGGGAGCCTGAAGGGGCATTTACTCAGTAAGGGTTCAGTGTGGACCTACTATGTGCCAGGGACTGTGCAAAGCAAATGACAACCCTGTGAGTTAGGGCTCTTTTGACTGTCCATTTACAGAGGCACAGAGAGGTAGAGTGACTCACCCGGGGTCACACAGCTGGAAAGTAAAGGGGCAGGGATTTAAACCAGGCAGCCTGGGGCCCTGCCCTTCCTCACTGAGCACCTACTATGTACAGGCCCCTTCCCACACCTGGATCGACGATTCCTCCGGCCAGGCCAATGGGGGGGCTGCCGGATACCCGCCCTCTGCGTCTGGCACACATTTCGCAGTGTTTGCTTCTCGCCTTGACTGTGGGTGCTGTGTGCCCCGCACACTGAGCTGTGCCACCGCGGAGGGATGGCGGGGGCTTGGGGAGGGACCCGGGGTGTTGGGGAGGGATCTGGGGAGTTGAGGAGGGACCCAAGGTGTTGGGGAGGACTTGGGGTGTTGGGGAGGGATCTGGGGTGTTGCGGAGGGATCCGGGGTGTTGGGGAGGAATCGGGGTGTTGGGGACGGATTTGGGGTGTTGGGGAGGGATCCGGGGTGTTGGGGAGGACCTGGGCCACCGGGGAGGGGAGCTGGAGCGTTAAGGGGGCGCCGCACACGCGACGCGAAGACGCCAGAGGCCCCGGGGTGGCAGGTGGCCTGGAACCGGGCGAGGAGCGGCGGGCGCGCGCCCCTGCGGCCTGGGGTCCCCGCCACCCAGGTGCGGGATCGATCCAGGCGTGGGGTCCCTGCGCCCCCGCCCTTCCCCACCTACCAGGGATCCGGGCGCCGGCGCCCTCGCGTCCTCGGGGCGGGACCGTGGCCGGACTGGCGGCGGCGGCGCAGCGCGGGGCGCGGAGGGCGCGCTCGGCTCCTCCCCGGCTGCCCGCGCCGCCCCTTCCGTCCCGCGGGGCGGAGGGAGGGAGGTGAGGTCACGGCCCCCGGGGAGCGGGAAAGTCCCCGAGACGCCCCCGGGAGACGCCCTCCGCGCGCCGCCGGCCGCTGCGTTTGGGCACCTCCAGTGCGCCGGGCGCTGGGGACCACGACGGGGACCAGAGGGACAAAGGCCCTGCCCTGGGGGGAGGGTCTCACAGTGTAGTGGCGACACAGATGAGAAGGCACTTTTTAAATTAGATGATCTCAATGAGTGATTAATGCTTTCCAGGAACCAGAACGGGGTGCGGGGGGGGGGCGTCTACCTGCAATTTGAAGGGGGATGACGGCCACCCCCGGAGGGGCTTGGGGACGCCCACGTGGTGGGAATGGGGGCAACAAGCCCCCATTCCATGTTTGCATATGTTTTTAAATTCACTGGGGTCCTGGCCTTCTGGGGGTCCTGGCCCCAGGGCGGCATATCCACTGGGCAGACTTGAGGCACAGCGTCCACGAAGATCTCTTCATTTCTTTTGAAATCAGAAAGAAAAAAAAAATGAATAGAATCCAGCATGAATTATATTTATCTTTACACCAAGACAGTTGTAAAATGTCGTTTTTAGTGATTTATTTTTTTTTTTTATGGAGGAAAGGACCCATAATCATCATAATACCTTTGTGGGGGCCTCTTTGTGAGCCTTGAGCAGCTGGAAACTCTTCTCAAAATACCATTTGTTAGACGCACCAAATACAGGAGGTTACAAGGAAGTCCATTATGTTGAAATACATTGATTAAAATATTTTTTAAAGACCACTGAGGGATCCCTTGTTGAATGATGGATAAGCAAAATGTGGTATATCAATTCAGTGGACTATTATGCAGCCATGAAAAGGAAGGAGATTCTGGCACCTGCTCCAATGTGGATGGACCTTGAGGACATGACGCTCAGTGACGTGAGCCAGACACAGAAGGACAGACACTGTGTGATCCCCTCACAGGAGGCCCCTAGAGGAGTCACAGCCACAGAGACAGAAAGTAGACGGTGGGGCCAGGGGCTGGGGGAGGGGATGGAGTCAGTGTTTCATGGGGACAGAGTCTCAGTTTTGGAAGATGAGAAAGCTCTGGAGACAGGTGGGGGAGATGGTTGCACAACAGTGTGAATGCACTTAATGCCACTGAGCTGTGCACTTAAAATTGTTAAAAGGTAAGTTTTATGTTATTTTACCACAATTAAAAAAAAGTTTTAAATACTCATAAGACAAGCACTTTAAAACTACTTTTGAAATTGAGCGATACGGAAACAACCACCACTTCGGGATAAATCTTTATATTTTTCACCACATTACATAGCGAGATCTATAACCACGCTGATTTTGCAGTAGCGACAAGTGTCGCCGTATTTCCAGCCACCTGCAGCAGTGCGATCTGATATGAAAATATCTGTGGTTTTCTACTGGGGACCATGTCCTGCTGGGGCCTGCGCTCACAAGTGAAGAAATGGTAAATATCGGTTAGAGTCAGTGAAAATAAAGATGTGAGAGTTTTTTCCCCATCGGTTCATGGACATCTTGAATTCCATCATTGGGTCCCCCAAGACGCCAGACTTCGTTTCAAGGTTCATGGGGAGGGGATGCAAATGGAAGTTATATGCATGCTAAGTACCCGGCCCCCCGCCACAGCCCCACTTAGTGCCTGTCTCTGGTAAGGGAGAAATTTTATTGAGCATCTACTGTGTGCCAGCCATGTCTAGGCTCTGGGGATACATAGGGGGTGGGGGAGAAAGAAATGGTCCCTGCCTTTGGGGACCCCTGAGCTGGAAGCGGAGAGGGCATTAGACCCATCTTCCCATGCCTCTCCCCCCATCCTGCCCCACCATAACCAATTTTTGGAGCATTCACGACGTGCCTGTCCCCACGACCAACACAGCTTGGTGGTCGTCTTTGATCCATGTCGTAAAACAACCCTTCCAGGGAGGTCTGAAGGTACCCATTTTACAGGCGGGAAAACTGAGGCTCAGAGAAAGTAACATGGCTGGAGCATCCCGGATGGATAAATTTCACCGCTGGCAGACAGATGCGCTCACCCACCTGGCTTTCTGAATGAAAGAGAGAAAACATCCCAGTCGAGGTCCACGTTTCTATCCAGTTTCTCTCCTTCCTGCTCCGGTGGTGGGGGCCTCCACTCGGGAGCCCGTTCATTCCATTTTAACTTTTGCACACGTATACACATTTCCATGAATGTGACAGTTAGTATTTTTCCGTCTCGCTTCGTGTTATAGTTCGCATCGGCCAGAAGTCAGCAAAGCATCAGACAGCAAATATTGTTGGTGTTCGGGCCAGATCATCTATGTCACAACCACTCGACGCTGCCACGGTAGCTTGAAAGCGGTCACAGGTGACACATCAATAAAGGAGCGTGGCTGGGTGCCAATAAAACTTTATTGACAAAACCAGGCAGAGGGCAGGACGTGGTCGTGGTTTGCTGACCCCGGCATAGATGGTGTCAATATTTAGCTTTATTCTGTCGACAACATCTCCACCGTTTTTCTAAGCCGATGTATGCAGCCTGACCTCCTTGTTTTTGAGCGTGTTGTGGTCTTGCTAAGCGTTCAATTTATTGAATCCCCTGTCACTGGACATGCTGGTTGCTTCCATTTTCCCCCCATTCAGGCATTGCTACCTTCTAAGACGGTGGTTATGAACACAGTTGTCGGGAGGCTCAAGTGCTGGGTTTAAATTCTTACTCGGACACTTACTAGCTGTGAGGTGGGGCCGAGGACGAGCCTGCTGAGATGTGCCTCAGTTTCCCTCCCTGTAACACAGAGATGATAACAGCACCGGCCTCCTGGGGTTGGTAAAAGGGTTAAGCGACTTCGTCGACAGCGTTTCTCTAGGGCGGCTGTGGAGAAGGGGAACTTATGGGACTTCTGCTGAGACGTGGAGAAGATATAGTCTCGCTCTTACTAAATACTGCTGGATTGTTCTCAAAATTAGTGTTCCCCATTCGCACTCCCCCCGGAAGTGAATGAAAGGACTCATTTCCCCCATCACCGCCGCATGTACTTTCTCTTTCTTACTCGGTGCTGAAGTGTCATTCACTGGCACTGAGTGTACATAAACCTTAAACAGCTCAGTGGACTTCCACACATGTACACACTCTCGATGGCCAACACCCACATCAAGACAGAGGTCATTCCCAGCCCCTTCTCCGTCATTACCCACCAGGCAACCACTACTCTCATTTCTCTCATCATAGTTTAGTTTCACTTGTTTTGAAACTTCATCAAAACCGAATCAGAGTGTAGGAGGCTTCTGCGTCTGGTTTCTTTCATGTGACGCCACACCTGTGAGTTTCATCCACGTTGTTGCGAATATCGCTAAATTATCTTTGTTCGTTGCTGCGTAATATTCCATGATGTGAAATCTACTGCGATTTCTTGATCTGTTCTCTTCTGGGTGTGCAGTTGGGTTGTTTCCAGTGTGGGGCTCTTTTGAATAAAGCTGCCCTGAACGTTTGGGGGCAAGTCTGTGTGCGGACCTCTGCTTACGTTGAACTTGGGTATAGGGGAGCTGTCCCATGTAAATCCTGGCCCATCAGATCCAGAGTCCCCAAGAGAAGGTGACATCACCTTGCCCTTGCTACTGAGGAAGAACAGAGGGTCATTTCAGCTCTCTAGTGCGCCTGGGAGGTGAGCCAACAGCCCCCTCTCACCCCGTGCCTCAGTGGGGGACAGAGACTGTGCTGGTCCTTCCCATCACTCCAGCACCAAGAATCTGCTTCCCTGCCCCCCAGACCCCCATTGTTATCCGCTGCTGGAGATGTCCCCACATCCTTAGCCATACACAGGGCTCAACAATGACACAATCCTGGGAGAAATATTTAAGTCTAAGCAGTAAGCCATAGCAGGAAGAAGTACATACCGTGGTTTCAAGCAGGGGCCGGCCGGCTCTTCCTGTGAAGGGTTGGAGGGTCAATTTTTCAGGCGTGGCAGGCCACAGACGGTCTCTGTTGCCTATTTTACTTTGCTTTATTTTATTTATTTTTTTCTTTTTTTTTGCTGAGGAAGACTGGCCCTGGGCTAACATCCATGCCCATCCTCCTCCACTTTATATGGGACGCCGCCACAGCATGGCTTGATAAACGATGCGTCGGTCTGCACCTGGGATCTGAACCTGTGAACCCCGGGCCGCCAAAGTGGAGCGGGCGCACTTAACTGCTATGCCACCGGGCTGGCCCCTTTCTTTGCTTTAAAATCCTTTAAAAACGCAAGCTGTTCTTAGCTCGTGGGCCATGCCGACAAACTGTGGGTGGTGTCGGCCCCCGGGGCATAGTCTGCAGACTTTTATTCTAAATGATTTTAGCAAATGCCCGACACACAGCAAATATTCATTATTAAGTGTCGGGAGGCAGGTTTTCTATTGCGTCTAATTTTGAATCTGTAATTGCATGCCCCAAAATGTTTAATCTTTTTTTTAATTGAGATATAATTGACATATTAGTTTTCAGTGTACAATATAATGATTTGATATTTGTATACAGTGCAAAACGATCACCACAATAAGTTTAATTAACATCCATCATCTCACGTAGTTACAAATTTGTTTTTTCTCGTGATGAGGACTTTTAAAGATCGACTCTCTTAGCAACTTTCAAATATACAATATTGTTCATTACAGTCATCATGCTGTACATTACATCCCCAGAACTCATTTATCTTAGAACTGAAAGTTTGTACCTTTTGAACCCCTTCACCCATTTCACCCGCCCCCCCACCCAAAATATTTAATCTTCAGATCCAAGGAAAGTGGATACACCCAATTATTCTAATTATCCGCTTTATGGATGACCAACATCCTCGAGGCATTAAGAACAGTGAAAGTGGGAGTCTTGAGACTATGCCAAGCTCTTTCTATCCACCAGGCAAAGGAGATGCTATTTGTACCCACTTTACAGATGAGGAAACCAAGGTTCAGAGTGGCGACCTAGCCAAGTCTCATGGAAAGAGGCAGAGCTGGGATTTCAGCTCGGGGCTGATTTCAGAGCCTGGACCTGGTCTGCTGCCCTCTGTTATCTCCCCGAGCAGGGCTGGGCTCTTCCCACATGTGTTTTCTGCTCACGTTTCTGGAGTGAGCTGAGCAGGTGGGAGGAGCGTTCAAGGGCCCGTCCCAGAGGGTCCAGCCCCTGAGGAGAGGAGACCAACGAGAGCTCAGTGTTAAAAGGCACCAAGTTAGCAGTAACATCTTACACAGCAATAGCTGACCAATACACCCCGTTCTCTGGATGGAGCAATGAAGGGCCAGAGAGGGGAGGCCAGTCAGCCAAGCTCCTCTAGCAAATCGGGGTGCGTGCAGAAAGACAGGAACCCAGACGCGCTTGCCAGGCCCTCTGCGGCTCCAGGGCCAGCCTGCCTAGATCTGAGGTCCAGTTCCACCACTTACTGGCTGGGAGACTTTGAGCCAACTATTTGATGTCTGCTGCCTCAGTTTCCCCATCTATAAAATGGGAACATGAGTAGCGCCCACCCCGAAGCGTTGAGATGAGGATGGGGCTAACATCCCCCGAGTGCTTACAACAGTGCCCGGCTCACGACGATGCCCACCGCGGGCTCAGCATCATTACGTGCAAAGAGATCTGCCCCCTGCCAGACTAACAGGACCCTCAGTGACTCATTTAAGCCAAAGGCAAGAAAACAAGTGTTTGGGATGGAATCAGCTGACGCCGTGGTGATTCTGTCCCCCAGGGGACACTTGGGGATGTCCGAGACACTCGTGGTTGTCAAAATTGGGAGACTGGGGTGCTCCTGGCATCAGGGGGTGGGGCCAGGCTTGCTGCTCAACCCCCCATCATGCCCAGGACGGCCGCCAGGGAGTGAGCCGGCCCCACAGCGCGGAGGGCGAGACCCCTTGAGAGGGGGAAGTAGCAGCCCCTCTAAATGCACAGTCCCACGAAATCTTCGCACCAGAACCACCCGGTCCGTGTCTGTGCTGAGGCCGGGCCTCAGATGAGGACACTGGGGGCTGGAGAAGCAAAGGACCCCGCCCAGGGTCACACGCGGGGGCCCGGGCAGCTGGCCAGCAGACCCACGTCCATCGCCAAGCTGGGGCCCGGCGTCGCTGTGCCGACGTGGCTGAGGGGAGGCAAGGCCATTCCCGGGTGTGCGCTTCCGTTTCTTCCTCCACGACATGGGACCTGACCCGCAGGGTTGAGGTCATCTAAAACGGTTTGCGTGCGAAGCCAGTGGAACAGCCCTGGGCCAGGGCGCGCATGCTGAGGATTCCGTTTCAGGGCTTTAAGTAAATATTAGCCCCGCAGTGGGAACACAGCAGGTCACACAAGTGGAGAGAAGTTGGGGAAACTTCGAGCTGGGTTCTGTTCGGGGCAATCTGGAATTTCTGGAACCTTCTATGAGCTCCCCGCAGCTGCTCGAACAAAGGACCGCAGACTTAGGGGCTGAAACAGCACAAACATCTCTCTCAGTCCCGGAGATCAGTCTGAAACGAGTCACACAGGGCTAAAGTCCAGGTCCGGGCAGGGCTGTCCTCCGGAGGCTCCAGGGAGAACCGTCTCCTGCCTTTTCCGGCTTCTAGAGGCCGCGTCCTGGGCTCGGGGCCCCTTCCTCCGTCTGCACAGCCCGCAGCGCAGCGTCTCCCGTCTCTCTCTGCCTCTGACCCTCCTCCTCCTCTGATGAGGACCCTGTGAGGACACTGGGCCCCCGGGGAGCCAGATCATCTCCCATCTCCAGATCCTTAATTGAATCCACCTGCCAAGTCCCCTTCACCACACGTCATGGGGGGACTAGACCCCTGCACGCCAGGGTGGGGACCCAAGACCTTCATGCCCTTTTCCCGGCATCGTCCGAATTTGAAGCCTCAAGGCCCAGCGAGTGTGGCGAGGGCATCTCTGACCACCACATGGGCCCCGTCCGAGGCACCGGGCACCCAACTTCAAGCCCAGTAGCAGGTCCGGCCCTGTCCTGTTCACACCGTTGCGAGCAGAGCAAGGAAGGGGATGAGAAGGCCACCCCGAGACCCCGGGAAAAACCAGACACACACGGGCTGTGCTCAATTGCAGGTCACATTTATTAAGGCCACCAAAGCTCCAGGCACCTACGGCTCTCCAGGCAGGCCTGAGCCCCCTTCTGTTCTAGAATGAATCTGGACACCTCAGCCTCCACCCCGCCCGTGGGAACCCACTTTGCAGACCAAGTCCAAGCCTGCTAGCTAAAGGCTGATATCCAGGGGCCTTGAAGGAGAAAAGCAACTGGGATATAAGAATTGTATCCCTGATTTTTAAGGAAGGAAAAAAAAATTTTTTTGGAACCTTCTAGAAAAAATTTTTTCCCAGAAACCTCGCCCCAGTGACTGATGAGGTGAGGCTCAGAACACGCTTCCTCCAAGCCCAGAGAGGCTGAGGGACTGGCTCAGTGTGGAGGACCTCCGCTTCCCAAGGTGGCAGCTGCCATGCGCGGGAGGAGCGGTTAGAAATGTGTGTCCAGTGAGGCGTGGGGGGCAAGGGGTCAGGGCTGCCTGCCAGCCCCCTGGGGAGGGACGGAGCCCCCTGAGCCCCCTTCCTGTCTCTCCTACTTCTGCTCTTCCGGGGCCTTCTCGACGATGCCGGGAGCAAAGGGTCCCACCAGCCACATGATGGGCGTGTTCTGCGCCACGTACTCCACCATGTGGTCCAGGGCTTCTCGGGCCCTGGCGACCTGCTCGCGGCTCTGCGTCAGGACGCTGGCCGACAGGTCCTGGAAGGAGTGGACGCCGGCGAAGGCGGCCTGGAGGTCCCCCACGTGGCGGCGAGCCTGCTGCACCTGGTCCTTCACGTGGCTGGGCAGCCCCTGGACGCTGGAGCCCAGCGAGGCGCAGGTGGCCTCCAGCTGCTGCGTGACATCGCGGAACATGGCGAGCGCCCGGGACTCCACCTGCTGAGGGGGGAGGCGTGGGGACCATCAGCACCATTGGCTTTGGGGCTAACAGGAGCCACAGCCAGGGACAAGGAAAACGGGGTCCCACCTCCGACCTTCGGGAAAACCTTCCCTAGGAGGGGCCGTCTGGACGGCGGGTTGGGGTACCAGCTCTGTGAGTTTCGAACCAGGTAAGACATCTATCGGCCAAATTGAAAAACAGGCATAGACGTTTCTCCAGAAGATACGCAGATGGGCAAAGAGCGCGTGAAGAGACGTTCAACTTCACTAGCCATCAGGGAAATGAGACCCCACCTCCCCCCACTAGGACGGCTAGGATCCAGGGGACAGACAGTAACAAGCGTGGGTGAGGAAGGGGAGACACCAGAAGCCTTGGACACTGTCAGTGTCTCTTTGGAAGACAGTCCTGTGGTTCCTCAAAATGTGAAACTACAGTCACGACAGGACTCAGCAATTCCACTCCTAGTATCTACCCAAGAGAAATGAACACTTACGTCCATACAAAGACGAGCACCCAAACGTTCATAGGGGCAGGATTCACAACGGCCAAGAGTGGAAAAAACCCAAATGCCCATCGATGGATGAACGGATAACATGATGTGGTCCATCCACACACTGGAGTATTACGCAGCCATGAAGAGGAGTGAGGCCCCCGACACAGCCACACCGTGGACGGACCCTGAACACACGACGCTCAGTGAGAGAACCAGACACAGAATGACGCACGGTGTGTGAGTCCACTGATGCAAAATGTCCAGAACAGGCACATCCACAGACAGGAAGTGGGTTCGTGGTTGTCAGGACCTAGAAGGAGGTGGTAATGGGGAGTGGCTGCTAATGGGTACAAGATCTCCTTTAAGGGTGATGAGAATGTTCTAGAGGGATTGTGGTGACAGCCCTACAACCCTGTGAAAATACTAAAAACCACTAAATTCTACTCTTTAAATGGGTGAATTGTACAGTGAGTTCTATAGCAATAAAACTGCTTTTTTTAAAAAAGCACAAGATACTAGATTTTATATCTCAAAAAACCTGTTTAAAAGCAAGTTTGGAAGAACTTTCTAGACAGAAGTGGTAAGCAGTGGGGGAGACCACAGTTTAGACGGGGTCCTTGTAGATTCCCGGCCGGGGGGAGACGGCAGCAGGCTGGGAGGAAGGACTGTGTCCCAAGCCCCATCAGCGAGGGCTCTGGACCTGACCCCGGCGGGGAGGTGCTGACGACAGAGTCCACTTCTGCGTCTTCTGGCAGCTGCGTTCAGTGTGGGGGGAGGGGGACGGCTCCAGGGGGGTCTGGATGCTGAACGGTTGTGCGTTTATAGGGATATCCGTGACATCTTCAGAAACATCGCTTTTCTAACACTTACTCTATGCCTCACACATCAACCACTTCATCTTTCTTATATCCGTATAACTCGCATACCAGAAAACTTGCCCTTTTCAGTGTATAACTCAGTGATTTTTAGTAGATTCGTGAGGTTACGCAACTACCATCTCTATTTAATTCTGAACTTTCCATCACCCCAAAGAAACCCGTCCCCATCTGCAGTCACTCCCATCCCCTCCCCGGCCCCTGACAACCAGGAACCCACTCTCTGTCTGTGGATGTGCCTGTTCTGGACGTTTCACATCAATGGGATCACACACCGTTTGCCCTTCTGTGTCTGGTTTTCTCACTGAGCATCGTGTGTTCAGGGTCCCTCCACGGTGTGGCTGTGTCAGGGCCTCACTCCTTTTCATGGCTGTGTCGTATTCCAGCGTGTGGGTTCACATGTTTTGTTCATGCGTTCATCCATCCATGGACACCTGGGCCATTTCCACTTTCTGGCTGTTACGGATCACGCTGCTATGAACATGCGTGGACATGCTGGGCTCACTTCATCTCAACCCTGCAGAAGACCCTATATCCAGTTTATAGATGGGGAAACCGAGGCCCAGAGAGGTTAGGCTGAGAAGCCAGTGTTAGCACAGACCTAAGATCGAGAGAGTATCACTCAGGATGGGGCGTGAGAATTGTGTAAGGCGTTGATTCCATGAAGGCGTCAATTACTGACGGTACACGTGGCCAAGTCAGGGCGTGTACGAGAGGCTGATGCCCTGGACAGACTGGAGGGACTGGAGCACACGAGCTAGCAGCTGTCACTAGGAGCCAGGAGGTGAATATGAAAGATTCGATGGGACGCTGGGAGGGGGAAAGACGGATTCAAGACTCAAGGTAAATGCGACACAGCTTAGAATTTAGCAGGTTGAGAACATCACCATTGAGTACCCCATGGTTCAGAAGCAACATCCACACCCAAGAGTGGAAATCAAGGCAGGCTTCCTGGAGGAGGTGTCATCGCATCCCAAAGCAGTTAAAGGAGGGTGGAGGTGGGGAAAGCATTCCAGGCAGGTAGGTCCATCTCGGCAGAGGTGTGGAGAGGGAAGTCGGGGCCCCAACCATCCATGCCCATGCCCCAGCGGGTACCTCTGGCTTGGCTGGGTTCTCCTCCGCATCCGGAAGCTGCTTCTTGTTCCAGTTAAGCCACATCTGGTGTAGTTTCTCCTGCCCCTCCACCAGCTTCTGATCCACTCCCTGCTTGACACTTTCCATCTGGAGCAGGAGAGAGAGAGCCTGCCTCAGCACCCGACCACGGCCGGTGGAGCCCCAGCGCATCCCCACGCGCCCCGGGAGAGGCGGGACTCCAGGGGGAGCCCGGGGGGCCTTAGTTAGCTGAGATGAGATGGTCTGTAAAGGGGAGGGAAGGAGGCTGTCGTCACACTTGGGTTCCATGGCTGTGGGCTTCGGCTGAATGGACACACTCATGCCCAAAGAAAGGGGCACAAATTCTCTGTGGCTCCTCCCATTTCATCCATTTCTCCTCCCCCTGCAACTGGGCCTGGCCACGTGACTGGCTCTGGTCACCAGAACATGAGCAGATGGGACAGAACACAGGCTTAAAAGGCACTTGGGATGGAATATTACTCAGCCATGAAAAGGAAGGAGATCCTGACACCTGCTCCAGTGTGGATGGACCTTGAGGACATGACGCTCAGTGACATGAGCCAGACACAGAAGGACAGACACTGTGTGATCCCCTCACAGGAGGCCCCTAGAGGAGTCACAGCCACAGAGACAGAAAGTGGATGGTGGGGCCAGGGGCTGGGGGAGGGGACGGGGAGTCAGTGTTTCACGGGGACAGAGTCTCAGTTTGGGAAGATGGAAAGTTCTGGAGACGGATGGTGGGGATGGCTGCACAACAATGTGAATGTGCTTCATGCCGCTGAGCTGTGCACTTAAGACACTTAAGATCATAAATTTTAGGTCATGTGTAGTATACCACAATTAAAAATTACAAAAAAAAAGAGAGGAGATAGTACTTAGCAGAGAAAGCTAAGCAAAGAGGAAAAAAAATAGGAATTTAGCTCTTTAGAGAATTTAGCTCTTTAGAGAATAAAATAAACCTCAGTGGGAGGGGATCTGACTGCGAAGCAGCAGGAGGGAACTTTCCGGGTGATGGAAATGCTCAACCTCTCGATGGCGGTGTTGGTTACAAGTCTGCTTATATTTGTAAAATTCCTCAAACTGTGTGCTTCAAAAGGGGTGATTTTTACTGTATGTAAATCATATCTCAATAAAACTGACTTTAAGTGACAAAAAAAGAAGTGCTCGTCGGGGCCGCCCTGGTGGCGCAAGCGGTTGGGTGCACGCGCTCCGCTGCAGCGGCCCGGGGTTCACCGGTTCGGATCCCGGGCATGCACCGACGCTCCGCTTGCCAAGCCATGCTGTGGCGGCGTCCCATATAAAGTAGAGGAAGATGGCACGGATGTTAGCCCAGGGCCAGTCTTCCTCAGCAAAAAAAAGAGGAGGATTGGCAGATGTTAGCTCAGGGCTGATCTCACAAAAAAAAAAAAAAAGTGCTCGTGCATCGTGGCTCATGTGCTCTGGGTGCAGCTGGATCCCTGACACCCCCAGCAGGGCAGCGCGCCTGAGCCAGCTTCACAGAGGAGGCACCCACACCGAGACACCTGGCTTCCAGCCCACCTGTCATGGGCTGAATTGGGTCCCCCTAAAATTCACGTGTTCGAGCCCCAACCCCAGGACCTTGGAACGTGACTGTATTTGGAGACCTGTCTTTAGAGAGGTGATTAATAAAACGAGGGCACTGGGGTGGGCCCTAATTTCATAGGACTGGTGTCCTTATAAGAGATGAGAACACAGACAGGACAGAGAGAAGACCAGGCGAGGACACAGGGAGGAGGCACAGGGAGGAGGCGGCCGTCTACAAACCAAGGAGAGAGGCCTCAGAGGGAACCAGCCCTGCCGCCACCTCGATCGCGGACTTCCAGCCTCCAGCCCTGGGAGAGGATATGCATCTGCTGTTTAGGCCCCTGGACTATGGCACTTCCTATGGCAGCCCCTGCAAACCCACCAGGACTACAGCCCAGGAGCCAGCCCAGGAAGGGTGACAGGGAAGCTGCCGGGGGGGGGGTGCCCGCATCCCCGCACGGCCACCGCGGGGCCTCACCAGGCTGAGCGCCTGCGACAGCTGCTGCAGGGCCTCGTGGGCCCTCTGGCGCGTGAGCTGCAGCTTGCCCAGCGAGTGTGCGTAGGCCCGCTGGCGCAGCCTCTCCGACAGGGACCCCAGACGCACGAAGTAGCTCTGCTCCCGCCGCTGCTGCTGCACCGAGGCGATGTCGAAGCCCTCCAGGGACGTGGCCAGGCGGGCTGTGGGGGGAGACAGAGAAGCACGTGAAGGCCGGGGCGCCAGCAGGCAACACCACAGCGGTGGCCCTCGGGCTCCCAGGCACGGCCCAAGTTCAGGCCCTGCGAGCCCTTGGAGCCAAGGACTCCCCCGCCTCAGTTTGCCCCATCTGCAAAATGGGTACGATGGGAACCACACTTCCCAGGATTAAGAGGCCTTAGACTAGCGTGAGGGTCTGCAAACTGCGGCCCTTGGGCCACACCTGCCCCGCTTCTGGTGAACACGACCACGCATGATCCTTATCTATTGTCTACGTTCCTTATCTGTTGTCTACGGCTGCTTTAATTTTTTATTTATTCATTTTTTTCCCCCAAAGCCCCAGTGGATAGTTGTATGTCATAGCTGCACATCTTTCTAGTTGCTGTACGTGGGACGCAGCCTCAGCATGGCTGGAGAAGCGGTGCGTCGGTGCGCGCCCGGGATCCAAACCCAGGCCGCCAGCAGCGGAGCTCACGCACCCAACCGCTAATCCACAGGGCCGGCCCCTCTACGGCTGCTTTAAACTACAGCAGTGGAGGGTGTGGCTTGGCCTACAGAGACTAAAATACTCATTATCTGGTTCTTTACAGAAGAAAGTTGGCCGATCCTGTATTAACACCTGGCACAGGTGCATAGTGGCCGATCTTTCACAACGTTCTAGGTGCTTCCTGTGCATTCTTGTTAAATCTTAACAACTCTGTGAAGGAGGCACCATTATCTCGTTTTCACATGTGAGGAAAGTGGGGCTCAGAGAGGTTAAGCGAGTTGCCCAAGGCCACACAGCGAGGAAGCGCCAAGTCAGGATTTGGAGCC
>JABWHU010000634.1:12856336-12906969 GCA_014189135.1 Dicerorhinus sumatrensis harrissoni | reverse complement strand
GTGAATCATATCTCAGTAAAGCCATGAAACCAAAAAGCTGGCGTAGTCTGCCAGAACTGTGCTGCCTGATACAGGAGCCACGACCCACATGGAGCTATTTAATAAACTTAACATCATTAAAATTAGCTATTTAGCTATTTAAAATTTAAAATCATTCAAACTAGTAATTGAGTTCCGCAGTCACACTAGCCACATCCTAAGGGCTCGGTAGCCACACGCGACTGGTGGTTTCCACACTGGATGGTGCAGAGGAAGAACGTGTACATCAGAGAAAGTTCCACTGGACAGAGCGGAGCTAGAAGGACCTTCCTTAAGTGGGAAGGGAAGGCCTCTAAAGAGGTGAGATGAGAGCAGAGACCTAAGCCTGGCCCACAAAGAAGGAACTGCACGTGCAAAGGTCCTGGGGTAGGACTGAGATGAGTGTGTTCGCTGGCTCTGCTTCCCCCGCCTCCCGGGAATGAAAGTTCCATGAGGGCAAGGACTCTTTCCATCACTGTGTCCAGTATATACAGGCACTGATGTCACTGAACACAGGAGGCCAGCGTGACTGGAGGGGAGGCCGGTTACCTTCTCCGTGTGCTGCTGCAGGACGGGCAGGCTCTCCTCCAGTTTATCCAGTCCCCGGTGGGCGTACTCGCTGGCTGACGCGACTGTGGGGGACGGGGAGACAGAATTGTGAGGGTACCCCACGTGAGCATCCCTCGGGGGCCCGGGGAAGGCCAGCCGGTGCTGGTTTGGGGGAGCGGAGCCAGGGCTGGGCAGACCCCCCCGGCACGCTCCCCGGGCTTCACTCACGCTGGGGCTCCAGCTTGGAGAGGAGGGGCTGGGCCCCGCTGACGGCGGCCGCCGTGAGGGTCTTCACCCCCTTCTCCGCCGCGTCGCACACGGTCTTGACATGGGGGTGGCTCTCCTTGGTGGAGGCGTAGGCCGCCGACACCATGTCGCAGGTGCAGCTGACGAGGGGCATGCCGGCCACGCGGTCCACCACGCTGGGCTACGGGGGAGATCGGCTCAGGCGGGCTGGGATCCTGGCCCGGAACGGGGGGCCAACTCGGGGTGCCCTGTTTCGACCTCACCCCCGGCCAGGCAAACGGCAGCCCACCATCCCTCCGCATCCACCTGGCTGCCAAAACCAGGAACTTCGGGGCTCAGCCCGCACTTCCTTTCTTCAGCCCTGCAGCTCCGTGTGAACGGGCACTCGACACCCACGGGGTGCCAGGCAGTGACAAGGCACAGGGACCCCACTCTGATGGAGCGTGGGGTCTAAAGCTGGGGTCAGCCAACTACGGCCCCCCGCCCAGGGCCGCCCCCACCTGAGCTTTATATTCCTGCCTGGTTTTCTCCCAATAGCGCTCATGCATCGTAAGTTTCACCACCTTCAAAGTGCACATTTCAGCGGTTTTCAGTGTCTTCACGAGGTTGTGCAACCGTCCCCGCTATTTCCAGAACTTTTTCACCTCCCCTAAAAGGAACCCCGTACCTATTAACAGTCTCTCTTCATCCTGCCCCCACTCCGGCCCGGGGCCACGACTGATCTAGTTCCTGTTTCTGTGGATTTGCCTATTCTGGACCTTTCGTGTCAGTGGAATCATATGCGGACTCGTGCGTCTGGCTTCTTTCACTGAGGAATGTTTTCAAGGTTCATCCACGTTGTAGCGTGTATCAGTGCTCCATTTTTTTTTAATTGTAGCAAAACATACATAAAATTCACCATCTTAACCACTTTAAGTGCACAGCTCAGTGGCATGAAGCACATTCACATGGTTGTGCAGCCATCCCCACCATCCGTCTCCAGAACTTTCCATCTTCCCAAACTGAGACTCTGTCCCCAGGACACACTGACTCCCCCTCCCCTCCCCCAGCCCCTGGCCCCACCATCCACTTTCTGTCTCTGTGGATGTGACTCCTCTAGGGGCCTCCTGTGAGGGGATCACACAGTGTCTGTCCTTGTGTGTCTGGCGCATGTCACTGAGCGTCATGTCCTCAAGGTCCATCCACGCTAGAGCAGGTGTCAGAATCTCCTTCCTTTTTAAGGGTGAACAATATTCTGTTGCTGCCTGGTTTTATAAATAAAGTTTTATTGGCACATGGCCACACCCATCATTTACATATTGAATACGGCTGCTCCCACCCTATAAGAGCAGAATTGAGTAGCCTCGACAGCCCTTCTCAGCCTCAGTTTCCCCATCTGTAAAGTGGGTAAGGCATTCTTGTCCCAAAGGAGTTGCAAAGGTCATGGGCATGGGGAGAAGACACCGGCAGAACAGTCAACTCTCACATGTGCTGTTTGTAGAACTTTTGTGGTTTAACTCACTTAATCACCAGTCCTGGGAGATGGGGAGTGTTATTCTGATTTTACAGAAGGGTAAACTGAGGCATGGAGAGGCTAAATAAGCCACCCAAGGTCACAAAACCAGCCAGGGGCAAAGCTAGACCTTGGACAAAGGCAGTCTGCCTCCAGAGTTCATCCACGAAGCCTCTTCACAAGTTAACACACATTTACCATACAATCCAGCAATTCCGCTCCTAGAAATCGACCCTAGAGATTGGAGGACACACGTCCACAAGAGACTTGTACACAAATGTTCACAGAAGCCTTATTCATAACGGCCAAGCAGTGGAACAATCCAAGTGCCATCAACTGGCAAGCAGATCATGAAAATATGGTATCAAGTATGCCGTAAAAAATATATGTATTTCACGGCCCATGAGTACGTGAAGAGACGCTCAACATCGCTAATTGTTACAGAAATGCAAATCAAAACCACAATGAGAGGCCACTTCACATCCACCAGGATGGCAACTATCAAAAAACAGAAATTAAGTTTTGGAGGCTGTGGAGAAACTGGAACACTTGGGCACGGCCGGTGGGAACGTAAAAGGTGCAGCCACTGCGGAGAACAGGATGGCGGTTCCCTAAAAAGCTAAAAACGGAACCACCAGCTGACCCAGCAATTCCACTTCTGGGTATAGACTCAAAAAATTTGAAAATAAAGTCTTGAAGAGATATTTGCCCACGCATGTTCACAGCAGCATTGCTCACAACAGCTAAAATGTGGAAGCAAACTAAGTGCCTGTTGATGGATGATGGATAAACACAATGTGTCCATCCAGACAATGGATTATTATTCAGCCTTAAAAAAGAATTCTGACACAGTGTACCACGTGGATGGACCTTGAGGACACGATGCTTAGCGACATGAGCCAGACACAGAAGGACAGACGCTGTGTGATCCACTCACAGGAGGCCCCTAGAGAAGCTTCCACTTTTATAAAATGATTTCACGATTCTTATACGAAACGTCGAGAAAAGGTAAACCTCTAGGCAGAGAACAGATGAGCGGTGGTCAGGGGCTGGGGGGAGAAGGGGATGGGAGTAACTACGAATGGGGACGGGGCTTCCATTTGGGGTGATGGAAAAGTTCTGGAATTAGATGGTGACAATGGTTGCACAGTGTGAATGTACTTAATGCCACTGAACTGTACACCTCGAAATGGTTAAAACAGTATATTTTTATGTTATGTGTTTTACCACAATTTTAAGAAAGGAACGAAGCAGTGACACATAGTACAACACGGATGAACCTCAAACACGTTACACAGAGTAAAAGAAGCCAGACACAAAAGGGTCTCGTATCACACGTTTCCGTTTATCTGAAATAACCGAAACAGGCAAATCCACAGAGACAGAAACTAGACGAGTGGGTGCCGAGGAGCAGGGGGGATGGAGGGTGACTGCTAATGGGGCCTCTTTTGGGGGAGATGAAAAATGTCCTAAAACTGCATAGAGGTGATGGCTGCATAATTTGGTGGCTTACTAAAAATCATCGAGTAGTACCCTTCGTGAGGGTGAATTTTATGGTATGTGAAAAATATCTCAATAAAGTTGTTTATTAAAAGGGGCCTTTAGGGGCCAGCCCGGTGGTATAGCGGTTAAGTGCGCGTGCTCCATTTGGCAGCCCGGGGTTCGCAGGTTCGGATCCCGGGCGTGCACCAACGCACCGCTTGTCAGGCCATGCTGTGGCGGCGTCCCATATAAGGTAGAGGAAGATGGGCACGGATGTTAGCCCAGGGCCAGTCTTCCTCAGCAAAAAGAGGAGGACTGGCCTTGCATGTTAGCTCAGGGCTGATCTTCCTCACGTAAAAAAAAAGGGGGGGGATTTATTTAAATTGGGGAGGGGGAGGCAGAATAGGCACTGAGTTCCTAGAAGGGTCCTAAGAGGACCTCCAGAGACGGAAGATTCGGCTGCAGGGAGCCACGCAATTTCTTTTTCTATTTTTGGTGAGGAAGATTGGCTCTGGGCTGACATCCATGCCCATCTTCCTCTATTTTACATGGGATGCCGCCACGGCATGCTTGACAAGGGGTGTGTCTGTCCGGACCTGGGATCCAAACCCTCGAACCCCAGGCCACTGAAGCGGAGCGCGTGCACTTAACCCCTGCGCCACGGGGCCGGCCCCCAGGCAGTTTCAGACAGAGCTGTGCCCTGAGCAAGAGCCTTTGGGACTCTCAGCCCTCCGGCCCCCCCCGTTAGGGGTTTCTAGGATGACTCTCCCCCACCCTCGCAGACTGCACCCACACGTGCTGCCAGCAGCCTCCTGCCACAGTGTGGGCGGCCTCACCCCACAGAACCCAAACCTCCCTCACCTGCTGTGCCGGTTCCTCCGCTGTCACCTGGCCGCTGGCAGTGGCTTCTGTCTCGTCGGCGGACATTTCTCAAAAGCAGGCACTGTGGGTGGACGGACAGACGGACTAGTCAGGGCACAGCCTGCTCTGCCTCTCCGTCCAGGGGAAGTTCAGGTTCACATCTAACCTCTGAACGCCCCCCCTTTCTTAGAGCCCTACTTCTCAATCATTAACATGCTCCTGGGGGCCTGCTCTACGCAGGTGCTGAATCAGCGGGGCCGAGAGGCTGCGTTTCTAGAAAGATATTGCCTGATGCAGCTGATCCTGGGGCACACCTTGAGAGGCCAGGCCTGGGCACAGCCCTGCAAGGGCTCACCTGTACCAATACTTCCAGAAGATACCTACGGTGCCAAAACTCTGTGGATGGCAATTTGCCAAGTGCTACCAGGTTTCAAGAAGGATTTCCCCTTTCACCCAGAAACCTGACTGCAGGGACGGTCCCACACCTGCACTGCCAAGTAGGCAGAGGCGGGTGTCCCTGTGTCGGCCACAAGACACCGGAAACAACCTATTTGTCCAGCAGAAGGGGACCAGAGAAAAATAACGGTGGTGGGGGTGCTCAGAAGTGGAAACTGACACATAATTGACACAGACCAAGCTATTGTTAAGACACAGACACTGTGAGTGGGGCAAGCTTTTGCTTGCATTTGCACAGAATCTTTAGAGACACAGCAAACTGTTAATAATGCCCACCTTGCAGGGGGGAAGATCAGGCAGCCAGGGCAGGCCCTTGACTTTTGAGCCAAATAGATGATATTACCTGTTCAAAACAAAGATAAGCTTTAAAAAGAAAAAAAAAGGTTAGAGAGACCACGCGTGGCACCACTGCAGACCAATCAGGTCAGACCCGGGCGTGGAGAGGGCAAGAGAGGCCCCCAGGGCAGCCTAATGGACACATTTGCAGGCGCGATGGAGCCACAGCTGTGCTCCATTTTCCTGGCCAGGTGTGATGAGATGGGTCGAGCGCGGCCAGACTCGATTCCAGGAGGCCCGGCTCTGCCCATGGTGGTGCTACGTTGAGCAAGGAGCTTCCTCTCCCCTGGCCTCTGTCCTCTCGTCCATAAAACGGGGACAACCATTCCCAGCTCTGCGGATTGGAGGAGAGGCGGCAAATGCGGCGCTAGGCTCTGTCCCCGGCACACAGTAGGTGCTCAATAAACAGATCCACTTCGCACACCTCTGGCTGCCTTGGACAAACGAGTGAAGGCAGCCAGGAGGCACGTGCTTCCTGCTTGTTACAAAGGTCCCCCACTGGGAAGCGGGGCGAGGAGAGACCCGCCCCCCCCCATGAGCATCAGCTGAGTCCTGGCCGTCCCCGGAGCCTGAGCTCACCTGGGCGGCTTCCAGACTCTCCCTCCCAGCCCCTTTGCCCACCACCCCCTCCTGGACCCGGTTTAACCAAGGGCGGCCCTTGGGGATGCCAGCACCCCATTCAAGTCCCTGGGGTCAGCCGCCTGCCTGCAGCTGGCCCCACGCAGCCGTCCAGCTGCAGCCAGGAAAGCTCCCAGAGACGGAGGTCCCAGGCCGGGCCCCTCCTCTCAGTCCCGACACGGCTCCCAAGGACCCAGCCCAGGGGCAGGCCGTCCCGGCGCCGCCGTGCGCCACCCACTGGGCACACCCACCCCGGGGCAGGGGCGGGGTTAGCCGCGACCCCCCCGGAGGCAGCTGCGGGGGCAGGGGAGGGGCCGAGTCCCCCCCACCGGCGGGACGACCGTCCACAGGGGCGGGGGCTTTGCTGGGCAGAAGGACTGCCGCCCGGTGAGATGGGGGGGCTCTGAGGACGCCCCCAGGGAGGGCGGGATTCCTGTGCAGGACAGGCGACCGCAGCGAGGAAGCCAGGAGCGAGCCCACTTTTTAAATCTAGAGATGACGCGGTTTGGGACGGTGGATCTGCCCCCCCTCCCCACATACTGCCACTTTTAGGGGGTCTTTCGCTGCCCACCCCCCCCGAGAGCCCCAGGCACTGAAAGGAGAGCGTCTGAAAGTCTCAGCCTGTTCCACAAGTTGGATTTGGGGGAGTGGGCGGGGGAAGGGGTGCTGGGCCCGGGCTGGAGACCCCTCCCCAGGCCGCAGAGCCCCCGGGAAGGCCCTCCCCGCCGCCTGCTCCTCCGGGGCGCCCCAGGACTCGGCGGACCCCGCCCCCATGTCAACCGGGCCCCCCCGCCTCTCACCGCGCTCAGCGGGCCGTCCGGGGAGCAGCGGCCGCGACCCGCAGGTCAGCTCCGAAACCGTCGTGGGCAGCCCGGGGGCGGCCTTTATACTCGAGGGGGCGGGCGCTCGGGAGTGACGGGCCGGAGGGCCAATCAGACTGGGGAGTGCCCGCCGCCAGGCCACGCCCCTCGCCCGGCCCGGGTCGTTGGAGCCACAAGTGAAGTCCGGGGAGGGCGGGACGTGGGGGGCAGCGCGCGCCCCCCGCGCCGTGCGCCGGGTGGGGAGACCCCTGTAAGACGCCGGATCCAGCCAACGGCCCCCCTTCCCCACCTAGGGACCCTACGAGTGCGGCCCTGGGAGGTGAGTGAGATCCGGGTTCCGGGGTCCCCCAGACCCCCTTTCTCTAGTGGCCAAACGGAGGCTGTGAGAACTCCAAGATAGCTGCCTGATGCCCCCAGCGCCCCCCACCGTGGGCGCGAGGGTGACGGACCCAAGCCCGACCCAGCGCTATGAGCAGCTTCAACCACAGTAGTGAACAGATATTGAGCGCCTTCTGTCTGCCCAGACCTGCATGGTGCCACTTAATCGTCCCAACGCTGTGTGCCCCTTTATCCTCCCCATTGTACAGATGAGAAAACTGAGGCCCAGAGACGGTCCGCCAGGGGCAAGGCAGGGATCAACGCCTGGATCTTTGACTCCTGGATCAATCCATTCCTGAAGCAGCACCCCCCTTTGGAATCCCCCCACCCCCCGCAAAAAGTATCCTTTATTCTCTTGGTCTATAAACCAAAATCTCAAACTCAGATGGCCCCAGGGGCCAGGGAGGACACAAATGCCTCTGCTAAAGGGGTGGCAGCATACTCCACCTATAGGGGCAGAGCGTTGCTTTGTGGGAGACCCACCCAGGGATTCCCAGGGCCACGAGAATCCCAGACTGTAGAAGAAGTGTCCTGCCTCTTAGAAAAGTACTGGACCAAATAAAACCCAACTGGGGCTGTATCCAGCCCAGAGGCCACCAGTGAGTCACCTCTGCTAAATCACGTGGGTTAGGGTGAGACTTCTGGAAGCTCCAGAAAGAACATGGAAAAAATTGAGTGTCTGTGACTAAGTGCATTTTTTTGAGCACCACTGGGCGCTGGGGACACAGCAGTGAGTGTAACACACCCCAGCCTTGCGGTGCTCACCTCCCAGTGGGACAGAAGGACAATAAACAAGAGAAGTGAGTGAAATGCATAACGGGTCCAGCCACTAGTGGTAAATGCTCCTGAGAAAAGGGAAGGACTGGGGTCATCGAGAAGGTGGGGCTGCGACGTTTATAGGGTGGTCAGGGGAGGCCTTTCTGAGTGCCATTTCAACACAGAAATGAGGGAGGGAAGACGAGAGCCGGGTAGAGATCTGGGGAAGAGTGCTCCTGATGAAGGGAGCAGCACGTGCAAAGGTCCTGAGGCTGGACCGTGCCTGGTGAGGGGAGAGCTGGAGAGAAGGGGTTAGGGATGTGTAGAGCTCAGAGAGGGGCAGTGACTTGTCCAAGGTCACACAGCTGGAAGGTCACTGGGAGATATGCCTGGTAGCCTTCAGCTTCTGGGTGACCTTCAGTGCGAGTACATGGACGAAGTATCCCTGGTCAAGGGGATGTAACCCAATTCCGATTTGGAAAATAAAATCCTGGTGATTTTGCTCCACGTCTTCCAAACAAAAGGAGAGCAGCCAGGCTCCCCTTCTTCCCTGGTGTGGAGATCAGCCCCCACCCCCAGTCCCCTGGGAGCGCAGTCGCGCGTATTTGCCACTGCGCATGTGCACATGTGGGTGGGGGAGGGGAAGGAACCAGCCGCCACACTGCTCCCTCTCCAGCGCCACTGCCTCCTCCTCCTGGAAGCCTTCCGGCCTACCTCCCCAGGCAGAGGCCGCCAGATAAAATCCAGGACGCCCAGGTACATTTGAATTTCAGGTCGACCACAGAAGTCATTTGGGGGCGTAAGTCTATCTCATGCAATATTTGGGATATACTCAAAAATTATTCACTGTTGAGCTGAAATTCAAGACGAGCGGGGCGTCCTTTTTATTTTGTTGTTTTTGCTCAATCTGACCACCCTACCCCCACACCCACGTCCCTTTCTCTGCCCCAGCCGTGTGCTCATGGAGACTCTGTCACCTCCCAGCCCTGGGGTGCGGGGGGCCTCGAGGGCGTCACCTGGCCAGGAGCCCCCGGGCGGGAGGTAGGAAAGAGCTGCTATTTTCCCAGCCGTTTCATTACGTTATTCAGAGGTCCGAATTGGATTCTTACCCCATTTTCTGGATGAGGGAGCTGAGGTTCAGAGAGGCTATGACATTGGCCCGGGGTCGCCCAGCCTGAAACGGGCAGCTGAGCGATTGGCCCCTGGGTGATCTGTCTTCAAGGTCTGTGTGTCTGAGATGGGCTCCTCCCCCCCTCCCCCTCCCCCCCCCCCCCCCCCCCCCCCCCCCCCCCCCCCCTTCCAGTGGGAGGGCTCTGAATACACCGGATCCTTTTCCCCCAGCCTAGGGGAGGGAGAGGCAGGTGACCCTCGTGCCACAAGGTGGCGCTGCTGCTCCCGGATTGGCCTCTGCCTGGTCGCGGCGTCCCCTCCTCTGCCCTCTGACCTGCCCTCCTCCGCCCACCCACTCACGCATTTATCACGCATCTCCTGTTATGTGTGAGCCAGGCCAGGCCTGGCTGGGAGGACACAGCGATTCACTGGATGCTCATTCAACAATTATTAAGCGCCTGCTGTGTGCCGGGCCTGCGCTGGGCAGCCCTGGGGACCCAGCGTCCACCTCCATCTTTGTGGCGCTCATAGTTTAGTGGGGGGACACACGTGGGGCCAGCAGGGCCACATTAGGACTTTTGCCATTGTGGGCCCCTCCCTCCGTGAAAAAATATGGCAGGCGATCTTTTACGACCGCGTTGGTATTCTTTTATTCAGTTTTTTCTCCTGATTTCAAGAGAAATTAAAATGAAACCATTCTGCAGGTCCCTAAATGTGTCGCGGGCCCTGGGACCCCTGTGTCTGATGGACGAGTTGGCTCTGGTGACCAGGTGGATAACATAGAGGGTGAGCAGGGCTGTGCTGAAGGGGCACAGGTTTGGTGGAGCCCCCTGGAGTTGCTGGACCCAGGAGGGTGGTCCTGGAAGGCTTCCAGGAGGAGGTGATGTCTCAGATGACGCCTGAGAGATGAACAGAGGTCAGGCAGGTGAAAGCACCAGAAAGCTGTTCCAGGCAGAGGGAATAGAGAGTGCAAAGGTGCAGAGGAAGGTTGGAGGGTGGGATGTGGCCAGGGGCTAGGGGAGTGTCAGAGAGAAGAGATGGAGCTAGACAGGCTGACAGAGTCCTGAGGGCACTAGGGAGCCATAGATGGTTCTGGAGCAAAAGTCAGCAAGAGCATTCAAAGATCTCTTGGGCCGCCCTGCAGATAACGGAAACCTGGGAGATGAAAGTGAACCCACCTGCTTCAGGTAAGTCTGGAAGAGAAGGTGGGACGGAGACAAGTGGGGGGGGTTGCTGGAGGACATACCAGGCACAGTGGTGTCTGTTCGCTCAGGAAGGATTTATTAAGCGCCTCTTGTGTGCCCTGCTGCGGATACGGCCGCGAGCCAGATGGAGAAAACCATGTACGCAACTCAAAAGAACACGTTATGTAGGATGTTAGAGGCCGTATGAGCTGTGGGAAAAAACACAGCAGGAAGGGAGGATGGGGGCTTGGGGTGGTATGCAATTTTACATAAAGTAAAATGTACTTATGAGAGGTGACAGTTGAGCTGAGACCTGGAGGGGAGGCTGTTGAACTAACTGTGTGGCTCTCTGGAGGAGGCAGCAGTAACAGCCCGTGCAAAGGCCCTGGGGCAGGACCGGGCCTGGCGTGTTGGAGGAACAGCGAGGAGCCCGTGTGGCTGGAGCAGAGGGAGGAGGGGGAGAGAGGGAGGAGGGAGGGCGGGGAGGGGACGGGGCAGGTTGTGCAGGGCCTGGGGGGCTGCGGGGAGGACGTGGGCTTCTCCCCCGAGGGAGTGGGGAGCCCTGGAGGGCTGTGGGCAGAGGAGGGGGGACCTGACTCAAGTTGGGGCGACAACTCATACTGGGGGCCTGAGAGAGCAGGAAGCTTTTGGGAAACCACAGCTCAATGGAGAGGCCAGAGGAGAGGGGGGCAGGGGGTCCGGAGTCGGGGTTGGTGGGAACCCCACTGGGGGAGGAACTTCTGGCCTTTATCGTGGGAGCAGTGGGGAGCAACTGTCAGATTCAGAACAGGGCAGGGCCCCTTTCAGGTCTCTGGAGAAGGAGCGGTGGAACCTTCTAGAAGCAAGGAAGGGCAGTAGTGGGGGGCAGGCGGGAGTTAATGGCCCGTGGCCGAGTCTGCAGGGAGAGACTGCGGAGGGAGAGTGGACAGGCCATGGTTCAGGGGTGAGGCTAACGTGGGCCTGTGGCTGAGGCCCCAGCGGTGGGGGGCAGAGGGGACAGCGGGGCAGTCCCTGAGGCTGTGACCAGCAGAGGAACAAGTTTGGGGGGACATTGGCGAGCCCAGTTTTGCTCCCCCAGCGCCCCTGACAAGAGTTCCAGACTTTTCAAACAAAAATACGGAACCTGCAGTGAATTGTGAATTTCAGGTACAGAATGATCACTTTCGCGTCCGTTTGTCCCAATATTGCAAGGGACCTACTTATGCTAAGAAATGACCCGTTTACCTGCGTGGCCTGTGTTTTTCTGGCAGCCGACCCCCACCTGGGACAGGCCATGTCTCTCCCCGCCCTGCCGCTCCAGCTGGTGGGGGGACAGTCACCAAGGTGGCCCGATGGCCAGAAGGGAAGGTTTTGTCTCCTGGGGCCGGCTCGCCGCTGGAAACCGGGGGTCTTTTAACATGCAGGCCCTGGCCCGTTCCCACCCCCCGCCCCCCTGGCGCCAGCTGCCCGCTGTCCCCTGCACGATGGTGGCAGGCTGGGGGGAGGGGAGCTGCTCTGAGACCCGCTGTCCCCTGCACCAGCCCCTTGCAGGCCGGGCGCGTCCCACTGGGCACCCCCAGCGCTGAAATGCCAGACCAGGGGTCCGGGCGGCGGGAAGGCCTCCACGTGGCCTTTGTCCCCTGGTCCTGGTGTCTCGTCCAGCTCAGAGCAGGACGTCTGGCCATTCCGTGAAGTCCTGCAGGCAGAGAGGACAGACTTCCCTGTCCAAGTGTCCCGGAAGGACAGCGGCTTAGGAGCAGCTGACCGGGAACTGGATCCCTCGGGGCTGCAGCCACCCCGGCCGCCCCCCCATTGAGAGGCCTTGTGTGGGTGGCCAGCCCAGCGGCCCAGGGCATGGCCCTCCGAGTGCCAGCTGCCAGGACGTGCCAGTCACATTGGCAGGGACAGAACAGGCCGTTCTCGGCTCTCCTGGCTGCCCCTTTGTTCCCAGGCGGAGGTGGGGGGCTGTTGTCCAGGCGACCAGCCTCTTCCCCCCAAAACAGTCACTCGAGGTGAAGATCGGAGGCACCCCGGGGCTGCGGTTCTGGCCAGAGGGGGTCCCCTGTCCCCCAGGGTGGCAGAGGAGCCCCGGTCCTGCAGCCAGCCCGGCCTGCTGGGAGCTCATGTGTCCCGGACCACGGGGGAAGCCAGGTCACCCCCCCTGGCATTGGAATGCGGAGGTGGCCGCGGCGGGGGGGCATTCCCAGCGGGGCAGGCTCCACGGTGGCAGCTGCCGGCCCCCGCCTGTCCTGCGTCCCCAGGGTTGGAGGCTGCAGCTGGCGCGGGTGGCTTGGGTTCCGGGGGGATGTTATTTTGGGGTGGGGACGAAGGAGCGTGAGACGCACCTCCCCCCGGGGCAGGAAGTGGGGCGGCCCCAGCTGCCTGTTCCCGTTGGCGCACCTGGCCCGGTGGGCGCCGCCGGCCACCGCACAGGAAGTGTTCCCAACACCCGCCCGTGTGGTCCCCTGAGTCGGGGGCCCGGAGGGGAGGCAGCCGGCGGGGAGGGGGCAGGGGCCCACTGGGGCGGGTCAGAATCTTCTAGAAGACCCCAGTGGGAGTGAGCGCTGACTTTGGCTGATGCAGTTTATAGACAGCGGGTCACTTCATCCCGAATCTTCGGGAGGGAGGGACTACAGATGAATCCGAGTCTATAAATGGGAAAACTGAGGCTCAGAGACGGAAGTGACTTGCCCAAGGTCACACAGCAAATAAACAGCAGAGCTGGGAATCTCGTTAGCATTTAAGAGCAGATACACTAACTCAGCGTAGGCCTCTGACCTTATAATGTGGACGCGATTCCCCACTAAGGCCATCTTTGGGGTGTCTGCAGGTATTTCGGTTGTCACACTGGGGGGGTTCCTGGCATGGAGAAGGTGGGGCCAGGGGTGCTGCTCAACCCCCCACAGTGCCGAGGACGGGCCCCCCAGAGAATGACCCAGCCCCCGATGTAGAGTCTTGCTGAGGTGAAAAAAATAATAATATTAATAATAAGTTATTAATTAATTAATAATTAATTAATTATTAATATATTATTATTATCTCCATTTTACAGATGAAGAAACTGAGGCCCAGAGAGGAGATATAAGTGAACTCGAACCCACAATGCCAGCACAGGCCCCTCTGCCTGCTAGTGTAGAGCCCCCTTTTCACAAATCGAGCCTGCAGGGGCTCTGCGGGCTCAGAGCCCCCTGGGTCCCCATCCTGGCTCGGCCGCTCACTGACGCTGAGGGACCCTGGCCGGCGACGTCGCCCGCCCCAGCTCTGCATCTCTGTGCTGGGTCCCTTCCTCCTTAGCTGAAGCAGTGATAAGAGGCAGTGGTTCACGGAGAGGCGGTGTAGCTCGGTGGTGAGGGGACCTACTCCTGGCTGTGAGAATGTGGGCAAATCACTGTAGTTCTCTGAGCTTCGGCTGTCTGTTCTGTAAATGGAGGTGATGGCCCTTGTCTCAACTCACAGAGGAGAGAGAGGATTAAATGAGGTCATACATAGAGCGTAGCATGGCGCCTGCGACACAGTCGCTCCGTGTAAAGGTTGGATATTATTATTATTTAGAAAAATTTTAATTATGGTAAAATATACATAACATAAAATTCACTTTCTTAACCATTTTTAAGTGGCATGAAGCACGTTCAGTGTCATGCAACCATCCCCACCATCCGTCTCCAGAACTTTCTCATCCTCCCAAACTGAGACTCTGTCCCCATGAAACACTGACTCCCCTCCCCTCCCCCAGCCCCTGGCCCCACCATCCACTTTCTGTCTCTGTGGATGTGACTCCTCTAGGGGCCTCCTGTGAGGGGTCACACAGTGTCTGTCCTTCTGTGTCTGGCTCATGTCACTGAGCATCATGTCCTCAGAGTCCATCCACGTTGGAGCAGGTGTCAGAATGTCCTTCCTTTTCGTGGCTGTGTAATATTCCAGGGTGTGGATGGAACACACTGTGTTTATCCATCATCCGTTGATGGACTCTTGGGTTGCTGGACCAGGGTGGTGATAATGGAAAGGGCAAGAGTCTAGAAGGATTTTGAAGGTGGATCCAATAGGATTTGCTGAGGAACTGGTTGGGGAATGTTGTTTTTTAAAATAGGTCCACGCATGTTTTGACACTCCTTTAAAAACGTATAGCCCAAGTCTCTTCCCCATGTGTGTGGGCTCAATTTAGTGACTTGCTTCTCAGAAACGAAATATGATGGCTACTGCAATAGTCCAGGCACGCCTTGAGGGTGTGCTGGATTCTGGTGGCGGCAGGGGAGACGGAGAGAAGTGGATGGGTTTAACAGTTATTTAGGAAGTAACACAGACAGGACTTGGGAGAATAACAGCTCAGGGATGAGCACCAGGTGGGGCCTCATTGCCACGGGGAGCTGAGGGAGAAGCAAGTAGAGGTAGGGATGGGGGGAAAATGAGACGGCAGGTTTAGCTGTGGCCACCTTGAGTCCATGTCCCCAAGATGTCCAAGGGCCTCCATGACTGCTCCTTGTATGATAAGAGTAGACTAGAGACTCCCATCTGGGGTGATTCTGCCCTCTTGGCAATGTCCGGGGACATTTCTGGTGGTCACAACTTGGGGTGGGGGGGCTAGTGCTCTGACAGCTAGTGGGTAAAAGCCGGAGATAGTGGTCAACATCCTACAATGCACAGGACTGTCCCCATAAAAAGAAGGATCTGACCCCGAATGTCGATAGTGCCGAGGTGGAGAAACCCTAGGGTAGACCCATGGCTGGAGTGAACAATTCCCAATTTCAATAAAGTTTTATTCCTTGTGTATGTGACAATCGAGTGCAGATCGAGTTTCCTGGGCAGCTCTCCTCTGCAAGCAACTGCGGAAAGGGAAAAGAGAAAACAAGACTCCAGGGAAGTTTTTAATGGATCTGGCTGGAAGTGACTTATTTCACTTCCTCTTACATCCCATTGGCCAAGTCAGTCACATGGCCGCACCTGACTCCCAAGGGATGCTGGGAAATGTAGTCCAGCCACGTGGCCTTCCCTCCTTCCTGCAAAATAGTTTGATGGAAAACGAGCCTGTCCGTGCCACCGTGTTACGATTGTCCTAATTATTTCTGTTATTATTCACACCTGGCAGCTTCCTGAACGTATTTCTGCTCCCGTGTTCTTTCTTGGCTCGTTTCCATCCACAGGGTCGGTGGAGTGATTTTCAAACCTATTTTCTCTCTATCCCGTCACCAAAGAAAAACACTCCAAACATTTCCCCATAAGCCACAGAATCGAGCCCAATGCCCTTGGCCTAGCGTTTGCAGAGCTCAAAATGTTGAGCAAGCAGTGGGATGTGGGCGTCTGCGGAAACGAACCTTGGAGATCATCCGTATTTCAGGACCTGGTGGGGGAGGGTGAGAGTGTCTGCCTGGGATGGCTGGAAGGCTTCCTGGAAGAGGAGGCATTGATGCTGTGGCTTTGAAGAAAGCAGAAGCCAAAAATCCAAAATCCGAGGAGTGGGAGAAGATGAGGGGGGTGTGGCATCAGGAGAGTCAAGAGAATGTTTGGAGAAAGAGGAAACGGTCAGCTCTAAGGAATGCCAGAGAGAGATTATAAAGATAGCAGGGGTGGGGGGTGGAGTGAGGAAAGCGGCTCTTTGCAGAACAACGCGGGTGCCAGATATAGAGGGAGGCTACAAGATTAGGGAAGTCATCATTTTTGCAACCACCAGGGAAGTAACTGATTCAAGGCAGGGGCGTCCATGGATGCAAAAACCACTGGGTGAAAAGCTGTAGGAGACAAGGGGGTCATGCGGGCTTGGAATATCCTTCCCACAGGCTATTTGTCAATTATGAAGGAGAAAAGATATCTGTAATAGGTCTGGTCGACACCACTGGAACCAAGCGATCATGGTTCACATTGTCACCACTAAGGTGACAAACGAGCATCGTGTGCCTCCTGGTACCATGTGCTGAGGAGGACACAGTATCGCCTCTGAAATCTCACTGCTGGAAATGCAGAGCATGAATCTGATCATGAGGGACCATCAGACTGTGGAGATTCTACAAGACAACTGGCCCATGCCTCTGAAAAATGAGACATGAGATACACAAAAAAGGCAGCGGGTGCTCTGGATTCAAAACGAGAGGAAAGGGCCGGCCCCATGGCTTAGCAGTTAAGTGCGTGCGCTCCGCTGCTGGTGGCCCGGGTTCGGATCCCGGGTGCGCACTGACACACTGCTTCTACGGCCATGCTGAGGCCGCGTCCCACATACAGCAACTAGAAGGATGTGCGGCTATGACATACAACTATCTACTGGGGCTTCAGGGAAAATAAATAAATAAATAAAATCTTAAAAAAAAAGCAAAACGAGAGGAAAGAGATCTGATAAGAAAATGCAACGTGTGATCTCCATCAGAGCCTGGATCTGTCCCCGCCTCCCCCACCCCACAAAATTCTCAACTATAAAACATATATTCGGTGAGAATGTAATATGATGCAGCTGCTGTAGAGAACAGTGGAGCCAATTCCTCAAAAAATTAAACATAGAATTACCATATGATCCAGCATTCCACTTCTGGGTATATACACAAAAGAACTGAAACCGGCTCAAAGGAATATTTATTTGTACACCCATGTTCATAGCAGCACTTTTCACAATAGCCAAAAGATGGGAACAACTTAAATGTCTGTGGATGGATGCATGGATACACACAATGTGGTCCATCCACACACTGGAATATTACGCAGCCATGAAAAGGAAGGAGATTCTGACACCTGCTACAACATGGGTGGACCTTGAGGACATGATGCTCAGTGACATGAGCCAGACCCAGAAGGACAGATACTGTGTGACCCACTCACAGGAAGCCCCTAGAGGGGTCATGTCCACAGAGACAGAAAGTGGATGGTGGGGCCAGGGGCTGGGGGAGGGGATGGGAGTCAGTGTCTCATGGGGACAGAGTCTCAGTTTGGGAAGATGGAAAGTTCTGGAGACGGATGGTGGGGATGGTTGCACGACACCGTGAATTGGCTTCACGCCACTGAGCTGTGCACTTAAAATGGTTAAGATGGTACATTTTATGTGACGTATGTTTTACTATAATAAAAAAGATATAGGAGACAGCGGGGCAATTTGAATACGGAGCGTGTATATATGAGATGATGTTATCCCATCTGTGTGAAACCTAAGAGTGATAACGGTACTGTGGTTATCTAGAAGCTTCTAATTCTTAGGGTCTGGGGTGAAGTGCAAACTTCAAGACAGTTTGGGAGAGAGAAACAGGAACAGAGCAAATCAGGCCAATATCCGTACCGACTGGAGAATCGAGGTGGAAGACCATCTGTCTATTACATCCCTCCTTCAACTCTCTTCCCTCCAAATAAAAAGTCTAAGAATATACAATAAAGACCAGGACGGTGAGGCCACCACTGGCATGGGGACATGGAGGTCCCTGGGACCTTGCTGGTGAGCTGTTGGGGTGGGAGAAGCCAGTAGGAGGGACACAGAGGCTACAACTCATAATCAGCATCTGGCTGGCACCTGCTGGGTTCCGGTGTTCTAAGCGTGGTGCACGTAGATGCTCGTTTCATTTTCCTGAATGCTGTTGTTATATATTCATTCAACAAACACTTGGGGGCTGGGGCAGTGGTGGGGCCCCATGGAGGACCCTGCGGTGGTTCCCTCACCTTAATTTCCCCCAGGCGTGGAGCAGAGCTGGACACAGTCCTTTGCAGGGCGTGTGGTCAGGACTAGATGGAGGAAAGGACTGGGGCTGGGGAGCCCAGTGGAGGGTGAGAGGCAAGGCTGGAAGGCTTCCTGGAGGAGGTGGCATTGGCTCTGCAGCTTTGAAGAACACAGAGCTTCTGGACCTAGTTCTGAGGATGTGGGATGGCCTCTGGAGCCTCAAGGATGCCCAGGCTGGGGCTGAGGACATTGAGGCAAGCAAGACCATCCCCACGTCCCTCCTCCCTGCCAAAAAAAGCCTTATTGTGAGTTTCTGGTAAGTGCGGCAGCCAGAGGATGCCACCCCAGGGCTGGATCCTTTTGCCCCCTGCAGAGGGAAGGTCACATACACAAGCAGCAGGGGCGCATCCCCACCCTGGCCCAGCAGCGACCCCCTCCAGGGAGCCCGGACTCCCACCCTACATGCTTCTTTGGAGACACCCCAAAAACATAGCTAAAAGTGAGGGGTCTCTCCTATAAAAAATAATCATAATTAGAAAAGAAATAATTAAATCTGTGCATTCTATCCGCCCCGCCTTCCCCCCCAAAAATTTGATCCAAAACAGTGTCTCAGTTGGCGCTATCTGCCTGGTCTTCCGGAATCTTCCAGGATGCTGCGGGGCTGCCATTCAAGTGCATATGCCCCCTGTCTGCGCGCTAATGGAGGGCCTGCAGCCTGGGTGAGGCAGTGCGGGTATTTTGCAGCCTGCTAGGGCCTGGAGAAATGTTTCAGAGTTATTAGCCCAGGAAGATGCGCTGTGGACCCACTCCTTCATTCCTGCCCGCCTGGGGCCTTGTGGGCCACGCGAATGCCGTGGGGACCCCATGTGGATTTTAAGTCGAGGAGCCGGCTGGCCTGATTTGTGCCGAGGGTCTTCCAGTTGCTGGAGAATCGGACTGCCAGATAAAATACAGGACACCCAGTTAAATTGGCACATCACATAAATGGGGAATGATTTTTTAAAAGCATAAGTATATCCCAAAGATGGGGTGGGATATACTTATGCTGACAAAGTTACTGTTCTTCTGAAATTCCTGGATTTTTATTTGCAGGGGGGACAGAATGCGGGGGACGGGGTCAGGGGTCAGGAGACCCAGGTGCAGGTGACCGCACTGGTCCAGTGCCCAAGGATGATGGGTGGGGCCAGGATGGAGGCGGAGGAAGGAAGAGAAATGGAGGATTTGGGGTCGATTTTGGAAAAGGAGCCCCTGTGGCTTGTTGATGGAGTGGACGTGGCCGACGCGTAGGCCCCTCACTATTAGGATTTTGGCTTTTACCCTGAGGGAGGTGGGGGAGCCCCGGAGGGCTGCGCGTGGAGGCGAGACCTGCCTGACCTGGGTAAGAGGCTACAGCCCCAGCCAGGGACTCAGCCACCACCTGCCCCCAGGAACTGCCCCAGCCTGGGGTCTCTCACCCGTCGGCACTGCTGACATGGGGGCCAGGTCTTTCTCTGTGGGGGGCCGTCCTGGGCACTGTGGGGGGCTGAGCAGCATCCCTGGCCCCCACCCACTTGATGCCAGGAGCTCCCCCAGTGTGACAGCCACAGATGTCCCAGACATGGCCCGGTGCCCCCCAGAGGACAGAATGGCCCCCGACTGAGGACCCCTGGTCTGGACCCTGTAAGGCCTCGCGAGGAGATGGTTCTGGAGCGAACCGGGGCGGGTCCTGGAAGCGCCTTGTGAGTTCTGTCTTCTCCTGGCCTCCGATGAACTTCCTTGGGATCGGAGAAATGAATGGCCGGAGTTCGGGAAGGTCCAGACTCATCTGAAGGCCATCTGTGCCCGACAAAGAAAGGGCGGCCGGTAGAGTCTGATAAAGCCTTTAATATTTAGAAGTTGGGGCGATCCTGGCTTGCGGGGACCAGGCCCCCCTCCGGCAGCTGGCAGCTGTCCGAGTCCGCGCGGGCGCTGGCGATGGTGATGGGCACCTTGACGTTCACGCTGCTCAGCGACCAGGGCAGGTGCACGGTGCCCACCAGCTCGTAGTGGGCGCTCATGATCTCGCCGTCCCGGGGCCCGCCGCTCACGGATAACACCGGCGGGAGGCCGAAGGCGCTGACGATGGTGGTGGTGTCGAAGGGGGTGATCGGGGTGTTGGCCTCCTGCCGGAGCAGCTCGCTGCTCTCCACCCGCCAGCGCCGCTCGGCCTTGGGCGTGAAGCCCTCGTACCGCACGTGGGCGTAGAGGGCCACGATGACCGTCTTGATGCACTTGCTGGTCTGGTTGTGGACCTCCGTGGTGAAGGCGACCCTCTCCCCCGGCGCGAAGGTGTTCTTTTCCATCTGGATTTGGAGGGAGATGGTCCCCTGGCTGCAACAGTTGTAGGAGACCTTCTTCTCAGCCTCTACGATCAGAGGATTCTAGAAGAAACAGGGGGCCGGACGACTGTGAGCGATTGAGACCACAAGATCCACTCGCCTGCCTAACCTTCCACCACTGTAACAGCCTTGAGCCTTACGGGATGCTCCTAGGAAGAGGCACTAAGATGCAATCTGGAGGCTTGGGGTTTGCAGCCAGAAGCCTGAAGTCATCCATCTCCCAGCTGCCTTTAACCAAAGCCGTGTGCCATTCTGCGTATCAATTCCTTATCTGGAAAATAGGCCTAAGAAGTCCACAAGACCCTGGCTGCTTCTCTACCTCCATGACTCAATTGCTGTGTGACCGTGAACAAGTGGCTTGACTTCTCTGAGCCTTGGTTTTCTGGAAGACAGAGAATGTCTTAACAGTCTAAGTGCAAGACCTAGGACTTCCGGAGTGGTTCAGACTTCAGGAGAAAATATCATGGGCTCTGAATTGAGGAAAAGAAGACTGCAGAGTTGAAATTATGTAACGTGTTTAAATGAATGCCCCAAAATGCAGCGGTTGTATCAGCTAGCCAGCTGCTGGATTGCAAATAAAGCCACATACACATTACGTTTAAGGTGTGCCTTGGGTAACATTTTACTTTTTAGGATTTGTGGGTCATATTTTAAAAGATTTGATGTGATGTGGGGTGGGCTTAGAGTGATTTTGCTGCCCTGCTTTTGCTGCCTTCTAGTGTCTTCTTCCGGAGGAACTTGATTACAAGAGTGTGTGTGTGTGTGTGTGTGTGTGTGTGTGTGTGTGTGTGTGTGTTCCCTTTAAGCATACCAGAAAAACAAGAGAGAGAGACAGTATAGTGTAACAAATGTTTCCAAACTTCCCTCCTACTCCTCATTAGTGAAATCAGGTTGATAACTTGAAATTGGCTAGGATGGGAGTGTTGACACCAGGGAAATTGGCAAATTGCACTAGAGCTGGTTGTTAGCATTTCCTAGCACAGCACTGCCCTGTCCTGCCGCCTGCTTTGTCTGCATTTAGGATTTCTCCCAAATTGCCTCAGATCTCTGCTCATCTAAGAAATAACAGCAGTGTTGCAGAACCATGTGAATGTTCCGAACGGCACTGAACTGTACACTTAAAAATGGTTAAGATGGGAAATTTCGTTATGTATGTTTTACCACAATTTAAAATAAAAATAAATAAAACATCAGAGATCTAGTCGAAGCCCCCGTGGACCCTCCCCAATGCCATGCCCTCACCTCCCTCCCTAGAGGTAACTATTATGCTAACTTTTGAGTTTAGCATATCTATGCATTTTTTAATAAACCTTATTAGGACTACAACTCAGGTGTAAAAAACCCCACACAGCAAATGGATAACTTTGTGAATTATTATAATATAGTCAACTCCCTTGTAACTTCCACCCAAGTGAGGAAGTAGAAATTCACGAGTTTCTCCCCCAAAGTCCCTCACTTATGTCCAGCCCCCCACTCTGCCCCAAAGTGCAACTATCCTGAATTTTATAGTAATCACTTTCTCGTAGCTTACATGTTTATTCTCTTACTACATACTGGTAGGGACTTAAATGAGATATATTGTTTTAGGAAAAAGTGTGTGAAGAATAATAAGACAAGCCCAAATGTATCTTCTAACCAGTTTAAGAAATAAAATATTATCAATTAGACTGAAATCTGTTGGGTTCTGTGTGCTTTGCCTCTGGGCTCTTTCTGGTTCATTTGTTTTCAGGATGGCAACTGAGTGTGTTGCAAAATAATCTATTCACCCATCTCCCCCCACGATGGATATTTACATTGTTGCCATGGGTTTGGTATCATAAAAGAGCGAGAAGGGGCGTCCTGAAGAGGTTTTTCTTGGGCTTATGCACCAGAATTGCTCTAGGGTGTGAGTTGACGAATTTTTTCTGCAAAGGGCCTGATAATAAATATTTTAGGCTTTGCAGGACCCATGTATTGTCATATATGATTCCTTTTCTTTTCAGCCACAACTCGTAGCTAAACATAGATTTTAATATTCTGGCAAAGCACACAAATCTATATGTTTAGCTACATCAAGATCTATGAAAGAGAAATAAGTTTCATGAAATAATGCTGATCCTTACAACACACCTGCTGCTAATTCCAATTCTATTTAGTCTATTCGTTGAAAAAATGTTGGTTGCGACCCTCTGAATATAGTTTTCTATTTCTAGTTTATTCTATTCTGTTATTTTGTTTTATAAAAGACTAAAATTTTGTAACCCACCAAATTCATCTTCTTCTGCTAAATTCTATTCTATTTTATGTATCTAATACTATTCTATTTTGTCCTAAATATTGATTTTATAAAAATAAAGTTTGTGACAACCTACTAAATTTATATTTTCTGACATATTCTATTCTTTCGTTCTAAAAAGTTGATTGCAATCCACCCAACTGATTTTTTTTTTTGATATTTTCTATTTTACTTATTTTATTCTCCGTTCTGGTTTCTTATTTTACAAAAATAATTGCAACCCACAAAACTGATTTTTTCTGATCGTTTCTATTTTGGTCTTGCCTAATCTTTCATTTGATAAAAACACGCCCTGCAACTCGCTAGACTGATTTTTGCAATCAGCTAATGGGTGATGACCTGAGGTTTGAAAACCACTGCTACAGGTCAGCTGTCTGTCCTCCTAGAGACCTCAGGCCGACCCCAGACCCCTTCCGACCTCACCTCCTGCCCTCTGCCCCTGGGCCTCCCTTCAGCCTTTCTGCTTCCTCCATCTACAGAAGGCTAATTGCCAGCCGTTCCATTCTAAACCCCTCCAGTCTTATTCGAAAATTCGTCGCATGCGTTAGGACCCTGCAGGCTATTCAGGAACTCGCTGCTCTAACTCAAGACCAAGCCGGTAGTTCTGTCCCAGTCCTGCAGGAGCTGCCAAGAGGAACCAGCGGTGGCCTAGAGGAGACCTCCCCCACACACCAGGCCAGGCAGGGTGGCCAAGGGGCCCTGATTCCTAAGAATGTTGGGGTGCAAACTCAACATTGAATTTCCTAGATCTGGGAGTTTTTTGGAAACCCTTATTCCTTTGGCTTGTATGAAACTTTGGAGGGATTCATTCATTCAACTAATGTTGATTTGCGTCAACTTGGTGACAAGTTCAAGGAAAACACACAGCAGTGAAGATCAGCCTGGTCCCTGTTCTGGTAGGGGAGACGGACCTATAAATGGCACATAGAAAATGAACGAGGTCATTTCTGATAAGGACAGCGAGGAGGCTGTGGCGGGACTCGAAACAGGGGGACGAGGGGAGTCGGGGTGGGGGGCAACCTTAGAGTCGAAGGTTAGGAAAGGTCTCTGGGACAAGCTTGTCCCCCAAATGGTACGGACTGTTGGAAGAGGTAATGGGTCACATCCTTCAAAATTCTAAAGGTAGAAAGAGGGGAGGGAATGTGGAGAAATCAGAACCCCCGAGCATTGCTGGAGGGAATGTAAAATGAGGCAGCCGCTGTGGAAAACTCTGGCAGTTCCTCAAAAGGTGAAACAGAGCTGCCATCTGCCCAGCAATTCCTTTCCTAGGTATCTACCCAAGGGAAATGCAAAACACACGTCCACACAAAATGTTTGTTGCCAATAAGTGGAAACAACCCAAATGGCCATCAGTGGAAGACGGATGAACACAACGCAGTTCATCCACACACTGGAATACGACGCAGCCGTGAAGAGGAGGGAAGCCCTGACACAGCCACACCGTGGATGGACCCTGAACACACGACGCTCAGTGAGAGAACCAGACACAGAAGGACACATGGTGTGTGATCCCATTGATGTGAAACGTCCAGAACAGGCACATCCACAGACGGGAAGTGGGTTCGTGCTTCTCAGGGGCTGGGGGAGGGGATGGGGGCTAACTGCTAAGCAGGACAGGGGACGAGGTTTCCTTTTAGGGTGATGGAATGTTCTAGAACTAAAAAGTGGTGATGGCTGCACAACTACGTGAATGTACTCAAAAGCAGAAAATTGCACACTTTAAATGGGTGAATGATAAGGTATGTGAATTATATCTCAGTCAAGCTGTTAAGAAAAAAAAAAGTGGAAGGGGAAAAGCTCCCCTCCCAGGAGAGAGGGTCTGTTGTCAGTTTTTCTGGTCTCTTTCCAGAGACGTTTGTCACACCTGCAAGGAAGTTCATTTCTTGTTTTCAGCGCCAACTGCAGGGGGCCAGACCTGCTGTGCTGAACTTTGCTTCACTCACTCAACCTAGTAAGGAGGAGATCCTGACAGGGAGAGCTGCGTCATTCTGTCCGTCTGTCTCTCTCTCTATCTATAGAATATTCCTTTGACTCCATCCTGCTTGTTTAATTCCCTTAGCAAGGAGCATTTAGGCTGAGTCCGATATTTTGCCACCACAAATGGTGCTGCAAGAGATCAGGTCACATGTGTGAAAGAATATCGGTAGGAGAAACTTCTAGAAGGGAAGTGGCAGGGGCAAAGTGCATGTTGGTTTTAATTTGGGTAGACAGGGCTAAATCGCCTTCTGTGAGGGTTGTGACAGTTTATTCGGCCATCAGCGACGTAGGTGAGTGAAGACGTGGTTCTGAGTAGACAGCGGAAAGATCAGGAGGAGGAATGATAGGAAGGTTGCATCATAGTGTCCTGGGGTAGAGGGCTCAGCCTGTGCAAAGGCCCTGGGGCAGAAGCCGGCCTGGCATGTTGGAGGAACCGCGAGGAGCCCGTGTGGCTGGAGCAGTGGGAGGAGGGGGAGAGAGGGAGGAGGGAGGGCAGGGAGGGGACGGGGCAGATTGGGCAGGGTCTTGGGGGCTTCGAGGAGGGCATGGGGTTTTACCCTGAATGAGATTGGAAACCAGGAGGGCTGTGCACAGAGGAGGGGGGACCTGACTCCCTCTGGCTACACTAAGGACAGACTGTTAGGGGTCAAGCTTCTGCCTCTCCTTGGACCAGAGCAGTAGCCTCTGCTCTCGTCCCCCAGCTCCTGCTCTCCCCCTGCTCCCTGTGGTCTATCTTTGGCAAAGCAGCCAGAGGGAGTTACGCACGACCTGCCCCGTCCCCTTCCTGCCCTCCCTCCTGCATCTGTCCCCCTCGCTCCCTCTGCTCCAGCCACACGGGCTCCTCATTGTTGCTCCCACACCCAGGCTGGGTCCTGCCCCAGGGCCTTTGCACAGGCTGTGCCCTCTGGCTGGAACACTTTACCCCCCATACCCCCATGGCTCCTCCTCTCCTCTCTCAACTCTGCTAAAATGTCACCTCCTCAAGAGGGCCTCCTTGCCCAGTCTGGTATGTACCCGATGCCAGCATTCTGTCCCAACTCCTCCCTTGTGTCCACTGCCCGCCAGCTCTGAAGGGAGAACCAGGGAAGGGGCAGAGCCAGCTCGAGGGCACACAGAGAGCAGGTGGCCAAGCAGCCTTGAGTCCGGTCTGCTCATCTCAGGGCTAGCCCACCCCTCCCAGCATCTACCCTTCCTGGGACCCTCTTGGACCGTCCCATGAGGTTGGCCAGGCCAGCAATGACCCTTGTCACCCAGATAATAACACTGGCAGTGGTGGCAGCAGCCACAAGATTTACGGGCCGTGCCCAGGTGCCGTGCGAAGCTGTGGACTTGCATTAAGTCCCCTCACTGCTCCTTCCACGACCCCAGAGGCCAGCACTGTCTCTATGCCCATTTTACAGATGAGAAAACAGGCCCAGAGAGGGAACGCCACTTGCAGAGGGTCACACAGCAGGTGGGTGGGGGCGCTGGGATTTTCACCTGGACCTCGAAAATGAAAATACCAGCCCCCTCTGCCACCACATTCTGATAACAAATGAGTCCCCAGGGAGGTGAAGTGACTTGGGCCAACGTTGCTCCGCCCGCCCCACTTCCGCCTCTGCACCTGGCCTCCAGAAGCCGTCCAGAGCCTTCTGCTGAGGCGGATCGAGGCCACACGACCGACCGGCCCTTCCTTCCCCTGGGACTGAGTCCGCCCCTTTCCTTGCTTCTGCGGTGGGGAGGGAGCACCATCTCCACTGTCTGAGGGCTCAAAGGTCCTGGAGAGTCACATAGTGTCCAGGCCTGTCTCTCGCTCAGGGGGTCACAGTGGACCTCTGCTCCGTCTTGACTTACAGTGTCACGGACATGCAGGGCCAGATTGTTCTCTGGGGGGGGGCCGTCCTGGGCACTGTGGGGTGCTGACAAGCATCCCTGGCCCCCACCCACTCCAAGCCAGCAGCCCCCTCCCCAGTTGTGACAACCACAGATGTCCCCAGACATTGCCCTGGGGGGCGGAATCGCCCTGGATGAGAGCCACTGGCTTAGTTCCTGCCCTGGTTTCTGTGACCTCGCCGGGCCTGGGGGGCTGCCAACATCTTGCCTTCTGGGTCCCCTGCCCGCCACCTCCCCCCTGCCTCCGGGGAGCTTGGGGGACCAGCCCGGCCCCGGCTCCTCCCCCTCCCTACCTGCGACGACGGGCTTTCTCGGTGGAAGTCCGAAGTCCCTTGAACCAACAAGTACATTCTCTTCTTTGCTAGAATGTGCTCCCGGCCCACGCAGGAGGCCTGCACGTAGTAGAAGATGTGGCCGAGTTTGCTGGTGAAGGTAGAAGGGAGCCTGGGAGGTAAGTTGAAATGGAAGTCAAAGGTGTGGCTGCCTGCACCTAACCAATTATCTGAAAGCAAAACACACCAACGCCATCAGAAGGTTCTAGAAGGTTTTTTTTTTCTCATTTTTTTTTCTTCCTCTTTATTTTCTGTTTGGGCAGGAAGGTTGTTCTAGACCTGGCCTGTCTCTCCTCAAGTGAGGCTGAACTATGTGCTTTTAGGGCCCTGCACGGCCCATTAATGTCGGGCTGGAGGGGGATGCTCTGGGTGGGTGACGTGGCGGGACTTACTCAGCTCTGCTCTGGGCCTAAGAAACTGGAGGTCCGTCCTCAGGAGTCAGTTGCACATCCATTCAACAAACACAGCTTGCACACCGACGGTGTGTCAGACGCACATTCATTCAACAAACACAGCTTGAGCACCGACAGTGTGTCAGACCCTGTTTTAGGCAGCGTTGACAGCAGCCAGCAAGGCAGGCAAAATGCCCCACCCGGCATACAGTAGGTGCTCAACATTTGCTGATTGACTGAGTGGCAACTGAGGACCGGGGGGACTCTCTCTTCCCCCACTTCTGTGACCTCCCCGTTTTATTATTTTTTTCTTGCATTTTTCCAAAACCCTCTTGTTATTGTGTTTCCCCCTCCTGCTGGTCAGCCCGAGGACACTGGGGCGCGTGCTTCATTCACCGCTGCGGCTCCAGCCCCTGGCACAGTGTTGTACACAGAAGGTGCTCAATCAACGTTTGTGAAATAAATAAGGAACCCGTCACAGGCTTGGGCTGACGCTTTGGAGGGGAAATGCTTGGAAATGGGAAACACTCTGCCTCCCCCTGAGGTTGAGGGTGGTATGTGGCGGGGGAGTGTTTTGGTTGCAAGAACCAACACTTATTAAGCACTTACTGTATACCCAGCACTAGGCTAAACCCTTGACATGCAATTAAATCACTACGTCATCAAAACAATCTCATGAGGCGGGACTTTCTCCTATTCCCATTATCCTGATGGGTTAACTGAGACATAGATGGGGGACATAATTGCTGGGCATTGAGCCGGGCATGTTGGCATCTGCGTAGCCGGTGTGTCTCCCATCTCTCAGATCTGAGCTTGGCAGTCACCTCTTTGCAGAGACCTCCACGACCACTCTATCTAAAATTTTAAAAATCCAACATTAAACTTTGTTCCGGCCAGCATTGGCCAAGCGTTCTGCGTGACCACGGAACACCCAGGAACGTCCCCATGGACACATTTTTGGAAAGGACATAGTTCCTGGCCACTCAGGCTCCCTAGTGTCTGTCCAGAGTTTAGATCTGAAGCTGGCGGAATTGGGGATTAATTACTCCTTCCCTCAAAGGTCTCCTCTGGTCTTCTGCCTCCAATCTCTGTCCCTGTGACCACTCAACTCCTTATTTTGTCTCCTTGGGTCTCACTGCCAGAGGGAGATTTATCTGTAAAATCACAAGAAAGATGTCTTATGGGCCTCCCACAGGTGGTCATTAGCCTAAACATAGCATTTTCCAAGGGGACGACTTTGAACCTTCATTTTGAATATCTGGGTTCTGGTCGACCCCTTGTGTCTTGTTATTCTCGTGTTACGTGTATGTGGTGGTCATTGTTCTGCATGGCTTCCCTTCTCGGGAGGAACCACACCTCTGCCCATTTCTGAGATCCCCCGGGGGTTTGGTGATCGACTAACAGATGTGTTTACCTTCCAGACCCAGGTTCCTATCATGGGTAAGGTTGGCTGCCAGCCTCGTCCTTACCCTCCACCGGGAACGTCTTTGTCTTATGCACGTAGTCAGCCTTGTTGTTGCAAATAACATCTCTGCTGTAATCGCGGGCTGCCCCGATTTCTTCCTTCCACTCCACGTAACCCCTTCCCACGAGCTCTACCTTCACTACGGGGTCCACCAGGGTGCTGTTCAGGGTGAGCACCATCTGCCCTTTGATACTGGAGCCAGCCAGGTAGACTGCATCCTGGGGCAGCATGAGTTCGATCGACTTCACCATAGACATGGGGGTCAGGGTGGTGGAGAAACATCCTCCCCCTCCCCCATGCACTGAGCTGTCCAGTTCCTCGGCCGCAGTGAGGTCACCCATCTGTGACATCATCCAGCCAGGGTTCTGGGTAGGGGTCCCCCATGGCCAGGAGGGGAGGCAAGGCTGATGTTTGGGGCTGGGTGGCAGCTCAGGAATCCCCAACTCCCCACTGGTTCCTGAAATGGTAGCCTGCCCACTTTTTCCTAGGAGATAACAAGTAAATAAAAAGACCCCAGGACTTCTGCCGTAGAGGGGACGCCCCTGTCATCATGCCCGGGGTTTAGGGGCCTGGGTGGGAAGAATTCTTCCCACCACCCTGGTGAAGTGGGCATGATGAGCTCCATTTACAGATGCACGGGGAATGAGCCAGAGGTATTTCCTGCTCTATCAGATGGCCCCCCAACATGGGCTGTGCCCCTCACAGCATCCACCTATCAGTTTGGGGTCATACACAGACAATCATTGTCATTTTAATGGCTCTATATTTATACCAGTCTGTGTTAGAAAAAACTTAAGAGATGGCCCGGACCTGAAATCTAGTGTGTTCTGAAGATGCTCAGAGCATTGTATTTTCCACCTAAACATGGATGCCATCATGAAACACCATCTTTCTGCACAATTGACATTTCTCTTACGCCGGCATCTCCTCTTTTGGATGGGAAGTCTTGCTAGGGTGGGACTTTGTCTCAGTAACCTTTGCTTCCGCCAGACTCAGGGTGTGGTTCGGACAAAGGAGGTCTATAAAAGTTTGTTGAATGACTTAATGACCTCTGAGAGGGTGTCATTTTGCAAAAGGGAAACTGAGGCCCTGTGCACCCTAGGGGTTATTCCTGGTGCTTGATTTGCACACAGGCTGGTTCCCAAGGGGTAGGGACACTGAAGCAGAAGAGGGGCTAGGAAGTATCCATTCTCCAGATTCTGGCAGGCTCATTCGTTGTCTTTGTTGCTTCTTGCTTTAGTTTACGTGATATCTTTCGTGGACATCGACATCTTGTCTCCCTAACTGGTTTATAAGCTTCTTTTGGAGATGTCTGCCATGGTCTCTTATTCATGGTTGTTAATTAACCCAAGCAGCCTCACTGACTTTCTCAAAATGACTAGAGAAGTGGGGCCCTGCATGACTACCCCTCAAGGTCTTTTCTGCAAGGAAAGCCAGATCCTCTCTCTGTTACTTAACTTCAGACATCCAAGGAGCCTGGGCGATGCCCTGTAGCTGATGTATGTGAAGAACGTATTCCCTCTTTGGGCCATGTTGAGTTTTCGCAACGGCAGGCACACAGATGCAATGCTTTTAGCAGGAATAGGCCAGGTTCCTGCGGCCGCTGTTGTGAATTTGGAAGATCTCATTTGCCTCTTAAACTCCTGTAGGCCTGCTTGATACCTGCCCACACCTGTGACGTGGTCTCTAAGTGGCTGATGGCTGAGCATCCAGAAATGCCTTCACTAGCACAAATGGAATCGGAAAGCTGGAGAAACTTAGCAGCATCCACATCTTTTGTACGTTGGAGCGTCTCAGTTTCCTATGGCTGCTATAACAATTCACCACAAATGTAGTGGCTTCAAACAACACAAATTTGTTCTCGTACGCTTCTGGAGGTCAGAAGCCCGAAATGGGTCTTAAGGGGCTAAAATCAGGGTGTCGGCATCTTGTCTTTTCCAGCTTCTAGCAGTTTCCTATATTCTTTGCCTTTTGGTGTCATTTCAACCTCTGCACTGTTGTCAAATTTCCTTTTCTGTCTCTGACTGTCTCTCTTTTCTTATTAGGATCCTAATGACACTGAGCCAACCTGGATAATCTAGGATCATCTCCCTATCTCAAGATCTTGAATCCCACCTGCAAAGTCCCTCTTGCCACGGAAGGCACCATATCGACAGGTTCCAGGGATTAGGATGTGGACATCCTTGGGGGGCCCATTCTTCCGTCCACCATCTGGGGAACAAAAGGAGAACTACCGGTGCCAAGACAGAAGGGACTCTGTGACAGTGCTAGAAAAACTTTGTGAAAACATCAATGAGAGCTCATCATTTTTCTGCTCACAGCTGTCCCATGCTCCTCACTACTCTCAAGAGAAAGACCAAAGTCCTCCTGGTGGCCTGTGAGTTCTTATATGACACCCCTCTGACCTCACCCCCCTCCCCTCCCCTTTGCTGAGTCCGCCTAGCGAGGCTGGCCTCCTGGCTGCGCGCGGTATAGATATATATACTTTTAAGCTTTTTCCGGACTCGGAGCTTGCCGGTCCCTCCTGGACCCATCTGTTCTTGGTTTCTGGTCTCAGATCTCAGCTCAAATGTCATCTGCTCAGGGAGGCCCACCTCTCCACCTCCACCGGAATAGCCTCTCTCCCCACCCCCCACATGGCCGCTGGTCACTCTCCAGCTCCTGTCCTGTCTTTATGACAAGTGGTAGTATCTGAAATGATCAGCTTGATTTATTCATTTCTTGCCTGTGGCCTCGGACAAGAATTTACCCTCCCGGAGACCACGAACAGGGTGGTCTTGTCCACCATTGGGCCCCCCAGTTTTGAGTACCCTGTCCAGGCGCTCTGTAGGTGCCCAGCATGGGTCACTGTGTGCCCGCCAAGACTGGCCAGGGCGGAGCAGGCAGGGCGGAGGGGGCAGGGCGGCCCTGCCCGCCTGGACAGCCCGGAGAAGGCGGGAAAACGAGGCGGGAAAAATCAGCAAACAAGCCCTGCGGGTGGGCAGGGTGGGGAGCACTGGCGGGCCCTGACGCTAGGAAATGGGGCTGGGGGCGATCAGGCTGGCCATCGGGGTGCAGGCGGTCTCCTAGGGGGTCCCCCATATTCTCCTGCAGTGTTTAGCCATTGATTCCGGCCTTCCTTGTCCTACTGGTCAATGCATGCCCAGGAAGGGGGGCTGCGGGAACGGACTTTAGAAGGTCAAGGAGTCTCTACTCTGGGGGGGGTCCCTGCCCCCGGCGTCCCTAGGGACCTGGGGGGCACGCACGGTGGGGGCGCCCAGGTCCCGCCACTGGGCCCCGTTGCACGCTGGGCGCGCCCAGCAGACCGCGCAGGCCTGGGCGGGGCCGTGGCCCTCTGGGCGGAGGGGGGGGTGGACAGAGGCGGGGGCGCCCCCCACCCCCTTTCTAGCTTCCCGCCACTGTGGCGGCCAATCACCAGGCAGGCGCCCGCCCCCGGCGCGGCCTCCCGCGGCCCCGCAACTCCCAAACGCCGAGTTTTCGCGGGAAAAAAATCAGAGCAGCTGGCAGCGCGGCGGGCAGTGGTGGCCGTCCGGGCGCTCCGGGTCGCACGCACGTCCGCGCGGGGTCCGGGCCACGCACGCGGCTCCATCGCCATCCCCAGCCGGGCCAGGCGCGCAGGCAGGCGAGTGCATCGGGGCGGCCGGAGAGGTGAGCGGCCGGGCGGATCGGGCCGGGGGCACCCGGTGCACCGCGCGCGGAGACTTTGCACAACTTTCCGGGGCGGCCCGGGACGCGCGGCCAGCAGGGGCGCGCGCGCCCCCCGCCCCGGGGCTGCCCTGCACGCGTCTCGGGTCTGCCCCCGCCCTGCCGGCCCCTGGGAGTCCTCCCCACGCCCCGGGGCTGGGGCCGGGGCGAGCCGATCGTCGCCGCAGCCCCGCGGGGGTCGCGCCGGCCGGGTGGGGGAGGGCCCGGCGCGCCGCGGGGGAGGATGTCAGGCTCCGCGCCTGCGCGCGGGGCGCCCCGCGATTCAATTGTCGCGCCCGAGCCCGATTTCGCGCGCCCTTCGTTCCCCGGGCGCGTCTGGGCCAATGGGGAGCGAGCGGGGCGGGGCGGCCGGGCGCGGCGCAGCCAATCAGCGAGGCGGACCAAGTGCAGGGGCGGGACTTGGCGCGCGGGGCCCTCGGCCGGTCCCGGCGGAGGGGGTGGGCGTGGGCGCGCCGGCGTGGCCCGCGCGGGCGGGCGGGAGCACAAGAGGGGCGCCGGGCCGGGGTCGGGGGCCGGGGCGGGCGAGCCGGCGTCGGGGCGGCCGCGGGGCCGAGGTGAGTGGGGCGGCGCGCGCGGGGGCGGCCGGGACGGGGCGGCCGGTTGCCATGGCCACCGCGGGGCCGACCGTGTCGCGCACGCGCGCGGGGGCCCCGGGGGTCGGGGGCTCGCGGGTCCCGGGTGGGGTCCCTCCCGTCCGGCCCCGTTTGATTGAGTTCCCCGGGACTTCTGAAGTTGCAAGCCGCGCCGGACTGTTGGGTTTCCCCCTGCCTTCAGTATTAATCCAGGAGGGAATGAATGAATGAATGAATGAATGAATGAACAAACAAACAAAGTCGGCCCTTTCTGGTTTGGCTGTGTCCTCCTCGCTCCTCTGAACATTGGGGTTTTTTAAAACTCTGTGAAAGGCGAGGGGGGTTGGACTGAGCGGTCCAAGATGCCTTTCGCCCTCCCCTGATTTCCTCCTGCTCTTTAATACTGCACCGGTGCTCGTCCTTAATGCATTAACTCGTTAATTACTCTGCCAGGCCCTGGGCAAGCTCTGGCAATCCATGGGGAGGTGGGGGCTGGGAGGGCGTTCCCGGAGTTTCCTGGTGTCCCCAGGCTGGACAAAAGCACGAATGACCTGAGAATGGCACAGCCTGGCGGTGGCAGAACTGACTGAGGGGTCCCCTCTCTCCCCCCCCCAGCACCAGCAGGGACCATGTGGATCCAGGTTCGCACCATGGACGGGAAGGTGACCCACACCGTGGACTCGCTGTCCCGGCTGACCAAGGTGGAGGAACTGAGGAGGAAGATCCAGGAGCTGTTCCACGTGGAGCCCGGCCTGCAGAGGCTGTTCTACAGGGGCAAGCAGGTAAACCCGCCCTGCAGGCTGCCCGCCTGCCCGCCCGCCGGCCACCTTTGTTCTTGCCTCGTCCAGGCACCGCACATCCACTGCTCCCCCCTCGTCCTGTCCCGCTGCACGTCTCCACAGAAACCTCCAATGCTGAGCCAGGAACAAAGGCTCACTCGCAGACTGACACACCGGGCGGGCAGCCGGCACCCGAGGCACCCGAGTCTGGAGCGTTTGGGCTCTGTAACTCCCTTCTATATTTTTGAAGCTCCCCTCAGAATAATTTCTAGAAAAAGAAGTTGGAGGTGGCCGACAGGGCTGATGCATTTCAAGGAAGAGCCCAGAATCGGTTATATTCTAGGACGCAAGAGACCGGGTTTTTCTTTGAAACACACAGCGATGGCCCGCAGCCTGCGCCTAGTTAGCATTAGCCCCTGCAGGCTCTGGCTTCTAGAAATTTGGATCGGCGTATTCAGAGGCCGGAGATGGCGTTGGCTGATCAGAGATTTCCGCCACTCTGGGCCTGCTCTCCGGCGGGGCTGCCCGGGAACGGGGGGCTTCGGCTTTCCGCGGGGTCTGCTGGCCCTCTCCTGTCTCCCTTCCTTGCGCTCTCTCCCCGGCCCCTTGTTTGAGCCGTGTAAAATGGCCACGCTTGCTCTCTCAGCTGCCCACGTTTGGGATGCTTTCTTCAGTGGCACAGAGGGGTTTAATTTTTGTCGGTGTCTTTGGGGGGACGGTGGGACCTACTGCGAGTGGGATTTCCAAGGTGGGATACGATGGTAAGACAGAGAGTGTCGCCCCCGTCTGCTGGGCCCGTCCTGGAGTTGGTGGCCTGTAGGGACAGCAGAGAAGAGACTACTGGATTAAAAAGTCTTCAGTTGGGCTGTGTGTGTGCCCGACTTCGTTGTTGTTGCATTTTGAACTGGAGACTGCCGCCATCTGGTGTCTAGATTGGAAAGTAAACGCCCTGCGCCGGGCCAGGATTTTTGGGGGCTGGGAGGATCCTGTGCGCTTACCCGAAAAGAGAGCTGATGATTAATTTCTCGGGCTTGTGGTGCCCTTGGAGAACTTGAGCCTCTTCCTGGGAGAGCGACGATGACTTGAACGTCTTAAGAATCTGAGTGTCCCCGCCCCGCCTGGGGAGGGGAAGCCAGCCCGCAGACGTGGGGATTTGACTGTGCATTCGCGGGGGAGCTGAGAAAAGCCGGGGTGCTGTCTTTCTCCCGCCTCCTCCGACGGTGGCTCATTTTCGTGGCATCCAGACTGATGTTGATTTGCCACTCAGTCTGTCTGTTCAGCAGAAGACCCTTCCACGGTTTCTGGAAACCTCTGGCGTGTGCCTGCTGAACAGTTCTCGGCGTAGTTCAGAGGCGGGTGAGATCAGGTTCAAGGGAGCGATCATTTTTGAGCGCCAGCTATGTGCCAGGCGCCGTGCGTTTTAATTTTTACGTTTCAAACACGCAGAAAAGTTGCAAGAGCCACAAACACCTTAATGTCACCCCGTAGACTTTACCAACAACATTCTGCGTATTCGCTTTACCACGTAGCATTCTTTCTGTCCTCTGTCCGTCCACCGATCCGTCTTATTTTTGGGGATACATTTCAAAGTCAGTTACAGACACTAGTTCACGTCACCCCAAGACGCCTCAGCGTGCCCGTCGTTAACTAGAGTTCAATATTTGTTTGTGGTTCTCGTTTCTTTTTAGGTAAAACTTGTGTGTAGTGAGAGAGACACACCTTAAGCGGAGTAGTTGGCGTTTTGACAAGCGTCTACACCCGCGTAACCGATCCCTTGTTTTCCTTCATTTGTAACGTAGTATTTGGTCCTCGTAAAAGTCTTCATAGCATCTGTGTCAGTTATCAAGCGTGGTGATAACAGGAACGCTGACGTGCGTTAGATGCGTCCATCGTGCCTTCAGTCGTCAGGATGTTGGTGATGAGAAACAATGTGGCTTTGATAGTTCTCAGAAGGTCCCATCTTCCCGTGTAACCTCTGTAACTGCCGTGCATTCTCCCTCCCGGTGCTCCTTCCCGCTCTGCGGCTTTGTGAGGGAATGCGGAGTCGCTTCTGTCTTCCGGTAAGGAAGCCAGGCCTCAGAGCGTGATGCAATTTCCTCAAGGTTGCTCAGCCGCCCGGGGGTGTGGACACAGTGCCGGGAGGGTGGGGGACGAAGGCACACAGCAGCAGCAGCAGCTCCGAGCCAGTCACGTCTGCAAACAGACCGGGCTGATGGCAGTAGAAAGCAGCGCCGTTTCCAGCGGGTGCAAGAGAGCGGTTGTTTTTCCAGAATGTTCTAGAATGTTCATGATCCTTTTTTTCTTTTTCCCTCCCTTTTTAAAGAAATGGCATTGCAGTCCCGGGTTTGCAGTCAGGTCGGCTGAGACGCCAAAGCAGAACACAGTTGAGTCTTTCTTCAGGATATGGGAGGGTTTCGTGGCTGGCTTGTTTAGGCTGAATAGGTTGGCGGTTATATCGCTTGATTGGCGGAAATGCAGAGACGAATGGGGGAAGGGATTTCGGGCGGCAGGCCCAGCCTGGGCAAGGGCGACAGGCATCTGGCGCCTTTTTTTTTTGGCTGCCCATAAAAATAACAATAGCTGTCATTTGTGGTGTCTTTAGCACCCAGGTACAATGCTATGCTTTGCACTTGACATGATCTTCTCCAGTGGCCTGGTCCACTGGCTCTGGCTGGTGACTCTGTCTGATTTCACGCCAACCCCCCCGGGCTAATTGTGGACCCGCCACGTCCTGGCATGGCGAGAATTCGGGGGGGTAACGGACGCGAAGGGCTGAGCCCGTGCCTGGCTTGGTAAAGACGCGATAGATCAGCTCAGAGTCTCTCCCCCTCGGCACGGCTGACATTGGGGCCAGATCATTCTGGGGATGGGGGGGGGTGTCCTGGGCACCGTGGGGGGTTGAGCAGCATCCCTGGCCCCACCCACTCGATGCCAGGAGCACCCCCACAAATGTCCCCAAACATCACCAGTGTCCCCTGGGGGGCACAGTCACTTCTAGTTGAGAACTGCTAATTTAGTAGACGGTTTACTTTAGGAAAACAGCTCAAGAGGCTACGTTGAGGTCAGTCGGAAAGATCAGTTGAGATGGTGGCCTTGCGAGGATTGCTCTGGTCACAGTGCCCCCCCCCCCAACGTCCCTGCTGCATTGGCCTTTTCTGAACGCCGACCCTGTTGTCCCGAAGGGCAGGGGCGGGCAGCAGATTCGACGGCCCCCTCCCAGAGACCCGTCCTTCAGGCTGCATGAGGGAGGGTCCCCTTCCCTGGAGAGCTCCCAGCTGGGGGGCACGCCCTCCAAGCCAGGGGTCAGCACACCCTCTCTGTAAAGAGCCTGATAGTAAACATTAGTCTCCGTGGGGACGGCTCGGCTCTGCCACCGGAGCTGGAGAGCGGCCATAGACGGGGCGCAAATGAATGGGCCTGTCCCATGCGAGTCCCCATAAAACTTTATTTACAGAACAGCTGTAGTCCGGAACCGTCATGCTGGCTGTGGGATGTCACTTACACCCCGAGCTTCCATTCGGCCTCTCGGGTTAGTGCTTCCGGGTTTTACTGTTAGGAATGGCGTTGCCGTGGAATGTGCTAGAACAGGGCCCCCAGGGCACTGTGTTGCAAGAATTTTTCCGGGGCAGGAGTGCTCACACTGGTGTCCAGGCCCCTTTCCACCCTCCAAAGCGGTGGGGGGACCCCGGAGAGCTTTTGTGGCTGTGGATTGTGTTGTTGTATTAGAAATTGAAAGCTGAGAAGATTCCAGCCTGAGGGTACACGTGCGCACGTCCCTTTAGGTGTCAGAATCGTCGTGTTGTCTCACGTCACGTAGGATCTGGGGTCTCCTCCGTACCCCTGTGAGCCCATGAGAGTGAAGATGGCTGGTGACATCGTGGTGTCATTGTGACAATAGTTTGAGCCTCGTAGACCCCAAAATGCCACTCCAGGGCGTATTCTCAGCTGTGGCCCTGCGGGGTCAAAGGGCAGAGTGCAGTGGTCACCACCGATTCGCCCTCTGTGTGTGTGTGTGTGACAGGCTGGGGATGTGAGGGATGGGTCGTGCTGTGCGCTCTGCCCCCCCGGAGGGAAGTTGTATCCCCTGTGCCACGTTGGGGATCCTGCTCCGTGTGTTTTCTCCTCCCCTGTCTCTCTGTCCGTCTGTCTGGCCGGCCTGCACCTCCGGGTGCTGCAGAGGCTGGAGGCCGAGGCGGGAAGGTGGGGGGCCGGGCCGCGCCCCCGGGGAGAGAGCCAGCGTGGTTTTCTCTTCCTTTTTCTCCCGCATGCCCAGCCCGTCGGGCCCTCATAAGCACCCCCTTCCCCTCGGCTGTTGGTCCATCGTGGTCCAGGGCTCACATCGCCCTCCCTGAGCCCCCCGTGTCCCTGGTTCCTGTCCCCTCCACCTCTCGCTGAAATTGCTGCCTCTCAGCCGACCCAGGAACCCCACTCTCAAACCCAGTGGCGTTCATTTCCTGTCTCTGGGCCGCGCTCAGCACCCTGAGAAGCTTCCCCCGAGATGTCACAGGGGCAGAGAGCGGCGGGCACGGCGGGCTCGTCGTCCCAGTTTCCAAAAGGAGCCATTGTGCTTGCTTGTCACCTCGTATGTGTGTTTATGTAGCTTTCACGCGATGTGCATGGTGCAAAATTTCAGATGTCCAGAAAGCGTACTTGGGTTAAAAAAGAGAAAGAGACGTAATTGAAATGCCGTGGGCAGTTGTGCATTTAGGCCTGAATCTGCTGGACGGGGTATCTGCCCCAAACTATAGGCAATCTAAGGGAGTTTCAGTGGAAATTTTGATTTTATAGGATTTTAACATCAGGTTTTATCTTAATGTTAGAACCTCTGGCATTAGATGCAGCTCACTGTCGTTCAGGTTTTATATCTTTTATTAATGCTCATAGCCTCTGATGGAATTTTAGGATCTGGATCATGAACCCAGACTTAGAATGTTCCGTCACCGCATGGAGAACACATTAGCGTGGGGCAGCCCTGGCCCAGCCTCTCCGCGTGTGGTTCCTGAACGTTTGTGCACAGCTTTGGGCAAGCGCGGTGCGGGGAGAGGGGCCCGCGACACACACCTTCTCGCTGTAGCAAACAGTTGTGCAAGCTTCTTTCTGCTGACCGCGGGGCCCTTCTGGAAAGTTCCAGAAGCAGCCCGACCAGCTCGTGAATTACATCCTGGAGGCGGAGCCCCAGGCTGGCCTGCCCCAGCCTGCGTGCCCCTTCCCTGCCCATGGCCTGCCCTGTCTAAGCCTTGTTCTGCGCCCTTCCACCAGGGAGGCACATCAGCCTGGCTTTCTGACCTGCTGTGGACGCCTGGGGCTTAATGGGGGGAGGTGTCGTGGGTAGAAAACACCAGGAGACAGGAGCATGGGGGGCTGCAGCCCGCTCCCCCTCTGTTGCATCAGGCCCCACCGGAACCCACATCAGGATTCCTCCTGCCACGGTCGTCCTGGCCACACCGGCCGCAGCCCCCGGGCCGGTCCCGACCCTTGCTTCCCCTTACCCTCCGCACCCCCAGCCCAGCCTCCACCCGCGTGTGCCTCCTGGCCCCGGCCCCTGCCCTGCCCGTCTGTGGTCCAGGCGGCTCCGCATCTCCTGTCCCCTGAAACCATCCTCATGTCCCTTGATGTGCGTGGGCGACGCATCTGCCCCCGGGCCGGTCCCGACCCTTGCTTCCCCTTACCCTCCGCACCCCCAGCTCCGTTCTGGGGCATCTTGCCTCCTGCCTTAGCTCTGCCCCTCTCCCCAGCCCGGCCTCCACCCGCGTGTGCCTCCTGGCCCCGGCCCCTGCCCTGCCCGTCTGTGGTCCAGGCGGCTCCGCATCTCCTGTCCCCTGAAACCATCCTCATGTCCCTTGATGTGCGTGGGCGACGCATCTGCTTTAGCTGTCACGCGCAGCTGTGTGACGTTCCTTTGTGCAAATGAGCCACAGTTTGCTTGCAAATATGTTGCCGTGAACATAGTGTGAACACCGGTGTGTGTGTCCCTCAGGTGCACGGGTGACAGTCTCTCTGGCTCTGTGGTTCTCTCTGGGGGCGATTCTGCCCCACGGGGGACACTTGGGTGTCTGGGGACATTTGTGGTTGTCACAACTGGGAGTGTTCCTGTCATCCACTGGGTAGAGACCGGGGGTACTGCCCAGTGCCCCACAGAGCGCAGGACAGCCCCGCACAGAGAGTGACGCGGCCCCGAGTGTCCGCAGTGCTGAGGGGGGTCTGCCTGGCCATGGAGGTGCCGGACCCCAGGGTGCAGGCGTCTTGTTCATCCTTCTTAAGGCCATTTGGCTTGCCCTCTGCTGCCCTCCCTGTCACCGTTACAATGGGGACACTTGTCTCTCTCCATGTTTGTAAATCAGTAAACTTCATTTTTTAGGGCAGTTGTAGGTTCGCAGCAAAATGAACAGGAAGAGGCAGACATTTCCCGTATACCCCCTCCCCCACGTGCACGGCCGCCCCCGTTATCCACTCCCCCCATGGAGGGTGCGTTTATTACCATACATGAACCTACATGGACACATCATCGTCATCCAGAGCTGACATGAGGGGTCACTCCCAGCGTTGTACGTTCTGTGGGTTTGGATAGACGTAGAATGCCACGGATCCAGCATATTATGGGTTCACACAGAATAGTGTCACTGCCCTGAAAATCCTCTGTGTTCTGCCTGTTCATCCCGCCCTCCCCACCCCGCAACCTCTCATCTACTTACTGTCTTCATAGTTTTGCCTTTTCCAGAATGTCCTAGTGTTGGAATCATATGTATGGAACCTTTCCAGATGGACTTCTTTCCTTTTTTTTGTTAAAAAAAAAAAAAACCAGCTTTATTGAGAGATCATTCACACACCATATAATTCACCCATTTAAAGTATGCAATGCAGTGGTTTTCGGTATGTTCAGAGATTTGCAACCATTACCTTTGTCTAATTCCAGAACATTCCATCACCCAAAAAGAAACCCATCCCTGTTAGCAGTCACTCCCCAGCTCCCGACAAACGTGAAGCCACTTCCTGTCTGTGGATGGGCCTGTTCTGGACGTTTCACATCAATGGGATCGATCACACACCGTGTGTCCTTCTGTGTCTGGTTCTCTCACTGAGCATCGTGTGTTCAGGGTCCACCCACGGTGTGGCTGTGTCAGGGCCTCGCTCCTCTTCATGGCTGCATCGTATTCCAGTGTGTGGGTGGACCACGTTGTGTGGATCCGTCACCCATCGGTGAACACTTGGGTTGTTTCCACCCTCAGGCTACTGTAAAGATACGTGTACAGGTTGGCTTCTCTCTTCCTTCCCATCCGTGTCACCTCTATGGTATCACAGCTGTCCTGTCTTGTCCCCATGTTGGCAGGCTGGCGCCGTGTCTCACCCTCCCGGGCCTCCCCATGGTCCCCAGGCACATCGGAGCCTCTCTCATTGCTGGGTGAACAGGTGGATTGGCCCTGGATGTCCAGGGCGGGGTTCTGAGGGCCCTGGGAGCCTCCGAAGCTGTAGATGAGTGTCGGATGCGTTGTTCTGGGGGAGAGGGGTCATCATCCGCCAGATTCTCAGGTTTGTGATGAGTAGACTGCTGTGAAGGACCTTGGACCCTGGAACCTGCCTTCCCTGTGACCCCGGGGCTGTTTGCGTATTCATGGCAGCCAGCCCTTTGAACCACCCTTTAAACTGCCAATTTTCGTAAAAATTGGGAAGGAGGGAAAGTTGATCTTTTCTGAACCGGGGCGTTCTGCCCCCAGGGGACATGGGGCCGTGTCTGGGGACGTCTGTGGTGGTCACACTGGGGAGCTCCTGGCAGCACGTGGGTGGGGCCAGGGATGCTACTCAGCCCCCCACAGCACCCAGGACGGCCCCCCACAGAGAATGACCTGGTTCCCACGTCTACGGTGCTGAGGGCAGAGACCTGCTTTGGGGACATCTGGATAGAACAAAATGCACTTGAGGGTCCTTGTCGGTGCTGGTGGGGGGCCGTGGCACAGTTTCTAGTAAAAGATGACCCCTCGGCCTTCTGTTCATAGGGATGCGGCTCAGAAGACAGACTCCGCCTACGCCTGCCAGGTCTCACCCGGGGGCTCCCTGTTCAGCACGTGACTGTGTGGGTGGAATCGGTATAAAGGAGTTGACAGAGAGGGGTGGAGTAATGGACCAGAGAGGCTGCCGAGGAGATGGGATCTGAGCTGGAGCCTTATGGAGGAAACTGATGAGCGTCGGTGGCGGGGGTGGGGGGGGGGGGGGGGGGGGGGGGGGGGGGGGGATGTCTCCTTGGTTTCCCGTGGACCAGGGGTCTGCCCCCCGGCACTGGGGACATCAGCCTGGGTCACTCTCTCTGGTGGGCTGTCCTGGGCACTGTGGGGGGCTGAGCAGCATCCCTGACCCCCACCCATTCAATGCCAGGAACACCCCTGGTCGTGACAACCACAGATGTCCCCAGACATGGCCCCGTGTCCCCTGGGGGCAGGATTGCCCTCGATTGAGCACCAGTGATAAAGGCAACGCACGTTTACATAAAGTATAAAGGAAACCTCCTCTGACCCCCGATGCGTGTCCACCACATGGCGGGGTCATGCTGTATGCTCACCATGTGACACCAGGCATCCTTGTTCAAGAGGGTCTGGGGACACCGTGTGTACCCCCAGGAGTGGACAGGCTGTATCGGCCCACAGTCTGTCCTAGATCATGCCCTCTGTGAAGGCAGAGGGAGGCCTCTGCTCACAGCGTGTCCCGCACTCAGTGTCTGGCACGAGTGACCTTTGTCCCGCTGTGTCTGCAGATGGAGGACGGCCACACCCTCTTCGACTACGACGTTCGCCTCAACGACACCATCCAGCTCCTGGTCCGGCAGAGCCTCGTGCTCCTGCCCAGCGGCGGCGGCAGCAAGGAGCGGGACTCCGAGCTCTCCGACACGGACTCCGGCTGCTGCCTGGGCCAGAGCGAGTCAGACAAGTCCTCCAACAGCGGCGAGGCGGACGCAAAGGCGGGCTTGGCGGACGAGGACGCGTGGGACGAGACCGAGCTGGGCCTCTACAAGGTGAGGCTCCCGCGGAGGGTTGGGATTGGCCGTGCCCCCCGCCTGGCTGGCCTCTGCACCCCCAGGGAGCACTCCCCCCGCCCCTCCATCATTGCTGGCCCCCCAGCTGCAAGCTCATGAGGTCAGGCCGGGTCCCCTCCGTCGCTGTGGCTGGGCACCCTGGTCCTGCCGTGAAACTCCCCTGAATGTTCCTTGGTGGGAACACACAGTTCCCCAGAGATTCCTTCCTGATCCCTAAAGCAGAATCCCGTCTCCCGGGCTGCAGTGTCTTCTGTGACCCTTACAGTGCCTGTAAAAGTTCTGAATTCACTGCCACTCTCTAAGAGCATGAAATTCCACATAAAGAAAGTTCCTCTTGAAAAGTGGGCTGTTCTGGCCTCCCTGGGCCGCGTGACAGGCGATTCTGCCCCCAGGGGACACGTGGCAACATCTGGGGACGTCTGTGGTCGTCACACTGGGTGTGGTTCTGGCATTGGGTGGGCAGAGGCCAGAGATGCTGTTCAGCCCCCCACAGTGCAGAAAGCCCCTCACAGGCACCTTATAGATGGGTTTGCACCCCAGTCCTAAAGCCCTCGGTGCCCCGGAACCAAACCAGGCTCTTGGCAGCTCTGCTGATCACGTGCTCCTTCCCTGGGTCGATGAGAGAGTGTTCCTTTCCCCTCAGGTCAACGAGTACGTCGATGCTCGGGACACCAACATGGGGGCGTGGTTCGAGGCGCAGATTGTCAGGGTGACGAGGAAGGCGCTGTCCCAGGATGAGCCCTGCAGCTCCACCGCCAGCTCGATGCCGGAAGAAGACGTGGTTTATCACGTGAAATACGACGAGTGAGTCATGGTGGGTGGGCAGGTTGGGGGACCTGGGGTATTGGCTCTGTGTGTCTGGGACCTGGAGTTCGGGACTGCCTTGGGGACGGTGATCAGGATTCGGGGGCCCCCACCCCTACTGTTCGATTTTATTTTTTTCATACCACGCGTCACCGTATGAAACCACGTTATGTGTTTATAATCTGTCGCCTACTAGAATGCACAAGTATGTATCGAGTGCTTACTGTGTGTCGGGCCTGTGAACACAGAGGGTGTCTTACTCAGCATCCCATCATGGGGGCGGCTGAAACATCAGACGTTTATTCTCTCACAGTCCTGGAGGCTGGAAGTCCAAGTTCGAGGTGTCAGCAGGGTTGGTTCCTGGTGAGGGCTCTCTGCCTGGCTTGTAGATGGCCGCCTTCTCACCGTGTCCTCAGGTGGCCTCTCTGTGTGCACGCAGAAAGAGAGAGAGCTCTGGTGTCTCTTCTTCTTATGGGGACACCAGTCCCATCAGATTAGGGCCCCAGCCTGTGACCTCATTTAACCTTGCTTGCCTCCCTAAAGGCCCTCTCTACAAATGCAGTCATGTTGGGGGTTAGGGCTGCAATATATGAATTTGAGGGGGGGGACACAATTCAGTCCGTAGCAGAGGGCAAGCTTGTCCGCCCGCAAGGAACTCACATTCTAGGGTGCACAGGCCCTTCATCCGATTCTCTGCTGGGTCCCTCCTGCCTACACCAGCTTCTGGCACATCCTCACGCTTAGCTCTGTAAAAATGACTGGAGTGATCAGATGAGTGAATCACAGTAGGTGCAAGATTCCCATCCTTTTTGTTAGGGGTTGCAAACTCGGCCCTCGGGCCAAATCCGGCCCACCGCACTTCTTTGTAAATAAAACTTTATCCAGACACGTCAGTGTCCACTCGTTTACATATTGTCTGCGACGACTTTCTTGGTAATAGCAGAGTTGACTATCATACAAAGACCTTCCAAATCACAAAGCTGAAAATATTTGGTATCTGGCCCTTTACTGGAAAAGTTCGGCAAGCCTTGTTCTTAGTGATTTACTAGCAAAAGTAACGAGCGCCAAGCGATACAGCTGGTCTTAATAGATTTAGGATTGTCCCCCCTCACAGTTGAGGTTTAACTTTGTTTTTTTTTTTTTTTTTTTTTTTTTTTTTTTTTTTTTTTTTTTTTTTTCCCCCAAAGCCCCAGGAGATAGTTGTATGTCATAGTTGCACATTCTTCTAGTTGCTGTATGTGGGACTCGGCCCCAGCATGACGGGAGAAGCAGTGCCTCAGTGCGCGCCCGGGATCCGAACCCGGGCCGCCAGCATCGGAGCGCACGCACTTAACCGCTAAGCTACGGGGCCGGCCCTAACTTTGTTGTTGATAGAATATTTTTAGCCCAATTATTTTATGCCTTTTTTGAGGCTGCTAGAATATTCTTGCGTATCCAGAATAATAACTGCCTGTTGTATCCTAATATTCCGTGTGTTATATTTACATAAATGAAATAACATATGTCCCTCTACAAAAATCACTTTTAATACATGCATGTGGAAAAAGTTTTAAGTTTTTTCCTCCCCAGACTTCCTTCTGGATTAATTTCCTAGGACGGCCATAACAAAGTACCACAGACTGGCTGGCTTATGATCAGTTTATGCTCTCACACTTCTGGAGGCCAGAGGTCCAAAGTCGGGGTGTCGGCAGGGCCGTGATCCTGCCGTAGGGGAGCATCCTTCCTGCCTCTTCCAGCCTCTGGTGGTGGCCCGCGGTCCGTGGCTCGTGGCTGCATCCCACCAGTGTCTGTCTCTATCTTCACGTGTCTTTCTCCTCTCTGTGTGTGCGTCTCAGTCCGTCTTCTCAGAAGAGCACCTGTCACTGGATTTGGGGCCTACTCTCCTGCAGTGCGACCTCATCTTAACTTGATTACACCTGCAGAGACCCTATTTCCACATAAGGTCCCCTTCCCAGGTACAGGGGGTTAGGACCCCAGCATATCTTTTTGGGGACACATTCCAAGCTATGACACCCTCCGTATTGGAACGTGTCTTCCATACCTGAGTATTTTCGACGCCAGCAAATGAGATAATCGGGGAGGGGACTTGATGAGCAGCTGTGATGGGAGTGACCCAAACCCGGGTCGTGTGCGTTCTTCTCCGCCTCGACTTCCCTCTCCCGTGGAGGGAGTGAAGTCGATGGTACCGCGGGGTCTGAGGATGGGCTTTTCTTTCCTCCAGCTACCCGGAGAATGGAGTGGTCCAGATGAGCCCCCGGGACGTCCGGGCTCGCGCCCGCACCGTCCTCAAGTGGCAGGAGCTGGAGATGGGCCAGGTGGTCATGCTTAACTACAATCCCGACAACCCCAAGGAGCGAGGCTTCTGGTACGATGCGGAGATCGTGCGGAAGCGCGAGACGCGGACGGTGCGGGAGCTATACGCCAACGTCCGGCTCGGGTGAGTGAGGCGGCGGGCCCTGGCGAGGCCCTTGGCCTCCACCTGGCCCTCCTGCCTCCCCTCTGGGGCTCCGCTCCTTCCTGCTCGCCGCTGGTGATCTTTCTGCTCTGACCACCTCACGGTCCTGCCCGGGGAGCCCCAACAGACCGAGATGTCAAGCTTCCTTCTCCTCTTTTATTTGTTGTTTTAGATTTGGCAAATAGGTAATACGTTCAAATGTGTCAAAATCCAGAAAGTACCAAACGCCACTCAGTGAATAGTCTCCCTCCTCCTCTGTCCCCTGGTCACCCGGTTCTCCTTTCTGGAGACATCACTCTTTCTGTCACCTTCCAGGGACGTTGTGTGCCTAAACATGCACATAAATAACCACAGCACACACATGGGGTGCGCTCCACATTGGGGATCGGCAGACCACAGTCCACAGGTCAGATTCGGCCCTCTGCCTGTTTGGGCAAATAAAGTTTTCTTGGCACACAGCCACGCCCATCTGGTTATCAATTGTCTGTGGCTGCTTCGGTGTGACAAGGGCAGAGTTGAGGAGTTGGGAGAGGGGCCGTGTGGCCTGCAAAGCTGAGAATATTTGTTGTCTGGCCCTTTGCGGAAAATCTTTGCCAAGTCCTGTTCTCCCTTCTGTGTGTATGTGTATTAAAGTGTAAATAATAGAAAACTTACCATCTTAACCATTTCTCAGTGTACAGTTCAGTGGCTTTACGTACATTCACACTGTTGTGCAACCATTGCCACTATCTGATTTCCAGAACTTTCTCATCTTCCCAAACTGAGACTCTGTCCCCATGAAACACTGACTCCCCTCCCCTCCCCCAGCCCCTGGCCCCACTGTCCACTTTCTGTCTCTGTGGCTGTGACTCCTCTAGGGCCCTCCTGTGAGGGGATCACACAGTGTCTGTCCTTCTGTGTCTGGCTCGTGTCACTGAGCATCATGTCCTCAAGGTCCATCCACGTTGTAGCAGGTGTCAGGATTTCCTTCCTTTTTGTGGCTGAATAATAATTCCATTGTACGGATCATGTATATATACACGAATATCTGGGCAACAGGCCCAGCAAGTGCAGAGGTCCTGGGGCAGGGCCCTGCCTGGTGCCTTTGTGGCCTAGCAGGGAGGGTAGTGGGCTGGAGTAGAGGGAGGGAGTAGTTGAGACTGGAAGCCTCCACGCATCTGGGCATTGAGAACAGATGCATGGAGTAACGTGCATCTTGAGGTAACAACTGAGACTACTGATGTGAGATTTTCCTCTTTTCTAATGTAAGCATTTAGTGCTACGAATTTCCCTCTCAGTGCCGCCTTACCTGCCTTGCATGTATTTTTGCTGTGCTCTACTTTTCTTTTTATTCAGTTGTTTTTTTCTTTCCTTTGAGACTTCTTCTTTGGCTCCTGGCTTATTTAGAAGTATTGTGTTTAATTCCCAAGCGTTTAGAGATTTTCACATGGTCTTTCTGTTACTGATTTCTAGTTTGATTTCATTGTGGTGAAGGAACATAATCTATATATTGGTTACCTTCTTTCTAAATTTGTTGAGGTTTGTTCTACGGCCCAGAACAGGGTCTGTCTTGGTGAATCTTCCATGGTTGCTTGAAAAAAGGTATATTTTGTTGTTGGGTAGAATGTCCTATTTATATCAGTTAGAGCCTGTTGGTTGATTGTGTTGTTCATATCTTCTAATTGCTGGTTTTCTGTCTAGACTTCTGTCTGTTGCTGAGGAAATATCGCAGTGCCCAGGTGTAACTGGATTTGTCTCTTTCTCTCTTCAACTTCATAATTGTGAGGCTCTGTTGTTTGCTGTGTACACATTTAGGATAGTTCAGTTTTCCTGGTCGAATGATCCTTTTATCGTTATAATGTCCCTCTCTGTCTCTAATAATTTTCTTTGCTATGACGACTACTTTATCTGAGATGTGTGTCTGCGTGTATTGACACGCCTGCTTTTTTTTTTTTAAAGTCAATGTTTACAAGATGTATCTTTTTTTCTCCTTTTACTTTTGACCTATATAGTTGAATTTGAAGTGAGTTTCTTGTAAACAGCGTATAATTGGGTCATTTGTTTTTTTAATCCACTCTGCCAGGCTTTGCCTTTTAATTGGCATATTTAGACCATTTACATTTAAGGTCATTATTGGTATGTTAGGGCTTAAGTCTGCCATTTTATTATTTGTTTTCTATTTGTTTCCTGTTTCTCTTTTTCTGTCTTTCCTGTGGGTTACTTAAACATTTTTGGGGATTCTGTCTTGGTTTATTTATAGCCTTGAGTGTATTGCCCTGTGTAGTTTCTGAGTGGTTTCTCTGGATTTTACCATACAAATGTGTGGCATTCTGGTGTCAGTGTTACCACTTTGAGTGAAGTGTGGGAACCTTTCTTCCATTTAGGTCCCTTAACTCTCACTTATTGAATATCAGATGGCATTATGATTTTTTTTTTTTTCGCTGGGGAAGACTGGCCCTGGGCTAACATCCACACCCATCTTCCTCCACTTTATATGGGATGCCACCACAGCATGGCTTGACAAGCAGTGCGTCGGTGCACGCCCGGCATCCGAACCTGTGAACCCCGGGCCGCCACAGTGGAGCGCGCGCACTTAACTGCTTGCGCCACCGGGCCGGCCCCTCACTTTTTTTTTTAACCATTTGTTTGAGCAGGATCTAAGTAATGTCCACAGATTTCATTTAGATCGATATATATCTTTGAAATCTCTTTTTAGGTCTCCTGTCTTTTTCTTTTTTTCTCCTTTTGCTTAACAATTTATTTGTGGAGGAGGCAGATTCTCCACAACCAGGCCTCCTCCACAAATAAATTGTTTGCCGTCTGCATCCTCCTGGTGTGATTTCCTGAGTTCCTCTGTCCCCTGGTTTTCTGTGAACCGGCAGGTGGATCTGCACCTGTGCTGTCTCGATCCACAGCCACGTGTACTGCTGGGTTCTTGACATGTGCCCAGTACATGTTGAGACGTGCAGGGAAGAATACACACCAGATTTCGAAGACTTAGTGCTGAAAAGGAACGCAAAATAGCTCATTCACAATTCCTTAATATTCGTTACATGCTGAGATAATATTTTGGGTACGCTGGGTTACATAAAATATTCAAATCGATTCGGTCTGTTTCTACTTTGTGAACATGGTTACTAGAGAACATAGAATTATTACACGTGGTGCGCGTTTGTGGCTCACATTCGATTTCCACCAGACGTTGCCGCCGTAGATGTCGGATTGATCCCTGGGGGTCATTTTAACTTAAAGGAGCTTTTGTGTTTTGATGTAGGCAAATTGAATTCACCTTTATGGTTTCGGCACGTGGGGTCTTGTTTCGTCGGCCTTGCTGCCCGAAGGTTAGATCTTATTCTCTCCAGTGTGTCGCGTAATGGAACTCTGGTTTATATCCTGTTTTCGTCTTGTTTCTGGTTTAGCAGGACTTGAGTTGGCAGAGGGGGGTAAGGCACAAGGTCCGGAGAAGCCTCTCATCTGGTGTAATTAGGACCAGAGGTGTTCACGTGCTCTGAGAACGTGTTAGGTGGCAAAGTCCCCTCTGAGACGCCGGGTGGGGCCGGCCTTCTGGAACGTTCTAACAGCTCGTCTCTCACAGGGATAATTCTCTCAATGACTGTCGGATCATCTTTGTGGACGAGGTTTTCAAGATTGAGCGCCCAGGCGAGGGGAGCCCCGTGGTTGACAACCCGCTGAGAAGTGAGTTCTGATCCTGCCTTCTGGGGTCCCCTGCGTTGGGCGTGGGGGGTCCCCTGCCCCGTCTCTGCTGGGCTGGCCCTGCCCGAGCTGACCCCGGCCCCCCCCGTCCAGGGAAGAGCGGGCCCTCCTGTAAACACTGCAAGGATGACGAGAGCAAGACGTGCCGGGTGTGTGCCTGTCACCTGTGTGGGGGCAAGCAGGACCCCGATAAGCAGCTCCTGTGTGACGAGTGCGACATGGCCTTCCACATATACTGCCTCTGCCCGCCCCTCAGCAGCATTCCCAAGGAGGACGAGTGGTGAGTGGACGCCCCGGAGACGGGCTCAGGGGCCGCGTGGCACCAGGAAAGGAGGCTGACACAAGGGCAGTAACAGAAGTGGGACGAGGGAGCCTTCCCTGTGACCACGTGTGGCCCAGGCCTCAGGTGACCACAGGGAAGGGGACTGGGCAGGTCGGAAGAGAGAGCCAGGCTTCCCCGTGTCCCCAAAGAGCATCCTCTTGGCCATGACGCTCTTGGCGCTCATACCGGTAACCGCCAACGTGGATAGGAAGGTCGTGATGCGCTCGGCTCTGGTCTGAGGACCCTGACCTGCTAACACAGTTGTCATGACAACTCAGAGGTGGCTGCTGTTCACGCCCGCCTTGTGGAGATGGGGAAACTGAGTCACGGCAGTGAGAAGGTGCCCACACCCCAGCCGGGTTCACCCTCACGGTTGGGAGGTGCCGTGACATTCCCAGTGGGAGACGGGGCAACGTCTGCTGTCCAGTAGACTGTTCTGTGACAGTGGACGTGTTCTCGCTCTGCACTGTCCACTGTGGTTGCCACTCGCCACACGTCACTACGGGGCACTTGGACATGGCACGTAAGCCGAGGAACTGCATTTCTTATTTAATTTTAATGAATTTATGGGGCCGGCCCAGTGGCGTAGTGGTTAAGTGCGCGTGCTCTGCTGTGGCCGCCTGGGGTTCGCAGGTTCAGATCCCAGCGTGCACCGATACACTGCTCATCAAGCCATGCTGTGGCGGCGTCCCATATAAAGAGGA
>JABWHU010000634.1:12835737-12853430 GCA_014189135.1 Dicerorhinus sumatrensis harrissoni | reverse complement strand
CTGTGCCAGCATCCCATATAAAGTAAAGGAAGATAGGCACAGATGTTAGTCCAGGGCCAATCTACCCAAGCAAAAAAGAGGGGAATTCGGACACGGATGTTAGCTCAGGGCCAATCTTCCTCAGCAAAAAAAAAAAATCTGGACACAAGACTAAGAAATGCCTCCTTTAAAAGGCACTGTTTGTCCGTGGAGAACAGCTGCATGGTTGTGGCTCTTGGGCACGATGAAGAGGCACCGTTGCACCAGAGGGCAGAGCCTGACCCGGGGTCCCCTGCCCCAGGCCCTGTGCCCTGTGGTGGGACAGACTCGTCCCCCAGCCCGTGTTTGCACATCTTGTTTTTTCTTGGTGGCATCTTCCCCACGTGGTGCGTCAGTGTCTTGTGGCTCCAGTAACAGGATCCCACACACCGTGAGGTTTAAAGCAACAGGAATTTATTGTGGCCCAATTCTGGAGGCCCGCCGTGGGCGGCGCCGGCTCCCCCTGAAACCTCGGGGAGGCTCCTTTGCGCCTCCTCCAGCACGTGGCCCCGCTCTCCCCGCAGGGCGCTGGCTCTCAACTGCAGTGCCCCCATCAACGACCGCAAAGGGGCCGAGGCCAAGGACTGGCGGTCGGGGAAGCCGGTGCGCGTGGTGCGCAACGTGAAGGGCCGGAAACACAGCAAGTACGCGCCCACCGAGGGCAACCGCTACGACGGCATCTACAAGGTGAGCGCCCTCCCCCGCCCCACAGGCGCATGCGCCCCCCCTGGCCCCCCCCCCGCTCCCGCCGCCGCCGCCCCGCGCATGCGCCCTGGTCCCCCCCTGCCCTGCCCCGCGCGCATGCACCCCGGTCCCCCGCGTCCCTGACACGGTGTCCGCTGCCGCAGGTCGTGCGGTACTGGCCGGAGAAGGGGAAGTCCGGCTTCCTGGTGTGGCGCTACCTCCTGCGGAGGGACGACACGGAGCCCGGGCCCTGGACCAGGGAGGGGAAGGACCGGATCAAGAAGCTAGGGCTCACCATGCAGGTGCGCCCCTGGGCGACCTGGCGCCTCGTCCCTGCGCGGCCCCCGCCCGCCGCCGTCCTGCCCTCAGCCTCGTCCTCCTGGCCGGTCCCTGGGCATCACGGCAGGAGAGGACCCCAGGGAGGACTGGGCAGTGAGCAGCCAGCCAAAGCTGTCCCCGCTCCTCTCGCCCGAAACGCTTCCCAGGCGCAGGGCTGGCCCCGGGAGCGGGCGGGCGCCCGCGTGTGGGTGCAGCTCTGGAGTCGGGAGCCGGGCTTCTCACGGGGCTGTTCGCAGAGGAGCTGGGCCGACAGATCTGCAGTCTGGTCTCGCCTCTGTTTCGGCCCCGCCCCTCTCTCGATTGCTTCTCTCTGCTCCTCACCCCTGCCCCCGCCGGAGAAGCAGAAAGAAACCACCCGAGCAGGTGGACGCAGAGAGGCTAGATGTGCAGATAAGGGGGCCCTCCCTCCCGCAGCCCCTCGCCTCTCTGCAGTAGCACAATCTTCCGTCTTCCCAGATTTCCCCCAGCGCGGGAAGACGGCTGTTGTGCACCATAATTATGGTGTTTTCTGCTCCTTATGGGGGCTGGCTTTACAGCTGATAGCGCGGGCAGGGACTATTTAAGGCATCTTAATTGCTGTTGAGAGTCAGTCCGCGCCCACCCCCTGGGGTCATGAAGAGTTGTCTTTTGAACTAATGTTCGTGTCACAGGGAATTCCAGAAGCTGAGGAACAGGGGGAAAAAACAGCTTTGGGACTGAAACAGCAGCGTCCAGTGGGAGTAGGATGTTTAGTTGTGACTTAAGTCTTCATTGCAACTTAGCAGGGCTGAAGAAGTTCAAAGATTTCTCGATGTGACATTGCAGAGTCAGACAGGCTGGTGGGGGCCTTAGGGATGGGGTTACAGTCAAACGAGGCCTGTGACGACCTGGCGGAGCCCAGCATGCCTCAAAATCAGTTGCCGAGCTAAGGCCCTGGGGCCACTTGTTTGTAAATGAAGTTTTCTTGAGGCCCCTTCTGGCTCCTTCATCCAAGTAGGGGCTGTGGCTGCTTTAGGGCCACGGCAGAGCTGTGTCCGCACCAAGCTGGGAGTATTTACGACCTGGCCCCTCGTGGGGAAAAGTTTTTTGCCTGCCCCTAATCAAAATCATAAAGATAATAAGACTGTCTGGTTTGCTGGGTCGGATGCTCAGCATTTTACACGAGGCTCCGGAGTTAAGTGGCGGCCTCTGAGCTGAGCTCGGAGTCGGGTAGAAAGAGTTGAAGAGTCTGGGGCCTGAGTGGGTGTCACGGTGAGGTGAGGGTAGGAGGGAGGGGGCGGGGGAGCCGGGGGGCCCCCCAGGAGGACCCCGCCCCTCACGCCCGGTCTCGCCCCCTCGCACGCAGTACCCGGAGGGCTACCTGGAGGCGCTGGCCCGGAAGGAGAAGGAGCACAGCAAGAGGGAGGCGGGAGAGGAGGCGCCGCCGGAGGAGGAGGCGGGGGGCTTCGCGTCCCCCAGGAAGGGCAAGCGGAAGAGCAAGTCGGCAGGTGGGTGTCTCCGCGGGCGGCCGCGCGGGCGCTCGGGGCCGCCCCTCACCGCTCTGCTCCGTCCCAGGTGGCAAGAACGGCGCCGGGTCCCCGCGAGGCACCCCCAAGAAAACCAGGGTGGAGCCCTACAGCCTCACGGCCCAGCAGAACAGCCTCATCAAGGAAGACAGGAGCAACGCTAAGCTGTGGGCCGAGATCCTGAAGGCCCTCAAAGACGGCCCGGTGAGCCCCCCGCCCCGGCGGCCGCCTATGCTCCTCGTGCTTTAAAATTGTGGTAAAAGAGAACGTGAAATTCACCACCTTCAGCGTTTTAAGGGCACAGCTCAGCGGCATTTAGCACATTCACATGGTTGTGCAGCCATCCCCACCATCCGTCTCCAGAACTTTCCATCTTCCCAAGCTGAGACTCTGTCCCCATGAGACACTGACTCCCCTCCCCTCCCCCAGCCCCTGGCCCCACCATCTACTTTCTGTCTCTGTGGCTGTGACTCCTCTAGGGGCCTCCTGTGAGGGGATCACACAGTGTCTGTCCTTCTGTGTCTGGCTCATGTCACTGAGCATCATGTCCTCAAGGTCCATCCACATTGGAGCAGGTGTCAGGATCTCCTTCTTTTTTGTGGCTGAGTAATATTCCAGTGTGTGGATGGATCACATTGTGCGTATCCATCATCCATCTACAGACACTTGGGGTGTTTCCACCTTTGGGCTGCTGTGAACACAGGTGTGCAAACATCTCTTCAAGACCTTGCTTTCGCTTCTCTTAGGTATAGACCCAGAAGTGGGATTGCTGGGTCTGTGTCTTTCTGTGTTCAGGTTTTGAGGAACCGCTAAACCAGGGCTGTCCTTTTGTGATCCTGCTGCCCTGAGTGGGGTCACTGCCACTGGGTGGCTCAGTCTTCTCTGGCCACCGTCCCCGCCTGGTGGGGTCTGGCTCTCCCTGGCTCACTCTGAGTCAAACCCAAACCCTCGAGCCCTGGGCGATCTGCCCGTTACTGCCCACTCCCTCTCCTTCTGGACTCTTCCTCCTGGTCCCCCCCTCACAGGGCCTCTGCCTGGAGCACCTTCCCCCACAGCCCTCCTGCCTGTCTACCCAATGTCAGTTCCTTGTGGCTCCTGTAGCCATGAGTCTTTAGGGGCTACAATCCAGGTCCGGGCAGGGCTGGTCCTCTGGAGGCTCCAGGGAGAACCGTCTCCTGCCTTTTCCGGCTTCTAGAGGCCGCGTCCTGGGCTCGGGGCCCCTTCCTCCGTCTGCACAGCCCGCAGTGCAGCGTCTCCCGTCTCTCTCTGCCTCTCACCCTCCTCCTCCTCTGATGAGGACCCTGTGGTGACACTGGGTCTCCAGGGATGCAGGATCGTCCCCTATCTCGGGGGCCTTAACCCATCTGCAAAGTCCCTTTCACCATGGAAGGTGCCGTGTACACAGCTGCCCAGATTAGGACTCGGACATCTTGGGGGCTCTGTGCTTCAGCCGGCCCCCGTCCTTCTGGTCGCCTCTGTGGCACGTTCTCCGGCTGCCTGTGCTCGGGGCGGCCCCTCTCTGCCTCCCTGCTGTCCTCCCCGGCCCTGCTGTGACAGTTCCGTCTTTACCTGTCTTTGTCTGCCCCCTGGGCTCCAAGCTCCAAGAGGGCAGGGATTCCTTCTCTTTCCTCCTCTGCTGGAGCCTGGTGCCTGGGTGGCACACAGCAGGCTCAGCACCTGTTTATTGAAGGATCGAAATCCGCGCCCCGAGAGAGCGGCTGATCAGCGCCGTCTAGACCCTGACCCTGGCTGTGCCCTGCGCCAGCTAGTCGCGGCCAGGAGTCTGGCTGGCTTTCTTCTAGAACACCTTCAGATGAGGTCACGTCGGCTCCTGCCTGCTGGGGTGGGGTGGGCATGCAGGAGGGGACCCAGGGCAGGTGCTTAGCAGGGAGCCGCTGTTTCCAGAGGGTTCCACCGGGGCGGCTGTCATCCAGCCAGACAGAGCCCTGCCGGCCTCATGTGCGCTTTCTTGCAGTTTCAGAAATTCCTGAGTAAGGTGGAGGAGGCCTTCCAGTGTATTTGCTGCCAGGAGCTGGTGTTCCGCCCGATCACGACTGTGTGCCAGCACAACGTGTGCAAGGTGAGAGGCTTTGCCGTGGGAAGGTTCCGGAAGGATGATCTGACCTCCCTCTGCCGTGCACCCACCACCACTGCCGTGGGCGTGTTGGCTTGGCTTCTGCACGCTCCCAGGCTCCCGGCCCTTTGCAGCGCCTTGTCTGCTTTCTGGGCGGCCTCGATTACCACAGTCTCCCATCACCCCGCTCGCCTGCCCCTGCCACCAGGCCGCCTGGGCTGGCCCTCCCTCTGCCCTGAACTCCAGTGTCACCTTCCCCGTGACCTGCAGCCACACCGGCCCCTGCTGTGCCTTCAGCAGGCCGTCGCCTGCCTGCCTTACGAGCTGTTTGCTGGTTCCCACCTCCTTCTGGAACATTCTCCCCCAGCCTCTTACATGGCTGGGGGTCCAAGTTGGGAAAGGACAGGGTACAGTCCTGGTCTAGTCATAATAATGATTATTAAGTGGGCTGTGGGCTGGGATGGAAGCCCCCCAGAGGAGCAGGAAGGAAGCCTTCCTGGAGGAGGTGGCGTTGAGCTGTCACTGGAAGGGGACTCAGGGCAGTGTCCCAGGGAGGTGGAACGGCGTGTGCAGAAGCCTGGACAGGCAAGCAGGTGGGAGCAGCCGAGGCCTGTGAGGGATGAGGGGCTGGGGAGGTAGGCTGCTTGGTAGGGCTGCAGGCTCTGGCCGTGGTCAGTCTTGGGAGGAAGATGATATGATTGAAAGAGAGACCGGGAGAGACTGAGGTTGGGCTAGACCAGGGTCTGCCCCCGGCACTGTGACATCTGGCCCGGTCGTTTTTTGTGGGGCTGTCCTGGGTGCTGTGGGGGGCTGAGCAGCATCCCTGGCCCCCCCCACGCGATGCCAGGAGCGCCCCCAGTGTGACGACCACAGATGTCCCAGACATGGCCCAGTGGCCCCTGGGGGCAGGACCGCCCAGTTGGGAAGCCCTGGTCTGGTGGGTGGTTTCTTTTGGTGTTGTCTGGCTGGAGCTGATCAGGAGGACTGCGGGCAGCGCAGGCAGACAGTGGTAGAAGGGACTGTCCCCGCCCCCGGTCACCCCTGGTCTCGGAGCTGTGCCACTTCTGCTCTTGGCCTGGCCCCATCCTTGCCTCGGGTCTCTCGGTCTGGGCCACCGTGTCAGCTGTCAGACCCGGGGAGGCTTGAGGCCCTTCAGCTGTGTGGCTGGGGAGGGATGCTCATGTGCCCCGAGGCTGTGAGGCCGGGGAGAGGCTCAGAGGCTTGTCAGATGCGGGGAGGGCGCGTCTTGGGGGTCAGCGGCCCAGGTTTGTCCCCCGGCTCTGCCCCTCCCGGCCATACGACCTTGGAAAGCCACCTGACTGCTCTGAGCCTGTCGACCTCGGTGAAAAGGGGCAGAGCAGCCCCTTGCTGGGCAGCTTCAGGGGAGGTGGAGGTGGGCGGTGTGGGGACCTCGCGGCAGGCCAGGCCTGGCTGGCACTGTGGCAGGGGACCGACCCCTGGGATTTCAGGGACCCGGCGTCCCTGGGGGTCACCCGTGTCATTAAAGTGCTGATGCTGGGAAGGAGGAGGCTGCTGGCCTTCACGTGTCGGTCCCCTCTGTCCACGTGACAGTTGTCACATCTCACAGGCCAGCATCTGAGGGTCATGAAGAAACGGCTCCACCCAGCTGTCCCAGCCCCTGATTTTTTTTATTCTATTAGAAAATGCTTTTACTGAAGTAAAATACACATAAAGTTCACCATCATAACCATTTTTAAGTGCACAGTTCAGCAGCCTGAAGCACATTCGCATGGTTGTGCCACCATCCCCACCATCTGTCTCCAGAACTTTCCATCTTCCTAAACCGAGACTCTGTCCCCATGAAACATTGACTCCCCATCCCCTCTGCCAGCCCCTGGCCCCACCGTCTACTTTCTGTCTCTGTGGATGTGACTCCTCTAGGGGCCTCCTGTGAGGGGATCACACAGCGTCTGTCCTTCTGTGTCTGGCTCATGTCACTGAGTGTCATGTCCTCAAGGTCCATCCACACTGGAGCAGTTGTCAGGATTTCCGTCCTTTTCATGGCTGCGTAATATTCCATTTTTTGGATGGATACATTGTGTTTATCCATCATCTGTCCATGGACACTTGGGTGCTCCCACCTTCTGGCTGTTGTGACTAATGCAGAAGTCCCAAACCTGATTTTGAAGATTGACCCGAATCTTGTTGTCTTGAGCAGAAAGAACTACCTTTCGGGCCAGCCCCGTGGCTTAGCGGTTGAGTGTGCGCGCCGCTGCTGGCGGCCTGGGTTCAGATCCCGGGCGCACACCGACGCACCGCTTCTCCGGCCGTGCTGAGGCGGCATCGCACGTACAGCAACTAGAAGGATGTGTAACTATGACATACAACTATCTACTGGAGCTTTGGGGGAAAAAAAAAAGGAGGAGGATTGGCAATAGATGTTAGCTCAGAGCCGGTCTTCCTCAGCAAAAAAAAAAAAAAAGAAGAACAAACTACCTTTTGTCTCTTTCAAAACTAGACTTTGTATTGAAGAAAGAACTCAGGAGTTTTCACAACAGGAAACGAAACCCGCAGCCTGTGCCCCACGGGTGGATGTGCCGTGGCGTCCACAGGCCGTCCCCTGTGTTAACACCGAGCCCCTCACCCAGTCACCTGGCGCCAGCCTTCAGGCATGCACACCTGTGCAGGTGCCCGCGCACCTGTGCACACTGTCTCCGGCCACGTGGTTGGTGTCCCCCTGTTCCCCTGATTGGGACGCCGGCTCTCCAGGGCCCGTCCGCCCTGCAGCTCTGTCCCCACCTGACCGTCTTCCCCCTGCAGCTCTGTCCCCACCTGACCGTCTTCCCCAGGCATCGCTGGGTTGAGAATTAAGTTTGAAGCCAGAAGTCTGGCTCGGCTCTGGAATTCCTTCATTTTCTCCTTGACACGTTATGGAGTGCCTCCTGTATGTCACATCCTATGCTTGGTGCTGGGAGGGTCACAAAGATGCCGCCCCACGCCGCAGGGAGCGTCTGGCCTATTACACACAAGCACGTTAGTGAACAACACCGTTCCAGAAGGCAGAAGATGGTGTTTAAAGGCAGGCAGGGCAAGGTGGTAGGACTGGCCATGGCGGAGCAGCTTCTGATATTCCAGGGGGTCAGGGAAGACCCCTGTGAGGAGGTGACTTGAGCTGAGGCATGAGTGACCAGAGAGCCAGAGGACAAACTCGTGAGGTGACGTGACCTGCAAGTACAAAGGCCTGGGGACCAGGATGAGCTTGGAGTCTGAGGGGCTCTGGGGAGATCACACTGGTGATGGGCGGCCAGTGGTAGAAAGTGAGACCGAGGGTCAGGAGGGACCTCTGAACCCTGTGAGAAGTCAGTGATTTCTCCTGCCTCCGTCCCCGGGGACAGTGGGTGGCACTTCTCACCTGTCCACTCTCTCTTGCAGGATTGTCTGGACCGATCCTTCAAGGCCCAAGTGTTTAGCTGCCCTGCCTGCCGCTACGACCTGGGCCGCAGCTACGCCATGCAGGTGAACCAGCCGCTGCAGGCCGTTCTGAACCAGCTCTTCCCCGGCTATGGCAACGGACGGTGATCTTCAAGCACTTCTCGTTGGGCGTTTTCTTAAAACGTATCCCAGGGGTCTTCGGCCACGATTCTGTTTTTAGTGGGCTTAACTTAAACGTGTAGTTTTCCTCCACTCCCTAAAAAGCCTTGTCTTCCTGGTTTTTTTTTTTTTAATCTATAAGTCTCTCGGAATTTGTATTACGGCTCAAAGAAAGAAAGTTGGGACTCCTCCGTGTTTTATTTTGAAGAAATACGAAGCCTGCAGTTTATCAGCAATAAACAACAAAACATTTCTGTTTCTGGAGATGGAATTAGCCATGACTTGGCATGAAGGCTGCTGAGGTTCTCAGCGTCAAGTTCTCAAAAGTTCTGGCCGCCGACTAGCGAGAGGGCGTCCGGCTGCCTAGAACAATCTTTTCAAGGTTTGTGGGTTTGGCCCTCGAAGGTGCCAGTGCGCACACCTTCCTGGCAGCTTAATATCGCCTAAAACCCAGTGAGATGCTGCCTGGTGGTGGCATTCTGGTGCTCTGGTCCCCCCGCCATCCATCGGCAATTTGTCAAAAGGAAAAGGGGAACAATTGTGTGCAGCTCAGTTAAAACTCTGGCCTCAAAGCCACCCCCACCGGTCTGCTCTCATGTCAGAGACCCGTCTGCGGAGCCCGGGTCCCTTGTGCGTGTGAGCAGAGTTGAGGCCATCCAGAAACTACCTCCGCTGGACTCGCATCTCCGTGGGGCCAGGTGTGCAGCCTCGCGCTGCCCCATCTGGAATGCCACGGAAGCAGACACACAAAGCCATGTCCAAGTGCCTTTGGTTCTTTCTTTCTTTCTAAACACGGGGCTCTTTTTTAGCACTGAATTGTCGAAAATGCTAGCCAGCCACATTTCTCAAACTGTGGTCAGCCAGTTCTCCCCGACCCCGGGTGAGTGTCTGATTTCTGTTCAGCCTTAATGGAATTTGCAACCGCCAATGGAGAATAACGAGGATTTTTTTTTTTATTAAATAAACACTTTTGCAAGATGAAATTTTTTTGTAGTTACTGTATATGTACTGAGAAAGCTATAACTTAGGGTTTCGTTTTGTTTTTTGTTTTTTTTTTTTGTAATTTTTCGGAATGATTTGTTAATTTCTCTAACTTGACCAAAGTTTGCAGCCATACCTCAATAGAACAGGAATATTTTGGAATCCCATCACTGCAGACAAACTGGCGCAATATGGTTTTACAAGTGTTTTTTTTTTTTTTCGTTTTTCCTCCTTATTATTAGGTCGTTAATGGATTAGGAAGAAACAACAGGATTCTGTGTAGGCTTTTTCTAAAAAGTTCGATGTTCTTTGTCCCGATTTTAGGCTCAGAATAAATGTCTTTTACAAATGCATTTGGTTGTGTTTTCTCCTGTTTGCAAATCACTTTGAAGCCCAGCGGGCATTTGTGTTCCTATGATCTCGTTACAAAAACCCCGGGAGGCAGGCCTGGCAGAGAGCATTATCCCCACTTTACAGATTGGAAGACCGAGGCCCCGTGCATCAGTAATGTGCGGTGGTTCTTACTGCCTTACAGGAGCAGCAGACTCGAGCCAAGGGACCAAGCCCAGAAACCAGGGGTCTCTTAATTCTCCCCAAAGTGGGTGGTACTGTCCCCATTCGAATTTGAGGAAACTGAGGCTGCGGTGGTCCCCCGCTAGGAGACCAGCTCCGCCTTGAGTGGGCCTCACCAGCCCGATCAGCCACTGAGGAGTCGCTTGACCCTGGAGGGGGCGGTCTCTGCAGGCCTGGGGGAATCCGGGCACGAGAGGAGGCGGGGACCCACCTGGGATGTGGATGCAGCAGGAATCAGGTGAGGCAGGTTTAAACATCGACCCCGGCGAAGGTAGTCGTGCTGCGTTCTGCAGAGCGGTTATTCACCTGGACCTGTTACCGGCACCTTTTATTGATGGTTAAGTCATGATGGACCAGATCCGATTTAATAAGAAAAATGCTGCCCCTCTTGGTCCTTAAAATGTCAGATGTGTCCTTGAAAATGTTCTGCTCGGTGAGAGAAGGCAATCACATCATGTGTGATGTTCATGGGGAATTTCCAACACAGGGTCTATAGGAACAGAAAGCGGACTAGCGATTGCTTGGGGCTGGGGCACAGGGGGTGGGTGGGGTAGGGGGTGACAGCTAAAGGGGTGGGGCTTTTGGGGTGATGAAATGTTCTCAATTTGCTGATGGTTGCATGTATCTGTGGATGTGCCAAAATCCTTCCAATTGTGCACTTGGGGTGAATTGTACGGTATATGAATTATATCTCCAAAACATGTCAAATGTGATCGTGTAATAAGAATAAGAAAGATGTTCAGCTCTGAAGAGCTGAGGAAACCCCGTAAATGTCCCTGGGTGGCCCCTACACAGGGGCAGAACACCCGAGGGCTCATTGTCGGGACTGTGGGCTTTTTAGATGTTTCTCTCATTTTAAAAGTTAAGAACAATGTCATTAAAAATCAGCAAAACCCAGCAAAGTGTATTTTTGAAACTGCTGTATAGAAATAATCACAATATTAGGCGTATTTCTCTCCTGGTAGATTTGTTTTTATTTTTATGTAACAGCTTTCTTCAAATATATTTCACGTTGCCATAAAGTTCACCCATTTAAAGTGTACAGTTAAGTGGTTTTTAGTTATTCACAGAGGTGTGCAACCATCACCACTATCTAGTTCTAGAACATTCTCATCACTCTAAAAGGAAACCCCATACTCATGAGCCCCTCTCCCAGCCCCTGGTAACCACGAATCCAGTCTCTGTGAATGTGCCTGTTCTGGACATTTCACATCAATGGGATCACATACCGTGTGCCCTTCTGTGTCTGGTTCTCTCACTGAACATTGTGTGTTCAAGGTCCATCCACGGTGTAGCTGTGTCAGGGCCTCTCTCCTCTTCATGGCTGCATCATATTCCAGTGTGTGGATGGACCACATTCTTAAATCCACCTGGTTCATTTTTTAATGTGCAACTCTTCCCTTCTCTCCCTCCAAGTTATATAATTAATACACAATCCCTTTAGAACAACTGGAAGCAGAATACATGAAGACGAAGTAAAAAGTACATAATCCTGCCACCCAGAGGGTTGACATTTTCAGGCTTTATCTAATCACTCTATGTGTTGGTCCTGCAGTATTTTTTTTGTTTTTGGTGAGGAAGATCGGCCCTGAGCTAACATCTGCCAATCCTCCTCTTTTTGCTGAGGAAGACTGGCCCCGGGCTAACATCCATGCCCATCTTCCTCTATTTTATATGGGACGCCGCCACAGCATGGCTTGCCAAGTGGTGCGTTGGTGCGCTCCCGGGATCCGAACTGGCGAACCCCGGGCCGCCGCAGCAGAGCGCACGCACTTCACCACTTGCGCCAGCCCGGTCCTGCAGTATTCCCCCTCGGAACATTCTGATTGAGTTTTGCCTCTGAGCCTTTTTTCAGTTGAGGCGTAGAGAGGTTAAGTGCTTTACTTAAGGACATGGCAAAGCCAGGGTACATATATATTTATATATATGTCTCCATATATTTGTTTTAAAGAACAAAATTAGGACCGTGCTGTGTATACTGTATATACTGCCTTGTGCCCGGTTTTCAGTTCATTTATTGAGTAACCAGCCACTTTGTCTAGCACCCTCGTAAACAAACAGATGTGAACGTGGTCTGGTGTATGCATATTTTTGTGTCTGTGCTCGTAAATGTGAAACGTACTATACGTGTCTAGCAATATATGCTTGGAGTGAAATAGGATGTTTGAATTTCTCCCTCAGATGTATTTCTAACTATTTTTAAAATACATCAGAGGATCTTCCTTTCCATCCTTCTTTATCTTTTATGCATCCGACTAGCTTGTAAGTGAGAGGGGAGTCTTTGTAAAGCAGGAGATATTTCTCAGCTCCGCGCCTTAACGTTCGGGGAAGATGATGACCAGTTAGAAATGACCCAGCCTTGGGCCGTCTGAAGGCCCATGGCAGAGGTCCCCAGCCTCCTTAGGGAGAGATCCCCAAGCATGATTTGCATGAAATTTGTCCCTGTCCCCAAAGACTTGAAGAAAACCAGGATGATTAGGGAAGTTTTCCCCAAGTTAATCTGTCCATCTGAAAATTCTGAGTGTCTCCTTCCTCCTTTGCATATGACACCCTTTAATTAAATGACAGTCTTTATAGTTTTTCTTTTCTAACATTTTTAAATGAAAACTTTCAAACAGAAAAACTTGAAAGAATTGTATGGGGAACTCTCAAAGGGACCCACCCTCTAGATTCTACAATTGTTAATGTTGTTTTTTACATAATAGATGGCATTACAGTCTCCCCAAGCAAAATAAGGAAGTTGACAATCTATTTAGGTGCCCTAATTAAAAAAAGAAATTTCAGAGTCTGAAATCCAAACAGCTGGAATTCACCGTTTTATAGGATAGACTTGGAAGTAGGAAAAAAGGCTTGTGTGTGTGGCGGAATCCCTTCAGTATTGCACTTTAGGTGCTGTATTACCATCATCAGATTCCATTTCTGTCTTCCCCACCCGTTAGGGAGTTCTCAAGAGCAGTAACTATTTCCTATCTTTACAATTAAATTTTAACTACATGAGAAATATATGAATCTGGTCCCAAGAGGATTTTCAACACCCCAGAACAGATTCAAGTCCCCATAGACTACCCTTTTTACCAACATGGATCTCTCCTTCTCTCCCCAAAGACTGTTACATTTCTCAGTTTGGGGGTGGCCTGTTTCCGCACAGTGACACAGGTATGTGCTCTTAGAAACCACACGACATTGGTTTCTGCGTATTTGTTTCCGCCCGGTATCTTCTTGGATACAGAATTCTGGACCATTTTGCAGCTCAGCCACGATATATACAGGGGATGGTTCCTTGACAGAACATGTAGATCTACTGCCTTTTAATTGCCACATAGTTAAGTATTTCAGAGTACCCTGTGCTACAAGTTACCTCTGTAATCCCCTACCGATGGATATTTAGAACAAAACTGGGGAAACAGTTGCCTGCAGCTCTGCAGCAAGCATCCTTGAACCGTGAAAGTTCTGGAGCATGTCTCAGAGTGTAAGACCTCCAGGAATATAGTGTAGATTCACTTACAGTGGTACTGGAAAACGTCCAATCGTCCGATTTACACTCCTGCCAGAGAAATGGGGGCTTGCCCACACCCCTGCCTGGTATGCAATTAATAATATGATAATAATGGCAAGCCTTAATTAAATGCTCAATATGCAAAGCCACGTGGTCAAACTCTTTACATGCCTCATCCCATTTAATTCTTATAACATTCCCAGGAGAGGGGTGCGTGCACGAGAGTACTACCATCATATCCGTTTCACAGGGGAAACTGAGGCCCAGCGAGGTTACTTCGCTGCGGGCCACCCACCGTGAGCTTTGAACCTAGGTTAGATAGCACCAAACTCCTCCCCTCCTTTACGTTTTAGAGAACTCAAGGGAGGGCATCTAATTTCCTTCGGAAGGCCTTGCCCCTCTGCAAAGTTTTCTTGATTGTGATGGAAATAAACTTGGGTTTTTTTTTGGTGGGGGGAGGGGTGGGTGCTTGCTGCTTGACTTTTATTTCTCCAGTTCTCAGTTCTCCTCCTTTTGCAAAATGGCTTGCATTGGAGCAATGTTTCCTAACTTGGGACTTTGCGAATTGGGAAACTCGGCGCCCAAGTTCCGGCAACGGGTCTCGAACCCTGTTTCACGCGTCCCCGGCCGGGTGCTGATGTTGTGCTGGGCCTCACGTACTCAGCAGCCGCCTGATAACCAGGGCGGGGCCCGGGCCGTGATTGGCACGCGCGCCAGCCAGTCGGCGCCTCGGGCTGACCCCGCCAACCAATGCTCGCTTGCCCCCATGCGGACGTTGGGAGGACCCCGAGGCTCCCTTGTCAATCCGAGGCGCAGCCGCCGTCGGGTTGGCTGACCATCTTGGCTGGCGTGCGCCGTCTCCAATGAGAACGGAGCCGGTCAGCGGGCACGTGGGTGGGCGCCGGCGTGTCCCGGCCGGCCGGCCAATGGAGAGGCGAGGCCGGCGCCTGCGCCCGCCCAATCGAAGCGCGCGGGGGGAGGGCCGTGCGGTGTTGATGGGACCGGCGGAGGGGAGGGGCGGAGCTGTCAGCGGCAGCCAATGGGCGCGCGGGCGTGGGCTCGCGGGCCAATGGCAGCCGGGGCGGAGCTGGCGCGCGGCCTTATAAGCCCCGCCCGCGGCGCTCGCGGAGGGCTCGGCCGCCAGCGACCGAGCGGGGCCCGGCCCGAGCGGGGCCTGGGGGTGCGACGCCGAGGGCGGGGAGCGCGCGCCGCCGCTCCGGACCGGGCCGCGCGCGCCGCCTCAGGTGAGCCCGCGGCAGGCGCCGCCGCGTCCGAGCGCGGGCCCCGCAGCCGCCGCCGCCCCCGCGCCCGCTCCGCGCCCGGGGCTGCGTGCGGCCGGGCGGGCGCCGCCGGGACTCGAGGCCCAGGCCTCGGGCGCGGCCTGCTCGGGCCGGGCCCCGCGCTTTGTCCCGGCGCCGGCCGGCTGGGGGCGTTACCCGGCCGCCGGGGCGCCCCCCGGGCTGCGGCGGGGCGGCGCGGCCGGACAATGGCGGGGCCGGGGCGGGAGGCGGGGGCGCCCGGGCGGCCGGGGGCGCGGGCCGGCCCCGCACAAAAGATGACAGCGTGGGTGGCCCGCCCGGGGGGCCCGGGCGCCCTGCCCCGCGGCGCCCCGAGAACGGGGAGGAAAGCCTCCTCCTCGGGGGGGCGCCCCGCCCGCCTTCCCGGCCCTTCAGGGCCCCCGGAGCGCTTCCCGGGGCGCCCCCCGGAATAGCCTCCATTGCCCCCCGCCCCCCTCTCTGGGTCACCCCGCCCGGCCACCGAGGCTTCCCAACTTGCACCCCGGCTCCCCAGACCCCCCTACAAGCCCCGTGCAATCTGGATTTTTTAAATAGAAAAAAATGTATCCACTTGCCATGCACACCGCAGCTGGCACACGCGTCCCTCCGTCCCCCCCCTCCGCTCAGCCACCTCGCCAGCTCGGAGCCCCCCCACACTGGAGACAGAAACCGTGGGGTCCTTACCCGGGGGACCCCCTTGGGCTGTCCCAGCCACCCCCCCTTGGGGGCTGGGGGGCGGATTCCTTCTGGAAAGGACCTGCCCCGGATCTGCAAGGGCCTGGGTCTGCGCCCAGGGGGCGTGATGTCACCAGGGGGAATGGGGCGCACGGCCACCTGGGCACCGGGGAAGCTTTTACAGGGGGTTGGGTTGTTTTGTTTTGTTTTGTTTTTTTTCCTGGGGGCGGGGGAGGCGTGGACTGCGCCTGGTGTGTCCCATCTGTTGGGTGGGGGGAGGATGCTTTTGTTGTAGTAATTCGGCTGCACCTGGGAAAGTGTTTCCCGAGTTATGAAACTAGTGAGAAGGTGGTTTTCTGGTCAGTGGAGCCCAACGATGCTGTAATATGTAAAGAGTGTGTCTGTTTCCATGTGTCTCTATCCCTGGCATTGAATGGCAAGTTCCGTCGGGTCCCACTGGGGGCTGGCACTGGTTTAGGGTCTGAGGACGCCTGCCCCACCCCTCTGTCTCGATAGCCAGGTCTCCAGCTGTCCCCAGCTGGAGAAAGCCCCTCACCCGTTAGGGGACTCCGATAGGCTTCTATCGCCGCCATGCAGGGGCTAATGATGCCCCTAATTCTCCAATAATAGCGTCCTTCTGTGGCATCGGGGGAGGGTTTGTCAGCTCCCCGGGTCAGCCTTTCCTCGCCACCTCTGCAGAAGCCGCGGGCTGCCCCTCCCATCTTTGCAGTTCGTGTTTGGCACCCTGAAGGACGCGGTGTGAAAGTCCTAGAGCGGTTATCGGAGGCGAGGTTTCTGAAACTCGCCGGCCCGCTTTCCGTGCTTCTGATTGGACGCTTGGCAGGTCTCCGTGCTCGGGTCTGTGCCGGGGACACCATGCGGGTCAGGCCTCCCCGGCCTGGGGGAGGTCGCTGCGGGGAGCGCAGGGGGTGGCGGAGGTGGGGTTACACGAATGCTCCCGGTGTCAGGTGCCGAGCACGTGAGTGTGTAATTGTTGAGACTGGAAATGTACATGGGTCTTGGCAGTGATCGATTTTCTCCCATTTTCTAGTCCTCGCCTCTTTGGGGAGTGGGCTGCTAAGGAGATGTTAAATACTAGAGCTTAAAGGGATCCCTCATGGGTCCTCAGGACCCCACCTGCCTTTGCTGCACGTCTGTCTCCTAGATAAGACCCTTCCCCAGTCCCCCTGGGGCGGTCGGGGGCCCTTGGTGCCCGCTCCCCTACTCTGGCCACTCTGCCGCCTCTGCTGGTTTCTAGCCCTGCCCTCCTGTGCCCTGCCCCCTTCCTCCGCCCCGGGGACCCCATCTGTTCCTTGGTGCCATCTGATACCTGCGAGAATGGGTGCTGGAGTCGGGCATGCACCTGGCCTGGGGACGTTTGAGTGCCGGCGTGGGGTGGGGTGGGGGGTCCCTAACTTCAGGGGGCTTCAGGTCTAGTGGGGGAAGGGTAAGGTGGGTGTCTCGTGTGCGGGCCCCGCTGTGATGGCGGTGTGGAGCCCGCTGTCCACGGGGCCCGGCCCAGGGAGCGGGCAGGACGAGGAGATGGGTGGTGAGGGCCCGAGGCGTGGGCAAAGGAGCATTTCCGGTTGGCTTGCTTCCCGGGATCTGGAAGTGTGGTGCAGGGGTCAGAGCTGGGTGACCTTGGGCCAGTCACTTGCTCAAGAACAAAGTGGGGGAGGGAACCCTCAACCTTCCCAAGTCCACCGGGTGGGGACGGGGGGAGAGCATGTGAACTGAGGGCAGACGCACGATCCTGAGGGCTCTGCACCCTGCGCCGGGTGCCACCGGGCCTCACCGCCAGCCTCTGCCACCGCAGTTCCTGGCTCGGCTCCAGAGACCTGCCCCTGGGCTGCCCGGTGGGGCCCCAATGCCACAGCTTTACCTGCCCCACCCCTGGCTGCCTCTGCTTCTGGCTGAGGACGCTGGACTCCCTTCTGTCCTGGTGTTCATGGCGGTGTCCCTGGATCCCCGCCCTCCTCTCTGTCCCCCACACAGGCTTCAGATCCCTCCTCTGGGGCACGTCCCTGGGGCTCACTTTCCTCATCTGTAAAACGGGTGCAGTGAGACCCCATCCTAGGTCATCGTGGGGATCAGAGGGGATGGAAGGCGCGGCATGGGGGAGCTCTGAGCCCGGAGCTGACTTACTGCTGCTGTCTGCCTCTGGCAGGCTCTCCCGCCTGCCCTGTCCACATCGGGGCCGGGTCCTTCTCGGGGGGCCATCCTGGGCACTGTGGGGGATCGAGCAGCATCCCTAGCCCCCACCCACTCCGTGCCAGCAGCACCTCCCCCTCCCCCAGCTGTGGCAACCACAGTGTCCCCTGGGGGACACAGTTGCCCCCGGGCGAGACCCTCTCACTTAACCTTTAACCCCACAGCAGCCTCATATTTGGCCAGACGAGTTCTGGTCCCCTTTCTCCACTCCCCGCTTTTTTTTGTTTTTTTTTTAAAGATTTTATTTATTTATTTTTTTCCCCCAAAGCCCCAGTAGATAGTTGTATGTCATAGCTGCACATCCTTCCAGTTGCTGTACGTGGGACGCG
>JABWHU010000634.1:12814795-12835672 GCA_014189135.1 Dicerorhinus sumatrensis harrissoni | reverse complement strand
GTGCACGCCCGGGATCCGAACCCGGGCCGCCAGCAGCGGAGCGTGCGCACTTAACCGCTAAGCCACGGGGCCGGCCCCCTCCACTCCCCGCTTAATAGGGAGGGGCTCCTATTTGCAAACTGTATCCGCCACACACTCCCCGGCCTGGCTGTCCAGGTCCTTGCGGACTGTCCCTCTGCCTTTCCCCTGCGCGCAGACAAGCCCCTGCCACCCACCCCGCCCTGCTCAGGGACCGCCAGGCTGATGTGGGCGTCGTCCGGGGCTGTTCCCGGCTCCCAGCCCGGCGGGTGCCCTGCCCAGGCTTCCACCCGCTCGTCACCATACCCCTTCCCGCCCATTTGCTTAACAGCTTTCTTTAACTTGACTTTATGGTGACACACGTCTTTTTCTTTAATCTTCGCCTCTTCCTGAGCAGTAATGTCTGCGATGTGGGGGGACTGTTAAGGTGCTGGTCGAAGATACTCTTAGGCAATGAAATGATTTAACAGCCATGTTGAAAAAGAAACTTTGTATCGCCTCCATCCTAAGGCCTGAGTGGATCAATTGACTTTGTTACTGTTGTTGGATGAATTGCTTTTTGAGTTGACTGGCTGCTTTGACTTGGCTGGTTCTGGGAGCACCTGGTTAGTCAGAGAAGGTGTCCCGACTAGTCTGTTCCTTTTCACTCCTGCTCCCTCAAGAAGCTTTTAAAATCTTTAAAAACTGCCTTCCTCTGCTCAGAATCCTCCAGTGGTTTCCTGTTGTCCTTGGAAAAAATTCTAGGCCTCTTCATGTGGCCTCCCTGCTCTGTCCTCCGTGGCACCCTCCTCTCTCCCTGCCCTACCACTCTTCCTCTGTTCCTGCGCCCCTTCAGTCTAAATGCCTTACCTGCCTACTCTTCCCTGCCTCAGGGCCTTTGCACTTGCTGTTCCCTCTGCCAGAATGCTTTTCCCTCACGCCTCTACCCAGCCGGCTCTTTGTCACTCAGGTCCCGGCTCAGAAAGGCCATCACTGACCATGCTGCCTAAGTTCACCCTTCCTGTCACCCTCTCTCCCCAGCCTGCCTTTTCTTCTTTGCAATCGGCACTACCAGAAATGCATATTAATCTGTTTATGTGTGTATCGTCCGTCTCATCCACTAGGGTGTGAGCTTTTTCTGTAAAGGGTCAGAGAGTATTTTTAGCTCCGTCTCGATGACTCTGCTCTGCCCTTGTAGCCCAAAAGTATGGAAATGAACGAGGGTGCCCGGGTCCCAATAAAACTTTATCGATGGACACTGAAATGTGAATTCTGTGCATTTTTCACATATAGTCATGAACTAGTTTTCTTCTTTTGATTTTTTTTTCCACCCAACTATGAAAAAACATCAAAACCATTCTTAGCTCTCAGGCTGCACAGAAACAGGCGGCGGCTGGAATTGCCCTGTGGCTGGAGTTTGCAGACTCCTGGCCTAGGGGGTGAGGCCCGTGCTGGAGGAACATCGTCTGTCTTGGTCACTGCGTCTCCCCAGCGCCTAGGACAGTTCCGGGCACAGAGTGGGTGTTCGGTAGACATTCGTTTGTTGAATGAATGAATGTCCATCTTTCGTACATCAGTGCATTTAGAGTGATCCTCAGTGTTTAAGAAAATGGGTCGTGGGTTGTTTCGAGGGGAATTAAAAGTGCAGGGAATGTAAGAAAATTCTGACCCCGTCCAGGAGAACAGCCTTGTAATCGAGGAGGAAAAAAAGTGGGCGTAAGGCAGGCAGCCACTTGGCTGTGTGCGCTGCCCCCTTAGCGTCACCCCACAGGCAGCAGAAGATTGGTGGGGAGTCCGCGCAGCCTGAGAACGTTGTTGAGACCTGGCAGAAGCTGAGGGTTTCAGAGGAAGACACTGTTTCCCAACCATGTTGTTTTGTAAGCCTCCGACCCATCCTCTTTACCAACCACAGTGCCCCATCGGAAGGGGGGCTGCAGCCCTGGGAGGTGGCTTCTGCAGCGAGGCGGCTTTCGTGGGTGTGACAGCTCAGCTCTGTGGGGCGCGTGGACATTAGGTGGCCGCGGGAGGGGTGGGCACACCTGCTCCTCCCTCACGACTTGGGGGAGTGGAGACGAGCCGATGGGTGGTTTCCGAGCCAGGCAGATCCTTACGTCTCAGGTTGGGTCCTGTCCCAGGAACGTTCTGACTTGTCAAGGAAGCGTCCCGTTAATTTACAGCCCTGCCTCCTTCGGTCGGTGGAAATCAACAGTCTGGAGAGGGTTACTCAGAACTTCTCAGCTTCCCCAAGTGGCCTTTTTTTTTTTTTTCTGCTTGCCTCTGTCTGTCTCTGCCTGTGCATCTCTCCCTTCCTTCCCTGTCTGTTCTCTCTTCTCCTCCCACCTCCAAGGTTCCAGTGGACATGAGGGGATTGATGACAGGTTTGCGTTAAGCCACCTGTCCCCATGGGCGGGCTGTGCCTTTTGGCAGCGGTCGGGTGCAGAGCCGTTCTGTGGCTCCCAGCTGTGACTCTCCGGCGTGGAGGCCTCGAGTGTGTTTGTTTAGTGGACAAAGAATAAGAATCAAGAATCGGGCCGGCCTGGTAGTGTAGTGGTTAAGTTCATGCGCTCCGCTTCAGCCGCCCGGGGTTCACAGGTTCGGATCCTGGGCGTGCACTGACGCACCGCTTGTCAAGCCATGCTGTGGTGGCGTCCCATATAAAGTGGAGGAGGATGGACACCGATGTTAGCTCAGGGCCAGTCTTCCGCAGCAAAAACAGGAGGATTGGCGTAGATGTTACCTCAGGGCTGATCTTCCTCACAAAAAAAAAAAAAGAAAGAAAAAGAATCAAGAATGAAGCCACCAAGGGCTGCGTGCCCCACATGCGTCTCCAGGTTCAGAGCAAAACAGTCATTAATGCAGGCTGTGACCCCGTTTGCTGGCACCCATCGTCATGGGCACGTTTCTCGGATGACCTGTACCGCAAGCTGGGAAGAGGTGACCTGTAGGTGGGCGGTCAGGCCGTGTCCCCAGCACTCACTTCCGTTCTGGGGTTGCAGTTGGACCCACATGATGGCACCTTCTGGACAGGTAGGGGTGGGGCGGGCCCGCTTTTGTGGTTTCGTGGCTGTTCGCTCCGTCTCAGGGGAGACGCCGTGGAGAGAAATGAGTCGTGTCAGATGAGCTGGCGGTGGATCCAGAATCGCACTTTGTGCAGAAGAAGTGAGAGGATGGATCCCAGAGGCCTTCTCTGACCGAGAGCCAGCCGGCAGCCACCAGCAGGCGCAGTGACGGCCTGGTGATGGGCGCGGGGACCCCTGGACTACAGGTGGGGTGGAAGCGAACTGTGCGCCCGGCTGGAGCTCTGGAGGGCAGCCCGTTTGGTAAGGCAGCAGCCCGGAGCTGGCTGGGGTGGTCTCTGCTAGCCGGGCCCCCCGAATGAGTGAGGATGTGGGCAGGACCCTGGCCGGGCGGCTGGACTGGGAGGTCTGTCCTTTTGCTGTCCCCAGCTGTTCCCCCATGCTCTGTGGGAGAATTGCATCCATCAGAGAGGGTCGGCCCCGGGCAGAGGGGGCTCCCCATCCTGGGTCGGCGGGCTGCATGGATCTGATTATCTCAGTCACGAGTCGCGAGGGAATTACTCTTCTTGAGCTTGCATGTGAGTAAAGGGCCTGGAATTTAAAGTCTCGATTCACTGCTTTATTCCAGCCCCTTCCCCGCAAGGAAAAGTGGGGAGTTGGAAGAGAAAGCTAGTTTTCTGACACCGGTTTGGAAGGAAGGCGTCTCGTTTTTCTGCCCTCCTGGGCTGCAGCGTGCGGGAGCCACAGTGTGGTCTCGGCCGCTCTGGCCTCAGTGTCCTCCCTGCTCTGAGCTGAAGACTGCCCAGCGGCCTCGGTCATCGGGACGCTGGCTGCTCTGCACGCCCGGCCCCTCTCGCTGCACCCCACAGAAGGAAGGACGGGTGGTTGGATGGACAGATGGACAGATCTTGTTTGCCGCAGACAGAGCTGCGGCAGCTGGGCATGGTCGGGTTCAGGCTGACCGTCGCAGGGAGCTTGGGCACGGTGGCCTCGGTGACACATCACGTGGCCTCCGCAAATGCCCAGCCGTGTTGTCCGCCAGCCTTGAGGCGAAGATACGGAATCAAGAATCTAAGAAGGCTTCCCACACTTGGCTCTGGGTCTGGTGATCCACGGCTTGTTTTCCTGATCCCGGCTGACCTGTGGCTTTACAGTGGACACCAGCCATCCGGATGTGTGTCGAGAGCCCTGGGCCTGTCCCAGGGTGTCTGTTTTAACTAGCTGAGTGGGACGTTGCGGTCAAGGCTGCGTGTGTGTCTCCTGCCCTGCGGGGGTCACGGCCCACGGCGGGAGGCATGGAGCAGGGCTCCCAAGAGGGGACAGCGGGGGCCGGGGGAGCAGAGCTGCCACGATAGATGGAAACCTGGCTGTGGAAGCACAGGGCGGGGCAGCTCGCTGGCTCGGGTGGGGGCCAAGGAGGCGACAGAAGAGTCGCCGTCTGAGCCGAGCCTTGTCATCGTGGTGACGGTGAGCTGGCAGGCAGAGGAAGAGGGGGACTTGGAGGGGACATTCAGGGCCGTGGCCTGGGAGACCTGTGTGAGGAGGACAGGGAGGGGGCAGGGGCAGCCCCCTGTCTCTTGGGTGTCTCTGGCCCCCCCGTGCCAGGCTCCGAGGGGGAGTGGGGAGGGCGGCTCTGCCCTCACGGAGCGTAGAATCTGGTCAGCGAGGCGAGACCAACATTGCTCAAGTCACTGGGGAGCCACCTGACAGCTGCCCAACGGTGGGCTCTCGTGTGCCGACCAGACCCCGAATTTTCTAGAACCTCGCCCCTTAAAATTCTCCTGCCCTGTCTTTTGTTAAAATATATATTTTTATTGAGATATTCACATATAATGTCACATAAAATTCACCCTTTTAAAGTGGACAATTCACTGGTTTTTAGAACACTTACAGAGTTGTGCAACTATCACTACTAACAAATCCCAGAACATTCCATCACCCCAAAAGGAAACCCCATACCTGTCAAACAGTCCTTCCCCATCTCCCTCCCCAGCCCCTGACAACCATGAACCGACTCTGTCTGTGGATGTGCCTGTTCTGGACATTTCACATCAATGGGATCACACACCGTGTGGCCTTCTGTGTCTGGTTCTCCCACTGAGCCTCGTGTGTTCAAGGTCCATCCATGTGTCAGGGCTTCATTCCTTTTCATGGCTGCGTAATATTCCAGTGTGTAGATGGATCACACTGTGTGTATCCACTATCCGTTGATGCATATTTGGGTAGTTTCTACTTTTTCCTGCCCCTTTTGTTCCCCAGACTGTCTCAGAGGTCCAGAACCCAGGGCTGCAGCATGAAGCCCTGGTCGGCCCCCTGGGCAGAGACAGCACAGAAACCCTTTATGGGGCTACATTTTGGGGGCCAGGGTCGAGAAGGGTCGGCAGAGGGAGGCCAGAGACGGGGAGACCTGGCCCGTGGGTTTGAGGATGGGCTTTGAGGACGAGGGGGGTCTGGCATGCCAGGCGCGATGCCCCCGCTCGCCTGCAGGAGGCGCTGCAGCTGCTCTTTGCACACGCGGGTTCTGACTGCAGTGTTCAGGGAGAGTCCTCACCTCTCCGCCCTCCTCCTCCTCCAGCCCAAGCTGGGCGGGGTCCACGTGGGGTGGGCTGTGCCTGGCCCAGGGGGTCCCCCGCGGACCTCCCATGCAGCTGCAGGGCCTCCGTGTGTGCTCCGTGGAGCAGCGTGGCCCGGCCCCACCTCTCTGGCTTGTCCATTTCCTGTGTCCTGTAGGTTCATCTGCTGGTGGGCAGGACGGGGCCTCCCTGCCCCGAGTCCGCCAGGGCCTGGGCTGGAAAGGGGTGTCCCGGTTCCTGCCTGCCCCGGAGCCGCCGTCACCCTTGCTGGCCTGGCTGGCCGTGTGCTGTCTGAGCCTGAGTGGGTCTGCCTGAGAGCTTCCTGTGGCTGGAAGGAGACCCACATGCACCTGCTTTCCGGGACCCCCTGCATGTCTGACCAGCAGGTCTGAAAGCGAGCTGCCTCCTCGAGCCCCTTCCCTCTCCTGGTCTGTGCCGCCCCGGCCCTGACAGGGTTGTGTGTTGTCTCAGAAGGCAGTGACTGGGTTCTCAGTGTCCCTGTGGCCACCACAGAGACCCCGTGAAGCCCCCAGCCACAGCAGAGTTGCAGGTGGGGCCCGGGTATCCCCTCCCCACCCCGCAGTGGTTAAAGGGGTAAGTGGGTGCCCCTTGTCCTCCAGGGGTGGTTCCATCACCGGGCTGGGGGTTAGGAAACGCAGCTGGGCCCTCGGGGAGGGCGAGGGGTGGAGGGGCCTGGTTTCCTGGCAGCACAGCCCCACAGCCCCAGCCCCACCTCCTCCCACGGCTCTGCTGGGGCTTCCCTGTGGGGACAGTGGTGTGTGTGTGTGACCTGCTGTCCCCCGGCAGAGGATACCACGTGGACACTGACTCAATGTCCAGTGACGGAGTTGGACCCCTACCTCACGCCGTACACAAAACTAATTCCCGGGGGATCAACGACCTGAGTGTAGGAGCAGAAACGACAGAGCTCTCAGAAGAAAGCACGGGCGCGGGTGTGCACCCAGGTCTTGTCTAAGGCCTCGCTGTCCACTAAAGACGCAAAACGAGCCCACGTGTGATTTAGAATTTTTAGTAGCCAGGTTAGAAGGTAAAAAGAAACAGGTGGGACTAATTTGAATAATGTATTTTATTGAACTTATATACCCAAAATGTTACTGTTTCAGCATGTAATCACTATAAAAATTGTTCCTGAGATATTTTACACCTCTTTTTTGGGATGAGTCTGGGACATCCTGTGTGTATTTCACGCTTGGCGCTGGCCCTTCCCCGGGCCGGTCCTTGGGGACGACCACTGTCCCTGGAGGAGCTGAGTGCTGTGATGGGGTCGGGGACACTATATATATAAATGGGGGTGCCTGGTGCCTAGTGGAGGCTGCCCCTTCCACCCCTCCCATTCCTGCCCGCCTTTGCAGCCCATCAGAATCTCTGGATCCGTTCGCCTCTAGCTGGGGAGATGAGACAGACTCAACACAAACCAGCTACGGCCACTGGGGGCTGAGTGAGGGGGGGTGAGATCCGCTGCGGTGGGTGCAGCTGAGGGAGAGCCCTTTGGGGGCCTGGAGGTGGTGGGAATGAGGCAGTGCTTGGACAAGGAGGCGGAGGCCGTGGGGGCACCCAGAGGTCAGGACGGCCTGCCTTGGGGAGGCAGGGCTGACCCCTGGGTGGCCCTGCGTTTGGGGTCCTGTGGGGAAGTGCAGAAAGCTGGAGACCCTGCTCTTGAGACGCCGTGGCCGGGCCAGCCCAGCCTCAGAGTTGCTGCTCACTCCGGGACGTGTGGCTCAGTGGCCAGCCCCAGCGGGTCGGCCGTGGCCGTGGCCCCAGGCCTTCCCGTGGGCCCTTGCCTGCAGCCTCCTGTCTTTGGCAGGAGCGTGTACCAGTTGTGAGGGCCGAGGAGTGCTGATGGCCGAGCCAGGGTGGTGCGTTTGTGGCAAGGATGCTGGCTGTGCTGCGGGGCCCTGAACTTGGGACTCGAGATGTTTCCAGGAAGGGAGCTGCAGGAACTTGGAGAGCCCAGGAGAGAGACTCGTGTCTAAGCGGGGCTGGGAAATAGCATCTCACAGTTGCGGACGGACGGTCTTAAATGGCCTCAGGGCTCAGGGCGGGCTGACCGAGGGGGACCAGCAGCAGGAGGCTGTTACCCACTTCCCTGGCCTGTCCGGGTTCAGATCCCACCTCGGCTGGGTCTTTGTCCTTATCCCCAACATGGGGGTGGCAGCGGAGGGCTCTGCTTCTTAGTAATACCCACCCGAAAATCCTTAAGCGAAGTAGTTCCCACCCCAGTGGCAACTCTGCCCCAGGGGACACTGGGTGATGTCTGGGGACATCTGTGGCTGTCACACTGGGGGTGCTCCTGGCATCGAGTGGGTAGGGCCAGGGATGCTGCTTAACCCCCCACAGTGCCCAGGATGGCCCCCCAGAGAATGACCCAGCCCTGAATGTCCTGATTTCCAGCAGGCCTGGCCTAGGGTGGCCTTCAGCTGAGTACAGTAACAACTTTTCTCTCGGCCTCTGTCTTTCCTTGACGTGAACCAAGGTGTTTTGCAATAGAAGTTTCTGAAACCACCTTCCATTCCAGAATAGCCCACGGTGTTTACGCTGCTGTTCGGGGTTTGTACTGGGAAGGAAGTTGAGGGACAGTCTAGGTTATTAGACGGTACCTTGAAAATAGGCCTGATTCGTTCCCTTCTGGAGCTGCGTTGTCTGCGTGGGGCTGGCAGGAGGGTTCGAGCGGGTTTCATGGAACAGGAGCAGGGCCGGTGTTCCTGGGGGAGGCCGGGCCGCAGGCAGCCAGGCCTGAACTCGGAATCCCGTGGCCTGTTCTGCACGCCTTGCCGGCTGTTCCCCTCCAGTGAACTTGGGTTTGGTGTGGTGCCCCCGGCCTGGACGACTGTGGCACCAGGTGGACGGTGCCCCGGGCCCATGTGAGGGCTCTGGGTGGGGCTGTGGATTGTGTAGACCGGCTCCTGGCGGTGAAAAGCACTTGGTTGGGTTTCATGCCCCTCGGCTGTCCCCGCTCGGGCACAGGTGTCCTGGGTGCGGCCACCGTGACGTGGGGTACCAGGAGCTGCCACCTCGGGGTTCCAGCGCCCGCTCCCCGGAGCCCCAGGTCTCGCTGTGTTCATTAACTTGGGCTTTAGCCAGGAGAAGGCCTGACCGCTTTGAGATCGGCTTCTAACAAGTCTCCTGGGGGGATGTTCGTTATAAAGGTTATTTGTCTTCACGGTATAGAAGTGAGCAGTCACCGCGAGGCAAACCCAAGACGGTAAGGCCCCTGTGGTCCCTGGTGAGCCTCGGACACGTGTGGTCAGTCTGTGCGTGGAATTTCTGGGGGTCCCTCTGTGTGCTCCTGGGGTCCTGGGGGTGAGAGGACGTCCCCCTTGCCCCGAGAGGCTGATGTCATCATGGAGGAGGCAGAGACGCCTGGTGGGGACCGGCGATGTGGCCCTGTGACCACCAGGCCCTGTCACACAGCCTGGGCGCCCGGCAGGGTGGGGACCTCTGTGGTGAGGGTCGGTCGGGGACGAGGGAGCGGGCGTCGCTGTGACGGGGGGAGAGGGGCGCGTGCACGAGGCGGGAACCACTAGAGCCCCACGCTCCCCTTCGTCTGCCTGTAGCCTCGGCCAAGAACGTTCACCCCCCAGGCTGCTGGCTTCACGCTGAGCCTCGTCCGGCCTCCGGGCGCAGCCTGCGACCTCGGATGGGGCTGCGGGGGAGGCCCGGCAAGGGGGGGTCTCGGGAAACCCCGGAGCCCTCGGCTCTCTGCCTCCGGCTCTCTGCATTCGAGATTTCCACCTGGGCGCGGACAGCCCCCGGCGACTCGGCTGGGGTGGAGAGAGCTCGAAGCTCTGACGGTCCCTTCACTGCCAACCCTGTGCCCCAGGGGAGGTGGTGACGGCTGCGGGACGTGGTGAAGTCCTGCCTGCAAAGGGGCTGTGCTGGGGTCCCCGTGGGGCCTGGGCCTCGTCCCGAGGCAGTGTGTGGCTTGTGTGTGCAGAGCTGCGAGTGGACCCTGTCGCTGCCCCGGGCTGGGGACGAACAGCACAGCCTCTTTGGGCCTCGGCGTCCCCACGCGCTTCACTTGCTAGATGAGGACGAGCCGGAAACGGACGATGTCCGTTAATGAGCGCCCGGCACGGGGGCTCTTGCCCCTGGCTGCCAGGTACAGCTCCCGTGGCGTTCTCGCAGCCCGCTGCCTCCACCAGCCCCAGCGACGCAGAAGAAGACCAGGCCCACACACCCCTGATGGCCCGGGAGTCTGTGGTGCTAGACATACCTGTGTTTGTCATACCAGGCTGGGCGCTAAGTAGCCAGCAAGGAACAGATGTCTCCTGTGTGATGAAGGCGAGAGAGGGATTTGATTGCAGACCTTCTCTACCGGGAGGCCAGGGAAGGCCTCTCCCGGGTGACATTAGGCAGAGATCTGAATGACTGGAAGGTGCTAACCCTGAGAAGAGCTGGGACAAGGAGCTCCTAGTGAAAGAACAAACAGCATGTGCAAAGGTCCTGAGGTGGAATGAGCTTGATATGTTTGAGCATCAGAAGGCGGCTGGGTGGCTGAGCGTATGAGCTAGTGGGAGAGTGGTAGGCCCCGAGGTTTGCAGACGCCAGACTGAGTGGACCCTGCCACTTTGGCTGTGGGGAGTTGCTGGACCCCATTAAAGGCAGGGAGGAGCCTTGGGAGGCGGTGAGGACATCAGAGATTTATGGTGGCTGTCAGGAGCGAAAACAGGGAGGGCTCTCCAGCCGTCACTCAGGTGAGCCTGACAGTGGCTCAGAGAAGGTGGTCGGGGCCGGGACGAGGAGGACTGGACTTGGGTGGATTTGGAGGCAGCCTCGTGAGTGGGTTGGATGTGAGGGAGAGAGAGGACTCAGTGCTGGCACCCAGGTGGGAACAGCTGGTTTCCAGCCCCCCCACCGCCTCCTCCCCACCTGCGTGACCCTGGGCAAGTCCGTTAACCTCTCTGGGCCTCATCTTCCTTATCTGTGACAAGGTGACATGGGCCAACTCCCTGAGAGGATTGTTGTGAGTGGAAGGGAGTGAGGGCGTGTGGAGGGATTGACACAGCTCGCTGTGAGCAGTCCTGTCACAGTTCAGATGCCTGGCCCAGCGTAGAAGGTACCGGGAGAGGGCTGGTTCTTGGGGAACCAAGAAGGTTGGGCCATACTAGCTCACCCTGTTGGTTGTGTCACCCAGTCTTTCTTTCTTTTCTTTTCTTTTTTTTTTGCTGAGGAAGATTGGCCCTGAGCTAACCTCTGTGCCCATCTTTCTCTATTTTGTATGTGGGTGGCTGCCACGGCATGGCTGACAAGCGGTGTAGGTCCATGCCTGGGAACCAAACCCAGGCCACAGGAGCAGAGTGTGCCGAACTTAACTGCTAGGCCACCGGGGCCGCCCCTTTCTTTCCTTTCTTGTTCTCCCTTTTTAATCTTCTCATTTAGAAAGGATCGAGACCTTGGTGTGAGGGCAGATCATTCTCACCTGGAGACAGAGACTCTGAAAGGGAGGAAGCTCTTGCAGAACCCAGGGCGTGTAGGGATTTGGGAAATGCCCTGGCTCTGAGCGTTTCAGGTTTCCAAGCTCGGATGCAGGTCTGGGGGTGGGTCACTTGTGGCGGGACCTGTTGCCTTGGCCTGAAGGAGAAACGGGATAGGAGGTGGGCTTCTGTGCAGCAGCCTGGGGTCTGGGCAGAGCTCGTTGTGGAGGTCGTGCATGGGAGGCAGTGTTATTAATACTGTCGTTGTTCAAGGTGGCGCTCGGACAATCCTGTGTCTTTACGATCTGTGTCGTGAAAATGCTCGGGCAGCTCTGTCGCCTCTCTGGCCGTTTTGGGGAGGATATCAGATGAGATGGCTTACAATCCCAATGATGGGACATTGTGAAGGGTGTTTGCAAACCTGGGTGGAGAAGGCCCTTGTTAATGACCATCATTGTGTTGGTTCTCGTTATTTTATTTTATTAATTAATTTATTTTTTATGAGGAAGATCAACCCTGAGCTAACATCCATGCTAATCCTCCTCTTGTTGCTGAGGAAGACCAGCTCTGAGCTAACATCTATTGCCAATCCTCCTCCTTTTTTTCCCCCAAAGCCCCAGTAGATAGTTGTATGTCATAGCTGCACATCCTTCTAGTTGCTGTGTGTGGGACGCGGCCTCAGCATGGCCAGAGAAGTGGTGCGTGGGTGCGCGCCCGGGATCGGAACCTGGGCCGCCAGTAGCGGAGCGCGCACACTTAACCACTAAGCCACGGGGCCGGCCCCACGTTATTTTATTTTTTAAACCTTTAGAGAATTGGAACACACACAAGGGTAGACAGAATAGGATAAAGTACCTGCCCGTACCTGTCAACCAGCCCCAAGACATCAACCCATATGACAGTCTGCCCTCCCATCCTCCCGTCCATGGTGAAATAGCCCCCATATTATTTTATTTTAACTTTTTATTTTTAAAGAATTGCAGACTCCCAAGAAGTTGCAAAAACAGTACGGAGAGCTCCTGCGTGCTCTTCCGCCAGCTTCCACCAATGTGACACTTTACATAACCAGAGTCCACTGTCAAAAGCAGGAAGTTGAGGGGGCTGACCCCGTGGCCTAGCGGTTAAGTTCAGCATGCTCCGCTTTGGCAGCGTATGTTCATGGGTTCAGTTCCTGGGTGCAGACCTACACCACTCATTGGTGGCCATGCTGTGGCAGCAACCCACATACAAAATAGAGGAAGGTGGGCACAGATGTTAGCTCAGGGCCAATCTTCCTCAGGAAAAAAAAAAGGCAGGAAATTGACATTGACACAATACCCTAGAGGCCTCACTCAGATTTTAGCATGTGCTCATTTCTTTGTCTTTGTGACATCTTATCACCTGTGTAGATTTATGTAACTGTCATCACAATCAAGACACAGAACTGTTTCGTCAACACAAACACACTCTCTTGTGCTCCCCACGCTCTCTTGTGCTCCCCTTTAAAGTCACCCCCACTCCCTACCCCCAGCCCCCGCAACCACTGGTCTATCCTCCGTCTCTGTAATCTTGTGAGTTGGAGAACGTTATGGAATCAGACGTCATATGTAACCTTTTGAGATTGGCTTTTTCCACTTCAGATCCATCCACATTGTTGTGTGTATCAGTAGTCCGTTCCTTTTCATTGCTCAGTAGTATTCCATGCCAATATCACTTCTTAATCTTTTTTTTTATTTCTGTGAGGTGGGTAGTAGTAGGAATGTTCCATCTTTCATTCCTGACTTTAGCAATTTGAGACATCTCTCTTTTCTGTCTTGATCACTCTACCTCAAGATTTGTCAATTTTGTTAATCTTTTCAAAGAAGCAACTTTTGGTTTAGTTTTCTCTATTTTCAATTTCTGGTTCATTAATTTCTGCTGTAATATTTATTATTTCTTTCTTTATGCTTGCTTACATTCAGTTTGCTTTTCTTCTTTGTGTCTTTTTTTTGGTGAGGAAGACCAGCCCTGACCTAACATCCATGCTAATCCTCCTCTTTTTGCTGAGGAAGACTGGCCCTGGGCTAACATCCATGCCCATCTTCCTCCACTTTATATGGGACGCCGCCACAGCATGGCCTAACCAGCGGTGCGTCAGTGTGTGCCCGGGATCCGAACCTGTGAACCCCGGGCTGCCGAAGCGGAGCGCGTGCGCTTAACCCCTGCGCCACCGGGCCAGCCCCCTTCTTTGTGTCTTAAGGTAGAAGTTTAGATTATTGGTTTGAGATCTTTGTTCTTTTTATAAGATAGGCAGCTATAAATTTCCCTCTAAGTACTAATTTAGCTGTGTCTCATAAGTTTTAATATTTGTTTTTATTTTTTTATTTTTTTGTGAGGAAGATCAGCCCTGAGCTAACGTCTGTTGCCAATCCTCCTCTTTTTGCTGAGGAAGATTGGCCCTGGGCTAACATCCGTGCCCATCTTCCTCTATTTTTTTAGATGGGATGCTGCCACAGCATGGCCTGACAAGCAGTGTGTGGGTCCGCACCTGGGATCTGAACCTGTGAATCCCGGGGTGCTGAAGCAGAGTGCGCGAACTTAACCGCTCTGCTGCTAGGCCGGCCCCTAACGTCTCATAAGTTTTGGTTTGTTGTTTCTTCATTTTCATTCACCTCCAAGTATTTTCTCATTTCTCTTGTGATTTCTTCTTTGACCCGTTGGTTATTTAGGAATGTGTTGTTTAATTTCCACATATTTGTGAATCTTCAGATTTCCTTCTGTTGTTGATTTTTAATTTCCATTGTGGTCAGAGAACCTCCTTTGTATGATTTGAATTTTTGTTATTTAATGAGACTTGTTTTATTGCCTAACGTGTGGTCTGTCCTGGAGACTGCCGCATGTGTGCTGAGAAGAAAGTGTATTTTGCTGTTGTTAGGTGGAGTTTTCTCTAGATGTCTGTTGGTTTATCGTGTTGTTCAAATCTTCCTTTCTTTGTTGATCTTCTGCCGAGTTGTTTGACCTGTTATTGAGAGTGGGGTATTGCTGTCTCCAACTATTATTGTTGAACTGTCTATTTCTCCCTTCATTTCTGTCAGTTTTTGCTTTATGTATTTTGGGGCTCTGTTATTAGGTGCATATGTATTTACAGTTGTTATATCTTCCTAGTGGATTGGCCCTTTTATCATTATAAAATGTCCCTCACTATCTCTACCAACATTTTTGTTTGTTTGCTTTTAAAGGTTTTGTTTTTCTCTTCCATTTTTTCCCCAAGTGTTGTCAGATAATTTTAATTTCCTTTGTTTTTGTCATTGATTTTTTTAAGGAGACTATTTTTTTTTTTAACAGTGAGGGGGAGATCTGTTTTTGTTTTCTTTTTTTTTTTTGAGGAAGATTGGCCCTGAGCTAACATCTGTTGCCAGTCTTCCTCTTTTTCCTTTTTCTCCCCAAAGCCCAGTACATAGTTGTATATCCTAGTTGTACATCCTTCTAGTTCTTCTATGTGGGACGCTGCCTGAGCATGGCTTGGTGAGCGGTGAGCAGGTCCGCGCCCAGGATCTGAACCGGTGAACCCCGGGCCGCCAAAGTGGAATGTGCGAACTTAACCGCCACACCACTGGGCTGGCCCCCCAACATTTTTGTTTTAAAGTCTGTTCTGTGTGATCTTAGTATAATCACTCCATCTTTCTTATAGTTGCTATTTGCATATTATACCTTTTCCATCCTTTTGTTTTCAGCCTGTTTATATCTTTGAACCTGAAGAGTGTCTCCTATAGACAGCATATCGTTGGATCTTGTGTTTTGTCCTGCAGTCTGACGGTCTCTGTCTTTCGATTGCCTTGTTTAATCCATTCACATTTAACATCATTATTGACGCAGTTGGGTTTACGTCTGCCATCTTCCTTTTTGTTTTCTGTCTCACGTCTTTTGTTCTACTCTTTCTCCTTCACCACTCTCTTTTGCGTTAAGTGGATATTTTCTAGCGTAGCATTTTAATTCCTTTAATGATTTCTTGCACAATATGTATATATTTTAAATTAATTTTATTTATTTATTTATTTTTTTCCCCCAAAGCCCCAGTAGGTAGTTGTATGTCATAGCTGCACATCCTTCTAGTTGTTGTATGTGGGACGCGGCCTCAGCATGGCTGGAGAAGCGGTGCATCGGTGCGTGCCCGGGATCCGAACCCGGGCCACCAGCAGCGGAGTGCGCGCACTTAACCGCTAAGCCATGGGGCCAGCCCAGCACAATACTTTTTGAAGTATCTTCTTGGTGGTTGCTCCAGGTCTTCTCATATACATCTTAACTTATCATAATCTAATTTTGATTCCCAGTGTTATTTGAATCTGTGCTGATTCTGTTTGAACATGCTTAATCAGGATTAAACTCACTTGATCAATTAAATGGCTTCAGCTTTTCAAGAAAGCTGATGTGTGCGTTTGCCTGAACGGTGCCCTTTTTTCGTTGATTCCTCCTCCCTTTGGTGAAGTGAACCTGTCAGAGCCCTCCAGGACCTGTTATCACCAGAGCATTTGTGAGGCTCTGCCCCTTAGGAGCGGGCCTGGGAAGGCCCTGACTCCTCTGTCATCCCCTCCTTGTGGGTTGGCCTCTTTTCTTCTCACTTGCCCCGTCTAAGCTGACCGATCCTGCCGCAGGACTCCAAATCCGGGTCAGTGTGTCGTGCCCCCTCGCAGGCAGGCTTGGAGCATTAGGGAGTGCCTGGTGTAATAATGCCCCAGATCAGCCTCGAGAGAAATCTGTGGAAGGCCGGCAGGGCAGTGGGGTGTGACCTGTTGTTGACTCCGACCTTTTCCATGAGAGCCCAGGAGGGCAGCCTGAGGGCTGGCGGTCAGGATGGCACCAGGCAGAGAATGAGGGCAGACAGAGCATGTGTCTCTGGTCACCAACAACGCAGGCAGCCACAGTCTTCTGCATACCTTTAGATGAAGCTTCAGAACAGCTCTGAAGCATTGATCAAACTTTAGGGCGTTCTTGTGCATTTATTTTGTGGCTTGGTTTTTTTTTTTTTTGCTGAGGAAGATTGGCCCTGAGCTAACATCCATGCCAGTCTTCCTCTATTTTGTGTGTGGGTCACTGCCACAGCATGGCTGATGAGTGGTGTAGGTCCACACTGGGATCTAAACCCGGGCTGCCCAAGCAGAGCATGCCAAACTTAGCCACTAGGTCATGGGGCCAGCCCTGGTATTTATTATTAATAGCAGATTTATTAAGTATAATTCACCTGCTATACAATTCACCCCTTTAAAGTTTAGAATTCAGTGGTTATTAGTATATTTACAAATTTGTGCAGCCATTACCAGATCTAATTCCAGAACTTTTTCATCATCCCAAAAGGAAACCCCATATCTGTTAAACAGTCGCTTGCCCTCCCCCAGCCCGACAACCACTAATCTGCTTTGTCTCTGTGGATTTGTCTGTTCTGGACATTTCATATAAGTACAGTCACACAATATGTGGCCTTTTTTGTCTGCCTTATTTCACTGAGTGTAATGTTCTCAGGGTTTGTCCATGTCGTAGCAGGTGTCAGAATGTCCTTCCTTCTCAAGGCTGAGTCATATTCCATTGTATGGGTGGACCACATTGTGTTTATCCATTCATCCATCGATGGACACTTGGGTTGTCTCCACTTTTTGGCCATAATGAATGATGCCTATAATGCGTAGTATGAACATTCATGTAGGAGTTTTGTGTAGACACGTTTTCATTTTTCTCGGGTAGATATCTATGAGTGGAGTTGCTGGGTCAGACGGCAACTCCACATTTAACGCTTTAAGAAGCTGCCAAATTGTTTTCCAAAGTGGCTGCGCCATTTTACAATCCCACCTGCAGTGTGTGAGGGTTCCAATTTGGCTTGCTATTTTAAATTTGAATTAGGTAGGGGTGGGTACCAGAATCGTTTTGGTGATGGTTTATCCCAGGATGCGTTGCCTCTTTCTCCTGAGATCCGCTCCTGTCCCCCAGATGGACCAGCCGGTGGGCTGCTGGGGGGCGGAACCCCTTGTCCCAGACACAGCTCTGGAGGCTCTTTATTTTATAAAAGTGGTACACGAGTATTCTCAGTCAAGACAGAAGTATGCAGGAATTAAAAATTTCCCCCAGCCCTGCCACCTGAGATCACCCTTCTTGGCCTCTTGGCGAAGGCTCTTGTGGTCATCACTGGGCTTCAGATAGAGGTCTTCTCTTTCATTGACTGCATACTCCTTCATTTTGTGTGGCTGTGTAGTTTTCTTACCCCTTCTCCTGTAACCTCTGCTTAGATTACTTGTGATTTTCTCTCTCTACACAACGCTGCCGTGAACATCCCTGCCGCCGTCTCCTCGAGGTGAACTTCCGTGAGTGCAGTCTCTCGGAGCACAAGAAGTGTGCTGCTCAGTTCTCCCCAGAAACGTGGTCTGAATTGACGCTGCCACGACGGTCGGAGGCTTTCGTCATACTGGTGATGGCCCCAGCTGTTGTCCTTGCTTTTAATCTGTCACCTCCCAGTCCCTGCTTTTTGGAATTACTGGTTCACGGCTGTTGGCCGCTTGTTAAATTGGAGTGTTTCATTTTTTTTCTTGACTTATCACAGGGTTTCTCAAACTCAGCACTATTGATATCTGTGGGCCGGATCATCCTCAGCTGTGGGGGCCGTCCTGGGGGCTGTTGGGGGTCGAGCAGCATCCCTGGCCCCACCCACTCGATGCCAGGAGCACCCCCAGTGTGACAACCACAGACGTCCCCAGATGTCGCCCCATGTCCCCTGCGGGACAGAATCACCTCTGGTTGGGAACCAGTGTTTTATAAGAACCCTTTCTATCTTAGGGCTATCAGCACCGTTTTGTGTTATACACGTTTTTCTCAGTTTCTCATTTATCTTGCTGCTTTATTTTGGGTGTGTTGTTACATAGAATATTTTAAAGTTTATTGCCAAATTTGTCTTTTCCTTTAAAGCTCCTGGTCTTGTGACCTCCTGAGAGAGGTCTTCCTCTCTCTGGGCCCAGGTCTTTCTCTCGCACTGGCACGGATTTTATAAAGACGCGCCATCTGGAAGTGTGAGGCGAGGTGGAGCCGTCTGTTTTCCCCGTGTCTGCCCGCTGGTCTGCGTGGGCAGGTGAGGCTAGTGGTTAGGACACAGGTCTGGAACTCGGCTCCCCTGCTGCCAGCTGTGTGACCTCGGGCAAGTCCCCTCACTGCTCAGTGCCTCAGTTTCCTCGTCTGTGAAATGGGCTGGCCACGCACCTGCTGCCTCGGGTTTGGGGCTGACCAGATACGCCAGGCGTGGAGCCGTGTCTGCAGGGGGCTAACTGTGCTCCCACTGTGGGCTTTGGATCCTTACTGTCATCCCGGCACGAGCTCCGAGGGGAGCCCCCGAGCAGAGTCGAGGAGGGTGCCGTTCAGGGAGGTCATGAACCTGTGCAGGGTCACCTGGCCGAGAGTGCGGGCAGGGTCCTCTCTGGGCACGTGACGTGTGTACAGGCGCCTTGTCTGTCCCCATGTCCCCACAGCCCTGGCCCGCCCAGCACCTGCACAGACGCCCACACAATGACAAGGCGCGTTTTCGAGAAAGAGCAAGGTGGTTTTGTTAGTGGTTATGGTTTCAGATGTTTAATTATGGAGCATCCAGACCTGTGTACTCAGGCATAAAGGATGGACTGAGTTCTGAGTGTCCACCGGGGTGGCCTTCTGGCTGGGAGGGGAGCTTGCTTGGGGTCCCCCAAGGACGCTGGCGTCCGCCCCTCTCTCTGTGTGGCTCTGGCCCCTTGCCCAGGGCTGGGGGCCGGGGGCCGGGGGACAGGTGGCCTTGGCCCCTACTGCTTCCCTGACCCCGCCGAGCCTCGTGGAGACGGAGGTGGGCTGGCAGGCCCTGCCCTCCTGTCTACCACGTTCCAGGAGCAGGTTCTGGCAGCCTACCTGCATCCCTTTTATTTTGATTTTTCCAATCTGAGCACTTCCTTTTAATTTTTTTTTATTTTAATTATTTTATTTTATTTTTTTTATAATTTATTTATTTTTTCCTCCCAAAGCCCCAGCAGATAGCTATGTGTCATAGCTGCACATCCCTCTAGTTGCTGTATGTGGGACGTGGCCTCAGAATGGCCGGAGAAGCGGTGCGTCGGTGCATGCCTGGGATCCGAACCCGGGCTGCCAGTAGTGGAGCGCGCGCACTTAACCGCTATGCCATGGGGCCGGCCCTAATTTTTTTTTAAATAAAAATTTTGGGAGACGATTTCAGATTTACAGAAAAGTTGCCAGAATAACATGAAGAATTCCCGGATACTTTCCCCCGATTCCCTAAATGTCAACACTTGCCCTGTCTGCTTTTGCTCCTTTCTCTCTCCCTGCATCTTTTCTGAACTGTTCCAGAAAGCTGCAGACAGGGTGCCCCTTTACCTCTAAGTACTTCATGTTTATTTCTTCCAGATGAGGAATTCTCTTATCCAGTTGTCAAAGTCGGGAAGTTAAGGGCCAGCCCCGGTGGCCTAGCGGTTGAGTTCAGCGACTCCGCTTCAGCAGCCCAGGTTCAGTTCCCGGGTGTGGACCTACACCACTCGTCCATCAGGGGCCATGCTGTGGTGGAGGCCCACACACAAAAAGAGGAAGATTGGCAACAGATGTTAGCTCAGGGCCACTCTTGTTCAGCAAAAAAAAAAAGCAAAACAAAATGAAGTTAAATCTCAAAATTCTCAAAGGAGAATCCACGATCACACGTGGCACTCAGCTGTCGCGTTGCTTTTGTTTCTTTTATCTGGACGGTTCCTGAGTCTGTCTCTGGAGTTCACGACTTGGACGTTTTGAAGAGTCCAGGCCGGCTGTCCTGCGGGCTGTCCTCAGGGTGGGTTTGTCTGTGGTTCCTCACCCTCAGGGTCGGGGTGCGCTTTTGGCAGGAATACCCTGGAAGTGATCTTGTGTCCTTCCCTGTGCCTCGTATCCAGAGGCCCGTGGTGTCAGTTCGTCCCATTTCTGGTGATGTCAACCTCGGTCCCTTGGTTAGGGTGGCGTCTGCCGGTTTCCCATCAAGTCACTGTTGCACCACGTACATTAATAGTTTCTCGTGGGGAGGTGCCGTGCGACCACGTGAAGGCTGTTCCTCCTCCATCGTTCCCCGCTCGTTCCAGCAGCCGCTGTCGATTCTTGCCAACGCGTGACTGTCTGATTCCATCCGTCCTTCTGCGTTTACTCGTTGGCTTCCTGCTGTAGGGAACAGTGGTCTCTTCTTCCCTGTTTGTTGTTTATATCAGTGGACTTGTGGCCTCTTACCTGACCGGGAGGTTATAATCCATTGCTTGTATAAACCACCGGGTCGGTGGTTGCCCCAGTTCTCCCAGATTTATCCAGAGGGAGACCCCGTCAAGCTGGCTCCCTGCGCCCTTTCGGCTTGTCCCCTCCGTTCTTGGGCTCTTCCTCACTTTCGGACGCAGTGAGGTCTTCCTGGCCCGTCCTGGACTCTCCCTGCCCCAGCTCGGGGATGACCACCTCTCCAGGGAGCCTGGTCCTTCTTGTGCACAGTGCCACCTAGAAACCGAGAGCCGGGTGTTCAGTGTGCTCGTTGCCAGTGGGGCCTCTGCTTCTGGGCCGGAGCTGGGACATAGATGTGTGAACACACACACACGTGCGTACATTAGTGTGTGTGTACGTATATCACACACGCACAGACATCCACGTCCATTTCTGCATCTAGCCGTCTATGTACACACACTAGTGCCCATGAGTCCACGCCGATACTTCAGTCCCAGTCCACACGCAGGCTCCTTGCTGGCTTCCCTTTTCCTTTTTTGTACCTCACTTTCTTTTTTTTTTTTGCTGATGAAGATTCCCCCGAGCTACCATCTGTGCCCATCTCCCTCTATTCTGTGTGTGGGTTGCCGTCACAGCGTGGCCGCCGATGAGTGGTGTAGGTCT
>JABWHU010000634.1:12776105-12813355 GCA_014189135.1 Dicerorhinus sumatrensis harrissoni | reverse complement strand
TTCTGTGAATTATCTGTTTATGCTTTTCACCCATTTTTCAATTGGATTTTTGACCATTTTCCCTTAACTTTTAAAATTTTAATATGTATTAGGGAGATGAGCCCTTTGTGGTATGTATTGCAAATATTTTCTCTTGGTTTTCCAGTTGCTTTTTGACTTTTATATATATACATACGTACATTTTTTTTTTTGCCCTGCAGAATTGTTTTTTTTTTTTTAATTTTGATATAGTCAAATTTATGAATCTTTTCTTTTATTGCCTTCGGATTTTATGTCATACTTAGAAACCTTTTCCTGCCCTGAGCTTGAAGAGGAATTCACCATTTTTTTCACGTATGGTGACATCCTTTACGTGTAGGTCCCTCATCCCTGTGGAGTTCATTGCTGTGAACGGCGTGCGGGGTGGACTGACTTTATCTTTTCCTGGGTGGCTGCCCTGTTGCCCCAGCACCACTGATGAAAGTCCCTCCTTCCCCCGTGCTTTGCGATGCCCTGCCGTCTCCCTCTCTCCCTGCTCTGCAGCCCCCCGGCCCCTGGAAGAGGTCACCCTGCAGAGACATGTGCATGCGTCTTCCTTCTCAGCATGCTGAGCGTGTGCCGTGTGGTCCGCAGAACTTGGCAGATTGCTTCCCCGAGTCTCACAGTTCACGAGATCCAGCTGGAAGCTTCCCTGGTCCCGGTGCTCCCCCGGAAGTCTGTTTATCCAGCCCGCACCCCGCTGCCGGGTGCCCAGTCATTGGCAGCCTTCCGGGCCCGGGAGCCTGCAGAGGAAGGGCCTGGAGATAAGTCTGGGTGGAGCGGGCCATGTGTCCAGAGCATAGGGGCCTAAGAGTGGCCGGCTCGGGCTGGGGGGGTATTTTTTAAAAAAGAGACAGTGCCAGATTGCCCCTCAGCGAGGTGCCGCGTGGGTTGGTGAGGGCATCTTGCCACACGTGTCATCAGATCCGCCTGCTTTTCCGCATGAGCCTCTTCAATGACAAGGTTCGTGACAGCTGCCGTTGACTAAGGTTTACCATGTGCGGGGTTTGGGGGTCTCATTTAAGTGCTTCCTGTCTGTTACCTTATTTAACCCCCCCGACCCCACAAGCAGGGTGTTAATACAGTGACCCCCACTTTACAGGTGAAGAAACTGAGGCCCGGTTAGGAACGTGTGCCAGGTCACACGGCGGGGGCCGGCACCGGGCTTCGGGGCCTGTGCTCGTCCCCAGGGCCCCCGTGGTCTCCAGGGAGCAAGCTTCCCAGCAGGAGGGATCTGAAGCTCGCCTGCAGCTTGGGTCTTTAAATAATTGATCCTGAAACAAGATCACAGTGCGGGGTCAACTAGCTTTTTCTCTTTTTGCCAGTTTGGATCTTTTCTCGGCCCGACCCTCCTCTTCTCGCTAAAGCCCGCTGTGCGCTGGGCTTCAGAGGACGCAGGGAGAGGTTGTCTTTTTTTTGACTTTTTATTTGGAAATAATTTTAGACTCATTGAAACGTTGCAGAGACAGCACAGAGCGTTCCCGTGTACCTCTCAGCCGCCTTCCTCTGATATTCCACCGGACAGAACTGCGGAAGAATGACCCACGCTGAGCCAGGAACACGGAGGAATAATATTTACCAAACGGTAGATTTTATGAGGATTCCACCAGTCGTCCCCCTCATGTCCCTTTTCTGCCCCAGGACCCCCACCCGGGACCCCACATGGCATTTAGTCGTCACATCGCAGACTTGTCTGGGCTGGGACCATTTCTTGGTCTTTCCTTGTGGGTCACGACCTTGACATGTCCAGAAATTTTCTAGAAAGTTCCTCCACTTGGCTTTGTCCGATGTTTCGTCAAGATGAGACGCAGGTTACGCATTTGGGAAGGCTGCCCCTGGGCGGTGCTGTGTCCTTGTCTGCTGTGTCTCATGCCCGAGGTGTCCACCTCGATCCCTTGGTGAGGGGGGCCGGCCAGGGGGCTCCCCTGGAAGGTGGCTGCTTCTCCCTTTGGGACTTGGAGAGCCTGCACATGGCCCGTTTCCCCCAGACTGCGGCCTGTGGGCCTTCCCTGTGACAGTCAGTGCTGTGCTGTTCTCTCTGCCTTCTGTTGACCTCATGCCCTCTCCATCCACGAATGCTCTGTGGAAGACAGCGGTCCCTTCCCCGTTCACATCACCTTGTTAGTGTTGTCCCAGTAAAGACCCGTGTGCGTTTGTTTTCTCCCGTGGCCGCAGCCTGGGATGTCACTCTTTACAGTGTTACCCATGTCGTCCTTGCTCTGGCCATCGGGGCTCCGTCCGCTGGTCCTGTGTTCCTCCTGCACGTCCACATCCTCTGCTCCCGCGAGTTGCTCGGGCGCGTCTGGTCAGTTCCTCGCCCCGGCCCCGCAGCTGACCGCCTCTCCACGGAGCCCGGTCCCTTAGGTTGGAGAGGGATTTAAAACCCTGATCTGGGGCTGGGGACACTCGGTGCTGGGGGGTCACGGCCTCTCGGGCCTGTCCGTCAACAGAGCTTGGCAGCGTGAACACCAGCCCGTGCGCCCGTGCATGTCTGTGTTTGTTTCTCTGTCTAGCTGTCTGTATGTGTATATTTCAAAACCCCACGCGTTCAGACTGATGGGCCGATAGTGTTCAAGTCAGTGGGTCCTTCTGAGGCCTGGGGTGGCCTCTCTGCCCCGTGAGGGGCGCACAGACACCTGCAGGCCGGGCCAGGCGGCAGGAGACGCCGAGCCCCTTTCGAGGGCCGCGTGAGGAGCAGGCGGAGTGCGGCGCTGAACCCTCCTGGGGCAGGTAACCGAGAGAACAGTGGGGGCTCCCTGCCTTTCGGGCCCAGAGGACGCCCGGTCAGCTCTCTGTCTCTCGGACCCCAGGGAAGAGTGGGCAGTGTGCGCTGGTGTAGGCCCAGCCTCCGAACCCACCTGAGGGTCAGCCCTGCCTGGACGGCAGAGAGCTGACGGGACCAGGGGGCCCGGGGACGGCCAGGCTCGTGGGGTCCCCAGAGACGCCACCAGCCAGCGGCCGGCCCTGGTGCCTCAGCGTTTGGGGACAGCTGGCTCTTCCCGCCTGGTCCCCCTGGCTGCCCTTGCAGGGGGGGCAGAGGAGGAAGCCACCGGGCCTGCCACCTCTGTCAGCATCCTCGGCTCAGCCTCGGCGAGTCAGACAGCGCCTGTTTTTTTTGTGTGTGTGTGTGAGGAAGATCAGCCCTGAGCCAACATTCGTGCTAATCCTCCTCTTTTTGCTGAGGAAGACCGGCTCTGAGCTAACATCTATCGCCAACCCTCCTCCTTTTTTTCCCCAAAGCCCCAGTAGATAGTTGTACGTCATAGCTGCACATCCTTCTAGTTGCTGTATGTGGGACGCGGCCTCAGCGTGGCCGGACAAGCGGTGCGTCGGTGCGCGCCCGGGATCCGAACCCGGGCCGCCAGCAGCGGGGTGCGTGCACTTAACCACTAAGCCACGGGGCCGGCCCCCAGACTGCGCCTCTTTAAAGGAGAAATGGGCAGACTGCACCTTCAGGGGTGTCCTCCATGTCTGATGCCTACGGTCACCCCGCAGGCTCTGACCCCAGTTCTGTTGTTAGCACCCCAGGTATCCTGGGGTCCCCTGTGAGGTCACCAAACCCAGCCTGCCTGGGCCTTTTTGGTTTGTGTTTCTTTTTAAAAACTACTTAGACATTATTTTTTAAACAGTTTTAGATTTACAGAGAAATTGAGAGTGTTCCCCCACCCAGCATCGGGTTTCTCTGAGATTACCATCCTCCATTCGGCCGGGACATCCGTCCACATGAGTGAGCCGATGTGGTGCGTCCTTACTAACTACAGTCCATCCTTTGCTCAGGTCACCTCAGTTTCTCCCTAATGTCCCTTTCTGCCCCAGGACCCCACATGACACACAAGTGTCATGTCTCTTAGGCTCCTGGGCTGGGACGGGTTCTCAGACCTTCCTGTCTCTGTGACCTTGGTGGTTTTGGGGAGGACTGGGCAGGACATTGTAGAAAGTCCCCCAGTTGGGGTTTGTCTGGTATTTTCTCCTTGTTGGGCTGGGTGGTGGGTTCCGGGAGGAGGACCCTCCTCACCCCAGCATTCAGGGTCCTGCCGCCAGCGTGACTTGTTCCTGCTGACGTAGACCGTGGTCCCCTGGCTGAGGTGCTGGTCAGGCGTCCCCGCCGTGACGTCCTTCCTTCCCCTTTCCACGCTGTCCCTCAGCACAGCTCACACGGAGGGCCCTCTGGTCCCTCAGCCCTGGCCGCCTCATGCCGAGTGGGCCTGGGGCTGGGTCTGAGTCCAGATCCCGGCACCCCAGAGCTGGGAGTGGCGTCCAGCTGGCCGTGGGGGCCCGCGGCCCCTGAAGGAGCAGTGGAGGTGGGCGAGCCTGGCCCCTCATCCGTGGTGGACATGGATCAGGGTGGACGGAGCACCGGGCCTTGACCTCAGCCCCAGAGCGTCCAGCCTCCCGCCTTGGGGTCGGTGCCGTCATCCCCAGAGCGTGAGGGTGGGAGGACCGACAGTCCGCTGGCCCGGCAGCCGTGGGCGGCGGCAGCCTGGGGTCTGTCCCGCTGAGAACCCTGGGCTCTGGTGGTCTCTCCGCCTTCTAGAGCACGTGCTGGTGGGGGTGGCCCGTGTCCAGAGAGGGACAAAGGGACAGTGACAAGTGACAAGGGAGACACGTGATCCCGCCGAGACGTGACCGAAAGACAGAGGCAGCGGTTCAGGGCAGAGGGGCCTCACGGCTGGTGGAGAGAGCCCCACCGCCCCTGGAATCGGGGACGTGCGCGTCGCAGCTGCCGTGTCAGCTCCCCCTGCTGCTGTGACAGACGACCACAGGCTCTGTGACCTAGAACAACACGTGTATCATCACAGCTCTGGAGGCCGGGTGTCCACACAGCTCTCCCGGGGCGACACTCCGGCTGTGGGCAGGGCTGGGCCCTCCCGGAGGCTCTTGGCCCCTGCCAGCTTCTAGAGGCGCCGCATCCTGGGCGGGGGCCCTCCCTCCCTCTGCACAGGGCTTCCCTCTGACCTCACGTCTCCTCTCTGCCTCTGCCCCTCCTCCTCCCCCTCCTCAGGACCCGTGATGACACTGGGCCCCCCGATAACCCAGGGTCCTCCCCCGTCTCGGGGTCCTTCATCCCTCTGCGCAGCCCCTTTTGCCGGGGAAGAGCGCGTAGTCCCAGGTTGTGGGGATTAGGACGGGGACATCCTGGGGGCCGTTACTCTGCCAGCCATGGTGACGTGCACAGATTCCGGGTAGTCAGATCCTCGCACTCCAGGTCTTACCGAGGGCAGGGCTGTGGAGCGGGCAGGCTTCAGCTGGGCTGGTGCGGGGAGCCGTCGGCAGTGCGCCCAGCCCAGGAGAGGATGTGCGCAGCCGAGGGCCAGTAATTCCACAGCTCGCTGTGGTCTGTCAGCCCAGGGGCCGTGACCTTCAAAGACAGTGACATCAATTTAATGGGTCACGTCCAGTAATTTTAAAAACCAGATTAAAATAAGATAATGGCTTGGGAGGGTGGGCGAGTCGGGGTGGCGGCAGCCTGGATTGTCAAAGGTCCTGGGGCCACACCCAAAGTTGGGCATCTTGTCCTGCATCTATTCAACAAGTGTTGGAATGTCCCTGTGCCCATCTGCAAATTCACCGGTCAGGACCCTGCCCTCCTCGACGGCGTGTGCGCAGCCCCTGCCAGGTCCTCTCCCTGTGCTCTCTGCCTCCCGGGGTGTAGATGGCGGCTGCCGTGTGGTGGTGTCCATACGACTTTCCTCCTTGGGGGCGCCTTCCCTGGCTGTGGGTTTCAGAGGAGGCAGAACTTCTCATCAGCTTCGCAGTCGCTGACGGTACCTTAAGGTTTCCAGAAGCTTCTTTGGTTTAATTGATTGTTTCATGGAGGCTCTGGCTTCCTTAGCTACTGGTTTTTCGGAGCTGAGCCTCCAGTGGGCAGTCACTGGAAGACGTTAATGGGGAGAGTGCTTATCTTTATGGATTTTCGTGCTCTTGCCGGGTGGCGAGGATTTGGGAAGGTCTGAATGAAGGCGAGTGTCCTTGGGGTCCATGCAGCGGGGTGGGGGTGTGATTTGGAATGAAGACTTAAGCATGCAGTCAATTTAGTTCATCGAGCTTGTATCTTGTGCGTTTTAGGAACCATCACTGTTGCTGGAACCCAACAGAAACCCTCGCCGGTTATTGGAGCATCTCTCCTCGCAGCCTCGGCTCCCCGGCCCATACCAGGAACTTCAAAGTAAGTGCCTGGGTCCTGGGCCCAGGTGGCCGCACGAGACCGAGGCCCTGAAGGCCGCAGCCTCCTCCCGGGCTGGCCATCAGGTCTGCACCTTGGTGGGAGAAGCTGGCCCCCGTTTGGTTCTGAGTTCTGGGGTGTGCAGGGTCCAGATGCCCTTGGACGGAGAAGCCTGGACCCCTCTGGGGGCGGTTCTGCTGGACGTGTCTTCCCCAGTCCATACTGCCACCCCTCAGTGTCTGAACGCCTGGCCCTCACTTCTAGAAGCCCTGAGAACCACTGTGCATTTCAGGTCATGCCAGGATCATCCAGGACGGGCTGCCCTGTCTGTGTTGTGTGGACTGGGCCCTGGGTGGGACGCCACTTCTGGGCTCATCGAGGGGCATATTCAGGCCACCCCACGCCCTGTTGGAAGCGGTGACCAGTCACATCGGGGCGGGGGGGGGCGTCTCTAAAAATAGAGGACTAGTGTTAGAATGCTTTTAAAAGAATCTCGTTGCCCAACCCAGGTGTCTACCTTCTCCTGCACCTTCCTAATAAACTGGGGACAGAGGGTTTGACAGAGGTGACCTCCGATGGTGGCCCAAGGTGATCACTCCTAAGAAAAGAGGGAACAACCTAGTCACCTCCTGACTCACACCCACGGGGCGGGGGCGCCTCGGTCGTTGTGGGTGAACGTCCCGTGTGCTCCCTGGCTGGCCCACGTTGGCTGCTTCTGGTGGCCCGAGAAAGGCTGCCTCGTGTTCAGTGTTGATCTTGGATGAAGGCTTCATGTCTGAGGCCACATGGCTAATGAGGGCCAATTGTGGACTAGAACGTGGCCTTTTCTGTTCTGCCATGACTTAGGAACTCAGGGAGCTGCACAGTGGAGCCCAGGTACCCCTTTGGAAGGGGGAAGTAAAGGTTTTGTTCCTTAAAGCGTAGACTTCATGTATCTGAGCCCAGGCCTGGCAAACTGTGGCCCGTGGAGCAATCCGGCCCACTGTCTGTTTTTGTAAATAAAGTTTTATTGGCACACAGCCACCTCCATTCATTTACATGTTGTCTCTGGCAGCTCCCTCCTCACAGTGGGAGAGCTGAGTGGTTGCGACAGAGACTGTGTGGCCTGCAAAGCTGAAAATATTTACTCTGTGGTCCTGTCCAGAAAAGGTGTGCCACCCCCGGTCTAGGCTAGCTTGTTCCTGGCGGGGCCGGATGGACTGGTTTGGAGATGGTCATCTCTGACTGTGCCTTCTAAAGAGTTGCCTTTGTCCTTAAAGCTCGCGCTTTGTTCCGAGACGGTCAACTCTCTAAAACTCAGTTATTCTCTCTGTGCTCAGATCAGTGTGACACGTTCTGAGTACAAAGCTTGCCCTGAGCACTTAATTTTTAGTAATCCCTCACAAGAGTGCTGAGGTCCTCCTGACTTATCACCTCCCTCGATCAACCCATTTTATAGCTGGAGAAACCGAGCACAGGGTCTGGAAGGTGCAAGAACATTCTCGGGGGGGTTGTGGGAGACAAATGAAGGAGATTATGGGCTTCTTCTTCAAAAGGCCTCGGGCGTTCAAGGAGTTCAGAGTCCTCAAGACGAACCAGATGGACTTACTGTGCTCTGGCAGGTCCCAACTAGGCTGCCTTGGACTTTGTAAAAATTAATTTTTATAGAGATATAATTCACATACCATAATAGTCACCCTTTAAAGTAGACAATTCAGTGATTTTTAGTATGTGTGCACCCATCACCACTATCTAATTCCAGAACATTCTCATCACCCCAAAGAGAAACCCCGTACATTAAGCAGTCACTCCCAGCCCCTGACAACCATGAACCCACTCTCTGTCTGTGGATCTGCCTGTTCTGGGCATTTCACATCAATGGGATCACACGCTGTGTGTCCTTCTGTGTCTGGTTCTCTCACTGAGCATTGTGTGTTCAGGGTCCGTCCACGGTGTGGCTGTGTCAGGGCTTCACTCCTCTTCATGGCTGCGTCGTACTCCAGTGTGTGGGTGGACATGTTGTGTGGATACATTCATCATCGATGGACGTTTAGGTCTTCCCACTTTTTAGGTGTTATGAATGATGCTGCTATGAATATTCATGAACAACTTTCTGTGTGGACACATGTCCTCATTTCTCCTGGGTGGACACCCAGGAGTGGAGCTGCTGGGTCAGATGGAACCTCCGTGTTTAGCTGGTTGAGCACCCACCAGACTTTTCCACGTGGCTGCCCCATCTCACGTTCCCACCAGCCGTGTGTGAGGGTTGCTGTGACTCGGAAGAAACATCTCAGAACAGTTCCCACTTAACCTATTCCTGATTCCGAGCGGGACCTGAGCGGAGGGCCGCGTGGGTTCAGTTTTGAGCCGGACAGCGCAGGGTGGAAGGGACAGCCTTGCTCACTGGTGGGGCGCGGATGAGCTGTGAGCTGGGCTTCTCTCCCCACCTTCCTCCCACCCCCAGCTGTTTGCTTGTTCCTCTCTTTACTGAGTTGTAAGGATGTCTTCCTCCTCAACATATTGCTGGGTCTGTTTTTGCAGGTCTGGTGGCTTCTTCCTATGCTGTAAAAAAAGAAAAAAACAAAAAACCACACCTAGACACCCATTTTTACGTCTGTGAGCACAAACAGGTGACGTGTACCGGCTAATAAAAGACGCCTGCTGTCGTGGGCTTGGGGTGGGGCCTTGCTGTGACGTCAAGGCGATCGGGGCGCTGCCTCCGGGAGTGTCGTGAACAGGGTGGGAGGATGGGGTTCTGAGCTAGGACAGCCCTCTCGTCTGAGAGTTGCTCGGAGGTGGTGACTCAGACCACGGTGCTCACCAGGGTTTGCCCCACGTGGCCTATTCATGCAGCAGTAGAGGCTTCTGTGGGCCGGCACCATGAGCCCCGCGTGGCCCTGATGGTCGTGGTCCCCGGGGGGCGCGCGCTAGCTCTGGGAGTAGCCAAGCCTGGCCCTCCCCGTGCTTAGCTCCCCGGGCACGGGGCCGGGCACGGGGCGCTGGGACCTCCCGGGCTGTCACGCAGCCAAGCGTGCGGTTCACGCCTCCTGGCTCGGTCTTGCGGCACCCCCACTGATGTCTGGGGACAGAACGAGGCAGCGTCCTCACGACCTGGAGGTCCCGCCTGTCGGGGCCCAGCCGCAGGAACACCTGGGCCATCGTGAAGATGAGGCCAAGGTCCTTCCGGGGGGCAGACAACCAGGACCGGCTTCTGTCCGCATCGCTCGGGCCACTGGCTGTCCCGTGAGAGCCATAACACTCTGCGACCCGAGGATGGCGGCTCTTCATGCTCTGTGACCCGGGTGCTGTCCACGTCTGTTCAAGTTGAGGGGAGGACGGGGGCTGCAGACCACTGTGTGCAGCTCGGCCCTGTTTCTGGTTTTCTAGAAACTCTGCTCTTGTCTCAGGAGCGCAGGCAGTGTGCTCATCTTCCCGAGGTGCACCACGCAGCAGCAGTCTCCAGGCTGAGGGACATGGTGGCTGTTACTTATTTCTTTGCATAATGGAGTCTTCACGTGGCATTTGTGGTAGAGTGGATAGTGCCTCCCGAAGATGTCCACGTCCTAATCCCCGGAAGCTGTGAATATGCTTCTTTCCAGGGTAAAAGGGACTGCGCAGATGGGATTAAGTTCAGGATCTGGAGATGGGGGTGACCCTGCATCCCCGGGGCCCAGGGTCACCACAGGGTCCTCATCAGAGGGAGGAGGAGGGTCAGAGGCAGAGAGAGACGGGAGACGCTGCGCTGCGGGCCGTGCAGACGGAGGAAGGGGCCCCGAGCCCAGGACGCGGCCTCTAGAAGCTGGAAAAGGCAGGAGACATGCGGAGGAACGTCCAGAAGGAATGCAGCCCAGGTGACATCCGGGTGGGACTCCTGGCCTCCAGAACTATGAGATAAATTGACGACGTTCTAAGTCACTAGGTGGGTGGTACTTGATTACAGCAGCCGTAGGACAGGAACGCACAGGTTCTTCCTTTGTGCCTTTTGGACTTGGCGTGTCCCCGAGTCCCCGCCTGGTGCTCGAGGCCCCGGCCCTTCGGTGCCCCGCGAGCCCTGTCCAGCCGAGCCGCCTTCCTCACGCTCTGCGCCTTGTGTTTCTCATTGGCCGTCCGGCCTCGGCCTCCTGCCTCCGGGCTCGGCCTGTTTGTCCCTCTCTCGCCCTGTGGCGTTTCAGTCCAGCCGGCTCTGTGGGGCTGAGCCAGATCGGGCCTCTGTGGGTGCGTCCTCCCGGGGCTGCGCCTGGCCCTTGCCCGCTGCCCACCCGCGTCCGCCGTCTCCCTGGCCCCGCGCTCCCGCAACCTGGTCTCCTGGTCTCTGGAGGGCCAGCATGACCAGCCCCGGATCTGGCGCCACGGGCCGGAGCGCAGGCCGGGCAAGGGTTTCTCTGCCACCGGGGTTGGCCGTGACCGTTGGGCTGCAGGTGGTCACAGCCCGAGTGTCCCCGGCCTGCGGGCTCCGTGAGGTCCAAGATGACCCCGGTGCTGCGTGGTGAACCCGGGCAGAGTGGTGCTCCCGGCGGAGAGGGGTAAAGCGGAGAACGTTCTGCCACCAGACTTCCCTCTTCCCCACACGAGGGCCTGGATGCAGGGGGACCAGGTGGAGAAGAACCCCACGTGCTCTTGCTGGAGGCCTTCAGAGTGGCTCCTGGGACGGTGACACAGCGCCAGGCCCACACCTGGGGACAGGGGACAGGGGCTGGAGGGGCCTGCACGCCGCCTCCGCAGTGGATTCGTCTGGAGGCCTAGCAACCCCACGCAGGGACCCCTCTGTCGTCACCCCCGTTGGGGACTGTGCTCTGGTGGCAGGAACCACGCGGAGACGGGGCAGGGGCTGCGCTGGCTGGGAGTCCCTGGGAGGTTTGGGACCTCACCTGATAGCCAGGCCTCTTGGGACGGGGACGGTGGGAGCGGGTGGGGAGACGCCCCCAGGGCAGGGGACAGGCACCCCCAGAAGGCCGAGGTCCCCAGGGAACGTCAGATTTGCGCTCATAGAGCCCCTCGTACTCTCATGCGGTGTCCCCTGCCAGTTACGTTTTGTCACAAGGTCCCGGGTTTTCAGAGGATGTACTTTCCAGCAGAGCAAAGGCTGGTTCTTGTCAAACCTCAGAGTTGCAGATTCCGCCTGTTCAGCTTCTGGAAAATGTCTGCCCTTGGGCCTCGTAAACCCTCAGTCAAGCCCCGGCTGATCAGTCAGGAGGATGAGGCTGACTGTTGAGAAAAGGGTGTCCGGCCAGTCGTCTCGTTTCTGAATTCTGGTTCCTGGACAGACAGAAGGACAGACAGGCGAGCACTGGCCGAGGGTCCGTCACCTGGCGGGGGGAGGTCCACTCCTTGGGGTGTTTGTCACCCTCCCTCTGGGGCGGCTCTCAGGGCACAGTGCACCCCCTCTGTCAGGTCCAGGGGCTCCCGCAGGCCGGAGCCCAGATGGGGGAGAGCCTCTGCTCCTGGGGGCGGCTGTCGGGGGTGGAAGCCCCGCACCAGGCCAGGCAGCGCAGTACCTGTGTGGGGGGGCCTGCTCGGGGTCGGCCAGTGTCCCTGCCTGCGGCCCAGCCCACGAGTCCCTGAGTTGAAGACCACGGTGAGGTGCCAACACATACAGCAGCCCAGGAGGGCGGCCTGGGCCGGGGTGACTGTGACCCAGTGCGCCCAGCTCGAGTGGGCGGCCCCGGTCACCCTCTTGTCACACGGCTCTGAGGTGACGATGCTTGTCCCCTTCCCAGGTGTGAGGAGGAGCCGCCCAGGACAGCCGGGGTCCTGCCCCTCCACGCTGCGATGGTCAGGCCGGGGGGCCAGTGGGCACTGGGCCAGGAGGGCCGAGGGGTCGGACCTGGCCCCAGGCATGCAGCGTCCCCCGAGCAAATGCCTTTTTAAAAAAATAGCTTTATTGAGATGTAATTCACATACTGTAGAAGTCACCCATTTAGCGTGGGTGGACCAGTGGTTTTTAGCACGTACGGATGCCTGCTCTTAGCCTCAAAGTGAGGAGCCGAGAGAAAGGGACGCTTTTCTTCCCGTGAGAGGTTTGGAGGGCTGGGCCAGGGCGAGCTGCCTCCACGCCCAGACGTGGCCAAGGTCCCTCCACGTGTCCCTGGAGGCCACCCCTCTGTTGCAGGAGAAACCCCGGCTCCGGGTGTCGCCCCATCTCTGCACAGGCGGCGGGTCTGCCGCGGGTCTGGGGGAGCAGCCGGGATGGAGCGAGGCACCCAGTCCTGGCCTGTGGCTGGGCCTCCTGCAGGCCGAGTGTGTGGCCAGGACCTGGGGTGGTGCCTGGGCTGGACGGGCAAGGAGATGAGGGCTCCGATGCCATCGTGCTGAGGGCGTCTCCCCGGGGGACGGGGGGCCGAGTGCGTTGAAACCCCAGAGCTTTTCAGAAACACTCACTCTGGTCTCCGTGTGAGCTTCCCATGGCTGGCGTCACAGATGACCAGGGCCCTGGTGACCTGAAACAGCCCTCGTTTGTTGTCTGCATTCTGGAGGTCGGAGTCTAGAGTGAGTGTGTGGGCTCAAACCCGGGTGTTGGCAGGGCCGGCTGCTTCCGGAGGCTCCATGGAGAATCGATCTTGAGTTTTCTCAGCTTTGGGGGGCTGCCCGCAATCGTGGGTTCGGGGCCCCTTCCTCGAATCGCTCCAGCCTCTGCTTCTGTCTCTCTGACCCTCCTCCTCCCTCTCATAGGGACCCTGTGGTGGCACTGGGCCCCGGATAATCCAGGGTCACCCCCTCTCAGGGGCCTTGACTGAACCCCCCTGCAGAGTCCCTTTAGCCGTGGAAGGGAGCACAGTCCCAGGTCCCGGGGGTAGGACGGGGCCGTCTTGGGGGACATTACACTGCCGACCGCAGTCTCGTCCACACCGACCTCTGCCACCCCCCTGTGTCTCCCGCTTCTGCCCCTTGGGCAGCGGGGCAGCGGCCTTCCCGCAAGCTGCTGCTGAGACGCAGCCCCAGGGCCCTTGGCTCCCCCTGCCTCACTCTCGGCTTGTTTTGTGGCTTCTGCCCTGGGGACACGTCCGGAGTCCCCCACTTCTCGCCACCTCTCTGCCCCTCGCTCTGCCCTTGTCCCCCGGGCCCTGCGGGGCCTGGGCCACAGTGACCCCGGGGCCCCTTGTGAGAGTGTGCAGAATTCCAGGACGACCGTTAGCCGGGGCCCAGGAGACTGAGGCCAGCCCTGCCGGTGTGGAGAGGCTCGTCCCCCACAGCAGAGGGAGCTTCCTCACAGTGTCGCTGGGGCCTGTGTCCTTGCTCTGAACGACCCAGCGGCCCCCACAGACCCCCTGCGGCGCACGCCCCGCCAGCCTGGCCCTCCCCAGCCGCCGGCCCTGTTCTGCCTTGCTGTCCTCTCTGCTTCTCCCTGGCCTCGCCTGGAACTTTCTTCCATCTGCCTGGAGCTTTCTCCTTCCCCAGACTTCTGTGTGACTTGCACCCCTTCATGTTTGATGCTAAATTTCATCCAAACAGCCCCCCGGTGCCCTCCCGTGCACTTGATCTGTCTGCGAAGCTCTCATCCCCCCGCTGTGTGACGGTGCTCGTGGGTCTCCAACGGGGCCCCTTCTGGCTCCAGAACCTGAGACCCGCCTGGCCCCTGGCCGGCCCCCGCCCCAGAGGCGACGAGTGGGCTGCGGGCGGGAGGAGCGGGGCCTGAGGACCTTCCACGCCACAGGGACCTGCTGGGGCCTGAGCCCGGGGCCTCCTCTGCCCCAGCCTGGCTGCGCACGGCCGCCCAGCGCCCCTCGAGCGGAGACTGGGGGGGAGGGCTCCCAACGAGGGGTGCGCCTGGCGGGTGCAGAAGCCCGATGGAAAGCACGGCGGAAGAAGGGCTGCGGGGTGGGTGTGGACGCCTGCCCCGTGGCTCTTGCTGTGTTCACACTCGTGTGTGTGTGTGTGTGTGTGTGTGTGTGTTTGGCGGAGCACCCTCAGGTGCGTCACAGGCGTCCGACTCTGCCCCTGCGGAACTCAGCAGCGTCCTGACAGCCCGCCGTTCAGTGTCGTCTGACATCCAGCCATGTCTCATAAAAGTCCCCGCTTGTCCCCAGAACGTCTGCAGGGAGCTCTCTTCCCCGCACGGGGCCGTGGTGTCTCCCTCGTCGTGTCCCCAGAACGTCTTCAGGGAGCTTTCCTCCCTGCACGGGGCCGTGGTGTCTCCCTCGTCGTGTCCCCAGAACGTCTTCAGGGAGCTTTCCTCCCCGCACGGGGCCGTGGTGTCTCCCTCGTCGTGTCCCCAGAACGTCTTCAGGGAGCTTTCCTCCCCGCACGGGGCCGTGGTGTCTCCCTCGTCGTGTCCCCAGAACGTCTTCAGGGAGCTTTCCTCCCCGCACGGGGCCGTGGTGTCTCCCTCGTCGTGTCCCCAGAACGTCTTCAGGGAGCTTTCCTCCCCGCACGGGGCCGTGGTGTCTCCCTCGTCGTGTCCCCAGAACGTCTTCAGGGAGCTTTCCTCCCCGCACGGGGCCGTGGTGTCTCCCTCGTCGTGTCCCCAGAACGTCTTCAGGGAGCTTTCCTCCCCGCACGGGGCCGTGGTGTCTCCCTCGTCTCTTGAGGTGAGAGGGGCCCGCTTGTTCTTTGCGATGGCGGAGCGCCATTCTTTCCTTCTCCCCTCCCCATCTCTCTCTTATTTTGGGGGAAACAGCTTTATTGACATGAGTCACACATACAGTTCGCCCACTGAAAGCATACAGTTCTGTGGTTTTTAGCGTATCCCCAGAGTTGTGGAACCATCACCACGTCCATTGTGCAACATTTCCATCACCCCATAAAGAAAGCCCAGACCTCCTAGCCTGGGGCACACCGTGCCTCCTCCTGTGTCTGCTTCTCTCCCTGAGCGTCGTGTGTTCACGGTCCATCCACGGTGTGGCTGTGTCAGGGCTGCACCCTTTTCACGGCTGCGTCGTATTTCAGTGTGTGGTGGACACGTTGTGTGGATCCATTCGTCCACTGATGGGCGTTTGTTTCCACCTTCGACTCGTGAGTCACGCTGCTGTGAACATCTGTGTACAAGTTTCTGTGTGGACATACGTTTTCATTTCTCTTGGGTGGACTCCCAGGAGTGGAATTGCTAAGTCAGATGGTAATTGTATTACCATCTTACAAAAGTGACGAAGGCAGTAAAACCCATCGTTTCAACTCTGTTTAGATCACGGATGTGAACAAGAGAGTGAAATGTACAATGCTGGAGGTGACGGTTGTGCTAGTGGATGAGAGAAGCATTTCAATCAAGGAAAATTATCTTCAAAACTTAAGTCCAGCATGGGTTAAAGGGCACACAAATTTCCAGAAAGAATGGGCTGCTTAAATGAATCCTATGCTCCATCCTGAGAGCACTTGCACCCCAGGATTCTAAGAGACCTTGTAGGCGTGATTGTGAGGTGACTTGGGGTAATCAGAGAATCGAAGAGGCCCTGAGATAAGTCAGGAGACGTTTACCTTTTTTTTTTTTGTGAGGAGATCAGCCCTGCGCTAACATCTGCCGACCCTCCTCTTTTTTTACTGAGGAAGACTGGCCCTGGGCTAACATCCGTGCCCGTCTTCCTCTACTTTTTTGAGGAACCTCCGGACTGTTTCCACAGCGGCCGCACCGTTTCCCATTCCCACCAGCAACGTACGAGTTGCCGATTTCTCTGCATCCTCGCCAACACTTGTCATTCTCTGTCCTTTCCAGGCTGGCCGTCCTAGTGTGGGTGAGCCGTATCTCAGTGGTTTTGATTTGCGTTTCCCTGATGACGAACATGTGGACCATCTTTTCATGTCTTTCTTGGCCATTTGTCTACTTTGGAGAAACGTCTATTCAAGTCCTTTGCCCACTTTTTAATTGGGCCGTTTGTGTTTTATTATGGAGTTGTAAGAGCCCCATGTTTTTGGCATGGCGCTGTCTTGTAAAGAGCACATTGCTCTTTCTGGACTGTTCCGTGAGTTCCCTCATGGGGGCTCTCCCTTGGTCCTCCTCCCCCCATTTCCAGAAAACCAGAAGGTTGGCCCAGGGCTGGCGTTTAGTCAAATTCCTATTTTATTCCTATTTTATTTCTTAAATATGTGCAGATAGAATTTTTATTTGCCCTCCTTCAAAAAGCATGTCACGGGTTATGGAGTGTTGGGATTATAAACCATTTTAATTTTCTTCTTTAAATTTACTTACTAAAAGCTTTCATTTCAAAAGGCAGAAATATAAGACAAGAAAAAAATCTCTCAGCCCGCCGCTGAGCCGAATCTGGATGGCGGTGGTGGTTGGAGCGAAGCCGTCTGGCCAGCGTGTGTGCACAGAACACTCTCCCTGCTGTCTTGTCATCTGCTGTCCCATCTCCGTGTCGTGGCTATGATGTGAGAGCTCGTGTGCACAGGGCCCTGGGGCTGCCCAGCCCTGCCCGGGACAGCTGGTCTTGGGGAGGAGACAGGCGTGCCCCTCGGTGCCATCTGCCACCTATGGTGCTTGGCGGGTGGGTGGATGGGTGGTGGGCAGGCTCCACTCGAGGGGACACAGCTCATCTCGAGGAGCTCCAAGGGGCCTGTGTCCCCGTGCCCTGTAGGCCACACATGAGCCAGCCGGGAGAAGCAGCAGCCAGCTGGCCAGGACCGGCCGAGCCGAAGATGAGAGCTGTGGGTGCACGTGGGTCCTGCGCCTGTGACCCACCAGGGCGGGAGACTCAGGCGGTCATGGCAGAGCCTGGCTGGGCGTCCGACCCTGTCACCTACCTGCCGTGGGGCCTGGGCACGTGGCTTCCCCGTGTGGGCCCCGTGGCCTCCTGAGTGAACTGGGAAAGACGGGGTTCCTGTGCGGAGTGGACGAGTCTCCACGTAAAACACATAGGACAGGCCAGGGGCCTGTTATGTGTGATGTATCCTCTGTGATGTCGAAGTTTGCCAGAGTATTGGGGTCGGGGTGTGCCCCAGGCTGTGAGCCCCCCAGGACAGACTCGCTGTCTGTGCACCGCCGTGCATCGGGGCCCTGAGTGAGCCCCCTGTGGCTGAGTCCGGGCTGGAGGGGAGAGGGCAAGTGGGCGGGGGCTCCGGTGGGGTGGTGGGTGGGGAATCAGGTGCCGGGCCCTGGCCACAGGTGGGGGGACCTGGCTGGGCCGGCGTGATGGTCCCAGTGAGCAGCCTCCAGGGTGGTCAGTGCCTGCTGCTCCAGAGTGGGGTTTGTGACAACCCTCCCCTTCATAGACCCCTGTTCCATGGTGGTTCCCTGTGACCCGGCCCAGAGCTGTCGTCACAGGCTGTCACGGGCACGCGTGGCCCCCCCGCAAGGAGAAGCCTCGAGACTCGCTGTGCTCATGGGATAGAGGGCTGGGGATGCAGCAGTGACCCTCATGGGTCAGGACCCTTGGGGACCGTTACCCGCAGTCCAGCCGGGAGCGTGACTGTCAGAGCGGGGCCTTAGCTGCTGTCTCCCTGCCCCAGCCTCGTGCACCCCGGGGATGAGATGGGGTGTCGGGGGCGGGGCCTGGGATGGGCCCAGGGAGCTGCGGGCCTCAGCGGTGATTCCTGGGCACGTGCTGCCCTCTAGTGACCGCTGGGAGGAGCGCACCTGGGGAGTGGGGTCCGCGTCTTGGCAACACGGAAGCCCTCGCGGACTGGCGGGCTCCTGCCTGTCTTGCTCATCGCCCAGCTCACTCTGGGGGTGGGGGGTGGACTTGGTTAACTGTCCTGCAGGTTCTGGGGTCCGTGTGCTCTTGGGTGCCCTCGTTTTCCAAATCCTGGATTGAGTCTGGTGTTTCGACCCCGAGTTTGGAGAATTTAATCTGCCAGTGGGGACCCTTCCCCGGAGTCTGTCACCCAGCCCCTTCCTGCTTGGGGTGGGCCACCAGCCGCCCCGCTGGGTCCCCTTAACTCCCGGGATGGAGGAGGCGGTTCCAGCCTGCGCGTCCTCACCGAGAGGAGCCCCGGTCCCCATGTTGTCTCCAGGTGGCAGCCGAGAGTCATGGGGTGAGCAGACTCAGCCATGCCGTCCCCTCTGTGCCGAAACACCCCGGCCTGGTTATAACCGGGGCGACCCGGAGCTTCTCTGATCTCGGCGAACGAGCCGTGCTGGCTGGGCTTTGTTCTGGTTCCGGCTTCCCGCCTTGGCCTACCCGTGGGTCCCTGGGCTGGGTTCCGCTGACAGCAGCCAGGCTGGTCCTGGAGGGACACTTGGTGCTCATGATGGGCCTGCCCGGAGCAGGGGTCCCCTGCCCTCGGGGTCGCACCGCGGGAGAGCCTCACTCGCCTCCAGAGCCGCCACGTGCTGCTGCCATGCAGGTGTCCAGCTCAGGGTGGATGCGCTCATCTGACGCTGACGCCAGCGACCTGGCCGAGTCCCTGCTAAGGAAGCTTCTATTTCCGAGGCCCTGGTTTAAAATTAGCGCTTGGGCTTCCAGTGTCGCGTTGGCTCAGAACTAGGACGCTGCTGGCTTTAATTAGCTGAAGTCATGTCATCCTTTGTGCCAGGCAGAGTGATGAAGGGGCTCCCGGTCCCCTCCCTTGCCCCGGCTCAGCTGCGCGGCCCGCAGCCCTGGTCTTCTGGGGCTGCGGGCTTTCTAGCGTGTTCTGGAGAGGAGAACCGGCATGGTGACGGGGCTGACAGGCTCACGCTCTCTTGTCTCCCCTCGCAGGTGTGGCGGTCCCCCGGCTGCAGCCATGGGGTCTGAGGACCACGGGGCCCAGAACCCCAGTTGTAAGATCATGACGTTCCGGCCAACCATGGAAGAATTTAAGGACTTCAACAAATACGTGGCCTACATCGAGTCCCAGGGAGCCCACCGGGCGGGCCTGGCCAAGGTGGGTGACGTCCTGGTGCCCGTGCAGCGTCTCACAGCCTCCGCCCCACACATGTCCTGGGGCCCCGGGTCCCAGTGCGGCCGTGGCCTAAGGCTGCGTGTCCCCTGTCAAGTTGTTCATTGAGCCACTGTGACCTCGTTTATCAGCAAACGTGATGGAGTTCTTCCTCTGTGCCAGGCGCTGGTCTGGGCACTGAATTCAGCAGTGACTCGCACCACCCTGTCTCTGTGGGAGCTGGCCAGCTGGGGCGGGGACACAGAGTCTCAGGGGACAGCGGGCGCAGTGTGGCCGCGAGTCCCACCCACCTGGTGGAGAAGGGTGTCAGCGTCTCCCCGTTAAACAGCTGTTGTTTTGAGACGCAGTGCACGTGTGAGGCAGGTTCAGATGGCCCGCGGGGCAGAGTGACGTCCCCCCCAGCTCCTCTCCCTGGAAGCGCCTTGCCAGTTGCCTGTCTCTTTCTGCGGCCCGATCTGCACACGTGTGAGGACAGACAGACAGAGAAGCACTCCCTGTGCTGCTTTTGAACATAAACGGCCGCCTACACCCTTCTGCACATGTAACAGATCTGGAAGATGGAGGCTGTGTTTCTCCGTGTTCACGTGGACCCGTGTGTGCGGCCCTGCTCGCCGGAGAATCTGGAAGATTCATCATCTGTTTTGGGTTCTCCTGGTTGCTTCCTGTGTGACAGTCACTTTATCTCGATACCTAGTTCTCTGTTTCTTAACCCGGGGCTTGGTAACCGTTGTCTACAAGGAGCCAGATAGTAAGTGTTTTCAGCTTTGCAGGTCGGGCGGTCTCTGTCGCCACCTCTCAGGTCCGCCACCGTAGACAGTCCTTAAACCAAGGGCGCGCTGTGCGCCAATAAAACTTTATTTATGGACCTTGAAATGTGAGTTTCATAGAACTTGCACTTGTCCCGAAATTTGCTGCTGCTTTTGTGATTTTTTCCCCCAGCCATTTAAAATCGAAAAAACCCAACAAAACGTTCTTCGCTCGCAGGCTGTACAAAAGCGGGCGGTGGGCGGATTGGGGCTGGGTTTGCTGCGCCCTGAGCCGGCGACGGCCCCCTCTGGTGCCGGGAGGAGAAGAGGGTCCCGCCTCCCTCCCCCGCCTGGCGTGGTTGGATTTGTTCCTGAAGTCTTTCCTCCCTGGTTACATCCCTGCCTTCCGTCTCGGCCGTGGGGATCCCGAGAGCAGTGGGCTTGCGGCATCTTTTTCCTCTCTCTCCCCTCTTGGGTTTTGTTCCCTGCACCCTGTGACAGCGCAGACGTGACAGAACGTTTCACCCGGGCGGGCGCCATCGCCGCCCCATCCTCTCAGCTTCAGTTCTCCCTGTGAAGGGCTCTCTGCCCAGTCTCATTCGGCTGAGGTTGGGCATCTCGAGGAAGGCTCTGGAAGCCTGGGCTTCCCGCGGGTTCTGAAGGTCTGTGTGCGGCTTCTCTGCCCGCTGCCCGTCGGCTGTGTCCGCTGTCAGGTGACACTTCGGGCAGGCCCCCAGTCGTGGGGAGACTCAGGCCCGCGAGTCCGGGGCCATGGGCGCTGGGGCCCTTCCTTTATCTGGGAACGTCGCTCGCCTTTGGCCTCATCACGGCCCTGCCTGCTCGTTTCCCAGGACGCAGCCCCCGCCTGCTTTCAGACTCAAGTCGCCCTTCCTGCCGGGAGGGTGGTAGCGAGTGAGTCTCGTGGGCTGCTCTGCCGGGGGCACCTGTACATCCACCCCGTCGTTTCTGTTGCTCTCGTCTCCTCTCCGGGTTCCCGGCGGGCCCTTGGCCCCGGCGTTTCCAGCACCTTCTGTCCGTGGAGCCTCCTGAGATCTGGTCTCTCCCACGTCTTCGCGTTCCCTCTGCTCCTTCCCTCGTCTCCTTGGAGCTTTAAGCTTTCAATTCCAGTGGACCAGTTTCTCCCTAACTTCTTTGGGTCAACGGGAAACCGTGTGGACGCGATCTCTCTGTGAGGAGGGTGTTTTCCTCTGCCCTTTGCTCCATACGCCTTCTCAGGCTTCTCAAGTGTGTTTCATTTGTCTCTGGCTGGCAGTCGCCTTTGGATGGAAACTTCTTTCTGAAGGCGGCCGAGGGGGCAGCCAGTAGGGGGTAGACACAGGGCTTCTGTGTGCTCGAGGGGGCGGGGAAGCGGCCCCCACAGTCGCTGAGGGATCCTGGCGGTGACAGTCACGCTGACAAACACGTGCGCACACAGCCGTCTCGCAGGATGTGGTGCCAGTGCTTCCAGTCGCCCCTCCGCTCTGTGGGGACAGGTGGGGACGGGGAGGCATGTGCCCTGGCACCCCCCGCTCTCAGACGGCAGCCTCGGCCTCGGGGCTGCAGCCTCCTCGGAGAAGGGACCCAGTGTCTTGCTGGCCTGAGTGAGCTCTGCGGACGGGAGCGTCCCCCCACCCTGGTTTATCAGCCTTGACCGCCCGTGTGTGTGTGTTGGCGGGTTCTCTCTTTCATCAAAGCTGATCTGGTCCCCCCAAAGGGCCTGGTGGAGGTGGGTGGGGTGGGCACTCAGCAGGTGCAGCCAGAGCGGGGCCCGGAGCCGGAGGTGGGCCACCCTGGGGCTATGCAGTGGCCGTCGTGCTCCTCGGCTACTCTGCGCCTGCCCTGGGGGCCGCTGCCTAGCTGTGTCCCTGTCCCCAGAGCAGGGCTGGCCCTCTCAGGCCCCTGGGGCAGCGCCGGGGCGGGAGGGCCCCAGTGAGGCAGCGTGGGGCCCTGTGGGGGGTCAGGGTGCTTCTGTGCCCTTCCCGGTGCTCGGGTGTGTCCTGAGTCGGTCTCTGCAGCCGGACAGCACCCGGCTCCTCTGAGCGCCAGGCTGGCCACCTGCAGAGTGGCTTTGGGACGAGGCATTTGGGGGGCAGAGGCTGGCCCCTCACTCCTGCCCTCTGGCGAGTCCCCACACGTTTGGCCCCTGCTGCCCGGACGCTGCCAGCTTTGCCCACCTGGCGCCACCTCCTTCACTTGGGTGTGGCCTGCCCGTCTCTCCCGGCCCGGGCGAGGTCGCCCCCAGGAGCGTCGAGGGACGGTCCTCAGGGCCGCGGAGGGCGCGTCCGCCCTGGCGCTCGTCTGGGGGCGGACAGTGTGGGAGGCACAGGTCTGCTCATCTCACTGCCACCTGGGCTCGGGGGTGGACTGCGTCTGCTGGCCCTGGAGGGTGAGGCCTGTCCCTCGGGGGACACCTGGGGGCAGACGGGGTCCGTCCCGGTCCCCGGCTCTTTCCCGCAGAGGAGCTTCAGGCTTTTCTGTGAAGAGGAGACGTCGCGTGTGTCCAGAAGCGGCCGGGGTCGCGGAGCCTTCGTCCCAGAAGCTCTTCTGTGCGAGAAGGTCGCGCGTCCCCGCGGCGCAGGCCCTTTTATTTTTACTTTTTGCATTTCCAGCCTTGAGTGTTTTCTTTTATCACCTGGCTCTTCAGATTTCTCGCTTGAAGTTGAAGGAGACTCTCGGCCGGCAGGCTGACCCCGGGGCCCTGCAGTCACACGGCCTCGCCCCAGACACAGGCACCCGAGTGCCTGTGGCACCGTGGCCGCAGTTGACACAGACGGGAGAGGAGATGTCCCCAGAGAGAGGCTTGACTGAACAGTCGCGTTCTCCAGGAAGTGGCTTGTCCCGTTTAACTCTAAATTAGGGTCCCCCCCAGCACTGCTGACATCAGGGCAGGTCCTTCTCTGGGGGGCGTCTGGGCGCTGTGGGGGGCTGAGCAGCATCCCTGCCCCACCCACGCGATGCCAGGAGCACCCCCAGTGTGACAGCCACAGACGTCCCCAGATGTGGCCCTGTGCCCTGGGGGCAGGATGCCCCTGTGAGACCCCTGCCTTCCCCTCGTTGCCGTGTTGTTTCTGTGTGTGTATTTTGTGAAGAGGCCTCGCAGTGCGGGCTGGACACAGCCCCGTCCTCTCGTCAACAGGCAACTGGAGAAAAGCGTTTCTCTTGCCAAGCACATTTTCTCCCACCGACGTGACAGCGCATCCTTGGGGTGGTGAATGGGTCTCAGCCGTCTGGAAGCTGGGAAAACTCGGGCATCAGCACGGTGATCTCCCTCACCAGCCGAGCAGGGCGAGGGCTCAGCCTCCCCCGGGTTCCCGGCCGATGCCCTGAAAACGGGTTGGTTTAGTTCCGTTTCCCAAAGCTGTTGGGCGGCCTAGAAGGAGATTGCGGTTCACAAACACCCGCCCTGGGCGGGGAGGGACCAGCCCGTGCTGGCCGGTGGGGCCCGCGGCCCAGCCCAGAGGTCAGCGCCCACCGGAGGAGAGGGAACGAGGAGGCGGAGGGCCGGAGGGGCTTCCTGAGCCCCAGCCAGCTGAGCACGGCGTCCGCGAGGGGCCTGCTCTCTCCTGGCCCAGACCCAGCACCCCTCTTCCCCGGGCGGAGGGACGCCAAGCCCTTCCTGCCGGCCCTGAGTGTCCCCTCCTGGAGAGGGGTGGGGAGGGGCAGCGAGCTGCCACCCGTCGGGTCCGGGCGCAGAGGCCGCCTGCTGGTGGGGGTGGGCGGCAGTGACATGGCCTTGGCTCAGAGGTGACCTTCTCAGGTCGCCGCCCACCTGGAGTTGTCACCCTCCCCCACCCTTCTCCATTCTTTCTCCGTAGTCCTTAGGCCTGTGACCTTCCTGCAGACTCCCTCAGGTCTAACCTGAATCCAGCATCTGCCTTCTCCGGCAGCGTCAGTCCCGCCAGGGCCGCGCGCTCTGTTTTCCGCCGTCTCCCCGGCACCTAGAGCTGCGACTGCCCTGGGAGGTGGCCGTGGGGCGGGGTTCCTAGCGTGAGTGTCGCCCTGTCCCTCCCGGCTCTGCTCGCGGGGCTGTCCGCCTGGTCCTCAGCGGGCCCGCAGTGCCGGCGTCCACAGCCGGAGGGCGCTGCGGCAGAGCGCCTGTGACAAAGCCCGCGTGTGCCAGTGCGAGGGTCCACCCTTGGGCAGGGGCACACATGCGCCACCCACCAGGTTGCTCCCTTTCTGATGGTGCAGAGATGTATGGGGTCGGCCCGGCCGGCTGTAGGGCCTGCGGGCCGCTTGCGCAAAGGCGCACCTAGCCCAGTGGGTGGCCCCGTGTGGTGGGCCTCGGCGTGACCCTGGGACCCTCCCTGGGTTCCTGAGAGGGGCAGCGCATTGGCTGTGCCCCTGCCCGCTGCCCGGTCCCGAGCGCTGTGCCTGCCTGGAGGCCCCGCTGACCCCCCTCTCGGTCTCACAGATCATCCCCCCGAAGGAGTGGCGGCCGCGGCAGACGTACGACGACATCGACGACGTGGTCATCCCCGCCCCCATCCAGCAGGTGGTGACCGGCCAGTCGGGCCTCTTCACGCAGTACAACATCCAGAAGAAGGCCATGACGGTGGGCGAGTACCGCCGCCTGGCCAACAGTGAGAAGTACGTGCTGGCTGCGGGGGGGTGTGGGGGGCGCGGGGGGGGGGCCCATCCTGGCTCTGTGCCCTGCACCTTGGAGGCCTCTGTGTCCCTGACATGGGGCCCTCGGTGCCCCCGGCTCTGCGAAGCACCGTCCTCCAGGGCCCCGTGGGGGGAGACAGTGGGGCGCAGGCAGCCCCACACAGTGCGTGTGGCCTGCTCTCTGGGTGCTGGTGGGACTTGGCACCCCTGTGCTCCAGGGGTGAGATCCAGACACTCACCCGGCCTGGGGCCACGCCGTCCACCTCATGCTGCCCGCGGCACTGACTGCCACTTGGGGCTCACCCTGGTCCCCGTCCCTGGAGTGCTGCCTACCCCCCCATGACGTCTTGGTTCTGATGGCACCTCCTCAGAGCGGGCTCCTGACACCTCTTCCCGCGTGCTGCTTCCTGGATGTGGCACAGATGGGCACACTCATGCATACTCCCATGTGCTCATGGGTGCATTCATGGATCACCCACACACTCGTGGGCACTGACGGCGCGGACGCCACCTCTGTTTACTTCTCCCTGTCCTGTGTTGCTCCAGCCTCCCTGGCTCTCTGGTACTGTTGGTGTGTTCCCAGCAGGCTCTGCTCTCACACACACGTGTCCCCTGAGGGCAGGGCCTTGTCTGCGCTGTCACACGCTGTCCCAGACCCTGTGTCTCCCCACCTACTCCCGTGCCCCTGCCGTGGGTCCTCTCTTGAGGCTCGGATGGCAGACGAGCTGGGACGCGTGGCACATTCCAGGCCGCTGCCCGCCCGTCCTGTCCACACTTGCCCCTGGAGTGGATGCCCTCCACCTCTGCCCGGCCCACGTCCATGTGCCCCAGGGACAGCGGCGGGGACAGCGGCAGTCTGAGCCGGCCCCTCGCGCGGTGTGTCCCACGAGCGCTCCGCACCTCCGGGCCGCGAGCATGGGGCGCGCGCTCTGCGCCGCGGCCCACCGTGTGCCGTCTGCCCGCAGGTACTGCACGCCGCGGCACCAGGACTTCGACGACCTGGAGCGCAAGTACTGGAAGAACCTGACCTTTGTCTCGCCCATCTACGGGGCCGACATCAGCGGCTCCCTGTACGACGACGTGAGTTCCGGGCCCGCGGCGGCCCCGGCTGGGTCTGGGGAGACGGGGGGGGCTCGGCGTCCTGGTGAACAGCGGGCGGGGTGCGGGATGGGCTTCGTCCTGAAGACGGGGTTAACGTGACGTGGAGAGCTCGGCCGGGCTTCCTGCTTGTGCTCTAGTTGCAGCTGCGCCGGGTCTGGGGGAATCCCGGAGAAGACCAGTGGTTTCTAGGTGCAGGATCTTTCCCACCAAAGGGCAGAGCCCTGCCTGCCCGGGGCACCCTGTCCACTCCGCAGCCGCCCTCCGCAGCCCCGTCACGGAGCCGTCCTGAGGGGTGCTGTCGGGCCTGTCGCTCCTTCTCCCGGGGCCTCCTGCATTCGTGGTTACTCGAGGACGTTTCTCCCCAAGTTCCTGTCACTCCACCTTCCTGGAAACCTGGGAGCCGAGCTCTCAGCTGGTCAGGCTGCCGCTGGGTTCACCACGTCTGGTCCCCGTGCGGGGCACCCGGGGCGGCAGAGGGGCCTCTGCTCCTTGGTCCCCGGGCCTGTCCCAGGGCGTCGCCCAGACGCAGACGCCCCGGAGAGCAGCTGGGGCGGAGCAGGGGGAGGTTTGAGGGGCACTTGTAGGTTTTAGGGGCCAGTTAATTAACATTTGTGGGGGCTCTGATAACCCTGGGATGGATCTTCTGGGGTGAATTTCAGAGTCGCTAGCCTAACTCTCTCCTGGGTGTGCTCTGCGCGGGGCACCCTGGGCTAACATCCGGCCCCTCCACTCCCCGGGGAGGCCCCTCTGCCCCCACAGTGCCCCCCTCTCCCGCGTTGTCCCTCTGAAGGTCATCTCTTACCAGAACACTCTCTTCGTACACCCAGCCTGTGCTCCTGGGACAGCCACCAGGGCTCCCCTGGCCCGGGTCTCGGGGAATGAGGCCCCTCCTGAGAGGGGTCGGGCCCTCCGGGACGCCCAGAAGAGGAGCCGTGAGAACAGGGGGTGGCTTGTGTTCCCCAAATGTGTTGGAAAGACGTGGCCACCGCGGGGGGCCCAGCAGGAGTTGCCAGCCAGCATTTGAGTCGCCCAGCCTGGCGGAGCCCATCGACCAAGGGCTGGCTCTGCCTTGTGGCCGGTTTGGTCCTCTCGAGCGGCCCTGAGAGCGTTAGTTTGTTATGTGGAAGATAGAGGCCAGGCTCGAAGTGAGCTCGCCCGAGAACCCGAGGGAGACGCCCTCGCCCCTGGAGGTCAGGAACCGAGTTTGCCCTGGGCCCTGCTTCCTCCTCCCTGGGCCTCGGTTTCCCCATCAGTAAAATGGGTGCGCTGGGTGCACGGCAGTCCTCAGGCGAGGGTGTCCTGGCCCAGGAGGCTCGGTTTCTCCACGAGACCCCGAGCTTGTCCACTTGGTCTCGACCCCAAGCGATGGCCTGCTTGCTGAGGCCGTGCAGCCAGGCCTTGTCTCCTGGGAGCCAAGATGCACCCCCTCCGGCACGGGGAGGTCGGGGCCCCGGAGGCCCCCGTTGGCGCATGCTGCGGCCTGGCTGCACATGTTTAACACGCCCACTGAGACGGCCGCGAGTCCCAACACTCCGGCCCCGGCTCCCCTCGGCTCGCGGGGCTCGCCATCTGCGGCCCTGCTCCTCCCGGAGGCTGGGAGCGGCCGCCCTGTTTATCGGGAGCCTTGGTCACAGAAGTGTATTTTGGTGCCACGAGCCAGCTCGCCCTGGGCCGTGCAGAAGTCCCGGTGGCAGGTTGACGGGCCGGTGGGGCTGTGTCCCCTGGGGTTCCCAGGGCCTGGCCACCTGGCTGGTGGCTTCTGGTCCTGGCGCTGCCTCTGGGCGTGGGCCCTGCCACTGTCCCCGCGTCTCTGCTTGTGCCAGGGCCTCCCGGCCCAGCGAGGGGCCAGCCCCCCGTCCCATGTCAGGCCGCAGAGGCCCGGACCTCCGGCTCCTCTGGTTTCATGCCTGCTCGTGGCTTCTCCTGGAGCCGCTGGGGCAGGAGCACGGCGGGGGGTGTCCCTCGCGTCGTCTGATCCTGAGAACACGGAGCGATTCCTTGGGCCTCCGCAGCCTGGGCCTCTGTGCTGCAGACGCCACCCTTCCCATTTAGATGGTCAGTCCCTGCAGCGTCCAGATTCTTCTCCCCACTTCAGGTGCGGACGCTGCGTCTTAGCGGCTGGGAGCCTCACCCCTTCCCGCCCTCTGTGTCCAGTCCCGCTCTGGCGTCGGGATCCAGGCCGCCTGGTGGGTGGCCCTAGCCTGTGTGCCCTGTGGTCCTGGCCACCTGCACTCCTGCCTCGGCCGCGGTTTGGACGCAGCAATTTGATTTCGGGGCTCTGTGGCCCCTCCTGTCAGCCGGGCCCCAGCCTGCAGCCCTGCTACCCGGTTGATGAGTCGTGACTCGTAGGAAGGGGATTGGACGCCGACAGCTGACTGGAGGGCAGAGCTGAAGGTCACGTGCTCTGTAGATGTGTGTGGATGCCTGCTTGTCACGGGATCCATTCCTGTCCACACAGAGATGTAGGAAGTCAGTGCTGGGTGGGTCGTATGTGTGTTGATCATCTGGTTTACTATTTCTTTTTTCTTTTTTTTGCTGAGGAAGATTGGCGCTGAGCTAACATCTGTGCCAGTCTTCCTCTATTTTGTGTGTGGGACGCTACCTCAGCATGGCTTGATGAGCGGTGCGTAGGTCTGCACCTGGGATCCGAACCCACAAACCTGGACCACCAAAGCAGAGTGCACTGAGCTCAACCACTATGCCATGGGGCTGGCCCCTTTTTAAAAATTTTTAAGTTTATTTATTTATTATTTTTGCTGAGGAAGATTGGCCCTGAGCTAACATCTGTTGCTAATCCTCCTCTGTTTTTTTGTTTATTGTTGAGGAAGATTGTTGCTGAGCCAACACTCGTGCCCATCTTCCTCTATTTTGTATGTGGGTCACCTCCACAGCATGGTTTGATGAGTCCCGCGTCGGTCTGGGCCCAGGATGTGAACCTGCAAACCCCAGGCCGCAAAAGTGGAATGTGTGAACTTAACCACTATGCACCAGGCCGGCCCCCTCTTTTAAAAATTTTTTAAAGCGTTACTGAGATACCATTCATGCACCGAGCAGTTCACCCATTTAAGGCATATAATTCAATGGTTTTTAGTGTATTCACAGAGTTATGCAGCCATCACCACAGTCAGTTTTAGAACATTTTCATTACCCAAAAAACCAACCCAGAACCTGTTAGCAGTCTCTCCCCATCCCCTCCCCAGCCCCTGGCAACCACGAACCCACTCTCTGTCTGTGGATGTGCCTGTTCTGGACATTTCACATCAATGGACTCACACAGCATGTGCCCTTCTGTGTCTGGTTCTCTCACTGAGCGTCATGTGTTCAGGGTCCATCCCTGGTGTAGCTGTGTCAGGGCCTCACTCCTTTTCTTGGCTGTATAATATTCCACTGCATGGATGGACCATGTTGTGTGTATCCATTCTTCAGTAGACGGACATTTGAGTTGTTTCCACTTCTGGCCGTTGTGAATCATGCTGCTGTGGACATGTGTGTACAAGTCTTTGTGTAGACACGTGCTTTCATTTCTCTTGGGTAGACACCTCAGTGGAATTGTGAGTCACATGGTAGCTCTGTGTTTAAATTTTGGGGAACTGCCAGATTGCTTGTTTCCACAGCAGCTGCACCATTTTACATCCTCACCAGCCGTGTGTGACGGTTCTGGGGTCTCCACATCCTCGCCTACACTTGTTCTTCTCTGCCTTTCTGCTTCTAGCCGTCCTAGTGGGTGTGGACCAGCGTCTCATCATGGTTTTGATATACGTTTTCCTGGTGACGTGTGATGTGGATCATCTTTTGACGTGCTCGTTTGCCATCTGTGTATCTTCTTTGATGACACGTCTGTTCAGATGTTTGGCCTATTCTGTAAACAGGTTGTTTGCTTTCTTATTGTTGGGTTTTAAGAGTTCTTTGAATATTTTGGCCAACAGTCCTTTATCAGATGTGTTTTTTGTGAAGATTTTTTCCTAGTCTATATCTTGTCTTCTCATTCTCTTGAGGACTCTGCATTGTTGTTTTTAAATAAAAATTCAGAAGTTGGAGCCTGGTCCAGTGGGAGCCTCTGGGTTTGTTCTCGTGTGCTGCCTGCGGTCGGTTGTGGCGATGGCCCCGTGCAGGCTCCGTGGGCCGAGGCCGAGATCTGTGAGCGACACCTGCCATAGGTTCCAGAAGAGGATTCGGGGCTTCGGGGCCTTACGTTTGCCGTGTCTGACCTAGTGCAGCAATCTCCTTCTACAGATGGGGAAACTGAGGCGCAGAGCAGAGAAACCACTTACCCTGTCACAGGATGAATTATTGCCCCGCTCAGACTAGGCCCTGAATCCCCCCCGTAGCCGTGTTGTGGACGTGTGGGCTGGACAGTGTGGTGAATCGGACCCAGCGTTAGGGAGGTGACGTGTTTCTGGTGCCCCCCGACCTTGGGCTTCTCATCCTCATAATGAGGGGTCTGCTTGCTGCCCCCACACTGTGCTCTGGTCTCCTGCCAGGGCTCGCCTTCCAGAGACCACCTGCTGGTCCTGCCAGGTCAAGGGCCTGGATGTGCACGGGCGGGGTGGCGCCGGGTGGCTCTGGGCCGAGAGAACGCTGATGTTCACCCTCATCTCAGCAGGCTTGGAGGGTTCTCCAGGGCCTGGAGTTAACTGACGCGTATTTCACAAGCTCTTGTGACGTGACCGGGTTTGTTTGCTGGTGGCATTAGGGGTGGATGGGTCTGGCGGGTGGGGATTCCAGCCTTGTTTGCCTGGTTCTGAGGGCCGTCCCCGTGTCCTCTGTGGGAAGGTGCTGGGCTGGCTCCGCTCGGCGATCGTCTTCCTCCTTCCGTGTCATCGACCACGAGGCATGTTCATTACCCACAACCAAACTGTGGCCTCCGCAGCGTGGCCTCACCGCCCGCGATTAACTCACAGCTCAGCGTGGAATCCAGAGGCGGCCCTGCTGAGGCCCGTGGGCGGGGGGCGTCTGCAGGGTGTGAGCCGCCCCGGGTGGGTTTCAGGCGCGGGGGGGTGGTGAGGCCCCGAAGTGGGCAGGCTCAGCGCTGGCCACCGGCCTTCCCGTCTTCCCACCAGCGTCTGGGGGTGGCCAGGTGGGGTGCCCGGGCCGGCCGGCCCCTGACCGTGTGCTGGGCGCCCTGCAGGACGTGGCCCAGTGGAACATCGGGAACCTGCGGACCATCCTGGACATGGTGGAGCGGGAGTGTGGCACCATCATCGAGGGCGTCAACACCCCCTACCTGTACTTCGGCATGTGGAAGACCACCTTCGCCTGGCACACGGAGGACATGGACCTCTACAGCATCAACTACCTGCACTTCGGGGAGCCCAAGTCCTGGTGAGTGTCGGCCGGCGGGGCCGCGGGGAGGGGCCGGGTCGGCTCGTCTGGGCACACGGGTGGGGGCGCCTTCTGAGTGGCTCCGGGACGTGGCTGGGCTCTGGCCTGGCTGTCGGGAGGGGCTGGATTCAGAGGCAGCCTTGGTGTACCCACGAGGTTTGGGGGTGAGGGGATGCATGCCCCCCAGAAATGAGCTTCCCAACCCCCAGAGCTGTGGTTTCCCCAGAGAGCCTCCGCCTGTGGGGGGGCTGGCCTGGCTTCCTGCTGCGCTGCCCACAGCCGAGTCAGGTCAAGGCCGCTGTGCGGGGGGCTCCCGGGGGCTGCGGACCTGGGGGGTGGGTGGCTTTGAGCACTGAGCCCCCCTTGCCTCCCTCTGGGCCTCCAGGTTTGGGGTGGGGTTAGTGCCAGGCCCCCGCTCTCTGGGGGTCCCCCTGGTCTGCAGGTAGAGGGCTGGGGTGGGCGTGCCGGCCCTCGCTCTGTGAGCGCCTGTGTTCTGGAATCTCTGAGCTGAGACCCACCACACACCCAGCCTCTGCTGAGCACACCCAGAGCTGCCTTCTGCTCAGGCTGCCCTCGTTCTCGGTGTTTCCTGCAGAGACTTCTGGGCCCCGGGTTTGCAGCTGCCTGCCTCTCCCCCGTCCTGGAAGGTTCTGTCGCAGCTCAGAGGGGGTGGAGGGAAAGCAGGAGCCCGGGGAGCAGTCTGTGGCGCACAGGAGCTCAGCCGGTGAGCCAGCTCCTGTGTATATGGGGGCGGGGGGCCCAAGCAGACCCTGGCCAAGGCGCCCCTTGCTTGGTGTCCCAGCTGAGAGCTGACCCCTGAGCAGTGAGACTGTGCCCCCAGGCGCGGAGGGAGGGCCACCCCTACCCCTGCCAGACGCCGGGACGTCCTGGAGCCCTTTGCTGAGGGGGCGGGGCAGACTCGCTGAGTGGAGGGCCCTGAGCCAGGAGGGGGCCTGTCCTGCCTCAGCTGTGTGGTCCCCCCACCTCTGGTGTGGACAGAGGGGAGCCCCCGCCCTGCTCTCCGGCAGCGGGCCCCGCTCACACGGGTGGGGAAGCACTGGGGACGAACGTGGGGGGCTTTATTTGTCTCCCAGAGCTGCTGGAACATGACCCCGAGCCCAGGGGCTTCATGCAGCGCACATTTGTTCTCTGACAGTTCTGACGTCAGAAGTCCAAAATCAGTCCCATTGAACTAAAGTCCAGGTCCGGGCAGGGCTGTCCTCCGGAGGCTCCGGGGAGAACCGTCTCCCGCCTTTTCCGGCTTCTAGAGGCCGCGTCCTGGGCTCGGGGCCCCTTCCTCCNCACTTAACCACCAAGCCGCGGGGCCGGCCCAAGGGTGAATTTTTTGCTTCTCTGAATATTTGAATTTTTCTTCAATAAATATATATTGCTTCCTTAAAATGAAAAGAAAAAAAACCAAGCTAATTGCACTAGATAGAAAGAAAATAACATGAGGGTTTTGTAACAAATTATCATAAACTTAGTGAATTGAAACACAAATTTATTTTCTTATATTTCTAGAGGGCAGAAGTCAAAAATGAGTTTTACAGGCTATAATCCAGGTGTGGGCCGGGCTGACCCTCCGGAGTCTCCGTGGAGAACCGCCTCCTGCCTTTTCCGGCTTCTAGAGGCCGCGTCCTGGGCTCGGGGCCCCTTCCTCCCTCTGCACAGCCCGCAGCGCAGCGTCTCCCGTCTCTCTCCGCCTCTGACCCTCCTCCTCCCTCTGATGAGGACCCTGTGATGACACTGGGCCCCGGGGCTCCGTGGAGAACCCCCTCCTGCCTTTTCCGGCTTCTAGAGGCCGCGTCCTGGGCTCGGGGCCCCTTCCTGCGTCTGCACAGCCCGCAGCGCAGCGTCTCCCGTCTCTCTCCGCCTCTGACCCTCCTCCTCCTCTGATGGGGACCCTGTGGTGACCCTGGGCCCCGGGGATCCAGGGTCATCCCCATCCCAGGAGACTTAACTTAATCCCGCCTGCAAAGTCCCTTTCCCGTGTGAGGTGACACGTCCACAGGGCCCTGGACCAGGATGGGACGTCTTGGGGCTGTTGCTCCGCTGGCCCCAGGCTCTCTGGTCTGGTTGTGCTGCCTTGTGTGTTTGCTGGGGTCCCGTCACAATTCCACGGGCTTCTGTTTTCCATCCATGTCTCTCCTTCTGTGACGTTCGGTGGCTTTGCATCAGCGCTTGCTCATCGACACCTCTAGGCTGGGAGGTGTTTGCCTTTCGGGATAGATTTGGAGAGAGATGGGTGGGGTTGGTGATGACCGTTTCACAGATGCTGAGTCTCACGCCCGTGAGGTGGTCCTGAGCAGCGGGTGGTCTCTGTGTTGCCTAGGGGCTCCCCGTGATGGCAGCCCCCCGTCCCCTCCCCTCCTCTCTCCGTGGCGAGGCCAGACTGTGACTCCACGGAGGCCCAGTCCAGGCCCAGCAAAGAGGGGCCCGCGCTGTGGGCCGGAGGGTGGGAGGGCGGCGCCTGGTGGCACAGGCTGTCGGGGGTGGGCGCTCCCTGGGCCGTGCGGGCCGAGTGCCGACGGAGCTCCATGGGCTGGGCGTGCGTGCGTGCGTGTGTGCATGAATGTATATGTGTGAGTGTGTGTGTGTATGCGAGTGTGTGTGTTGGCCTGTGAGTGTATGTGTGTGAGTGTGTGTGTATGTGAGCATGTGTGTGGGCCCCGCTCGCCGGCCTGGAGGGTGCCCTGTGGGGTGGGGCGGTGGCCTGGAGGACAGCTGCCCCGTCTCCGGGTGAGTGTCCTCTAAGGCCGCTCCCGGCAGCTCCCCCGAGAGCCGCTAGGTGGCGCTCCAGCCCTTCCCCTGGCCGGCCAGCGGCTCCCCGCGCCCCGTGGACGTGTCCCCGGTTCTCCCTCCTCTTAGAGTCCTGACACGCAGGCCGTGCGCCTCCCTGAGGCCCCGGGAAGGGGCAGGAGGGTGAGGACCGCCGGGGCGGGTGGTGGGACGTCTCTACAAGGCTCCGCTCCATCCTGGTTCTGCTCAGGGTCTGCCAGCCAGAAGCATCTTAAGGGGAGAAAATCCACCTTTTCCTTGAAAACAAAAAAAGGAGAAGACAGAGAGAAGGAAGCGTTTGCTGAGTCTGGGCAGGTGCCGGCTGCAGGCAGGGTGAGCGTTCAGACGCGGCCGTGTGTGAGAACGGGTGACCTGGGACAGAGCGTGTCCTCGGGGGCGCGTCCGTGGCGGTGGCCAGGGCGCCCAGGGCAGGGCCGGTCACCGGGACGCTGACTTGGGACGTGGCGTTGGGGAGCCCAGCGAGGAGGCCCGCCGGGCCGAGAGGGGGTCCACAGAGAAGGGCTGGAAGGCGGTGGGACTGGCTTCGAGGGAGGTGACACACATAGAAGGTCGCGAGAGCTGTGTGTGGGCGGGGACCCTGGGGACGTGAGGGCAGCAGCCCCCTGGTGATGGGGCAGGACCGACGCCTGTCGCCAGTGCTCAGGGTTCTCCAGGCGCCGCCCCCTGGGGACAGCCCCTCTGCCCCTGCTGCCCCACACTGCACTCGTGTCCCCTGGTGTCCACCCCTTCCCCACAGCCCGGTTCCCGAGAGCGCTGGGGCAGCAGTCAGCAGGGCCGGCGCTGGACACAGCGGCATTTCCTCTGAGGGAAGAACATTCCGGAAGGCACCTTGACCTTGGTCTTGGTTTCTGGTCCTGGAGGGGGTGGGATTGTGTGACCGAGTGTGGCCGTGGGAAGGGGCTTCCCAGTCGTCGTGCTGGGCGCCCTGCCCGCTCTCTCCCCAGGACCGGGTGGGGCCCCAGATGTGGGCACAGCACCCCACACCCGTCCTACAGAGCAGGGATTGGACAGGCGACCACACATTAACATGTGTGCCTTCCCGCCAGACCGTGGACCCCGTGAGGGCAGGCCCCCCGGCCCCAGCAGGGCCTGGCACAGAGATGGCTCAGTGACCGTCAGGAGACCTGGGTGCTGGGACACGCTGACCTTTAACCTCTCCGGCCCCAGTGCGCTGAGGTTTATGTCGTGTGGAGTCCTCCAGGCCGTGCTCCCTCTTGGGGCCAACAGGGACACCAGCCCGCAGGGGGCGGTGAGGTGCGCTCGTGTCCCTGGGCTCAGCGCCCCTTGGGAGCAGGTGCCCCCCCACCGGGGGGAGGGGCCGCTCTCGGGAGATGGGCTCCCACGTCTGTGTCTCTCGTCATACGGCTCCTCCTGCCTTGGCGGTGGCTTAATTGCAACCATTCTGGAGTATTTTGGTAGCACTCTTTTTTAAGCATCGAGGCACTCAGGTTTACAGCGTTTTATGAAGCCCTTCTGGGTCTGTCGCTTCTGGGTAGTGTGATTTGTGTGTCCGAGTGACGCGAGCAGCCTGGCGTCGATGATGGCATGGAGTCGTCTGGAAAGGCGGCGTGATCTGTGCTCTTGGGCAGCCAGGCTGAGAGCGTCTGAAGCGTCTGAGTGCTTCAGATCCCTCCTGAGACGGGGTTTAAAATAGACCCGGCACTCGCAGCCTGCCCGCGGCCGGCCTGCCCACGGCTGGCCTTCCCACGGCCCAGTGGTCAGCGAGGCCACGAGGGCGGGTGGGAGGGGATGTGGGGGTGAGGTGGGGGGGCACAGGCGTGGGCTCTTGTGCAGGGCAGTGCCTGGGTGGTGGGGCAGCCTGGGGGCCTGGCGTGCAGAGGGCCATGCCCCCTCGACCCTGCCGTCCTGGGCCGGACGCCTGCCCCCGAGCAGGGCCCTCCTAGATCCTGCAGGTGGGGGTGGCTTAGCGGAGGTGACATCCCCACAGCCCGTCCCAGAGCCGCTCTTCGGCCATCTGCCACCGGGTTCCGCCCCTGTGGTCCCAGGCCTCCTTAGCTCACGGGCCGGGCCGGCGGGCGGCATGTCCTCAGGAAGTGTAACCGACGTGTGTGCCACACCCACCTGTGGTGTTTCAGCTTCTCAGATGTCGCACTAAACACGGAGTGTGCAGCAGTCCCGCCCCACGTTGTGCCTTCCCTCCCGGCTTCCTGCTGCTTCCACGGGCCCAGAGGAGAGCCCGGGGTCCTGGTCAGCCCCGTCCCTCCGGGTTGAGCTGTGCATCCCGAGCAAGAGAGGAGCATGGCTGCCGTGGTTCCGGTGCTGCCCCCCGCCCCGGGAGGGTGCCCTGTGGTGTGTCCTGCCCGCCTGCAGCGGGACACTGGCTGTCGTCGGGCTGCCGAGGCCTCCCCTGGCGGCTGGCAGGTGACGGCCTGGGTGCAGGCAGGGCTGCCCGGTCGCTTGTTCTTGCCGTTCTGTTGTAGATGCTTCTGGTGGGAGAAAGCCCCTCTGGGTGAGGGCTCAGCTGAGGCCACAGCAGGTGTGCTCCAGCTGAAGGAACGGGGACGTGGAGGGTCCCTCCCCCTCCTGTCCTCCCAGACTCCCTTTGGCCCCCCGAGTTCTGTGTCTGGTGGTTTCCTCGTGGCTTCCCCGGCCCCTCCCCCCCTGGTTTCCTGGGACACATCTCCCAGTTGCAGGTGTCAGGGGGGCAGGGGAGAGGGTCTTGCTGATTGTGCTCCCGTAAAGGGCGCGAGCCCCCCAACTTGTGGAGGGTCCTGGGTGCGATGAGGGGATCCTGCTGGGCAGGGTCCTGGAGGGGGCGCGGTGGGAGGGCCAGAGAGCCCAGGAGATTACCCCAGAGCCCCGCCCTGCCCCTAGCCTAGCACAGTGGAGGCGGGAGGGGAGGGGCACAGAGAATTTCTCCCTTTGATTCGCTGCTCCTGGAGTTTTCTCTGGCATTTTCATTCAGGGGAGGGTCACAGGAGAGGGATGGGGCAGCCTTTCCTCTGCTGCCGGGGAAACTGGCCTCCCAGGGGCACAGTCTCTCTGCCTGCGCTTGGTGCTCTGGAGGTGTGCGTGTGTGAGAGCACGTGCGTGGATGTGTGCGTGTGTGTACATATGTGCTTGCACGAGTGTTGTGTGTGCACATGTGGGTGTGTGCGTGTGAGAGCAAGTGCATGAGTGTATGTATGCATGTGTACACGTGTGTGCACGAGTGTTGTGTGTGCACTCGTGTGTGTACACATGTGTGCGTGAGTGTTATGTGTGCACTTGGGTGTGTGCGCGCGAGAGCATGTGTGTGTGCACTCGTGTGTGTACACGTGTGTGCACGAGTGTTATGTGAGCACGTGTGGGTGGGTGAGCGTGAGAGCACGTGTGCGCACGAGTGTTATGTGAGCATGTGTGGGTGGGTGCACAGTGTGCGTGTGTGCTTGTGCATGTGTGCACACGTGTGCACTTGAGGACACGTGCTCCCTCCCACGGAGCGCAAGGAGGGAAGTGCACTGCGTGTGCAGGTGCCACCGGCTCCTGTGGTACCTGCTCTTGGACTGCGGCTGGGGCGACAGGGTGGACGCCCTGGGCCCCGATTGGTCGGTCTGTTGCCCAGGGAGGCAGAGCAAGGCTGTTTTGGGGGAGGGGGCCGCTGGGCTGCTCCCTTGACCCTCAGCTGGCTGCCCATCCACCTGGCCCTTGAGGACCCCCCTGCAGGCCCCAGGCAGCATGACTCACTTCCCCACTGCACCCCCTGCCTGCGATTAATCTCTTCCAGGGAGCCTCAGGGGACAGGCGCCTCCCTCCCCCCTCCCCCC
>JABWHU010000634.1:12740529-12767038 GCA_014189135.1 Dicerorhinus sumatrensis harrissoni | reverse complement strand
AAAAAGAGGAGGATTGGCAGATGTTAGCTCAGGGCTGATCTTCCTCACACACACACACAAAAAGAATGAAGTTTGTCTTTTCCCTTTTAATTACTCCCCTCGTGTCTTTTTCTTGACTTATTACGTTGGCTACGGTCTTCAGTACGTGCTGATGAGTGGCTGTGATAACAGGCAGCCTGCCTCGCTCCCAGCTTTCCAGATGTCTCTCCTGCCTCTCCGTGACCTGTGACCGTGGGAAGGTCCCTCCTTGTCCTAGAGGCTGGGAATTTGTATCCTGAATGGTTTGGCATTTTCTGTAGATTTGTATTTGTTGGACTGTCTTTGCAACCCTGGGGATAAACCCTTCCTGGCCTTGTCATATCCTCTGCATCCGATGCGCTATTTTATTTGTGTGAGACCAGCTTGTCGTTTTCCTGTGTCCTTGTGCTGTGCTGTTGACAGGGTTTCCTGTTCATTCTTTCGTTCATGAAGATGCCGGATTCATTATATAAGTGCAGCAACCTCTGGTCCTCCCACCCGCTCGGCCATACGTGTGAGTGGACTTGCCGTGAAGCCGCGCGCCGAGAGCCTTTTCCAGAGGGGTGTCTGTGACCTGGCGTCTTCAGGTCTCTGGTTCCTCTGACGGGGCTCCTGTTAACCCGGTGGATGCCCTGGTCTGAGGCCCAGAAGACACCGCAGGGTCACCACTGTGGGTCACCACTCTGTGTCCTCAGCGCTGGGACCCTCTGAGAGCTTTATTGAGGCGTAACCTACAGTCCACACACACAATACCACGCACGGACGTCACCCGAAGTGCTCAGACATTTCAGTAGATGACGTGGATGTGGCTCGTCTTGGTGGTCATCAGATCAGGGTGACCGCCGTGACCGTGCTTCTCCGGGCCCCTCCATTCCGCCGCAGAGGAGTGGAGTGCGAGGCCACCCTGGCCCGGCGCATCTCTGACCAGCTCAGGGACAGCGCCTCGGCTGCGGGGCAGCTCCCGGGGAACCCACTCTGTGACCGGGTCATTCTGCTCGGCCCGCCCAGACCACGGGGCAGCGGCTGGCACCATCCCAGCGGCATGTGGCTAGGGGGGGGGCCCGTGGGCTGCAACGAGGCCGCGTGTTTGAGGACTGCGGTAACGTGGCTTTTCCATGTGCCCAGCATGTGGGGCCCTGGCATTTGGAGCTGCCGTGGCCTCCTGGGCTGCGTGCGGGCGGCTTGCTCGTGCCAGGTGGCCTCCGACGTGACACGTGGTCTCGGCACCTCCAGTGGACTCTGCCGTCTTGTTTCTGTTGCTGTGATTACAGCGTGTTAAACGACGAGGCCCGTCTGTGCAGACACTGTGAAATTAACTTCCTCACCCTGCGCCCCGCGGCGGCTGCACTGACATTTGCAGAGGGCTCTGGCCGGACCCCCGCTCTTGGCACGCCATCCTCAGCAGAGAGGAGGGGAGGGGCCAGGAGCCTTCTTGTAATTGCCGGGGCCGTGGAAGCTGTCGGTGGAAGAAATTCCAAGTGCCTCTGTCACCCAGCAGAGTCGCGCGAGTCTTGGGGAAAAGAACAGTCAGCTTTACCATGTCGCGTCTCCTGATTCTGGAAGATGGTTCCAGGCGGAGGGGCCTCTCAGGGATGGGCAGTCGGGGAGCTGCGATCCCCAACTTGAGAGCCCGGCCCCCATTATCCTGACAGCGGGCAGGGGAGGGTGCCGGAGGGTTACCTCGTTACCATGGGAACGCCACCCTCCTCACAGGGGAACTCAGGCCACGTGTAGTGGGCCACCCAGGGCGGCCAGCGGGTGGGAGGAAACAAACATGGGGCGGCCACTGGCCGAGCCCCCAGGGCCCAGGGCCGGGTGGGGTTGCTTCCGCAGGGTTCCTCCTCCTGAGAATTTGCCCCTCCACCGCGGGTTTTCTTGCTGGTCTGAGTGGTAGCAGCCGCCCTGGCATCTCTTCCATGGCCCAGGAGAGGAGGGGCAGAGGCCGGAGTGGGTCACTGGCTCCGGGCAGCCCCCACCCTGCCTTGGTCTCTCAGGTGTCACGTGGCTGTCCTGCAGTGGTGACACGCAGGACTCTGGGGCTACGGAGGGTCAGCCGGGCAGGCTGGGCACTAAGGGACCATGGCGCATCACATCATCCACCGGGGGCTGGCCCCAGGCGCCCACTCCTCGCGCTGAGGGGACAGGGGACGGCTGGAAGGCGGTGCCAGGAGGCCGGCCGGGTGCCTGCGTGGCCCGAAGGCTGTCGCTTGTCATTGTCCTGACTAACGGCTTCTGAGCAGGTCCTGCTCTCCAAGACGGTCTGTGTGCCTCTTCCTGACACACGCATTTAATTTTTAACTCACAAGGCATTTGCTTATTTATTTTCATTGTTCTTGATAATAATTCTAAGCCATTAGAGGGGAAAATTATATTCAAAAATGCTGTTTCACACTTTATTTGTTTGATGATTTAGAGCGATAGAAAATAGCACATTTGCTGGCTTTTATAGTCTGATAATTATTCACATCCATCAAGCCATTGCAGGGGAATAAACAAAACACCGAGAAAATGACACTATTAATAGCATCCTCCGCAGAGGACAGGAAGACATTCCTGGGCCGGCATCTCGGTGCAGTGGAAGTGGCCTGTCCCCTGGCCAAGGCGAGCGGCCCTGCCCGCAGAGGACGAGTTTCTGTCTGGCCCCAAGAGCCGCTGGGCTGCAGCCTCCAACCGCCCGAGCACCCAGGACCCGCCCGGTGTCACAGGCCCTGGAGCCGCTCCATCAGTCCCACGAGGTCTGTCGTGACCTGTGCGGGTGACAACCTCCCGACGTCCAGGGCCTCACGGTGTCCCCAAGACGGCTCTGCCACCAGCCTGGACTCAGGCCTGGCCTCTGGCCTCAGAGATCAAACAAGAACAGTTGGCCGAAGGGTGTACCGCTCCAGTGTCTAGCTTTTCTGGAATGTTCCTGGCCCCCAGTAAGCAGGGCGGACTTGCACGCGTGTCCGGCCAGAGGTCTTAGACGCCCTTGCTTGCCCCTCTGGACCCGGCCCTGTGGGAGGCACCCCAGGCCTCCGCCCTCGCACTGTGGGCGGGTTTGTGGGTTTCAGCTTTGCCGTTTTGGGGGTGTCTGTGATTGGAGGGGGTGCATTCACTGCCCCAGATCCTTCAAGACATGAAACAAGAAACCTGAGGGGCAGAGCGGGCTGGGGACGCCCACCTCCCTGGGTCCAGCCTGCCCTGTCTCCCCCCAGACCAGGAGGCTGTTCCTTCTGGAACGCAGGTTCGGACTTGGCCGTTCCCCATCGGAGCTCGTGAAGTGTGTTTCCTTCTGGTTGTTTGAGCTGTGAAATCCTGGACCGAGATTGTTTCTTAACCATCGTGGCCTTCACATGTTGGTGTCTCCGCCCGGGAGGGCCCGGTCCCCGGGCTCCTGTCTCCCCGTTGCCTCCTCACTGGGTTAAACCTCATCTGACGATGTTTGCTGTTCTCGCCGAAGCCCCTGAGGTCTGCAGACAACCACCTTTCCAAAGAGGGCGTCTGCCAGGTGATGCCCGAAGTTGTCTCTTTTGGCCTCCGCGGTGATTCTGTGACATTAACCCGGGTCATGGAGCCTGTTGCGTCTGCTGTGGCCTCTGCAGGGTCACCTGGGCTGGCTGCCCACCCTCTGTTCCGACAGCGCCGAGTTTTCTGTGACTTTCTGGTTTACAGTTGTCCAGAAGTACTTTGTGTAAAACGATCAAAAGCAGAAAGAGGGGAGGGGCTTTTAAAATATGCAGATAAGGACTTGGGGGCTGTGGAGAAAGTTCCAGAGGGGCGACTCCTGCCTGGCTAAGTGCAGAGTCAGGACTCCCGCTGACCCCTCAGGGGCGCCCGCCGTGACTGCCCTCGGCTGCTGGTTTAGAGCCAGCCTCCCACAGGCAAGGCCGGGGGCTGAGACCCGAGGGACCGGGGTGACCCTGCACAGGCGGCCCATCCCTCTTGCAGCCTCCCCCCTGGGCTGTCCCCTGTCCCCCATTTCTGACTCTGCCCTCTGAAGCCCCCTGGTCTGCTCTCCCTCCCATGGCTCCCCAGGTTCCGGAAATTGCTCTGCCCATTCCTTTATCTCCAGATTCTTCCGCCATGACATGTGTGCTGGGCTGCAGACCCTCCACGTCTGCCACTGGCCTGGAGTGAGCTGGCTGCCCAGGAGCGTCAGCCAGATGCAGCCCGGTCCCGGGGACGAGCGTGTTGATGGAGGCCATGGTGGGGGGCCGAAGCCAGTCCTGCGGGAGGCATTGGGGCTGCTGGACCAGGAGGACGGCGTGGGGGCCGATGTGTAGCAGGCCTGGGGGGAGCCAGCCTTGCTGGAGAGGATGCTCGCGCTGGCGAGAGCGGGATGCAGGAGCTGGGGGAGGGTCTGAGAGGGCGCGGCCGAGCTGGGGGAGGGAGATAGGCAGGGGCAGGAGAGACGTCTGGGAGATGTCGCCCTCGTCCAGTCGTGAGACAGACGAGCACCCGGAACAGGCCGGGCCACACGGCTGGAGACAGGCCGCCCGGGGCCGTAGGTGGGCAGAGCCAGTGGATTTTGGCCGTGAGGTTTGACCTTGTGATGGGGACGGAGCTCCTGGGAGCCAGACAAACTGCCCCCATGTTGTGACGGTAAAACTGACTCACGGCTGAGAACTTGCACATTAGTGGCCAGACAGACGCTTCCCCGCCTGAGGGCGAGCGGACAGTCGGTTCAACCCACGTGGCTGCTCGCCCTTCCATTCTTTTCCTTATTTTTTCTCCCAGAGCTGAGCGCGCGAGTCAGGGATGCACCGGGCTCCTGGGGGCCCTGGTGGAGACCCCGAGAGGCTCTGCTCTGGGGCCCCCGGGTCTGGGGGACTTGTCCCCAGCGGTGTTGGGAGGCCGCCTCCAGGCGGCTCCCCTGGGCCCCCGCCCCCGGCCCTGCCCGGGCGCCCCGAGGGCCGTGGCACAGAGAGGGCTCTGCGGGGGCCTGCAGAGATGCCCTGGAGGTCCTCTCGGCCGTCGGGGGCCAGCAGGACTGGGGGGCCCTAGTCGCTGTGCACACAGAGCCATTACCACCCGCCCTTCCTCCTTGGATGGCGGGACCCCGCCAGTGCGTTGTGTCATCGAGGCCCCGCCCCGTTCTGCGCCTTCCCTGGAAATCCGAGGTTTCGGCTTGCCGAGTCCCCGGGGGTGAGCTGGGGTCCCTGTCGTTGGTGCTGGGACTTCTCGGCGCCTCGGAGGCTGTTGGGGGTTGTTCCAGGCCAGCGGCGGTGCAGCTCACTCTAGGACGGTGCGGTCCAGGAGTTTCCGTGGCTGTCGGCTTCCCGGCCAGGAGTCTTTGCTGATCTCTCCGGGGACCGTCTTCCAGCGCTCAGCCCAGCATCCTGCAGTCTGCGCGCTCCGATAACAGAGGAGCCCCGTTCCGATGTATTAAACTTTTAACATCCACCAGATTCAATTAATCTTATCTTTACAACTCCCAATTACAGGCGGTAATTAAGTGAAAGCAGCATTGTAGACGGGGGTTTTGCATTAATCATCACAGCCTTGGAGCCATAAATTAGTTCCTTCCAGTCCCCCAGCACCTTCCCAGAAGGAGCGGTGCTTCATTTCCCTGTGTGGGGGGACGATAATCCCACAAAGGTGCTGCAGGTTGGGCTTAACTTTTCTCATCTTTGTGTCAGCGATGAAAGGCCGTTTCAGAAAGAGTCACCTCATCTTTGTCCAGACGACGGAACATTCTCCGGCGACAGCGGACTCGAAGGTGCTGCGGCCGCCTCCTCGAGGCCCTGGAGCGTGCCTGGAAATTAATTGTTTTTATCCTGTTAGATGAGAGGCGACACGATGTTTGCCTTATCTCCTACCCCTGCCCCCTTTTGTTTTATTAAAAAGCAGTGATAAACCTCTCACTGGAGTGGACTAGCTGCTCCAGAGTCTGGGCGATTTTCCACGTTCCTTCCTTCCCCGTCCTGCCTCCTGCGCCGTGAGGGAGGAGAGGGCGGCCTGTGGCGTGTCCTCACATCTGCCTCCTTCTAGAATGTGGGATATTGGCTGTCGTTACTGTGGAGCAGGGTCTGCCCCTTGCGGTGTGGTCATTGGGGCCGGGTCACTCTCTTTGGGGCCGTCCTGGGTGCTGTGGGGGGTCGAGCAGCATCCCTGGCCCCACCCACGTGATGCCAGGAGCACCCCCCAGTGTGACAGCCACAGATGTCCCCAGACGTCGCCCAGTGTCCCCTGGGGGCAGAATCGCCCCGGGACTCGGGGGTGCTCTGTTAGCTGCACAGATGGAGGCTTCACCGCCCTCCCCTCCTCCTTCAGACGGACGCCCCCCCAGCGCTGTGTTGCCGGGGCCCCGCGCCTTTGCCTGGAAATTGGGGTTTTCGTCTTGCCGGGCCCCTCGGGTGGGCTGGGACTTCCCAGCCCCCGCCCGGGCTGTCTCTCCGGGCGCCAGTCCCTGCCGGGCAGGAGTCCCGGCCTCCGCCACGCCAGCTTCCGCGCTCAGCATTAGCGGGGTGTCGCTCTCGCCTCATCTGTTTGCAAACCTTCACCTTAGATCTTTTTTATTTATGACGGAGCCTCAGTAATCTTTCACATGTAAAATATGTAAAAATAAAACTTACGAAGTGGGTGACAAGGGAAATTTTTCTGGTTCCTGAAGCGTCTTTCCTTGTTGGCGCTGGGGCCGGGAGGCTGGGGTCCTGTCTCCTCTCAACTCTGGGGGCAGTTCCAATCCAGCGCTTTTTATTTTGGTTTTTGCTTTTAAAGCCTCATTGAGGTTTAGTGCCACTTAACTGGGAGCGTCTCCACTCCTGGCATTCCGCGGGCGCCGTCACGACCCACTGAGTCCCGGTCCTCAGCCCCTCTCACCCCCTCCTCCCTTTGGGCTGGGATTCCTCCCGGCGGCCCCCCTGCCACCCGTCCCCCTGTGCCACGCCGACCGCAGCCGCGGTTCGGTGCCGCTCCGTGCACGGCCGGATCCCGGGGCCCCACCGACGTGCGGCGGCCACACGACCTCGCCTCTGACGTGCCTCCTTCTCTCGTAGGTACGCCATCCCCCCGGAGCACGGCAAGCGCCTGGAACGGCTGGCCATCGGTAGGTGTCTGCGCCCGCGGGGGGGACCTGGGACGCGGGACCGGGGCGGGCAGGGCAGGGTGGGCGGCAGCCTCATCCTCCCTGGTTTCGCTTTGTTTGGGTGTCCGTTTCTGGGAGCGGCGACATGCTGGAAGATGTCACTGCCTTGTCTTCCATCTCCTTGCTGTCCCGGGATCAGATCGTGGTCCCCCTGCTCTTGTTGGGCGGTTTCTTAGTGCGGGTTCTCGGCTGTGACTGCAGCCTCCTGCGGGCCCGGGAGGGCAGCCGTGCTCTCTGTCCCCCTCCCGGCGCCTGGCGCTGTGTCGTGCGCTTTTCTGAGTCTTGAGGTCTCTGTTCAGTCTAGACAGTGAGAAGCCCAATTAGCGGTTCCCCAGCTGTGGGCTGAGGGCCGTCTGCTCTTGCGTGCCGGGGTCTGGCTCCCTCAGCGGACGGCCCCCTCCAGCAGCCACTGCCTGGCCATCTGTGTTCAGACCCTCGCTGGGGCCTCTCGGGCCCAGGGGTTTGTCAGAGAGGATCCCAGGCTGTGTCTGGAGAGGGGACACTGACCCCTCGGGGTCAAGGCAGGCCCTCAGGATGCGTGATCCTTAGAGACAAGCCAGACAGTTGGGCGCTGAGGCCCCCGACCCCCAACCACGGGGCCGGGCAGGGGGTCTCACATCACGATGCCCTGCTCTCTGACCCGGCAGAAGCTCACGTTTCCTGGCGTCACGTGGCTGTTAAGTGCCTGGAAAGGCGTTACAAGACCCCACTGGTCAAAGTGGCCCTCGCTCCGCCAGCCCCTCCCTCACAGGCAGCACCCCGACGGGCGGGGTGAGGACCCCGTTGTTCGGGAGCCGCTGGGACAGCGCAGCGCCCTTCTGATCATCCGACCCTCCAAGCGGCAGTGGCAGGCAGCCCAGCACCCCCTCCTCCCACCAGGCAGCCACAGAACCTTCTGGAAGCCACCGGTCAGCATTGGCGCAGGCTGCCTGACTGCTGGGTGCCATCCTCTGTGCCCTCCTCATGCCTCACCGAGATCGCCCCCACACGTGTTCTCCTTCTTTCCATTGGCGTCTTGGCTTTGGAGATGAGAAGGGTGGATCCTTCTGGAAAAACGGGCCTCCTGTCCCAGCTGCGCTCAGAGCTGCGCGTCTCCTCAGCAGATGCTGTGACGCGCGGGCGACACAGATTCCCGGGAACAGAGGGGGGCTCGTCCCGGGTGGAGGGCGTTGATGTGTTAACATTTCTGTGGGAACCTGGACCCTGTCCTCGCGGGCAGGGCTGAGTCCCGCTCTCAGAAACACGCTTCTCACGGTAGGAATTCCGCAGTTACAGACAGTCCTAGCAAAGACGGATTTCACTGACTCATTAAGTTCTAAATTAAACCAAATTAAAATTTTTCCCGTGGTTTTTTGAAATCCAAATTTAAAATGCAGATTTTAATTTTAAAATATAAAAGCTATCTTTCCTTATTGTGTTAGTTTCCTGTTGCTGTTGTAACAAATTACCACGAATTTGGTGGCTTAAAACAACACACATTCCCTCAGTTTTGCTGGGAGCCTTGAACTGCTCTAAAAAAAAAATGCCCTGATTAAAAAGCCCCACAGATTGATTTTCTTACAGTCCTGGAGGTCTGAAGTTAAAATGAGCCTTTAGGGGCTAAAATCCGGGTGTGGGCAGGGCCGGTGCCTTCTGGAGGCTCCAGGGGAGAGCCCGTTTCCTGCCTTTCCCGGCTTCCAGAGGCATCCGCGTCCTTTGGCTCGTGGCTGCATCGCTGTCATCTGTCTCCTGGTCACATGGCCTTTCCCTCCACTGTAGTCGAGTCCCCCTCTGCCTCCCTCTCATAGGGACCCTGTGATGACACGGGGCCCCCGGGTAATCCTGGGTCACCCCATCTCAGGGGCCTTGACTTAATCCCGTCGACAAAGTCCCTGTCAGCAGGGAAGAGAGCACAGGCACAGGTTCTAGGGGTCAGGACGTGGACACCTTGGGGGGCCACTCTCCAGCCTCCCACACCCACAGAGCCACAGAAGACACCACCACGGTGCGGTCCTCGTGGGCCCTCCATGGTGACCACATCTCTCGCCTCGCCTGACCCTTGCCAGCACCTTCTCGACTTTGCATGTTCCCCAGGAATTTTGCAGCCAGCCACACCCAGTCTGTTCCCGCTCAGTGTACCTTTCCTACTAGAAAAGCAGTTTGGGATGATCGGAGCGCCAGCTAGGGCAGCTGGACGTGGGATGCTGTGGGGCCGCCTGCCGACCCCGACGGTGCCACGGCCCCTCCCCGTCTCCCCGAGCTGGGGCCCTGCTGCCCTGTCGTCTCTGACACCTGGGGACCTGGATGCCTGGTTTGCTTTTTGGGCGCATGTTGGAGGCTCAGTGGCCGGGGCCGGGAGAGGAGGAACAAGGGAGCCAGGAGGGGCGGGAGGCTGCCCCTTTATTGCTTCTTAAAAAATACGGACTCGAGGTGGCCCTGTGGCATAGTGGTTAAGTTCACGCGCTCTGGTTCAGAGTCCCGGGGTTCGCTGGTCCAGATCCCTGGTGCAGACCTATGCACCGCTCATGAAGCCACTCTGTGGCAGCGACCCGCGTACAAAATAGAGGAAGATGGGCACAGATGTTAGCTCAGGGCCAATCTTCCTTACCACCAACAACAAAAAAAACAGACTCATTAAGTCACTGCTCGGCGGGGTGTCCCCCGAATTCAGGGAAGTGCTAGGCTGTCAGCCCTGGAGGCAGGTCGGAAGTGGTGGCGGCTGGGCCCCTCGCTCAGGCCTGCTCTCCCCTCCGAGAGGAGAGATGGAGAGGTTTCAGGGCAGGTGAGTCACTGCCCTCCAAGGTGGCCCTTGCAAACTTTTTGGGGGTGTGCGTCACGGACTCCGTTATGGAGACGGGTGGATTGAGTTGGCGATAAATATGGAAAATGAATAGCGGAGCTCCAAATGGGCTCGCTGGGCGAGTCGTGGCGCCTTGGAGAGAGCGTTAATGTGCCGGCGCGTTGCTGGTGCTAATCACTCAGAAGGCGCGTCTGTGTTAGAGCTGTAATGAGAGCCACTTAAACTGCGCATTAAGAAGAGAAACTGCAAGGGGCCGGCAGCAGGAGCTGTGACTCTAATGGAGACGCTTCCAGCACAGAGGAAGTTGCTAGGTTCAGTGATCTCTCGCACTTTCCAGAACCTGCCATTGTGTCCTTTTGTCGGGCGCCTTCCTGCAGCACAGAGGGCCTCACAGTCCCCCCACCCCAAGGTGACATGTGGGTGGGCCGTGTGCTTGCGCGCACAGGTACACACGTGTGTGCACACACGTGAATGTGCCCTCTTTAACCAGCGACCCATCGAGGGGGTCAGCTGGCCTGAAGGCGGGGCCCGAGGTCTGGGTCGGCTTCCAGAAGGGTCCTTGGGCCAATGGGGCCCAGTGGTCAGTCCTGGAGGGAGTGGACGCTTGGGGGCTCCTCTGGCTCCTCGCCGGTCCACGTGGCAGCCCTTCTTTGCCGCCTCCGTGAGGTTCGGGGTGAGGAGCCACCGGCGGGCAGAATCCCCGGCCTTTGCCCACGATTGTGACTGTCACTGGTTTGAACTTCGGCCAGCGGCGGATTTGGAAACGTCCTTGCGCTGTGTTCCGCAGTTTCTGGGCAGGTAGAGCCAATGGTCTGCATTCTGTCCATTTACGAAGGTTCCTTTAAGTTGGTTACCTGGTGTCCTCGAGGGCAGACAGCGTCCCCAAACGGGCACTCAGGCCGCCTGGTTCAGGACAGAAGGCTCGGGACGGGGGCTGTGGACGCAGGCTGGGCTGGGGCTGCTCTGCCATTTCCCCCAGGGTCTGGGGCCGCAGGGGGGTCAGCTGACGGCCGAGCCCACGTCCTCACCTGCCCGGGGGCCATGGGGACCGTGTGTGAAGGGCTGAGACCGGGGCCCTGGAAGACTGCCCGCTTGGGCGGCCTCTCTCTTGGCTGAAGACTTGTTCGTGGCCGTGAAAGGACGGGCCTGGGGTGGCTGGGGGGCCCGCGCTGCTCGCCGGTCCCCGACTCGCCTGGTTCTGGCGCCTTGGCTCCGTGGCCTGCCCCGGCTGTGCTCTCCCGTTGGCCCGGGACCCTGTGGATGCAGTGCGGTGGGTTCTGTCAGGGAGTCGGAGGGGACGTCTCCGTGCAGCTGCGCCCCATCTGTGACCACGAGTGTGTGCGCCCTGTCGCACAAACAGCCCTGGCCCGTCCCCTGCTCCCACTTCACTGAACACAGGGCTGGCGGGCGTCATCATCGCCCACCACCAGCAGAGCCCGCGGGGCCATGTGGCGGGGCCTGTGTGTGTCGTTCCCTCGGAGCCGCGGGCACCCGTGGGAGAGAGGTGCCAGGCCGGCTCCGGCCCGTCGCCCTGACGCCCGTCTTCTCCCCCCAGGGTTCTTCCCCGGGAGCTCCCAGGGCTGCGACGCCTTCCTGCGGCACAAGATGACACTCATCTCGCCCATCATCCTCAAGAAGTACGGCATCCCCTTCAGCCGGGTACGTAGGGGCTGCTCGAGGAGGCGCTCTGGGCCCAGGGGACCACGAGTGCCCCAGGAAACTGGCTCCTAGCCCCGGAGAAGGTTCTAGAACAGTGGCAAGCCAGGGGAGCACCACATTGGCTGGGCAGTCCGCCTCCAGCTCTTCCATGGTGGGGGGTGAGGATGGAAGAGGGGAGTCGGGGGGCCCTTGACTTTCCCTCCCACCCCTCCCAAACCCACCCCAGTCCTCGGCCCGGTGTGGCCGGTGGGCTGCCCTCCAGGGTCCTGCGGGGTCAGGGTTGGAGCATTTGGGGTGGGGGGCAGCTCCTGCCAACTTCCCAGGAAGCCGCTGAAGCCCCGGGCAGCCCCTCTCCTCCCCCGTGAGCGCGGGCCCCACCGGCCGCGTCACCCTCGACCTCTGGCCCTCGGCAGGCGTTCTCTGAAAGGACGGACACCTGTGCAGAAGTGAAACACCTGCCTCTCACAGCGTGGAGATGGGACTCACTCAGTGTGCTGCTCCGGGGGCTCCCCCGTCTGTCCCCCGCAGCCCAGGCCGGGACGCGTGAGGCCTGAAGCCGGGGGCCTGGCTGGCAGGGACCCCCCGCCTGCGGAATTCGGGTGGCAGCGGGCCGAGCACTGGGGCTGGTCGGCCGGCACCCTGGGTTTGCAGCCCCAAGGGAGCTCCTGGGGGCGCCCGGCCTGGAGGCGGCTCTGCCCCGGGGTTGGCTTAGCAGTCGTCCACTGCAGACGATTCCTTCCCCGAGGACGAGGACAGTCTAGGCCTCTGTCCCCAGTCTGTTTAGGTGAGAGGCACATGCCCAGAACCTTCCAGACAGGCCTGAGCAGACCCCGGCCTGGGCAGCGAGTGGGGGAGGAGGAGGGGCCTCCTGGGAAGCTGGTTCCCTGGAAGAGCGCTCTGTCAGGCGCAGGTGCCAGTTCTGCGACCAGACCCTCCCGCCCGCTCCTGCCCTCGTGTCAGCGCGTCGGAAATTGCTTCTGACATTTCAATCACACCGCCTGTGGCATCTCCGCGCGTCGGCCTCGTGCTTCTGGCGGGGCCGCAGCCGGACGCCTCCAGTGTCCCGCGTCCATCAGACGGCGGGAGGTTGGGCTCTGAGAAAGGCAGTTTCCGCGGTTTCTCTCCTCCACGCTGTCTTGTGGTCTGAACACCGTGTGTCACCAGGAGCCGTGCAGACAGATCCCGGCCTTGCTCACAGAAACGGGAAGTACTCGCTTTCCTGTGGTTTGTCTAGAACATTCTCCAAGCGGTGCTTCCTGAAGAGGGATCTGGTGGAAGGAGTCTGCTGGCGGGCGCCCTCCTGTGTCCCGCGTCCGTGTCGGTGTGGCACCGTGGTTTATATGCGCAGGTGGCCTTCTGGCCTGGAGGGGCTGCCGGCACCCCCAGCGAGGCCGTGCTGGGCAGCAGATGCTCCCGATGGCACGGCCACACCCCTCACACCTGGTCCTGCCTCCTGGCCGCCCACAGGGCCCGGGCGGCCGTCTCCCCGAGGCCTGCAAGGTGAAGGCCTGTCTGGCTGGCGGAGAGCAGCTCCCTGCACTGCGGCCTCCGGGCCCCCGGCAGCGTGGGGTCCACATGTGGGCCCCTCTCAGGGTTCAGTGTGGACCTCTCATCTGGATCCCTGGCCGCCTTCGGAGGAGTCACTCCCTGCCCTCCACTTTTAAATCTCTGCAATGGTATTTACTTCTGGAAGGAAAAGCAGATCAATAGCAGAGCCTCTTAATAATCAAATGTGTGTGTTTCTGTAATCTGCCATCGACTCCCTCATTTGTCCTGCGAGAGCTCGCAGAGGAGCCGAGTTCCAGCTCTCTCCGTGACTGGCGTCGGGCCGGCGTCCCCTTCACTGTTGATCACTCTGCCGTGCGGCCTATCCATCATCCTGTGCCTTCTAATTTATTGTTGGTAATGTTGACGGCCGTGACGTGGAGGACAGACACCGTGGGCTCGAAATGAAGCCACCAGGACGTAGATCCTCTGACAGGAACATAATGTTCCTGTCGTCCGAACTGAGTGTGTCTTCTGTTCTCGGCCTTGATTTATGGAAGGGGTCGGGCAGGGGGTCTAGGCCGTAGAGTCGGCCCGAGCCTGGACGAGAGGCGCCTCCTCCATCCCAGAGACCCATGCTGCGTCCCTGGAAGGCTCCGAGCTCACGGCACCTGGTGCCTGCAGGGTGGGTGCTCTGCCCCCTGGGGGCCCGTGACCTGGCGGAGAGAAAGGGAGCGTGCAAGTTGGCCACGGAGGCAGATGGAGACGGGCCTTTCCAGGGTCAGTTCAGATAAGATAAGAAAGTCAGTAATAGGTGTTTTTAAAAAAATTCCCTAAATCTTAATTTTATTTGCCACGTTTGACGAAGCTCCGAGTCCTGCGGCAGAAGCCAGACCGGGGAATCCTTGGCGTGGACGGCGGCTGCGGGGCCTTGGGGACACTTGGGCGCTCTCCCCTGCCCCCGTCTCTTGCCGCGCGTCATTGCCCGCACGCGGCTGTCACTTGGACGGGAATTTAAAAATATAACTTAATGCACACTGACTTCCCTTGATTGGTGCAATTCATTATTTGCAAAGAAAAATATCTCCGTGTTGTTCAGGACTGGCTTTTCTCCAGGCGATGTCAGTTCTGATGGATTTTTGACTCCGTGGTTGGCTTCTGGAAGTCTCCCGCCCCCCGCCCCCCGCCACCCCCTCCCTCCGCCAGGGTTTGGCTTCTCACTGGTTACGTAGAAGAATCCAGCGATTTCTGCTCATCCCTCTGGGGGACTGAAGATGAGCAGCCCCGAGAACTCCTACAAATCGGCAATAACCAGCTGAATGACCCGTAAGAGGGGCAGCGAGTGTGCACAGACACTCTGCAGAAGACGGGTACGCACGAACCACACGACACGGGGGGTCAGCGTCTGGACACCCCGAAGAAAGGCCATCAGAACCGCAGGGAGATGCAGCCCCAAACGCTAGCGAGGAGGGCGCAGTGGGGGCAGAACGGGGAACCGCTCGGCAGCTTCTGGAAACATCGACGTGCACCCCCCTGAGCCCCCGCCGAGTCTGTCGTCTCAGGAGAGATGCAGACGTGCATCCACAGGCAACTGGTCCTCGTGTCCCCAGCAGCTCTGGTCACACCGCAGCAGCCGCAGGTCTGTCCACAGGAGCAGGGATACGTCGATAGCGACACGTCCACGCGGCCGAATTCCCTTTAGGAATGAAGAAGCACGAAGCAGCGATGGGCACAGACTGTCTGAGTCTGTTTACATGACACCCTAGAAAGAAACGTGCCCATAGTGACAGAAGGCGTGTCGGCGCGGCGGGGGTGGTTGCTGGTGATGGGGCCGGAAAGGTCCGTCCCTGTCTGGGGCGGTGGTTACGTGGGTGTATGTGCTGCTCAGAACCACAGGCAGTCTGTGATCTGTGCCGAACGTTCGGTCTAGGAAAAGACGGGCCCGTCGCACATCAGAGTCACTCCGTGCCGCTGGCCTCAGTTTCCACGTCTGTGAATTGGGCCCCCAGCCCCACCTGATGCGTCCGGGACACAGCGAGTGGGGGCAGCAGCCCCGACCCTGGTCCTCCCGCCTGGCCCCTTGGTTTAGGGTCTCTGTTTTGGAGGCCGGACCTGGTGGTCCAGACCGTTTTGAATGGATCTAGAAACATCCGCTCGTTCTGCAGAGTTCTGACCTGGACGTTGTGTCCTCTCTACACACTGACTGTGTCTTCAGTCCGACATTAGCTCGCAGGACCTGCCTCTGGGGTATAACGGACAGATTCTGTGCTTACGACGGCGAGGTGACAGGTCATCTCCTGGGGACGTTTTGTGCGAGTGACTGGACGTTTCTTTCTTACGCAGGGGCAGGACGCTCTGCTGCCCGCACGCCCCTTCCTGTGCTTGGAGGGCTCTGCAGCCACCCCTAGCACCGTCCACCCCGTGCTGTGTGGGGACAGGCCACAGCGGACGGGAGGGGTGACACGGCCACCTCCCTCCAAAGCGGGGACCCCCCTCACCACACATGAGAAGCTCCTGGAAGGGTGGCATCCCACAGTAGCTCTGTGTCTGCGGTTCCCCCATGCTGGCTGTGGCTGTCACCTCGGGGGCCCCTCGGGCAGCGGGTGGGTGGCGGAGCTGATGTCCTGGCCACTGCCGTACCTCTTTATAGCCGTGTGGGAATTACCCGGGGCCGTGGGGTTGGGGGGAATCACCTTCCCTTGGCGGACCCTGCGGGCTCCTAAAGTTGGGGTCTCTGGCGCTGGCTGGGAAGTCCCGGAGCCCCCGTCCCCCTGCTGTGCCTGCAGTGTCTCCTGGTGGCCTTCCCTACTGGCTGGTCCCTGCCCTGGGCCGGGAGCTGCCGGGGCAGGTGACGCCCGCTCCTCCCAGCCTGGCCCGCCCTCACCTGCCGCCTCTCCCTCCTCAGATCACGCAGGAGGCCGGCGAGTTCATGATCACCTTCCCCTACGGCTACCACGCCGGCTTCAACCACGGCTTCAACTGCGCCGAGTCCACCAACTTTGCCACGCTGCGGTGGATCGACTATGGCAAGGTGGCCACGCAGGTGAGCGCCTGCAGACCCTGCGGGAGGGCTAAGGGGGGCCCCCTGGCCTCTCGGCGCTCGGCCTGCGCAGCCCTTGTACTCAGACAGGGCCTGGCTCTCCATCAGCGTCTGGTTCTGGGGTCCTGAGCCAACTTGTCCCCAAGACGGTCCTCCTGCAGGAACGGGGCGGACGTGTGGGGCAGGTGGGGTGGCCGCATGGCAGCCTCTCTCCCTCTCCCGGAGGACCCTGACGGGAGCTGACCCCGGCTCCCCAGGTCTGAGGGCTTCCTGCTGCCCCGGCCGTCCCTGAGGTCACTTGAAGACTCCTCCGAATTCCTCCTTCCCAGGAACCTACTGTTCGTGTTCTCAGAGGCCGATTATTGGCCGGCGGATTTGACATCTGGACTGAGAGCTTGTTCTCAAATTCCCTTAGCTTTGCACACCCGTCTGTGCGGTTTTAATTGACAGCAGGAGGGTGGCGAGGCCCCTCGACGGCACATCCATGGGAGCCTCTGGGTGCGGGCAGGGTCGCGTCTGCCCCCGTGTCCACTCTGGAGCCGAGGTGGCTTTAGAGGTCCCGGTGACGGGGTGGACACGGGGCTGTGACTCCAGGGCCCCCAGGAAGGGGGGCTGGAACCTGGGGGGGAGGCGGCATGGACGGGGCAGCAGGCCCACCCTCCCCACTGCCGGTACCAGGGCCTTCCTCCCAGGCTGACTGCCGCCCTTGGCGCCTATCGCGGCTGCTGTGGAAGACAGTGAGCTCTTCCCATCAGGCCAGGTGTGGCTTTGGCTAAGGGTTTCGGCCGCCTTTTTCCACCGCAAAGGCCCAGCCACTCGCGGGCGGCCCACTCTGGCGCCGGGGCACGTGGAACAGGAGAGTCCTCTCCCGCTGGGCCAGTGCAGTGTGAGAATGGGGCGCCTCCTGCCAGCCCCCCAAGTCAGGGCCTTGGGGTTCCTCCCAGGATCGGGGCAAACGGCAGGTTTCTCAGCAGATCCGGAAGTGGGGTAGTGGGGCAGACGAGCATCTAGAACCAGATCCTGATCACTCAGTGGTCTCTAGACCTCAGAGCTGCGCAAGAGAGGGTCTAGGCCGCGATGAGTGGTATGGCGGCCACGGGACCCACGTGGGTGTCGTGACCTTGAAGTGTGGCCCGGTTCACGGGGGGGTGTGGAGTCTGACACGCAGTGTCCCAGACTCAGCCCCCAGCGGAGAACGCGAGCCGTCCACAAAGAGTGTGTATGTTGGCTACGCAGCCTGATGCTTTGGGATCCACTGGGTTAAGCAAAATATACAGTGACCGTCACCTGTTTCCTTTCACTGCCTGAACGTGGCGACTGGAAACATGAAGGCTCCGTGGACGGCCTGCAGCGCTGGTCTAGACGAATCAGCTAACCTTTATTTTTCTCCCTATCTGTCTCTCTAGCTTCACTGTTTCGGCGCAGTTTAGAAAAAGAAATGAGCTCTGTAGCGAGGAGACTGAGAGGCGCTTGCAGGATTCAGAAGCGCTGGGTTTTTTTTTGCTTGATTCAGAGAATCGGGGTGGGATGGTCTTTGGCGGTGACTCTGGGCTTTGCTGAAAAAGGAGTGACGTGGCTTTTCCTTTTGATCTCAGGGAGTAATTGAATGCCCCGGGGCGTGTGGTTTTGTTTGTGTTACCCTGGGGCCTTGTGATGGAAAGACCCAGTTGAGAAAGTTCCGCCACTGTGTGGGCCGCACTGCGGCTGAGTTGTAAGCCCCTGGCCTGGGCTTGTCCTGGAGGCACCTGGAGCCGCAGCGGGCCGAGGGACTGCCCGGATGGTAAAGCCGTTTGAGGTACAGCCGTGTGTTCCCCAAGTGACATTTGGGGAGCGCAGCCTGAGATCACCTCCACGCTTACGCTGCCAGGCGGCGGGGCGTGAAATGACCGAGCAAGTGGTGCGTGGTGCTCGCTGGGGTCCGGGGTCCGGGGCAGGCGTCCAGGTGCCGCCCGGGCCCTGCGGCGGGAAGGCGAGGGCTCAGCGGGGAGTGGCCACTGGCCACGGGGCGTCCGTCTGTGCGGTCCTGGGGTGTCAGCTCCCAGGCTTTTTGGTGGTGAGTGGGGCCTCGACTCTTGCAAGCTCTGCTGCCCTGTAACCAGTCCAGTCCAGGGAGGCCGGGGGTGGGGGCGCCTGGCCCTGCAGGTCACAAGCTGAGGTGCGAGAGAGGCGGGGAGATTGTTCCAGTCAGATGGTGCTCAGCGACCTGCTGGGTTTTAGGGAATGGGGGGTGGCTCCAGGGAGGGTCCCAGGACCCCTTTTCCTGCTGAGCAGGGCTTCTCCTGCCGGAGCTGCTGCCTGTCTGCGTTGGGGGCCAGTTCCTTCCAGCACCTTCCTCAGAACATAACCCAGGGGGAGATTTCCACTTCCCAGATTTTACACTTTTTACTTGTTGGTTCATTACCTTCTTCTGGCTCTCAGGAAGGCCCCCCCAATCTCCCCGTTGCCCTTTTCCTGTCATCCTGCCTCTGTGCTAACATGTTAAATGCCAAACGCTGGCACCTGGCCGGCCTGCGTGAATTTCAGGTCTCAGTGTTCTTTTTCCTTCTAGAGCAGGGTCAGCAAACTGGGGCCCATGGGCCAGATCCCGCAGGCTGGTGATGGTTGTCCCGTCTGCGAACCGAGCATGATTTTTATGTTTTTACAAAGTTGGGGGAAAAATCAGATGAAGAAGATGCTATGTGACCATTACATGAAGCTCGGATTTCGTGTTCGTAAATAAAGTTTTATTGGCGCGCGGCCCCATTTGTTGACGTGCTGGCTGCGGTGTTTCACCCGCAATGGTGGACTCGAGTGGTTGCATGGAGAGCGCTGGGCCTGTGAAGCTGGAATTGTTTGCCTTTCGGCCCCTGGTCTAGAGACTTGATGGTGTGGCGAGTGCCCGCCTTTCCTGCCAGCCTGGCTCTGGCCGGGTAGGGCTGAACGGTCAGCTCCCTGCCCACGAGCATCTCCCCAGGCTGGCGGCCTCCTCCTGGGGGGCATCCGGTGCTGGGCTGGGGGGCCAGAGCTGCCCCCAGACGCCTGTGCTCCGTTTCCGAGAGCGGAATTCCCCAGGTGGGCCCGCGCTCAGCCTGGCGCCTCTGTAGTGGGATCACCACCAGGGAGATCAAAGGGATGCTCCAGCCCCCTGGGAGGAGATCAGATGTGCGCCCCAGCCTTTGGAGGCCTGCACTCGAATTAGTCCTACAAGGCTGCACGCCACATTGGATTAGCTCGGGCCCGGCTGCTCCCAGCGTGGGGGTGCTGGGCGGAGCCTGACACGGCCTCTTTCCTCCATCGAGGATGCTGCGTCCTGGCTGCCCCACATGGCGCCGGAGTTACTGGGATTAAACAGAGCGAGAGAGATTTAGGGCCCGTTGAGCGGGGGAGCCTGGGCGCACTGAACTGGTTTTCCACCAGCTGTCTGCGCGGGCGCCCGGCCTCCTGCAGGGCCGAAGAGCAGGGGCCTTCTGAGCGCTAGAGAGGGGAGGGCCCCTTCCCCAGATGCACCGTGTCTGGAGGTGGCCCCCTCGCCCCCCACTCCCGCATCCAGGGTGGGGGCCTCTCCCCGTGCCGCAGCCTGGGTACCTCGAGCTTAATTACTATGAAATGTGAACCAAATAGTTTCTGCTGCTCGAGAAGGGTGCCTTCTGTCTGGTAACGAGCCGCCTGCTCCGGGCGATTAACTGAGCCCCAGGGGACGTGGCGGGGGTGGCGGGGGAGAGGGTGGAGGGGGGCCGGGACAGTGCATCTCTGACCCGCCCGCCCGCCTGCCCGCGCCTCTGCGCCTCGCTGACTGGATGATTTATGGTGCTTTATGTGCTGGGCGGCCGGGTGCGTGGGGTTCGCTGTAAATTGCTGTGTGAAACTTTCCCCCTGCTCCTTACCCTGAGCTTCCTGTCACTCTGTTCCTGGCGGTGGCTCTAAGCCCGTTCCCGCGGAAACTCGGGGTGTTGTAACACACACGCGCACACGGCGGTGCAGGGAGGGCCAGAGTGGAGATGGGGCGGGCCAAGCTGGCCTTAGAGCCGGCGCCCCGCTTCCCTGCTCGATTGTGTTTGGGGTTAAACCCCACGTTCTAGAGCAGCTTCTAGAACAGGTGCGATGCGGTCCAGAAGGAGGGCTCTCAGGCAGGGTCTCCCTCAGCACTGAGGACGTGGGTAGGGCCATTCTCTGGGGGGGCCATCCTGGGCACAGTGGGGGGTTCAGCAGCATCCCTGGCCCCATCCATGCGATGCCAGGAGCACCCCTGTGTGACAGCCACAGGTGTCCCCAGACACGGCCCTGTGCCCCTGGGGCAGGACGCCCCAGTGAGACACCTGGTCTAGAAGGAGGGTCCAGGGCTGTGTTTCTCTGCTTTCCTTTCATTATCTCCACGCCCTCCCCACACGCTTTTAGACTCTTTTTCCTGATTGCTCCCCTGAACCTTTATTCCGTAGATCCACTGTGTGTCTGTCCACACGCTCTCTGTGTGTCTGTGTCTGTGTACACAGGAAAGAGAGGTCTCTCTGCCCCTGAGAAGGAGTTTTCTCCCTGGGGGCCGTGTCGCCCCGGGAGAACCCGAGGAGGGTGGGTCTAGCGGTGCAGCCTCAGGCCACAGGGAGGCCCTTCTTTCAGGCCCCCCGCCAGCTTGAGCGCTGGGTGGGCTCCCCTGAGAAGCGACTTCCCGCCAGCCCTGGGGTTCCGAGGCCCCGAGGCCGGCTGCCTGGCGCTGGGGGGCCGGTGGGTTCCCACCCTTCATCCTCAGTCCCTCCCTCCCCACTGCCCTGGCTGGGGGAGCTGGGGGGCACCCCCGGGCCCACGCCCCCCGATCTGAAAGAGATTCCTGCTCCTCCGACAGCTCCGCTGGCGACATGACGAGCTTGGCGTCCGTCTAGCGGGGAGGCTGTGGAGTCGAGAGTGTGATTGTGGCCCTCCCGTCCGTGCACACGGCCTGTCTGGTCTCCGCCTCCCCCCACCCCTCGTCGTGTCCCCAGTTGCTGACTGCGTCCCGGGGAGGGAGCGCGGGCGCCTGCTCGCGAGCGGGTGCTGGAGAGCTGGACGGCTCAGCCGGGCCCTGAGCTGTGCGCGCTCCGTGCCCTCCCGGGGCTTGGCGGCTTCCTCCCAGCCTCCTGTCGGCCCAGACCCCTTCTCTCTTCCCTGCGCTCCGGTGCCCGGGGCGTCCCCTGAGTCACAGGCAGCTGTGTGCAGGCTTCCCGCTCGCTCGAGGGGGGCTGCAGATGCGCACTTCTGCTGGCACCGCAGCCTCTCTGGGTGGGGGCTCCAGGCCCGCGTGCTCCCCCCGCCCTCCCCCTCCGGCCCCCCTCCCACGGGTTCCCCGTTGGATGCTGCCTGCTGGCAGACGAGGGTGTGGTCTGGGTCGAGGGTCCTCACGGGCAGAGCAGAATCTGGGCTTGTCTGCCGTCCTGCTGTGGACAGAGTGTGTTCTTGGCTGTGGTGTGATGGGTGTCATGAGGCTTTTTTCAGAGGTCCGGCGGGGCTGGGTCCCCTCGGTGACCGGTGGCAGCCATGGAGCCTGGAGAGGAGGGGAGCGGGAGGCGCTGGCGGAGCAGGGGGAGCCAGATGGAGAGCTGAGGGGCTGGCCTGGGCGCTGGGCTCTCTCTGACGACCCGGGCCCGGTCCCCGAGCGGGCAGGGCTGCTCCGAGTGTTACAGGAGCGCCCGTGGGAAGCAGCTGGCTGGGCCCTAGTTTATTATTATCGTGGTCGTGTTTGTCGTCCGTGTGGAAGGGGAGGTAGGGGCCGGGCCACAGGCGGAGGGACTCCAGGACCAGGCGCCCCCAGGACGGGGCGTGGGAGGAGGAAGGGGAGCAGGTCCCGGTGGGCTGAGGTCACCGTGCGGACCCTGGAGAGGCTGAAGTGACACACGTGGGGCCTCCTTTCTGTGGAAAGGGTGACGTCGGAGGCCTGGCCTCCTGGGGCGCGTCGTGCAGGGCGAAGGCCCTTGACCTTGGCTGTGGGGGTGTGGGGGACGGCCGGAAGGCAGCCCCGGGAGCCCCGGCTGATTGTTTTGTTTATGAAGCGCTTCCCGGGCTTCCAGTGGGTTTCCTAATGAACTGGTTTGTTATCGTCTCTGGTAATTGCATCAGAAACGGGGCCGGCGTCTGTGAACCGTCAGGAGCAGATGCGGGCTCTTCCGCTGGGGTTCTGCCCCGTCTCTGGGTGTTTAACGCTTTGTGGGCTGAATGCCTGCTCCTCAGGCACCCCCCTCCCCCCGGATTGTTCCAGAAGGACTGTATTTGTCCCCCGACTTGTCTGGCGCCTGCCCCGCAGTATCGTGCCCGTCCCTGCTGAGCTGCGGGGGGACGGGACGAGACAGTGAGGTGCAGAGGAGGAGACAGACGGGGCGGGATGCTGGAAGGGGCTTCTGGTCCTGGAGGAACGGCTCTGAGCAAAGCGACAGCCGGGCAGCATCGGCCGGGGGCCAGCGGGTACCTCTTAGAGGAGGGGGTGCAGATTGCTGCTGCACCAGACTCTGGCGTGTGCGTGTCCGGGGGCTGTCATGACAGAGTGCCATAACCCGGGGCCTGGACGCAGCGGCGTCGTCCCCTCCAGTCTGGAGGCAGAGGTCCCGGATCAGGGCGTGGGTCACAGGGCCGGGCTCCCTCCCAAGGCCCCAGGGAGGGTCCCTGCCTCGCCCGGCTTCTGCTGTGGCCGCCGTCATCGGCGCCTGTGGCTTGTGGACGCGTCAGTCCCGTCTCTGCCTCCCTGTGTGTCTCCCCTGTGAGGACACCACTCACTGGATGTGGAACCCCCCCGATCCAGCACGACCCCCCCGAGCCCATGACGCCTGCAAAGACTCGATTTCCCAATCGGGTCCCACTCTAAGGTTCCAGGTGGATGTGAATTTGGGGGCACTGTTCAGCCCCGTGCCCTGGGCAGCACTGGAGGAAAAGCTTTCTGGACTAAGGGAACAGAGGGTGCAGAATCCCCGAGGAGGGGAGGGAGGTGGGAGGAAGGCAGTCTGGGCCTGGTTTGCGGGGGAGCCTGTGGCCCAGGCGATAGAAGGGATGGGGGATGCGGGGAGCAGAGGGGGCCGAGCGTCTGGGTGCACGGGGGCCGCTTAGTGAGCCGAGAGAGTCCAGCCAGGACCAGCGCTGGCGCCCCGCTGCCCCGCATGTGGCCGTTTAGCTGTAAGTTAATTAAAAGTAAATAAAATTAAATATTCTGTGCCTCGGTCGCGCCAGCAAGTGCCGCTTAACAGCCGCGTGAGCCAGTGGTGATCTTGGGGACAGCGCGGATGTGGGACGTTTCTGTTGTCGAGGAAGGTCCTCTCGGGCGGCACAGCTGGGCATCTGAGGGGAGGACGTCCACGCGACACTGGCGACCGGTCACGGGCTCTGCAGCCCCAGCCCCGCCCCACACACAGCGGGGCCGGCGTGGCCACACGCTTGTCGGTGGCGTTGGCTGTTGCCCCGCGCGCGGCCCTGTTGCAGCCCCGCGTCCCGCCTGGTCCCTGACGGAGGAGGGAGCGGGCGCTCCCTGTGCTCGGGCGCCGTGGGCGCATGGGTCCACGGAGCCGCGTGTGATCATGTTTTCTTTAGGCCGTTCCTGCTCCTCCTCCCCCCTTTCCCGTTTTCCGTGAGCGAATTCTAGTGTCCATTCAGTCTTTTAAGAAGAGACGGTCTCCGATTCAAGCTCGGCGCTGTTGAAATGGGGAAATGCGGCCAGTGAGACCCGCAGGCTCCCAGGCAGTGCGGCCGCGTCACCTGATCCCGAGAGCGTCAGTCATTTATGGGGCTGCCCGTGCAGACCGAGGGTGTGTGGGGCCAGCCTGTTCCCGACCAGGAACGGGCGGCCTCCACTGGGGTGCTGCTGGTCCTGCTGACACCTCCCCTGCACCGGGGCGACCGGCCGTCAGGGCCTGTGGCCTCAGTGTCCACAGCGGAGACCAGAGCGAGGGCCGGTCGGGCCTGGCAGAGCCCCGCTGGGAGGACGGGGCCGGGGCAGCCGGGGGACCAGAGGAGCCGGGCTGCGACACAGCAAATCTTCACAAAGTGCCCCCGGGTGCCCTCCCGACTTCCGGCAGCAGAGAATGGTCTCCCCCTTGGTGGGGGCTCTGGGGGGCCCAGGCCTGTTGGTCTCGTGCCCCTGCTGCGGCGGCGCCAGACACTGGCTCTCCACCTCCGCGAAATGGGACGTTTCTGTCGCTGGAGTCGACGGTGACTTTGGTGTCGTGTGTCGTCAGCGGCACCCGTCCCCGTAGGCGAAGTTTCTCTTTATTCCCCCGATGGATCTAGCAACTGAGGAGAGGCTGAGGGCACACCTGGGAGTGTAAACATCCCGGGGTGGGGAGGGCCCTAAGGGAACAGAGTGGTTTTCTATCAGAATTGGTATTGTAAAGAATGTGGACTTGCAACAGGGTGCTGTAAAGACAGTAGAATGAGGAGAAAAAAGGAGCGTGTCGTGTGCATCAGGAAACGTGGAGACGGGTGCCCTTAGCAGAGTCGACTGAGGGAAGGGAGGTGAATAGTAACTAAAGCCATGATTATGTTAGTTCCCATATACTTGGGCTCTTAAATATGTAGTAGGAGGTTGGAAACACTCTAAACACCTGCACACGTGGTGGGCCACCCAGGCGCTGGAATACTATACAGCCATGAAAAAGGGTGAGGTGGCTCCATGAGTTCTCATTAGAACATTCCCCAAAATAATGCCCAGGGGGAGGCAAGGGGTAACCGTGACTCTGGGGTGTCACCCCTCTAAAAAGAAAAGGATGTCTATATCATGTGTTGGTACATGGAGAACATTCGGGAAGGAAACAGGAGAAAGCGGGAATGCTGAGTGCCTCTGGGGGTTGAGAGACGTGTCCTTGCGTTCCCTTTGTTCTTCGGGGGTCTGTGCCCTGTGGAGTGTTGGCTGTTCCCACACGTGTTCCTGAGCTCTGCCTCCGTGTGTGGCTCAGGTTCTCCGAGGGGGAGGCGAGGAGCCGCCAGCAAGATGGGAGCCCTCTTTCTCCTCTGTTGGGGGTCCCCCTGGACCCCGGGGACCCCAGGTTCTTTGGATCTGGGCATTTAGGGTCCCAAGCATCCGTCGGGAGCTGTCAGGCTCCATGGAAGATGTTTGCGTGTTTGCTCCCCGTGGAGCCCCGAGCCTGAGATGAATGCAGAGCCCCTAAAAGCAGCTTTGGCTCATCTGGGCTGAAGTCCAGCCCGTGGAGACCTGCAGGGCGAGGCCTGGGCACAGAGACAGGGGAGGGAGCGGCCCCCAGCTCTGCCAGGGCCAGAGGGCTTGGGAGGGGACAGGGCTTCTGCAGCCGAGGACCCCCACCTGAGCCACAGTGGCCTCGAGGTCCCTGGGAGTGGCCTCGGGGTGCACGGTGGGGGCAGCAGAAGCTCCTTTTATGGCTGGAGGGGACCGGCCTATGGGGAGAGTTTTCCTTTTGCAATAAGGTGTTAAAAGAAGGTCTGGCTTTCCATATGTTTTTATTTTATTTTCGATTACACTTTACAAAAGCACACCATTTTCTGTGATTTCAGTCATTTTGCATGAGATTATTATGGCTCGTAAAGGATAATTCCTCAGATATTGAGAACAGAGTCACAGGCTTGGGAACCAGATGCAGAGAAATAGACACATTGCCTCTCGCCGTCTCGATGGGTGGGAGGGGAGGGGCCGGAGAACCAGGAGGGAGGGTCTTGTTTCAAGATGGGAAATGCCCGGTGCTGACCTGCCAGGCCCAGGCCAGGAGCGTTGCCTGCTTGTCTCATTAAAAACCCCTGACAGCACGAGGTGGTCCCCTTCCTCCAGGAAGGTTGTTATAATGACTTCCTCACGTGCCGTCTCGTCCCGTCTCTGTAGGCAGGAGAGCGCCAGCCTCACGGGGAAATTTCGGGGTCATATCTGAGCCTGCGGGGTGATGCTTTCTTCACATTTAGCAAAAATGCGGGCGGAGGAGACCCTGGACCCAGTGGGACAACTGTGTGCCATCAGGGGAAGCGATGAGGAGCGAGGGGATCGTGGGCACAGGAAAGGACGTTCGTCTCCTTTGTGTTTACGCACCCCGCTGTGACCTCACGTGGAGGGACGTGTCTCCCGGGGCTTCTCCAGAAAGGAGCTTAAGCAGTCACGTTCTCTGACTTTTCGTGTCTGAAAATAGGGAACCAGAAAAGGGCAGAAAGTAAAACCTCAGTGGAAAGGTTGAACACGTTTTTCTCCTTTCTAGAAGCTTCTTGGACCCTCTCTGTGTGTTCTGAAGTTCAGGTGGATTTTCAGATCTTGTGACCTGGTTTCTTTATCTTTCCCCCCAGTTTTCTACTTTGCCTTTTTTGTCTGTTTTCTGGAGAAGTTCCTTCCCTTTGTCACTCAGCCTTGCTATCAATGTGTTTTTCATTGTTGCTTTTCGTTTGTGCCCTTTTTCGTCTTCTGGATGTTCCTTTTTCATAGATTCTGTTTTTGTTTTATGATGTCATATCATTTATTTCTGAGGATATTGATGATAATTCTAAATCCTTTTTGAAATTGTCCTCTCTTTTCTTTTCAGTTATT
>JABWHU010000634.1:12718682-12738104 GCA_014189135.1 Dicerorhinus sumatrensis harrissoni | reverse complement strand
CTGGACACATGCACACCGGGCTCTGGGGGACCCCAGGTGTCCACGAGGCTCAGTTACAGGGCTGGGCGAGGAGGCAGGAGAAGGGACCCCCCCCCAGGGCCTTATCTGGGCCCAAAGCGCCCGTAACTGGAGGGCCGACCGAGAAGAGCACACAGTAGGTGCTTGTTCCTGGCGCCTAGGGGAGGGCCCGGTGGACCGAGTGGACGTGGCTCCTCCGCCGTCCATGTCCCTGTCTCTTCACGTGTGTGTATTTTCTCCCCGATGACACGGGAAGCTGCCGCGGGCGGGGCCGGCGTCGCGCCGTGAAGCCACATCCATTCAGCCTCATGAGCTCAAAGCGCGGACCAGTTCAGACGGGGGAGATGGGGCCCTTTGAGCTACAAGTTGGAAACCATTTTGCTCTGGGTTTTTATGGCCCCAGTTGCAGAGTCTAACGTAAAATCAATGCCTTTCTCTTTTAAACATCCAAAACCTTGGGGATCGAAGGCCCTTAGGCGTGTGTCCACTCTGGGTCACCAGTTCCGAAGGCTGCGGGAAGTTCTCCAGGATGCTCCGTGTGAGGGAGCCCAGTGGGCAGCCGTCCCTGCGGCTTGGACCTAGTCCTGACTGTGTCCCTCAGCTGCATACAGTTCCTGCCTGTCGGGGCTGATTCAGTAAGAGCACGGCCCACCACACCCCCACCAGCACAGAGGCTAGAAGGAAACCCGCCCCCGAGGCCGTCCGCCTTTCATCTTCTGCCCTGGGCCCCGGCGCCAACTTCCCAGAGGACGGAGGGGACCGAGGGCCTGAGCCCAGATTCCTGGGGGCTCACTCAGGGACCTCGATTCCTGTCTTCTTCTGTTTATGAACAACCAAGTTCATTAAAACAGAAAACCGAGGGCAGTCCCAGGCAGAATGTATGAAATCGTGGCTTGCGGTTAGAGGGACCTGAGCTAGGAGGGGGCTCGTGGCCACCCTGGTGGCGTGGGGTTGGTCCCCGCGGGCCCCGGGCCCCTTTGAGGTGAGTCTGGGCCTGGTGTGGGTGAAGTGCAGCTGGCCCAGGCCCCTGAGGTCCCCCGGGCCGGGGGTGCGTTCCCCGCTGTGGGCGGCCGGCTCGGGCTGCAGGTGCGGAGGACGGGGCCAGAGAGGCCAGGCCAGGCCTCCGAGCACTAGGCTCTAGGTGCGTCCCGGCGCCTGGTGAGTCGGATGCTGGAAGCAGGTGGCGGGGAGCGTGCAGCCCACTAGCCCAGTGAAAATGGACTACAGCGAGGTTCCACTTGGACACCCGTCTGGGTCAGCTCAGGCGGCTGGAACAAGTGCCAGAGGTGGGGGGCTGTGGATGTGTCTTTCTCACGGTCTGGAGGCTGGGAAGTGGGGGGCAGGGAGAGGCCTGGATCTCTTCCTCTTCCTGTGAGGACACCCGTCCTGTAGGATCGGGGTCCCCCCCTTATGGCCTCATTGAACCGTAATTACGTCCTAACGTCTCTGTCTCCAGATAGAGTCACGGCTTCAACACGGGAATTTGGGGGACACGGTTCAGCCCACAGCACACGTCTGTGGTCACTCACATGGTTCACTGAAGCTGGCAAGTGGCAAGTTCACCCCCCCCATCACTGGACCTCAAGTTACCCTGTAAAAATTATTTCATGACTTAAATCAAGGCTCTGTAAAGGACCGGAGAGTGAATATTTGGGGGTTTGCGGGCCCCACGGTCTCCGTGTGACCGCTCAGCTCTGCTGTGGCAGCACCAACGTGGGCGGGGCCGTGTGCCAATAAAACTTTGTTTACAGACGGGCGGCGGCCGTATTCGGCCCACATTCCGTAAATTGCCCACTCCCAACTTAAGTGATAGACCTGCTCAATAGAGAGATTTAGAAAAATAAATAGCACAGAAATCGTTTGCTCCGCAGTCGAGAGACCCCTGGCTGGTGTTTGATGGATGCCCTTGGCTGTGTGTGAAGGTTTTTGCTCATCGTTGGGGCTTCACGGTATCCTGGACTGTACATTCTGTATGTCTTCAGATGGCAGATCCGTCCCAGGGACGCTTGTGTCGTGCAGACGGTGCTCTGGAGCAAGGCTGACCCGCGGTGCTCAGCGCCGGCACGCGGATCCCTCGTGCATGGTCCAGGCTTGCTGAACAGCGTGTTCGAGCCTGTCCCGGGAGGTCCAGGAGGCGGGAGAAGGGCCGCGCTCACCTGGGTGTGGAAGGACCTCGTCCGCGTTTCGTCCGGGGCCTGTCAGAGCTGCGCCCTCGTCTCCCACGTCTGCTGGCTGCGCAGCCTGGGGGCCACGTGGGGCGATGGTGGCCGAGCCCGTCTCGTCCCTCCCCCGGCGGGTGCTGCGGGGCCCAGCTGTTGCCTCTCCTCTGCTGTCCCTTTGAGCAGCACTCGGCCCTCCTGCGTCGGGGCGAGCGCCGCTGAGCGCGCTCCACTGATTAACTGAGCTGGCGCAGGTGGCTCCTCTGCACCGTTGAGGGCTCTCTGCGCACACTTGGCGGGGCCGTCGGGCCTCTTGTGACGTCAGGCGCCATCAAGAGCCGGTGTCTGCCCTCGAGCGTCGGGGGATGGCGAGAGGGGTGCCCATGCTGCCCCCCCGAACCGTGCGTCTTCACTGTGCTCGCAGGCCGGCGTCAGCGGGGAGCCGGGTGGTGGCCACAGGCCCAGGTCCAGAGTCGTGGGGTGGCGAGAGGGGTGCCCATGCTGCCCCCCCGAACCGTGCGTCTTCACTGTGCTCGCAGGCCGGCGTCAGCGGGGAGCCGGGTGGTGGCCACAGGCCCAGGTCCAGAGTCGTGGGGTGGGGGCGAGAGCCCTCGGTGGACGGGGCGGGGACCCACAGATAGCGCAGCTTGTCTGGGAGCAGACCGTCCGCAGAGGCCACGCCCCGCACCCCCAGGCCCTGCCTCCTGCCGTTCCTCCTCGTCTGTCCCCAGACGCCCCACTCGGCTCTCATGGAACCACAGCCGCCCGCCCTGGCCGCTGTGACAGGGCCCAGGTTGCTCCGCGTCCCATTACCTGGTCCTCTCCGGCTCCCAGCGCAAGCGCCCGCCCCTCGCGGTTCCGCAGGCTGAGTGCTTTATGTCACCGGGACGGCACAGAGGGCCCTGGGGCCTGCTCAGGCCTGCGGGGGCCCCTGAGACGCCCCCATTCGTGCCAATTTCTCCATCAGAAACTAATGGCATGGCGGCTCCCTGTGAGAGCACAGCCGTCTCTGTGGCCAAGTTGAGGGCTGGAAGCAGAGCGGCAGGAACTGTCAGCTTTAGGAACTCCAGCAGCTCCGCACGAAGTGCCTGTCCCAGGAGGTCTGGGAGCCGGACAGGGCTGGAGGGGCTGGAGGGGGGCCTCGTTAACGAAAACAAACGGCACAATTTGCTCTCGGCCCCTCTCCCTCCCTGGGTGCTGCTCGAGGCTGCCCCGAGGGTTCCCGCTCCGAGCCCCCTTCCAGGACGTTCCCTGCAGGGGGAGGCGCCCCGGCTGGCTCTCGGGCTGCATGAAGCAGCTGCTCTGATGTTCCTGAGTCACAAGGAACTCTGGGGGAGCTGTGGGGGGTTTGGCGCTGTCAGCCCTGGGAGGGTGCTTGTACAGAGAAGCAGGACCTTTCTGCCGGCCTTAGCACCCTCCTCTCCCAGACGGTGGGATGACAGGCGGCGATGGGTCTGCTGTGCCTGCGCCCCCAGCTCAGAGCTCAGCATGGAAGGGACCGTCTCTGTGTCCGAAATCCGGGAGGCTGTCGCTCCCCTGCCCCGGGACCCCCGGGGATGTGCCTCTTTCCCACTGTTTCCGCCAGGGTGCCCAGGCCCCCCACCAATGACAACCCCACCGCAGCCAGAGCCCGACCCCGAGTGAGCGTGGCTGTTCCCAGTGTCTCCGTCCTGGCCTGGCAGGTGGCGTCTGTCCGTGCACGAGGGGGCGCGGCTAGGAGTGCGTCCTGTGTCCCCTCCAGGGCGCACGCAGGTGCTTTTTGTAATTACTTAAGGAAAAGCAATTGCAAAGCACTCGATACAAATCCCTTCAGCTGCTGTTGATGGTGGCACTGGGGAGGCCGTGGCCGGCCAGGAATCTGAAACACGGGCGCCGTCTGTGCTCCCGCCTCGCCGCAGCCAGATTACACCACCGGCCTTTCTCTCCTGCACAAGTTTTCATTAAATGAATTGAGTTTGCTGGGAATCGCTTGGCCATAAATATTCCCTCCCGCTCGGTGTGGTCGGGTTACTGCTGTCCCTAGTCGGAGCCGGATCCAGCCAGGGAGCGGGGCGGGTGGGGGGCGCCGGGGCTGCAGGAAATTTCCAGAACATTTTCCGCAGCCTCTCGTGTGCACCCACCCCCACCCTCAGCAGCCTCAGATTTGGGGTCATCAACATTTCACTGTTTCTGGAGCAAATTGAGGGAAGTTGGGAAGGGCTTGCCAGGGCAAGGGACATAATTGCCACATTCAATTCAGACTTTTCCATTCTGTTTCCTTCATTTCACTGAGAAGGTGGCAGGATAGTTGTAAGAGGAGGGCGAGACATGCGTTTAAAACAAATGTCCCCGGGTACGTGTGTGCCCATGAGGAGGCTGTGCCCGCATTAGAGGGAGGTGAGTGCGTCACCCCGGGGTCAAGACCACCCCTGAGGCCCCCTATCCTCTGCACCCCCCTCCCTGAGCTTCCCCGCGGCTTCAGCCATCCCTGCAGAGACCCTTCTTCCGGAAGATGGCTGACCACTTCAGGGGCTGCTTTATCCTCTGGAGTCTGGACCAGGAGTTGGCAGACGACGGCCTGTGCCAAAACTGGCCCTCCACTTGTTTTTGTAAATAAAGTTTTATTGGTATGCAGCCACGCCCACTCATTTATGTATCACCTCTGATGCTTCTGAGCTACAGCGGCAGAGTTGAGGGGTTGTGACAGAGACTGTGTGGCCCCCAAAACTGAAAGTATTTATTGCTTGGCCCTTCGTGGACGGTTTGCCAGCCCTGCCCTTTCTCCCACCCACTTGCAGTAGGGTGCTTTTCCCGCCTGATCTTGGCCTCATCCCGCAGGTAAGTAGGAGACCAGGGTGCCTGGGTCCCTCCCGCTGAGCGAGGGCTCACTGTCCACAGCCCAGCTTCTGGAATCCTTGGCTGGCTTCTCCGGCCCCCATGTCTCCAAAGTGTCAAGCGTCCCTGGACTCCTGTGGTGCCTCCTGCATGGTGCCCGGCCCTGGGGGCCACCGCGGCACTGTGACACGGAGGGAGAGGCTCCAGGAACACGTGGTTTGGGGGCTTCGGGGCACCAGAGGGACCCCATTTCAGGCTGTCCTTATCACACGTCTGCCCCTGGCTGGAAGCTCCCAGACATGAGGGACCCTCCTGCCCAGAGCAGCTTCTGCTCCAGGCCGCCCGACACACCGCGTGCCAGCTCCCGTCCTCGGGGAACCACTTCTAGTTGGAGTTCTGGCCGCCCCCAGCCCTGCGGGGCAGAGACTAGGGGGCAGGGGTGTGCGCTCGGGCACCACACGCTGTTTCCTTGTTTGCTGTCTTGGCTCTTTGGGGGCTGACAGCTTTCCCCCTCTTTCTAACCTTGGGCGTTTCTGCTGCTGTAAACACACCGTATGCGTTTTCACCTGCGTGGGGGCACAGGTGTCTGACGGGAGGCAGCCGAAGCTCAGACCCGCGTGGCCTCGGGGCTCCTGAGCCGGTGGGTGCGCCCTGCTGGCTCTCCTGCCCCTCAGCCGGAGGCCTGTCCCGTTCCCCTGGGCCGCGCGCAGCTGGGGTTGTGGCTCCACGGGGGTGGACGGGCTCACATCCGCGGGACACGGCCTCCTCCCATTCACCCGGGACGGGGAGATGGTTTCCTGTCTGGTGATGGGAGTTCTAGAAAGGCGGGGGTGGACACCGCCCCGCCCTCGTGGGGGCCGCTGGCCGGGGGCTCAGCCGGTCTGTCTCGCGCCCGCAGTGCACGTGCCGGAAGGACATGGTGAAGATCTCCATGGACGTGTTCGTGCGCATCCTGCAGCCCGAGCGCTACGAGCTGTGGAAGCAAGGCAGGGACCTCACGGTGCTGGACCACACGCGGCCCACCGCCCTCAGCAGCCCCGAGCTGAGCAGCTGGAGCGCCTCCCGCGCCTCCCTCAAGGCCAAGCTCCTCCGCAGGTGAGTGGCCGGGGAGGTGACCGCAAGTGGCCCCGAGGGTGTCCAGGCGGGCCCCTCCCTCCCGCCCTCCTCCGTTTCTCCTGCTCCTGAGACAGAGCGTGTATCTCGGGCCCCGACTTGCTCGCGGGCCCCGTGTCTGTGTCGTCGGAGACGCGGTCCCGTCCCGTCTGCCAGCTCCCGGGCTGGCTTCCCCTCCGGGACGACGCGCCGCCCCTCTCACTGCCCCTGCTTGGGGTCCTGGGCGGGAGCCCTGTTCCTGCGGGTCGGGCCGCTGGGCCGCTTCGTGGCTCCGAGCGATGGCAGGTCCCCTGCCGGAGCCACAGGGCGTGGGGTCCCCGCGGCGCCCCGCCCTCACGCGTCTGTGCTCGCTTGCTTCGGCGCTTCTGACAGCCTGCTGCTGGAGCGCGGTCGTGGAGGTGACTGCGGACACCTGCCCCCAGGGACGTCCTGTGTCACCCCATCACGTCTCGGGGGCCTCCTCTCGACTGGTCACTGCCCGGCCACGAGCCTGGCGTCCGGCGAGGGAGCGAGGGCGAGGTGGCCGCCCCCTTGCACCGGTGTGAGGCCGTGGGGACTGGGTGGCAGGTCCGGGCAGAGGAGGAGAGGGACTCCCTGGGAGCAAGAAGGCAGCGAGCAGCTGTGCCCGCAGCTCCGGAAGCGGCGGTCTCTCTTGCTGTCTCCCTGGAAACGTCCAGGCTCCCGGGGTCTGAATGCTCAGGGACAGAGTTCAAACGGATTCCTATCTGGTGCCTGTGGAACATTCCGTGAGTCCTTGCTGGGCCCCCGGTGTGTGCAGGAGCAGGAGAGACGGCCCAGGGCTGGCCCAGCCAGCATTCCCGTGAGGGCCAGGGGGTCAACACATTGGGCTTTGAGGGCCAGACGGTCTCTCAGGATCACTCAACTCCACGAGAGCCACCATCGACCTAGACGTTCCATAGACCAGAGAGCACAGCGTGTCCTAATAACACTTTGTTTATGGACTCTGAAATTGGAATTTCATATTGCTTTCACGTGCCACAAAGTATTATTACTCTTTTAACTGTTTGAAGCATTTAAAAACGCAAACACCATTCTTAGCTTGTGGGCCGTGCCGAAGCAGGTGGCGGTGGATCTGGGCCTCAGGAGGGTTTTCCACCTGCAGCCGCTTGGTCGCCCCTGGTCTGATCTTGTCCCCGGAGCCTGGCCGCTGAGGGGGTGGGGCGCTCGGCCAGTTCTCTTCTTCGTCGGTGCCTTGATGGTGGCGCTCCACGCTGCACAGACATCCTGGGAACTGCCTCTGGGAAAGGTCGTCCTGGCCGAGCCATCATGCCCACTCCAGAACCTTCTCTCCCGACTGGGCTGTTCTCGTTTTCGGTGCGTCCGTCTGTGAGTCTGTGAATCTTGGAGAGTCTCGGCCTCATCTGCACGTTTTCCCCACCCATGGCCGCTCTCTCAGAATGTTCCGGCAGCCCCGGATGCTTCCACTTCCGTTCCTGACAGCCCGTGAAGGGGACACTCTTTTCTGGTTTCTTTTGTCATCTCTCCTTTGGTTCCTGCCCTCCTGTCTGTGTGTCGCTCGGTAGCAGCAGCGTCCTGGCTTGGCCGACCTGTGGTGGCTCCGGATCCTTCCAGGGAGAGGAGCGGGCTGGCGTTTGCCTAACGGTTAATTGATTGTGGCTCGGGCTAATTGGTCAGCAGAGCGGATTGCAATAAACAGGCGCCATGTTCCAGAAATAGACGGGGATTAAGAGGCCGTCTGAAGACCCCGCCCCAGGACAAGGGTCCTGCGGGCCAGCCGTAGCCGGAACCTTCTGTGCACAGAGGAAGCGGCTCCCCGGGCCCCTCCTGCCCGGCCGCCCCTCGTCACGCACTGTTCCTTTCTGGAGCATTCCTGTCTCGCCGACCTGGGGAGCTGTAATGTTCCGACAGTGGGCCGAATAACAAATTAAGTCGTGTTCCCAAGGATATAATTTCCTTTAAAGCCTTTAGTATGTAAAACGAAGCTGAGTCCCTTTTTCTAAGTGCTGGTGGGGGGCTTCTCTGAAAAGGCTGATGGGAATCACGTGTGAAGGCCAGATGCCCCATCCCCTCACCTGAGCGTCACAGACTCTAGGAAGGACCTCGTCTGTCTCCCCGTGGTGTCCTGCCCGCCCGGGTGCCGGTCTCCACGGGGCTCCCCGAGCCTCAGGGGGTTTGTTCTGGGGTCGGGTGGCCCTGCCGGAGCATCCTGGGCGTGGGCTGGATGGGGGTGCAGGCGAATCTGCCTCTGTCCCTAGACCAGGGTTCCCCCTTGGCACTGTGGGCACTCAGGCGGGGTCATCCTCTCTGTGGGGGGTGTCCTGGACACTATGGGGGGTGGAGCAGCATCCCTGGCCCGCACCCACTCGATGCCAGGAGCCCCCCCAGTGTGACAGCCACAGATGTCCCCAGACATGGCCCAGTGTCCCTGTCCAAGTGTCTGTGCCCACCTGCTGCCCCCTGCCCCACCGTCCCCGTGCAGCCTTGCCGCCGCCTCCGGGAGCCACAGCTTCTCCCTGGTCCTCGCTCAGCCCGGCCCAGCCCCCGCACAGCCCCGCAGGCGCCATCCCACAGTGGAGGCCCGGTGTCGGCCCCTCGGGGAGAATACGACCCGCTCCCTCCATGGTGCCCTCCGTGGATTCATCTTCCATACCCACGTCTGGTCGGGCGACTTGTCCCTGCCCCTGACAAAGGGCACAAAGCTGTGACCTCATTCCTCGCCCTGTGACCCCCTTCAGCCACCACCAGCAGGCTCCCTGCCCGGCGGCCCAGGCCCCGGTGGAGTCTGGCGCCCTCCCCCGCCGGCGTCCACCCGCTCTTCCTCCAAGACAGCCCTTCCCCACGGCAGGCCATCTTCTCCTCCGTCTCCTTGTTGTTTCCCACGAGAGCTCTGCGGCATGCTTGTGTCGACCACGTGTTCCCGCAGGTGTGCGCTCCGCACATCGGGGCCCTTCCACCGCCTGCGCGGGTCTGCGGAGAGGGAGACGGAGAGGGCACGCCTGGCCTTCCCGGACCCATGATCCCGTCCACCCCAGCCTCTGCTGGCCCCACGGCCGGGACCTCCAGCTGCCCCGGGGGGGCTCCCACCACCTCAGATCACCGCAGAAACGAGGGGACACGGAACCACTCCGCCCCTCTGACGCCTCCTGACCCCACGCGGGCCAGCCCGTCCCCCCTGCTGCGCCTGACACCCTGCACCAGGCTGCGCACCACGGGGCCACTGACCTCGCTCCTCTCAGGGCCGCCCTGGCCCCCCGAGCTCCTGAGCCCATGGACCCAGCTCCCTGTGACGCCCAGGCCGCCGGGCCCCGCAGCCCCCAGGACCCTGTCACCTGGGACTCACTGAATGTCTCCTAAATTGCTCCTCCCAGGACGCACTCTGCAGTTTCTCACAGGTGAAACCCTTTAAACCCACAGGCCTGCTCGTCTCTGGGGCAGGGAGCGTGTCCTGGGGCCGGGCACGGGGAGGAGACCCGGGCACAAGACCCACGGCCCCGCGCCTGGACCCCGCAGCCACGCTGGCACCGGCGGCCTTGGCCCCGAATCCCCTGTGGGTCAGAAGTGCTGGATGACAGCTGGTCCTGTGAGGGCGGACGGCCCGCTGGGGGGTCTGGAGGGGCCGAGTGCTCTGGGCCCTGCGGTGGCCGGGCTGGGGGCCCCTCCTGCTGTCTGAGGCCCGAGGACTCTGCGTCCATGTTGCAGACGTTAGTGTGGGTGTTGGGACCAGTCCCAATGTTTGGTTCATGTAAACTTAACAAAGGCGTCCAGTTAAGGCTGGCAGGTAAAGGGCACGTCTACCTCCACCCTCTTCTGAATCGTCACCAGATGACGCTAAAGGAGTGACAGGGACCAGGAGAGGGACGGTGGCAGCAGACTCGGGAGGGAGGGAGGGACGGGCAGGTGGTACCTGACCTGACAGCACAGAGAACACTCGAGACGTGGGCCTGCAGAGGAAAGGCCGAGGGGTCAGAGATGCGGCGCCTCCTGGGACGGGGCCGCGTGGGCTGGACGCAGGGGTCTGAGGAATGGTGGGCTCAGCCCCCGCCCCCATCTCCCAGCAGGACGGAGGCCCTGCGCCCGTGCGGTGGACCAGTGGCTCTGGGTGGGACAAGGGCCCTCCTGAGGCCGGGGCGGGGGAAGCCTGGCTGCCGGCCTCCCGTCCCCCAACCTGAGGCAGGAGGATGGACGGACCTCTCCCGGGTCACGGAGCCGCCCAGCGGAGCAGAGCCGCAGATCCTGATGTCGGGGTCCCCGTGGAGCAGCAGGGTCCCGCCCTCTCCAACGCACGGGCACGTGCAGTCACCAGCAAGCATCTTAGTCCCCCGCACAGCCCACCCGGGGGTCCCTAAGGCTCCGAGGAAACGCAGCGGGAAAGACAGCGTCCGCCACGCTGAAGGAGATGCTCCCTGAGCAGAAGGACTCACACTGCCCCTCAGAGAGCGGAGAGGACTGTGTGCGTGTGGAGGAAGAGCCGGTTCCTGTAAGAGAAGCCCTCAGGGAAGAGGAGGCTCTCAGACATTTAAAATAGAGTAAAGACGACGAAAGCAGGAGATCGGGAGAGAGCTTGAGGAAATCTCCTCCACTGGAGACATTTCACAACTCTTGGGTTAAACAGAAGATCCCCAAAGCTTCTGGAACGAACAAATAGGCCAACACAAAGAACAAGGGGCCTGAACGGCATCAGGCTTGTTGATCACGATGCTGCAAGCTAATAAATAAAGGAACAGGTCTTCAAAAGTCAGAAGAGGGCCGGCCCTGTGGCTTAGCCGTTAAGTGCACGTGCTCTGCTGCTGGCGGCCCGGGTTCGGATCCCGGGCGCGCACTGACGCACCGCTTCTCCGGCCACGTCCCACATGCAGCAACTAGAAGGATGTGCAACCATGACATACAACTATCTACTGGGGCTTTGGGGGGAAAAAAAAAAGTCAGAAGAGAAGTAATTTTCAGTGCAGAAGTATGGACCTAGCCAAATTACCAGCTAAATGTGCAAGAGGAGTAAAGCTCTTTAGAGACATGCAGAGTCTCAGATTTTTCTTCCTTTCTGAGAAAGCTACTGGAGGATGTACTCCAGCTAAACAAGGGCTTCACCAGGAAAGACGTGGGCTCAAGGAAAGCGGATCTAGCCCAGGAGAGGCCAAGGCCCAGGGTGTCATCGGGAGTAGGAGCTTGGAGATAACCTGGAAAGCTAAGCATCTGAGAGAGGGGGCCAATTGCTAACTCCAGGAAGAGCGAGCAAAGAATATGGTCCCGGCCGATCTCTTGCTCGTGGGTGAACGATATTTAGAGTCAGAAAAATGCAAACATGGAATGTCACCACAACCGCAGATGGTGGCAGACGCAGGGAGAGAAGCCAGCGGGTGTGGGAGCAGGGAGCACCCAAGGCGCCCTGAGTGTCTGTGCCGGCAGTTCAGCGGGGGAAGCCAGAACCGAGAAGAAGAGAGAGCAGTGCTGGGGAGACCCGGAGAAGTAACTGCGAGAAGAAACGGCCGAGAGATGAAGGGTCTCGCCTGGGGAGCAGGTCAGGGAACGCCGCTATGGCCAGACTGTGGTCAGGACGCACATGGCAGGTGCCCCTCCCCCAGCTCTGGGCAAATTGGCCCCAGATCCTTCCAGCGTGTTCTCCCAGCTTCTGTCTTCACCAAGAGGATGCTTGTCTGCACGCTCATGTTCGGCTTGTGTCTGCCCATGTCTGCCCACCTGGTTCCACCTCGTGCTGGGGGTCTCTGCGTTGGCGAGGCCCAGTGGCGTCTGGGGGCCCAGAGCTCTGAGCCCCATGATGTTGGGGCTGAGGAAGGCAGACAGGGCCCCGGGGGGGGCACCCCTGGTCAGCCCTGGGGTCGGGCGGGGCAGGGTCAGGAGTGGCCTCCAGGGCCGGTTCCGGGGTTGGGACGGGGAGGTGAGAGGGGCTGAGGAGTGGGCGGCTGCGGGAAACCGACGCCAGGTGAGTGGGCAGCAGGAGGATGTCCTTCGACTGGGTGCCCCTGGGGCCGGGTGGGGGTTCGTTTGTGGGCGCCTGGCCCTGCCACATTCCCAGACCCGGGGAGAAGCCACTCCTGGGGGACTGTGGTGACGAATGCCGGCTGCACCCTGGTGCTGGGTCTGGGGCTCCCTGCCCGTCTGCACCTGGCGTTTCCCAGACTCACCCCACGTGGAGCGCTGGTGGAGGGCATTCCCGAGGGGTCTGCCAGCTCCCCTGCCCTGCCCCCCATCTGTGGCTGCTTCCCTACCCCTCCTCGCCCGCCTGTCCTTGTCCCCCCACCCCCACCCTCCCATGACCCCCTGCACGCCATGCTGTGTGTGATGCCATGTCTGCCACGACGCTCCCCGCGCCCCGGAATGCTCCCCGCTTCCACCCTGGGTCATCGGGTGGCTCATGCAGACATCGGGGGGCTTGTCACACGCGGGCATCCCCTGGCTCGGGGACAGGGAGCCACAGCGAGCCAGGGCCCCTCGAGACAGGCAGCCGAGCAGCAGGACTGGCAGTGGTTAGTGTGAGGGGGACTAGGAGAGGCCCCCAGGAGCCAGCGTGGGGAGCAGGGCGGGTGGGTGCTGGCAGGTCCCCGTGTCCACAAGGAGGGTGGTGCTGCTGGAGCCCCCGGGTGGGAGCCCCGCCCGGCCCCCGTCACATGCCCTGCGTCTCCCTGGGACCACTTGGTCCTTGGAGGTGTGGCTGCCACGGGACCCCCAAGTGTGTCTGAGCCCCCCCCCCACTGGGGCCGGGACTCGGGGAGCCCACGGGTGCAGGGAGGTCACAGCCAGCTCCTGTCAGGGACGCTGACATTCCCGGCCCTGCTCGCTCGGCCGCTGGTTCACCCGTAACCGGGACAGAAGACCGGCCAGCGGAGGCCTGGTCGTGGGGCCTGGAGCCTGCGGCCATGCGGGCGTCACCCCCTCCCCAGAGGGCACTGGTGACCCGCCCCGGGCCAGCCTCCCCGCTCCCGCCTCCGGGGCAGCCACACTCTCCTGCTGTCTGAAGGCCGCTCTGTCCCTTCCTGGAAGGCGTGGGCTTCCCTTCCCAGAACCCGCAGGGCCGCCTGGCCCCTGACCCGCAGGCCCAGCCCACCCGCCTCTGGCACTCTCCTTTCCTCCTCTTCAGCCCTGATTCTGCCTCGTTTCTCCCACGAAGCCGTAGCTGAGCCTCAGGTGGAATCCCACACCTGGAGGCCAGCGTGGGGCTCGGGGTGAGGAGGGGCCGTGGGTGCAGGTCAGAGAGGGAGCCGCGCGGGCTCGCAGCCCCCGAGAACAGGGACACAGCGAGGACGGGGAGCCGGCCCAGGCCCTTAGAGGAGGCGTCCGGGGAGTTGACAGGAGTCCTGGAGAAAAACGCCCTGACGTTTACGTTCTAGACAAATTAGTCTGAAGGAAAGCAGACACTGGAGAAAGGCTGAGGAGGAGAGGAGACCCAGTCTAGAGAGGAAGAGAGAGCAGACCAGGAGGCCGGGGCTGCCGTGAGTGCTCCTTCCCGCCTGTCGTCCAGGCGTCCACACCAGCTCTGCTCCATCCCTCACGCCCGTGTCCTCGCCCCCCGGGGCGTCCATCTCCCGCTGTCATCAGCACCCGCTTGACGCCCCCCGTTCCCACTGCCCCCCCAGGCCTCCCTCCACCCGTGCCCCAGCAGCCCCCCCAGGGCCCCGTCCCCGACTCAGGGCCGGCACGGCTGTCCCCGCCCTGGGACGCTCGTCTCAGGGGCTCTCCCCTCTGCTGTTCCCCCGTCTCACGGTCCTCTCTCTCCAGGTCTCACCGGAAGCGGAGCCAGCCCAAGAAGCCCAAGTCGGAAGACCCCAAGTCACCTGGGGAGGGGGCGGCCGGGGCGGCCCTCCTGGAGGAGGCCGGCGGTGGCGGGAAGGACGAGGCTGACCCCGAGGAGGAGGACGAGGAGCCCCAGCTGCCGCCGCAGGGCCGGGAAGCGGACGGCTCTGAAGGTCAGTCATGGCCGGGCGGGGGGCCAGGCCTGGTGGAAGGAGCCAGCGTCCACTGCGCCACAGCCCCTGATCGTGAAGAGCCCAGTTCACGCGCTCCCTTGGCAGGGCGGGCGTTGTATAAAAACGTACATTCTGGGGGTGCAGTCAGAAGCCCCTCTTCTCCCAGAAACGGAAGAGGCTCCCTCAGTCCGTTCCGGCTGCTGTAACCAAATACCACAGACTGGGTGGCTTAGAAACAGCCGACACTTGGGCCAGCGCCGGTGGCCTAGTGGTTGAGTTCAGCACTCTACTGCGGTGGCCCAGGCTTGGTTCCTGAGTGTGGACCCACACCACTCGCCTGTCAGCAGCCACGCTGTGGGGGTGGCTCACATACAAAAAAAAACATAGAGGAAGATTGGCACAGGTGTTAGCTCAGGGCGAATCTTCCTCAGCAAAAAAACCCCCAAAAACAAACAGTGGAGGCTGATGCCTCGTGGTTCTGGAGGCTGGAGCCCGGGATCAGGGTGGTGGCAGGTCCCGGCCCTGGTGAGGGCTCCCTCCTGGGCTGCAGACGGCCGCCTGCTCGCTGGGTCCACACGTAGGGAACGCAGGCAGCTGCTCTCAGGCCCGTTACGAGGGCGCTGACCCCGTCCCCGAGGGCCCCCCGCAGCCTCACGTTCAGCGCCATCACGCGGGGGTAGCCTTCAGCGTAGGAATTTTGAGGAGCACAAACCTTCGTCCACAACAGAGCTGTTCTCTGCTCAGTCTTGGAAGAGGATGGCCTGCTGTCTGCAGCCAGACGGTAGACGTGCCTGGGGTGGGGCCAGACCCCCACCCAGCTGGCCAGCCTTGGGCAGGAGGGTGATCTGGGGGTCGTGTCTCAGAAACGTGCCCTTCACACTGCCTGGGGCCCTTTGGCCAGGGAGTATTAGTCTGCGAGCGTTTTAAAAGTACCCACTAGATGTTTTACAGTTTTTTTTTCTTTTTGGGGGCTGCTTTGTTTTTCCTGATTTACAGCTTCAGCTGCTCGCACGTTGGTGCAGAGGTTTGCACGTTGTGGCTGCTCCCCGGGGATGAGGACGGGGCTGTCCCTTTCTGGGGGCCGGGCGTGGCCGGGGCCTGGACTGCGGATCGCCCAGTGGTGGTGCCCAGGCCCCAGTCACAGCCAGCGGTCACCAAGGGCTCTGCCTGGGGCCTCAGTTTCCCTCTCTGTGGCCGTGTCCTGGGCTGTGTGAGCCCAGCATGGCTCTGCCTGTCACGGAGGCGTTCAGTCACTGGGATGCCCGTGGCGGGTGTCACAGATGACGTGGCATCCGAGGCGACTGCCCATGGGGCACAGACCACGGTGCCCCACTGGCACACACCCCGACATGCCCACAGACTGGTCCCGAGGGTCCTGGTTAGGGAGCGACTGTGTCCCCTGGCTGGAGAGGTGAGTGTCCCTGAGGGGACCCCCAGGGGCTCACGAGGGGGACAACAGAGAGCTGGGGTGAACCATGTGCTGGCATGTCCCCTCTCAGCCCACACGCCCTCACGTGGTGGGCGTCATGAACTGTCTGCTCAGCGCCACAGGGACAGACAGCGGGGCCGGACAGACGGTGGGGCTGGACAGACGGGGGCCGGACAGACGGGGGTGCCAAACACACAGGAGGGCCCGGACAGACGGGGCTGCCCAGGGTAGAAGGAAAGGGGCACTGTCACTCTTGGGGTACAGGCACCATTCCCGACGTGGAGATGGATCTGGACTCGGGGCCGTGGAGGTCTGGGGGTCGAGCGGAGTTGCTGGAGACGAGCCCGGTACACAGGGGCCAGATCCCACTGCTCGTGCGCGAGCCCTTAACAGAAAACATGATTTTCTAGAAGATACGACTAATAACAAAGAAAGTATCACACTCTGGAATAATTTTATTTATTTATTTATTTTCCCCCAAAGCCCCAGTAGATAGTTGTATGTCACAGCTGCACATCCTTCTAGTTGCTGTATGTGGGGCGCGGCCTCAGCATGGCCAGAGAAGCGGTGCGTCGGTGCGCGCCCGGGATCCGAACCCGGGCCGCCAGCAGCAGAACGCATGCACTTAACCACTAAGCCACGGGGCCGGCCCTCACACTCTGGAATAAATGTAACTAACAAGAAAAGAGCTTTCCGGAGAACACTAGAGACTTCTTGAGAGACCAGGAAGAAAGGCTGAATGAGCAGAGGATGTGTGCTAGGACTCCCTGACGAGAGCGCTCCGTTTCCCCCAGAGTATCGCCGGTTCTCACGGCTCCTGCTGGGACCCGGCAGGGTGGGGTGTTGGTTTCAGTGAGGATGGAGGGGAACGGCCCTGAGGAGAGGGGTCCGGGGAGGTGGGGCGGCTCCTCAGCCGCGGGACCAGAGTGAGGCCCCTCCTCCACCGTGCTCCACCCCGGGCCACCTCAGACGTGGCCTCGGGTGTTAGGGGACAAGCACTGTGTCCCGTTGATGTAAAGTTCAGAAAACACGCCAAGCCAGACAGCGGATTGTTCAGGGAGCGTTGTGTCAGCTCGGGCTACCCTACAAAGTACCCTGCACGGGGGCTTCAGCAGTGGACGTCTACTGTCTCCCAGTTCTGGAGGCCAGAGTCCTCGATCAGGGTGTCGCCAGGCCAGTTCCTCCTGAGGCCATGAGGGAGGGTCTGCTCCAGGCCCCTCTCCTTGGCTTGTGGACGGCCGTCTTCATGTTCACGTGGCTTCCTCCCTATGTACGCATCTCTGCCCAAACGTCCCCCTTTGGTAAGGGCACTGGTCACGCTGGATTAGGGCCATGATGACCTCATCTGAACTCGTGATGTCTGCAGTGACACTATTTCCAGATAAGGCTGCATTCTGCAGCCCTGGGGTTAGGACCTCGCCGTAGGAGTCTGGGGGGACACAGCTCAGCCCAGGATGGAGCAGGCGTGCTGAACTTAAGAGGGAGTGCAGCGCACCGGGCTGCTCCGAGGGGCTCCCTGTGGGGGCACACGCGTGTCCGTGCACCTTGGTCCTTTAGGGCCCACATCTGTCGTCCCTGCTCCAGGACGTAAGAAAGACTCATGAGCGAATGCTCATTTCCTAAGACAAGTCGGGTGGTCGGGTTGTGACGGGTAAGTGGTGAGCTTGCCGAGGCGGCCCTGGGATCTGCATCTGACCCTGGAGGCCGCGGAGCCACAGGGAGAGCAACAGGAGAGAGCAACAGGGCCAGTTTGGGGTTCTGGCCCTAGGGAGACTGGGGTGTCCCTGGCGGGCTGGCGCGGTGACCACCCAGTCCCCAGCATGGGCTGGCCGGGGCGGGCGGGAGCAGGCTGGGGTCTGCCCGAGGTTGCACTATGCAAAGTTGCCGGGGGCATTGGTGGTCTCCTGGGGGCGGGGTGACAAACAGGTGGACATAGGCCAGCTGGGATTTGGGGACCCAGGCCCACCCCGGCCCTGCCGAGGACCACCCATGTGACTTGGGCCCGAGACGCCCCCTCGGGCCTGCACCCTCACCTGCCAACAGGGCTGTCAGAGGATTGGAGGACAGAATGCACGCCTGCCGGGGGCCAGTGTGTGGGGACAAGCCAGTGAGGGGCCTGCAGGGGGCTCCTTGGCTGACCCGATCAGACAATCGCAGGAGACGAGGGTTTCAGTGGGCCCCTCCCGGGCGGAGTGGAAAGGATCCCTCGCGACCACCGGCATCCCTGCTCCCTCGTGAGCAGACACCAGGGGCCGCTGGCCTGATGCTGGACGGAGGGCTGCCAGCGAGAGCAGACACACTCCTGTGCACCCCCACGTGCGACTTGGTTTACCCACCTGCTTAGCGAAGGAGTAATGGCTCTCTTTTGGTTAACTTAATTTTTAAATGAATGTTTGGCCAACCCCATTGACTGTGTAGAGAGAGCCGCGCCCCACCCACCCCGTCCCCTCCTTGGCCCCGGGCTGGTCGTACCCAGCCCGTCACAGCGCCCCCGTGGCCCTGGCCTCCGTGAGTCTCAGGATTCCCAGAGCTGGCCCCGTCCCCAGGGGAGCCCCTCTCTCCCGTTTTCCCTGTCGAAGCGTATTGCCAGCTAAATGGGAGGTTCCGTGTCCTCCGAGAGGACACGTGTCCTGCAGACAGAAACAGGAGCCACCAGGGGGGAGGTGCGGGGTGCAGGCCCGCCTTCCCGGCCGCCTGGCATCTGAGTCCCTCCCGTTCCCCTTCCACGGTCTCATCCACGGCCCCCCAAGGCTTTTCCCAAAGGCCTTCAGGGTCCACACCGTGATGGTTGCGGTGTTGTGTGGCTGGGACGGCGCGTTCCCCCAGGGCTGTGGCTTCCAGCGGCTTCTGAGGCGCGTGGGCCCCAGGAGGGGGGGGCGCGGTCCTGGGGTGGCGTCTCTGCTTGGGGCTGGCAGTGTCCCCGACTCCAGACACCCCGTCTGTCCCTGTCCCACATCAGAGCCTGGTTCCCAAGAAGGATGAGTTGGGGTGGGGGGTTCTCCCAGAACTCCGGCCCCTCTGGAGAGGAAGTGGTCCCTTTGGGGCCTCGGAAGTGGCTGCCACAGCCTGGAGAGCCCCCTGCGTGGTCACAGTCCTTCGAGCCCCTGGAGGGGAGACGACTCGGAACTATCGAGTGAATAAGTGCTCACAGTCGGGGGTGACAGCACACGTGTCCAGGCCGAGTGGAAGATTTTGAAGTGGTTTCTAGACTTCCCTTAATAGCAGCTTAGTGTCCCTTAAAGCTGTGAGTGCTGAGGAGCGTGTCAGGCGTTAGCAGCTGGGCTTTGATTGGTGTTCGCAGAGGAGACGGGACGCTGTCGCTCGCACACTGCATGCTCTGACAGCATCCGGGTGCTGGGGGAGGAGGCGGGAATGAGCGTCCCCAGGAGCAAGCCCCTGGGAGCGGCGGGGGGGCCCGGGGCTGGCCGATGTATGGCTGGGCCTCTGGGGAAGCAGCCCCCCAGCTGCCTGCTGGTGTCCCCACCCTGCACCCGCTGTGGGGCAGTCTGGGAAGAGCGGGAGCCCTGGGGGGACCAGCAGCCTCCCCGCACATCCACCCCTGCCCCGCGCGGGGCTGAGCAGGAGGCAGGCAGGCGGCTGCGTCCACCCTGGGTTGCTGGACAGCAGGGGCTCCCTGCTTGTGTGTGGTGGCTAGGCGTGGCCACCGTCCCTTCTGCAGCTTGGGAGATGGGGGCAACCTGGGCAGCACAGAACCCAGCGCAGGACCCAGGAGGGCTGGTCCCACCCAGTGCCGTTCCCCCTCCAGGCGGAGCACGCAGCCAGAGGGACCCAGACCCCGGGCCTCACCTCCCAGGGCTCGGGGGGAGGCGCCGTGGGCATCCCGGTCATGGAGCACGGGTGTCAGTAGTGGCCTGACGGTCTGTGGGTGGCTTTAGGGCAGGACAGCAAGGCGCCTGCACCCAGCAGTGGGTGGGTGGGCTGGGGTGGGGGACCGTAAACCAGGCAGCAGCCACACGCTGCCGCCTGC
>JABWHU010000634.1:12553863-12703740 GCA_014189135.1 Dicerorhinus sumatrensis harrissoni | reverse complement strand
GCGGGGCGGGGGCGGGGATGGGGGGCGACAGACATGGTGGCGGGGCCGGTCCGGGGGCAGGGACGGGGGCTGGGGCCCGTGGGGGGTTGGGCGTGGGGGTGCCGCCCCCTAACTTAGCAGACCGGAGCTTGTTTATTCTCGGGCTGTAACAAGCCTCCGAGAATCTGGTATTTTCCCCTTCAGGTGCCTTCCTGATATTTTCTTGTTGTGGGAGAACATACATAACATAAATTTAGTGCTTTAACCATTTTTAAGTGTACAGATCAGAGCTCCTGATTTCTTTTTAATGTTTTAAACTGTGAGTTTCCTCGCTTGATTGTGGAGGAGAAATTATTTAACAGTGTGGAATCTTAGAGGAAAACCGACCGGTGTCGTCGTCCCCCCCCCCCCACTGTCTTCCTCCCTCCCCTGTCCCTCGGCACCTCCGTCCCTTTCTCTATGACTTTCCCTCTCGCTGCCCTCCCGTGATGAGTGGGGACGTGAGCCGGCCGGGGGGACGCCCCGGGGCCAGCGCCCCTCGGGTGAGCCGTGGTGGCCATGGGCGCCGGGACCCAGCAAGGGCGGGCGGCTGGTGGGCCCTGAGAACTGCGCCCACTTCACAGGTGGAGTTTGAGGACGGGTCCCAGCTGACGGTGAAGCGCGGCGACATCTTCACTCTGGACGAGGAGCTCCCCAAGAGGGTCCGGTCGCGGCTGGTACGTGGCTGAGCGAGGGGGATGGAGTGGCCCCCAGAAACCCTAAGTGGTCCTGGGGGAAGCAACCCATCCCAACTGGCCTTGACCTCCCCACCTGCGGGGGGACAGCAGGCGGGAACCTGTCTGTGGCGGGAGGGGTGGACGGGAGGGCCTGGCCCTTCCCCTGGGGAGGAGATAAACCCACCCAGCTGCGCGCCCACACATCCTGACGGGTCCAGGGCTCGGAGTGTCAGGCGCAGCGGCCCGAACTCCAGACCTGAGCTGCAGGGCTGGCCGTGCAGAGAGAAACACTCTCAGGGGTTCACGGCTCTGCAGGGGGCAGCGGGTCCCCAGGGCCAGGGTGGGCGGCTGGCCGCCTTTCCAGGCCTTTCGGGTTTTCTTTCTTCCGTGTTTAACCCAGAGGCAGGGTTTGGGGGGAGCAGGCGGCTGCAGCCATGGAGGAACGAGCCCAAGCTGTGGAGCCTGTGGGGTCGCACAGCTGACCTCCGGCGCCAGCTCCCCTTGGGGACAGACGGGAGGTGCCAGATGGATGAACGGTCCTGCCTCCCTCGCCTGTGGGTGGCTCGGCCGGGCTGTGCCTGGAGATGCCAGCCGCTCCTTGTAGCCACCATCTGGCAGGACAGACCGGGCTCAGGCCGCTTGCCCCTCCAGGGGCTGGAGACTGGGGGTGTGGGGCCCCCGCCCCATGCTGGGAAGGTCACACGAGGACTGGAGGTCTATGCAAAGGCAGGAGTGCTGAGTGGCCGCCCCAGTGATCCGTTGTCCGTCTCAGCGGGTCGTGGGTTGAGGGACACTGGCCGCGGGCATTGGTCCAGAGGAGCCCAATTTCAGTCTGTCTGGGCTGCTAGAAAAAGCATCACAGACCAGGGGGCGTACACAACAGCCACTGTTTCTTCTGGTCCTGGAAGCCGGGGGTCGGCAGGCTGGGTGTCTGGTGAGGCCCCTTCCTGGGCTGCAGACGGCTGCCTTCTCGCCGGGTCCTCACGTGGAGGAGAGAGAGCTCTGGGATCCCTTTATAAGGACCCTGATCCCCTTCATGAAGGCCCCACCCTCGTGCCCTCATCCCCTCCCCGAGGCCCCGAACACCCTCACCCTGGGGTTAGGGCTTCAGCACGTGAGCTTGGGGACCCACCTCCAGCCCGGGGCCCCCTCCGCGCTAACCACTGTGCCGTCTGGTCTCCCGCAGTCGGTGAGCACGGGGGCGCCCCAGGAAAACGTCTTCTCGGGGGAGGAGGTGAAGGCCGCCAAGCGCCCGCGGGTGGGCGCCCCGCGCGCCCCCGAGGACTCGGGCCGGAGCCCGGACTACCGGGCCTTCATGGAGAGTCTGCTGCAGGCGCAGGGCCGGCCCGGGGCCCCCTTCTAGGACAGCCGCCGCCCTGGCCTCCGCCTGCTGTGAATTCCTGGCCTGGCCTCGCGGCCCCCGAGGCCACCTCCGCCGCGGGCGCGCGCTGCGGCCACAGGAGCGCGCAGGACGCCGGCACGCGCCCGGACTCAGGGAGCAGGCCGCGCGGGCTCGCCGGCCGCGCGCGACTCAGACCCGTAACCGCGTAAGCTCTTCTCCACAAGGTGCTACTGCGGCTCCTGCCTCCCGAGCCTTGAGATTGTGACTTGTGTACATAGACCACCTCTGGGAGGCTCTTTCTATAAATACCTGTTGTTTAAAAAAAATACAAGAAAAAACGGAAAACAAAGAAAAGGAAAAAAATCCCCAAAGTTGTTTTCTAGATTTGTGGCTTTAAAAACAAAACACAAACGTTCTTTTTTTCCGAACCGAGATGCGCTGAGGGAGATGGAAGCATCTCGCTTTTTTTGGCGTTTGTTGTTTTAAAACCTTACTTGTCTGAGCCGGCAGGGCGGTCGCCGCGGCCGTGGGGGGCCGGAGGTGCCCGGAGTGCGGGCAGGACGCCGGGACGCACGGCCTTGCTCTGCCCCCGGGCCTGGGGGGGGTCCCTGCGCCCGACAGGGGGCGCTCGGCCCCCTGCGGGCTCCGGGCCCCCTCCTGTCGGCGCTCGCCTCTGCAGAATAAACCCTCTCTTCTGGTTGCTTCCATCTTTGCTTCTTCCCCCTCGAGAACCATCCCCCCGCCGAGGCCTCCGTGTGCGGGGGCTTCCGTGCCAGAGTGTCCCCAGGGCCGCCCGGGCCGCCCCCGGCCTGCTCGGGGTGAGGGGCCCCTCGACGTGCGCGGCCCGGGCCGTCTGTCCACTGCCGAGCGTGGCGGGCTCGCTGCGGCCGGGCGGGGGGACGCGGAGCGGGCTGAGGCCCTCCAGGTGGCCCTACTCAGGCGAGGCCAGTGTCGCCTGCGCTGGCTGCGGCCCCTTGTGTGCAGGGGGCCTTCGTCGGACCCCGAGGGGCTGGCGGCGTCTGTCCTGTTTGCACGCGTGGGTCTGTGTGTCTGGGGGAGAGCCAAACAGGAGTGGAGCCTGCCTTTTAGGGGTTGTGGGTTGACTTTATGAGAAGATGTGCCCCTCAGCAGGGGCTGGGGAGGGAGAGGGCCCCATCTCGGCCCCCACCTCTCTGCAGAGCCCTCCCCACCTCGGCTGTCCCCTGCCGAGGGACCGAGAGCGTAATTTGCTTGTATAGAAAAAAGAGTGTCCTAACGGTTGCCGGGCCAGAGAAAACCATTTCAGGAAAATGGAGAGAATGTCCATGAGCCGAGAACCTTTCATTTTCTTGGTGGGGGGAGGAGGGCAGGGGCCCTGAGGGGGCAGGGGTCCCGGGGAGCCAGCCAGGACCAGGGTCCCCTCTGCATGCGGCAGCCCGCCCGGGGTGCCCTCGCTGTATTCATATGTAGTTTGAAAATGCTATTTATATTGTAAAGAGAGTAAGGAAGCGAGCAGACGCCGCACTGCACGGAGTTGGAGGGGAGGCAGCCCGATGGGGGGGTCCCTGTGGGTCGCGCCCCGTTGCGGGTTCTGGGACGACGGGTACAGACAGGCCGCGGCACAGCCCGGGGGAAACGCACATTTCCCCACAAAGATATATTTGTGTCCAAACGAAAAACAAATAAAAAACACCCCTCACCCCGGTTTTTTCCCACCCGAGGTTAAGGATGCGCTGTATTTTTGCCTAATTTCCCGACTCTAGGTTCATAATGAATTAAAGGCTCATGAGCTCATAATGAATTACAGCTCGTGTGGTTGGAGTGTCTTCATTTCCGAGCCGGGGCTGGGGAGGGGGACGCTGTGCCCCAGGGTGGGGCTGGGGGGCGTGCAGCCCCGGGGCCCCTGCTTCTGGCCTCAGGGATGGAGGAGCTTACCTCCCCGAGCTGGGTGTCCACAGCCTGGGTCCGCACAGACCCGTCCCCGGTGGCAGAGGTGGCTGTGGCTGCAGGTCCCTCTGCCAGACGACTGAGCTGGGACCTTCTGTCTGACCCCTCGCTTGTCAGGGGCCAGCAGCCGCCCTCCCCCCCTGCCCTGCCCACCTCAACCCAGTTCCTGTGACGTTGGAGCTTGGGAACGTGTTTTGTGGTGGGCGGCCGCTGGGCGTGTGCGATGGGGTGTCATGGCCCAAGGTTGCAGCTGCGTCCCCGGCGTGCCTGAATGTGTCACTCAATCAGCAAGTCCTGGGGACTTGGCACCCGAACTGCCCCCAGTGGGAGGGGCAGACACGAAGTGATCTGTACGGACGTCAGCTCCGAGAGAATGCACAAAGCAAGGACACTTTGTGTAGGATGTGTTGCATCGGGAGTCCTACAGGAGAAGAGAGAGGGAGCCACGGGGACATCTGGGCACACAGCCCGTGCAAAGGCCCTGGGGCAGGACCAGGCCTGGTGTGTTAGAGGAACAGCGAGGGGGCCTGTGTGGCTGGAGCAGAGGGAGCGAGGGGGGGAGAGGGAGGAGGGAGCACAGGCAGGGGACAGGGCAGGTTGTGCAGGGGCCTGGTGGGCTGGTGGGCTGCAGGGAGGACTTGGGCTTCTCCCTCAAGGGAGGGGCACCTGGGAAGATGGCTTTGCCGTGATCTGGGACAGGCAGGCTGGGGGCGGGTGGAGATCACAGCTCAGATTGGGCAGTGTCCCCACGGGAACACACACGGCTGGACACACAGGTCTGGGGGCTGGGTAGGGCCTTCGGAGCTGTCAGCACACAGGGAATGCATTTACTGGACGGGTGAGAAGGGGACTCAGGACGGGGCCCCAGGGTGTCCGTGCAGGACGGTGGGAGGAACAGCCGGTGACGTGGGGGAAACCAGGGATGTGGGGGTGCTAGACAGGGGCGCCCCTCTGGGGGCCTCGGTTTTCCCTCTGCAGAATGGGTGTTCACACAGGGCGGCTGTGTCCTGAGCAGAGATGGCCTTTGATGACATCTCCAGCCGCTGTCCCCCTCACCCCGCTCCTCAGACCCTCCTTTTCGGAGAGATGCTGACCCCAGCGTCCCCTCGACAGTGCCAGGACTCAGTTTCCCCACTCTGCTCCTGGGGGCCCTCTCAGCCTGCCAGGTCCTGGTGGACACGGTCGGTCCTCAGCCCCGAGGAGGAGGCTGCAGACGGCAGCAGCGCCAGCCGCTATCCCAGGGGTCCAGGCAGGGCTGCAGGTGGCCCACCATTTCCATCGCTCTCTGAAGCGTCATAAAACAGGAAGGCAGTTTGGGACAGGCCATCGTGGTGTGCGGCCAGGGCCAAGCCACCGGCTGGTCCCCAGATGTGTGGCCGTGCAGAGCCTACGGGGTCTGCTGCACCTGGGCACCGGGCCTGTGCTCTGCACCAGAGTCATTGATTGGAGCAGCAGATCTTTTCCGCACAACTGCCCTGTGCCAGGACCTGGGGAGATGGCGGAGGGAAAAGGGAAGCACAGTCGCGGCCTCTCGGGGCTTCCGAGTTCAGGAAAGCAGGCAGCCGATGGCACCGGGAGGGAGCATAAGTACAGCTTTGACACGTGCCCTGCGGGACAACAGCTGCACAGAGACAAGGGTAAGTCGTGGTCGCAGAGACCTGTCACACGCAATGTCAGGGAGACCCTTCTGGGACGTGATGTGTAAATGGATCTGACCCCTCAAGGGACAGCCCATCAGACAGACTCGGGCTGGGGGCACGTGGTGCTGAGTACCCATCCTCCTAGGGCAAAGACCTGCCACCCACAGCCCTCTGGCCAGACCCGGCCCTCCACTTGGTTTTGTAAATAAAGTTTTATTGGCACACAGCCATGCTCGTTCATTTAGTATCATCAGATGCAAAGCTGAGTCGTAACAACAGAGACCACTTCACCCACAAAGCTGGACATATTGGTATCCAGCCCTTTACAGAAAACATCGTGCTCATCCCAGAGCTAGAGTAAGTGGGAGGTGGTGGCCTCCGTGTCCCCTTTCTGTGCCTGTGACAAGATCGTTCTCCTGCGGGGGCCCCTGCCCACCGTGTCTCTCAAAGGCCCCCAGTTAGGCCGACTGCCCCCTTCCTGCCCCTCCTAGGGGAGCGTGGCGGAGAGAGGGCAGACTGACCGGGGACCCTCCCTCCACCCACCATCCGTCCATCGGGGGGCTCTGCCCGCCACGCCTCGGGCATCTGCTCATCCTGCTGATGACGGCTGGTGGGAGGGCCAAACACGCCCCTGCAGGCTGTCCCCCGACCCCCAAGTCCCCCGTTTGGCCAGGACGGAGCAGGACAGCGGATTTGAGCCCCTGTTCGCCTCTGCAGTGTGACTCCTGGCTGGGACCCCGATGTCACGATTCATGGCTTTTACGATGCTGCTGAAATCTCGTCACCAGCCGTCTCCCGCCCAAGGCCGCCCTGCGCCCCAGCCAGGCCGCTTGGGGACACAGAGTCCCAGCCCCTAAATAACCACCAGGGAGAGCAGCGTCCCACAGACGCCAGGGCCCCAGAGGCCGGGCACAGAGGACACCGCGGCTCTGGCGGGGGGACCTGCCTCCGGGTGCTGGCACCCGCGCCCGGGGCTGTTATTTATGGCTCAGATTTACTGAGCGCTGTTGCTCTGCTAATGGAGAAAATAAGAATTATTTGCTGCCACGGGCAGCCCGAGGGTGACACACGGCCGGCCGAGGCGAGGCCAGAAGAGTGAGGATCCGGTGCCCGGCGCCTCCACGCACATCCATCCCGGCCACTTGCCAGGTGACAGGGACAAACGACTCCCCTCCCAGCAGCTTCTGCGGGGCAGAGGGAGGCGGGAGGGGCCTACCGGCCAAGACAGCCTCCCCACCCCCCCTTTACGTTGGAAACACAAGACCCAAGATGTGGGCATCTGGAAATAGTTTCTGTGGCACCGGCCCTTCCAAGGGGTCCCTCCTAGCCCCCCAAACACTTAGTGCTTCGTGGTCCCCAAATTAGTTTCCTGGGGCGGCTGTAACTGAGGATCATAAACTGGGAGCTAAAAACAGCAGATCTTCCTTCTCTCCCATTCTGGAGGCCTGACGCCTGAAATCAAGGGGTCGCAGGGCCGCGTTCCCTCCAGAGGCTCCAGGGGAGGGTCCTTCCTGCCTCTCCCAGCTTCTGGGGCCCCAGGCGTCCCTTGGCTTGTGGCCGCCTCCCTCCAGCCTCTGCCTCCCTGTGCGTCTGTGTCTTCTCTCTGTCCCCAATGTCCTGACTCAGCAGTCGTTGGATTCAGGGCCCACCCCGATAATCCGGGTTCTCTTCCTCTCAAGACCCTTAATTACATGTGCGAAGACATTTTCTCCAAATAAGGTCACAGTTGCAGGCTCCCCAAAGTAGGACGTGGGCATGTTTTTGGGGGGAGCCCCAGTCAAGCCACTGCAGCATCCTTCCCCCAACAGGGACCCAGTGACCCTGCTGTAACCGCCTGGTCCCATGACAGTTGCACCACTTGACTGTGAGCCCCGTGAGCATCGTGGTCCCTCCGCACCTGCCGTGCTCAGCCCAGGGCGTGGCAGGTGGTTCTTCAAGTCCTGGAGACCCGAAGGTGCTTGGTTACCTACAGGGGGCCGGTGGGGAAGGGTTTAAGAGAAAGGGGGGGACACAGAGTAGTAGGAGTGAGGAGGGTACATATCTCTGAGTATATACCTTTGGAACAGCTCTGACTCCCAATCGCCATCCTGTGTCACGCACCCCAAACCACCACTCATTGAAACCCACTGGGATGTGTTGAGACCCCCAAACGGAACCCAGACGGTAACCCATGAACCCAACTGTTCCACCAAGGGGGCAGGGAGGCAGGAAGGAGCAGATCTAAGTCCCTTTGGAAAACCATGTTTTGACTGGACGCTGTCAAGCTGAAACCGAAGATACCTAGACACCCACGCTGTTCACATCGGAAAACCCGGTTCTCACGTTAGCCGTTCTGTAGCTACTTTGTGTGAAACCAGGGGCTGGACCAGTGAGAAAATAACCTGTAGATGGTGAGAGCCCGGTTGCTCTCAGCCAGAGGAAGAAATTAGCAATAAGTCAAGGGGGCGGGAAGCTAGAAGGGACCTCGTGCTGGGTCAGAGTCAGAGGTGCCAGTAATAATTCATGGATTTTACTGTAGAGAGATTTTAGGTGGAGCTGGATAGAGAAATAGGGTCAGGTGGTAGAGAAGTCTGCACAGGTGTGTGCGTGAGCACGGCCGAAGTGAGAAGAATCTGAACAAGGAAACAAATGATGGTGTTGGATGATAGTCTGTAGAATAAAAGACACATCTGAGCTGCTATAAATAATTGGATTAATAAATAAATGGGCTGAGGGAGAGGGGCCAGCTCTTCCTTACGGTGAAATCTAATTCATACACGTAGGACGGAGAAGGGGAAAGGAGTTTACATTCTGGCTGCTTACATTCAGTCGCTCAGCAAACGCTGATGGAGTGACCTTGTCATCCTGGCTCTGTTCCCGGAGCTGCGGCTACCCTGGGGAAGAAGACAGGCAAAAAAATTCCTGCCCATGGGAGCTCACAGCCCCTCGGAGGAGGCAGACAGGATAAATAACCAAATTGTGGAGCAGGTTAGAGGACTGGAAATGCTGCAGGAAAAAACAAAGTCAGAGGGATAGGGGCTGGGAGCTGGGGTATGATTTTGTATGGGATGTTTGGGGTCTCAATGAGAAGATGGCATTTGAGCAAAGACCGGAAGGAGGTGAGGGAGGGAGTCGGGTGTACAACTGGGGGAAGAGAATTCCAGGTGGAAGGCACAGCCCGTGCAAAGGCCCTGGGGCAGGACCGGGCCTGGCGTGTTGGAGGAACAGCAAGGAGCCCGTGTGGCCGGAGCAGAGGGAGGAGGGGGAGAGAGGGAGGAGGGAGGGCAGGGAGGGGATGGGGCAGGTCGTGGGGGCCGCGGGGAGGAGGTGGGCTTCTCCCCCGAGGGAGGGGGAGCCCTGGAGGGCTGTGGGCAGAGGAGGGGGGCCTGACTTGGGGGCTCACAGGCGCCCTCTGGTGGGGGCTGCTTCAGGGTGGAGGGGACTGCACTGGTCCAGGTGAGCAATGATGGGCTGGACCAAGTGGAAACACAGAAGTGACCATTCTCTGGTTTAGCGGCGTGACGGTCCCTGCTGACCCTGAAAAGGCACAGTTAGGGTACACCAGGAGTGTGAATGCCTGGTTGGAGGGGGGGGGTCCACATTTTTACACCCAGAATTGCCCTGTTCTTTGCTAAAAAGGAATATTCCATTGCACGGAAGGACTGTGATTTGTTTAAGCAATCCCCTATTGATGGACACTGAGGTTACTTCCAGTTTTTCCCAATTATGAACAACACTCCAGCAAAGCAGGTTTCCGGGTACTTGTGCGTGCATATTTTTCTAGAATAAATTCCTTAAAAAAAATTGGGAGTGGGGGAAGGTTTTCGGGGTGGAAACATCTGTCATTCTACTTCTAATTCCTGCAGCCAGGTGACCCCAAATACCTGCATGGAGCAGGGTGCCACTTCTCCGCATCCTCCAGGACGGAAGCTCTGCCCCAGCTTGTAACCTCTGTCTGTTGTTTAGGTGAAACGCGGTATCTGATTGTGGCTCAAACGATTATTCACGTTGAGCGTCCTCTCATCTGATTAAAAGCCTTTTGTCAGAACTGTCTTGAAACATATGATTTTAAAAATTCCCCAATGACCGTTTCCCACCAGCGAGAGGGTTGATGGATGATCGATCTCCCAACACGCTGTGTCCATCCAGCTCCGTGTCCCCGCAGGGCTCTGGGTCAGGGGCCACACCCAGGCCGACTCTTTCTCTTATTTGATTCTGCAAAGTTGGAAAAACCAAGCCCATGATTACCGTGCAGCCAGAGCAGCGGCTGTTGGCTGGTGGCTCCACCTGGGACCGAGAAAATGCAGACACGCCTCGCAGAAGACTCCTTTCCTTGCCTGGAAAGCTGGACCTTCCTACTTGGGAGGCGGCCACACCCTCTGCACCCTGCCTTTGGTTGTGTCGACTCTGCAAAGAATCCCGCACTTTTAAAATACACCCCACGACGAATTGTCCCTCTGGCTTGACAGGAAGGGAAAATCGTTGTGTGTCACCGAAGGGTCAGACCTCTGCGATGGAGCCATTTGTGCATCCAAATCTCAGTTTTCTTAAGAAACCCCAATTTGTCCTCAGAGTTAGGAACGTCAGCCCCCAAGGGCTGGCCCCAGGCTGCTCGAGTGTCTGAACACCTCTTGGTGACACGCCCCCTCTGGAATAACAGCCGTGGATGTGGGTGGCGTGATCGGTGTCCCGGAAATGTTATCTCAAACTCACGTTTCACAAACGTGTGTGAGCAGCTTATTGCCAGGAATGCCTGCATCCTAAACTGCTTCTCCCGTGTCCTTCTCCATTATATTAAAGGCGGGGAAAATCAGCCTGCCTTGCACACGTGGCTATGTGACCTGGTTCTGGGCAGTGAGACATAGACAGTCGGGGAATTCTGGGGAAGTTACTTATTTCCTCAAGAAAGGGACAGTCAGGGCTGGTGCTGCCCCTTTTCCCGTCCCCCTTACCTCTTTCTCCCACATGGAACATGGGCATGATGGCTGGAACCACAGCAGCCATCTTATAATCACGAGAGAGGCTGAGAGATGCCCCGGCATCATTCATTCATTCATTGGATTGGTTGAGTTCACCTATTTCCACAGCATAAATACTCCCACCACAGCCAATTTCAAACTGCCAACGTGATGTCACTGAGTGACGAATTGGAAAGAGAAACAGGGTTGCACACCATTATATAGTGTTTCCACCAAACAGATACAATAAATATAAAAAACCTCTGGAGCATAGATGATAGTAAAATAATTAACAGGTGATGAGTTTTGAATATTTCTTGCTCTGGTTTTAATAGAATTTATTTAGTTGTAAGTTTATACACTTTTACTTTTCATAATGGCCGTGTTTAACAACCAGTTCACAAAATTCCTGAAAATTTAACAATTGACTCTCTTAAGCTGCGACGGGCTGGCCCCTGCACACCCCTGGTGACTTGTGCTGGTCTTTGCGTGAGCAGCAATGTGGAATGGTGCCTCTATAGTTTATTTTTACTTTGGTCTCTAGTAATCAAATCTATCAATTCAATTCCGGAATTGCATTATTTTGCTCAAGTTCTAGAGGGGGATAAACACGTTTGGTTGAGCCCAGAAGTCACTGGGTTTTGTTTGAAAAGTATTTCATTGGGTTCTGTGATATCTTTGGCAGCTCAGGTGGCTAGTGGCCCCACATCACCTTTCAAGAGCACCTCGTGACTGTCAGCTCCCTGGGAACTGGGCTCGAGTGGCCACAGATCTGGGAAAAGCCAACTGGCTACTGTACTTCCCATTCACGCTTGTGAGAATTTCTCATGCTCACAGCTTGACGAGTCCTGTCACGTACAGGTTCTCCATTTCCCTTTTGGCCTGACCTGTATCCACGGCTCATCCTTATGACATAGTTCTAGGTGGTGGTGTTCACCTTACGAATTTCAGCACAGATATTACGCCTTGACGAACCACTTCTGAGCCACTGATGCATCAAAAAAATCTTTTTATGGAAGTACAACACATGTGCAGAAAAGTACATATAAGTGAATGACTCGATGAATTTTCCCAACCTGAACACCTGCATAATCAGCCCCCAGATCGAGAAGCAGAGCATCTCCAGTGCCCTCTCCTAGTCACTACCCCCCAAGGGGACACCCAGATCTTACCCGTATCCATCACCTTAGATTCATTTTGCCTGTTTTGTTTTTTCTATAAATGGGATCTTTGTGTCTGGCTTCTTTCACTCAAAATCATGAGATTCATCCATATTGTCTATATCTGTAGTTCGTTTTTTAAAATTTTGCATTAAAATACACAATTTTTGCATGTTCTAGGATATGAATAAACCACGGTGCATTTATCCATCCTACAGTTGATGGACATCTTGGTTGTTTCCATTTGGGGCGTTATGAACAGTGCTGCTGTGAACCTTCTCAAACAGGTCTTTAGTGAACAGATGCAAACGTTTCTGTTGGATATTTACCCGGGAAGGAAAAGGCTGGGGCGTACCCTTGATCCATTGTCACAGATGGGGCAATAGCATGACGCAAAACTAACCAAGAGAAGTGCTAATCCAGCAAATGGGAATGACAATGAGCAAAAAAGCAGTAGAAGATAGTCATTGACAGGTACTGGCTAATGCCGTTCAGGAGGCACATTCGTAGTCTTTAGGGAACTTTAAATAGAATCTTATTATGGAAGCCTACATTTCAATTTTATGAACTGTATGCAAACAAAGTCACTTTGTGGCTTCTTGCTTTGAAGCTACCTGCCCACCTGGAGCCCACATTCTGAGTCATCTGCCCCTAAGTCCAGACTCCTCAGCCCCGCATGACTGCTCAGGTGCAGCGTGATCCTCTCCCTGTTTGCCATGCAGCATGGATTGCCCTGGACTAAATGCCCCAGTGCCATCTCCCCTTTGGGCCTCTGCCCAGGCTGTGCCCACTGCACAAAGTGCCCTCCTCACCACCCAAAGTCTAGCTCTTATGTCTCTAATGGAGAGCTGAGGGCAGACCCAAATATCTCTCCTCCAGGAAGGGTCTTGTGACCCTGGGTCAGAATTAAACCCTTCCTCTCCTGTGTTCCCATTCCAGCTTTAGATAGTGGCCATTGTCTCTTCAACCTCCTGGTGACACATCCCAGGGGGCAGCTCAGGGACTGACCACAGCAAGTACCAGAGGCTAATTAAGTTAGCCATTGACAGTATGGACAGCCATCCATCTCTGAAGACTTACCATGTGGCAAGGTTCTTTACGTGGCTTTTCTTCCATGATCTTTGCAACCACCCTGTGAGGCGTATTCTCGTTTTACAGATGGGGAAGTGGAAGCACAGAGAGGTGAAGTAACTTTCCCCAGGTCACACAGCAAGCAAGTGGCAGAGCTGGGATTTGAACCCAGGACACCCGGGCCCAGCAGAGCCCACATTCTTAGCCTGTTTTGCTGTGGTGTGAGGTGTATGTAGTCTGATGAAGGTTGCGAGGGGTGGAGATTGGGGCTGCCTTAGTCCATTCAGGACACTATAACAGAATACCATCGACTGGGTGGTTTATAAACAACAGACATTTACTTCTCACGGTTCCAGAGGCTGGAAAATCCAAGATCAAGGTGCCAGCAGATTCCGTGTCTGGTGAGGATGTGCTTCCTGGTTCATAGACGCCCTCTTGTCGCTGCATCCTCACACGGCAGGAGGGGCAGGGAGCTCTCTGGGGTCTCTTATGAGGACACTAATCCCATTCACGTGGGCTGCATCCTTATGACCTAATCACCTCCCAAAGGCCCCACCTCCTAATACCATCACTTTGCGGGGTAGGATTTAAACAGATGAATTTTGTGGAGACACAAACTTCAGTCTATAGTGGAAAGTGATCTGTAACACGTGTGGGGAAGTCATTTGGATGTGGCTGTTTCTGTGAGCTGTCTTTTTCACTTAACCTCCCACTGTGGACATTTCCATACCATTAAGTATTCACACCACATTTTAATGCCCACCTAGTATTTTAAATTTTTACTGAGCCATAATTTACATTCCATAGACCACCTTAAGTTGTACAGCTCCGTAAGTGTGGCAAATGCATACCCTTGAATAACCACCACCCAAAACAAAATGTAGAACATTTCCCTCCTTCCAGAATATTCCCTCGTCAACCCTCTATGCTCAGAGCCAACCACTAATCTATTTTCTATCACTATAGATTAGTGTTATGTGTTCTAGAATGTTCTATAAGTGCAACCGGGCAGAACATCATCATTTGTGTCTGGCTTCCTTCCCTCTGCACAATGCATTTGAGATTCACCCACGTTGCCGTGCATTTCTGCAGTGCATACCTTTTTCATTGCTGTATAGTATTCCCTCATGTGGCTGGACCACAGTTCATTTTGTACACTCACAGTCGATGGACGTTCAGTGATTGCAGGTGGAGCTGCTGTGAACTCATTCACACCCACGGCTGTTGTGGATATTTTGTAGGATGTCACTCCCTCTCCCTGAACCTTCTCCTGTTGGGGGGAACTCAAGGTGGCTTCCATCATGGAGCGCTTCTAAGGATGTTGCCACGATGCTCCTTGTACCCAATCACAGAGCAGAGGGGGGATGAATCATGGGGGTCAGGGGCATAGTGGCAGCCAGTGTGGCTGGAACAGGGTGAGTGATGGGGGGACAGGAGGTGACGGGGGCTGAGGACCCAAGGAGGATGTTGGCTCTGTGCGTTTTGCAGAAAGAGAAGCAAAGCCGTGGGAGGATGCTGAGTGGGGCAGCACTTAGGATCAGCCCAGGGTTTGTTGCAGGGGACAAGAGTGGAAGTCAGGAGACCCGGGGGTAGAACCTGGCACCCCACAGAGAAAGGGCCGAGGGCAGCTCTTGAACCCCCGTCTCAGCCGGAATAAGCCTGTTGACACCACGGCCGCGACCATCTGATAACAGAATCTGCTCGGAACATCTGCCTGGTGACAAGTATAATAAAGCATATTAATGAGCCATTATTACTCCCTAATTAAAAGCTAATAACTAAGAGTTAATTGCCTTTAAAAGATGAAGCCAAGCAGGGCTGGGATTTATCTGTTTGCCTTTGCTTGCCTGGCTAGGCTGATATTCGGGAACTAATTAATTGAATCAAATCTTACAGAAAACTAATAATCTCCCTGTGTCGTTCGGGCTGTTGAATTAAAAGGTGTTGGCTGCGCGTCTGGGCGTCTTCATTCGGAGGTGTCCCGGGTCCTCCGTTCCTGCGGGGGAGGCTGGGAGACGGGCGAGGCGAGCGGGGTTCGGGGCTACTTGTCCCCAGATTCTTACTCATCCTTGACCGGTCAGGGCAAAGGTGTCGATGGGGGCGCCAGGTCAGGCTGTGCAGAGGCTGTTCCAGGGGCCAGATGGACCCAGCCGAATCTCAGATCCGTTTCCATCATTACTCTGATCATTACGTTTTATTTTGAAATAGCTTAAGAGTCACAAGAAGTTGCAAAAAATAATACAGAAGAGTCCTGTGTGCCCTCCACCCAGCCTCCCCCATAACTATATTTTACATGACCACGGGGCCGTATCGAAACTCAGGCACAAGCCTTATGAGGATTTCGCCATTTTTTAAAAAGATTTTTAAAATCTTTTTAAATTTTTTAAATCTGTATTCTTTTTTTTAAAAAAAATTGGGGTGTAAGTTACATCTCAGAAAGTCCAGCCTTTTAAAGTGTACGGTTCAGTGGTTTTGATTCTAGTCACAAGGTTGTGCATCCATTACCTCTATCTAGTTCCAGAACATTCCATCACCCCAAAAAGAAGCCCCAGCCCCATGAGCGGTCACTCCTCACCCCCTCCCCAGCCCCTGACAACCATGAACCCAGTCTCTGTCTGTGGATGCGCCTGTTCTGGACATTTCACATCAATGGGATCACACACCGTGTGCCCTTCTGTGTCTGGTTCTCACTGAGCGTCGTGTGTTCAGGGTCCGTCCACAGTGTGGCTGTGTCAGGGCCTCACTCCTTTTCCTGTAAAAGTTTTATGTGGACATGATTCAATTCTCTTGGGTCTGTATTCATTTTTAATTGCAGGGTTGTTTTTATTTAATTGCACAAATAAAGTGCAGAGAGGCCACGGGACACGATGAATGAAGCTACAGTCTTCCTCCACCTCCTGCCCCTCTCCTCAGCCTGGACCCTCCCCTGGGGGTGAGACCCCACCACATTCGTGGGGCCCCTACAACACGGGTCTGTGCATTTACAGGTGCCTATGCGCCCCCGTGGAAACGCGACACCGTCTTGAGACGCATTCTCAGTTCTAATGAAATTTGGCCGTCTTCCTTGTTTGTTTTTCTAGAAAATCCCCATGGACTTACCTCCTTCTTGTTTCTTTCCTTTTGCTCTTACAAATTGAGTTGTAACTTAAACACAGAACAGCGCTCTCGATGGTTTGGCATCGATATGCACACCTGGTTACCACCCTCCTGATAATACAGAACAGAGGTTGGCAAACCAGCCCACTGGACAAATTTGGCCCCTTCCCGCTTTTGTGCAGCCTGCAGTCTAGGAATATTTTTACATTAAAAAAATTTTTTTTTTAATTTTTATTTTTGTGAGGAGGATCAGCCCTGAGCTAACATCCAGTGCCAATCCTCCTCTTTTTGCTGAGGAAGACCAGCTCTGAGCTAACATCTGTGCCCATCTTCCTCCACTTTACATGAGATGCTGCCACGGCATGGCTTAACAAGCGGTGCGTCAGTGCGTGCCCAGGATCCGAACCGGCAAACCCCTGGCCGCCGCAGCGGAGCGCATGCAATTAACCGTTTGCGCCACTGGGCCGGCCCCTATTTTTACATTTTTAAATGAATTTTTAGAAATCAAAAGAAGACTAATATCTCACCACACACGCAAATTGTATGAAATTCACATTTCTGTGCCATAAATAATGTTTAACTGGAACACAGCCACGCACATTCGTTTTCGTATTGTCTGTGGCTGCGTCCATACGACAGTTACAGATCTGAGCAGCTGTGACAGACCCTGTGGCCCACAAAGCCTCAAGTGTTTATTCTCTGCCCCATTACTGAAAACGTTTCCCAGTCCCGCTGTGTAAAGGCATGATTGGCAGGCTTCCTTCACGCTCTGAGGCTCAGAGAGGTTGAGAGCTGTGCCTGGGGTCACACAGCTAACACCCTTCTCCTCTGCTCACACTTGATCATATTCTAACTTCGGGTCAGTCGTTTATTTATGCAATAGATACTTCACGCCCTTCCTGTGCTGGCTGAAACGGGGGCATCAAGCCTGGCTTTTATGGAGGCCCCGGTTTGGGGGAGATAGAGTCAGAACCAGACACCCCTATTATGAACGTGCCTCATGAGGGTCCTCGGCGTCTGGTCCCTGCTGAACTTCTCCCCCCTGATTCTCTGCTTTTAATCCATTTACGTTTAATGTAATTATTGATAGAGAAGGACTTACTATTGCCATTTTGTTCATTGTGTTCTGGCTGCGTTGTAAATCCATTCTTTCTTGCTTCTTATCCTTCTGCCATTTTGTGTTTTTTGATGTCTTTTGGCATCCGTATACCTTGACTCCTTTATCCTGTTCTTTTGTGGAATTACTACGGGTTTTCTCCTTGTGGTTACCATGAGGCTTACACAAAATATCTTAAAATTAGAACGCCCTGTTTTAAACTGGTAACAACTTAACTTTGATAGCATTCCCAAACTTTATACATTTACTTCTCCTCCCCTTCACATTTTGAGTTATTGTTACAGTTTACAGATTTTTTACGTTTGTATCCAATAACAGAGTATTGTAGTTATGGTTATTTTTACTTTGTTTGTTTTTTAACTTTTAAATCTAGTGTCGTCTATGAATTACACACCACCATCGCCGTATTACAGGATCTAACTTTGGCCACATATTTGCCATTACCAGTGAGTTTTATGCTACCTTCTTCTGTTTTACGATGTTAATTAGCATCTTTTTTGCTTCCACTCAAACTCCCGTCATCATGTCTTGTAAGGCAGGGCTAGCGGTGATAAACTCCCTCAGCTTTTATTTATCCGGGAAAGTCTTTCTCCCTCCTTCATTCCTGAAGGACGGCTTTGCCAAATACAGAATTCTTGGTTGACAGTGTTTTTCTTCCAATGTTTTGAATATATCATCCCGTTCTCTCCTGGCCTGGAAAGCTTTGGTTGTGATATCCACCCGTAGTCTCATAGGGGTTCCCTTGTGTGTGCGTGTGGGGCCACTGGCTTTGCTCTGCAGACCATCAGCTCTGTGGGCCGGGTCTCCCCTCGAGCGTTGCTGGGCTACACAGCCTCCCAGGTGTCCCCTCTGGTCGGGAGGGGCTGGGAGCCACACTCAGAAGTGGGGGTGGGTGGGGGAGCTCTGAATGAGCCCCCTGCCTGGGTGGGGGCAGACCAGGCTCCAGGGCTCCATGTGGGGGCCTGAATCAGGCAGACCTGCGCCCCACCAAGTTCTCTGGGCAGACTGTGCCGTCACTTTGGCTCTGCAGGTGAGCTGGCTGGGACGACTTCTTGGACGCTGCAGGGAGGAACTCCGTCTGCCAAGGTCTGAGTGCTGGTCATTGCGAGCCCCTCCCCTCTTCTCCATCCCAATCTTACTCCCAGTGGTCAAGCCCCACAGATTCCCCTGCACTCTCTGAATGTGGTCAGCGCGTGGTACCCTTCTGATGCCGTCTGTCTTGGTCTCCGTGGTGCAGGTGCTTCAACCTCACCCTCATGTTCTAGAATTTTCTCGGTGGTGTCTTGTCCGTGAATAGTTGTTCTTGGGAGGGGGATCCAAGTTGGGAACGACACATGTCTCCACTTGGTGATGTCACCTCCCTGATTCTCTGCTTTTATACTCTGGGCGAGACTACTTGCAAATCTCTGAAGTCACCTCCCCAGGACCTTTGCACCTGCTGTTCCCTCTGCCTGGGACACCAGCCCGTCTTCTTTCCCCGTCTCTCTCCTGTTTCTCCTTCGGCTCTCAATTTGGATGTCACCTCCTCCAGGAAGCCCTCCCTGCCCCCTGATTTTGCTGTGATGTGTATCCATCTCTCTGAGCTCTGGTTCCCAAGAACAGCTGTGTCCACTGCTTAGATCTCGCCCTGTGCATGTGTTTGCGAGCGTGCGAGAGTGGTCTGAAATCCTTAGAGGATTCATGGAGAGAGGAAGAAGTATTTGTAAACGGGGGTGAAAACCAGACATGGCTTTGTGGGACAGGAGGAGGGCTATCGGGCTGAAGGGCCAGCCCGAGCAGGGGCCTGGAGGCGGGACTTGCCAGAACATCGGACGCGGTCCTCACCTTGCTTTGATGATGCTCTGCATCTGTGCATCGTGGCTTCCTGCCAGGGCCCGGGGCTCAGCCAGAACAATTAGCAAGTGATGGATTGTGCTTCTGGTCACCTTGTTGTTGGCAAAGCTAATTGTTTAAATAAAGCTCCCTCCAGGGTCGTGGGCAATGCACCAGGTGGCTTTTCCCATCTTGGCCCCATGAAGTCCATGTGCGCCCATTGGGGCAACAGTGAGCCCTCAGAGGTCCCCTGAGCTGGCTCATCCTTGGTGTTGGGGTCTCCTAGGAAATTATTTGCTCTCTGGTTGAGTCTTTGCTGCTGGGAAGGCTTGCCATCTATAAGACCACAGACCTCAGTCCGTCTTTTTGTTTTTTAACTTTTTATTTTGAAATGATTGTAGATTCATAAGAAGTTGCAAAGATAGTACAAAGAGAAGCTGGATACGCTTCACCCAGCCTCCTCCGATGGTTACATCTTACATAACCGTTAGGATAACATTGACACAATGTGTCTAGTTCTATGCAATTTTATCACATGCGTAGATTCTTGTAACCATCACAGCAATCCTGACACAGAACTGTTTCATCTCCACAAAGATCTGCCCACAGCTACTCCTTCACAAACATGCCATTCCTAACCCCTGCCAACCACTGATCTCGTCTCCGTTTCTGTAATTTTTGTTATTTTGAGAATGTTATGCAAAGGGCCTCGTGCGGTCTGTTGCGCATTGCGATCGGCTTTTTTTCACTCAAAGTAAAGCCCTTGAGATTCATCCAGGTGTCAGCTCGATCAGTGCATTGTCCCTTTTCACTCCTGAGTAGTATTCCATGGTCTGGGTGGACCACGGTGTGCTTAGCCATCCGCCCTTTGCGGGATAGCTGGGTTGTTTCCAGTTTTTGCCTGTTGCGAATAAAGCTGCTACGAACATCCATGTTCGTGTTTCTGTGCGAACATAAGTTTTCATTTCTCTGGGATAAATGCCCAGGAGTACGATTGCCGGATTGTATGGTAAGTGTTTAGTGTTTTAAGAAACTGCAAAGCTATTTCCCAGAGGGGCTGTACCATTTTACATCCCCACCAGCAGAGCGTGAGATCCACTTTCTCTGTACTCAGAGCATCTTTTATTTCCATTCAGGCTTGTCCTGGAAGCCCCACATTCCAGCCTTTTGTGGGGGTTCCTCCCACAAGGTCCCAGCGGAAGGTCTTGGAAGGGGAGAAAATGGGTTTGTGGTTCTATTTTAGGAATTCCATTTATTGCCTTCGGTTTCTTTCTCCCTGGAGTTGCGCTGTGGGCTGAATATCTGTGTTGCCCCAGAATTCCTATGTTAAAGCCCTAATCCCCAATGGGATTAGGAGGTGGGGGCCTTTGGAAGTAATTGGGTTTGGATGTGGTCGTGAGGGTGGAGCCCCCGTGATGGGATTAGTGCCCTTAGAAGGGGCTGCAGACATGGGAGTTCTCTCTCTGTGCCACGTGAGGACACAGCAAGAAAGCAGCTCTCTGCAAACCAGGAAAAGAGATCTCCCCAGAATCCCACCAGCCTGGCCCCCTGATCTCAGACTTTCCAGCCTCCAGAACTGTGAGAAGTAAATATCTGTTGTTTAAGCCTCCTAGTCGATGGTATTTTGTCACGGCAGCCCGAGCAAACTATGACAGGCTGGAAAGCTTCCAGCCCCCGGAGCTCTGTGCCTTCCTAAGCTTATGGGATCCAAGATGCTCCCAGCCGCCAGACAGAAAATCCAAACGATCAGGCGCCAGAATTTGAAGCAAATGGAAGAGTTCAATGAAAACTTCATCTTAAAAACCAAAATATGAATATTGCTTTATTTTATTCTCCGGTCCATGCAGTGTAATTTACTATTGCAACTCTATGCAAATTCTTAAACAAAGAAACCGGCAAGGGTTTGGCGCAATTTGGGCTTATTTTCTCCAGACAAATTGCACATTGCTAGAATGACACACACCTCTCTCTGCCCTGCTGTTTTTTTTTGCAAATAGTCATGGGACATTTTTGCCAAAAAAAAAAAAAAAATTGAAATTCCGTTAGTTTTCCCAAGAGCTTCTCTCTTAATCCATTGCAAACCAGATCTTTCTCTTTTGGTTTTTTATTTATTTATTTATTTTTTGAAATAGTTATTGACTTTCAGGAAGTTGCAAAAATCATTCATAGAGTCCCGTGTACCCTTCTGCCAGCTTCCCCCAGGGGTGACATCTTGTATGGCCACAGAGCAGTATCAAAACTAGGAAATTAACATCAGGACAGTGCGGTTCATTAGACTAGAGACATTCAGATTTCGTAGTTTTTTAACCTGCACTCGTGCGTGTGCCCACACATGCGTGTGTGTGTGGTTCTATGCGTTGTTATATATAGATTTGTGTACCCACCACCGCCAAGATCCAGAACGATTTCATCTCCACAAAGTCACTCTCTGCTATTTCTTTATGGTAACCCCACTTCCATATCCCTGTCCCCAAGAAACCACTGATCTGCTCTCCATCTCTACAGTTTGTCATTTCCAGAATGTTGTATCAGTGAACTCAGACAGCACGTAACCTTCCGAGATCAACTGTTTTACGCTGCCTTTGAGATCTGTCCAGGTTGCTGCATGTATCGGTCATGTGTTCCTTTTTCATGGCTGAGTAATATTCCAGGTACCGTTTTTTCCAAAGTTTGTTCAACCATTCAATTGTTGAAGGACATTTTGTTTCCAGTATTTGCTCTTATGAAGGGAGCTGTTATGAATATTTGTGTACACTTTTTTGCATGAACATATGTTTTCATTTCTCTGGGATAAATGCCCGGGAATGCATTTGTTGAGTGATATGGCAGCTACATGTTTTATTTTTAAAGCAACTGGTGATCTGTGCCCCAGAGCGTCTCTTCCATTTTACATCCCAACCAGCAGCATATAAGATAATTTCTCCAACATCCTCTCCAGCATTTGGTGTTGTCATCACTTTTTCATTTTAGCTGTTTTAATAGCTGTGAAGTGGTATCTCACTGTGGTTTTAGTTTATATTTCCCTGATGGCAAATGATGTTGAACATCTTTTCCTATGCTTCTTTGGCATCAGATCATTCTCTTTAAAAAAAAATTATTGAGGCTTTCCATACTGTCAAAATTGCTGGCTTCGAAGATGGAGGGAGGGGCCCGCAGCCAAGGAATGTGGGTGCCTCTGGATGCCAGAAAAGGCAGGAAGAGATTCTCCCCTAAGTCTCCAGAAGGAACCAGCCCTGCTGAATCGTCAGAGAATAAATTTGAGTTGTTTCAAGCCACTAAGCTTTTGATAACGTGTTCCAACAGCAATTAATGCTACAGACGAGTTTGTTCTGTTCTTGAACTTCGTATAAATGCAGTCACAGAGCATGTGATCTTTTGCATCTAGCTTCCTTTATTTAGCACAACGTCTTTGAAATTCACCCATGACGTATGAAGAATTCACTCCTTTTTATCGATAAGCGGTATTCCGTTTTATGGATGGACCAGTTTGCTTCTCCATCTATTCATTTGCTCATTGAGGGACAGCTGGCTTGTTTCCAGTTGGGGTATTACAAATGAGGCCACTGTAAACATTCGTCTACAGGTTCTTGTGCAGACACGTTTTCATTTCTCCTGGGTAAAAACCTAGGCCTGGGATGTGTGCGTCCTAAATAAGCAAATGACCAACTTTATAAAAATCTGCCAGGCCGTTTTCCAAAGTGGTTTTACTGCATTTTGCATCCCCACCAGCAGTGTCTGAACTTTCCAGTTCCTCCACATCCTCACCAACCCCTGATGCTGTCAGTCTTTTTAAATGTCAGCTCTTCGAGAGCCACACTGGCCAAGACCAGACCCACGTGGCTATTTAAGTTCGAATTAATTCAAATGAAGTAAAGTGAAGAATCCAGCTCTTCAGTCACTCTGGTCCCGTTTCACATGTTCTGTAGCCACAGGTCGCTGGCGGCTGCCGTACGGGACGGCACAGAGGGGGACCATTTGCAGCATCGCAGCAAGTTCTATTAGTGCTTTTCCAGTGGGTATGAAGAGGTATCTTGTTATGGCTTTAATTTGCATTTCTCAATATCATTTTGTAAATCCTCTTTTTTGCTTAAAACCACCCAGAGTTGGATTCTGTCGCTGTCAGCTGAGAACCGTGGCTGGCAGCGTTTTCCAGAGAGCAGGGACCAGGGTGGATGATGTCTCTATCGTCCTCCCAAGCACTGGCTGTGGACCCGCAGTCCTCCCCTGTAATATGGGGGCAGGTGGGGCAGAGGCTCGGGCACGGCCCCACTTCCCTGCCTCCCTTTGCTGTGACCGGGACCCCATCCCCCTCGCCACCCCCACAACCATTTCCTTAGAGCATCCTTCACCTCATGACTGTCCGTCCCCACTCCTTCCTGGTAACTTCGCCTATTCCGTCCTCCCAGCCCCCACCCCCTCTGGTACTTTCTCCACCCCAAGACTAGAATGATCTTTTTAAAACGTTAAGTCTGATCATATTTCTCTGTTGCTAGAATATCAGCTTCAGGAGGGTAAGGATCATGCCCTGATTTGATCACTGCTGGATGGCAAGTGCTTGGTATACAGGTGGTGCTCAATAAATGCTTGTCACATTAATGAATGAACTGTTACAGCGGAGATTGTGGTTGGCCTACCTGATAGCCATTCTCCCTCGCTTCTTTAATCACAGAGTCCCAGTTTTATTTGGGGTACCAATGCATCAGTGAAAACACTACATTTCCCAGGCTCCTTTGCAACTAGATGTGATCTTGTGACTCACTTCTGGCCAATGAGTTCCCAGCAGAGGTTTTGTGTGGGATTTCCAGGGAGGCTCCCGTAAAGGACGCAGATTCAGGTGGAAGCTGCCTCATTTTGTCCTTCCCCTCTTTCTCCTTCCTGCTGCCTGGAATGCAGGCATGATGGCTGGAGCTCTGGCAGCCACTTTGGATCCTGAGTTGACTCTGAGAAGGGTGGAGAGAGAAGAGGGAAGAAGCGTGGGACCCTGATGGCCACAATGGGCCAACCAGCCCAGAAGTGTTCACCTCCAGCCTGAGTTGTCCACCTGAAGGGCGAGGGAGCCGGGGTATTTACCTACCGAATCCTGCCGTCCTTGTGAGTGAGGGGTGGGTGGGCAGTAAACCCCAGACCCCCGGCTCACCCCGCTCTGGCCTGAGCTTGCTCCCACAGCCAGAGATGACCCCACATGCCCAGCTGGGGCATTGCACTCAGCGTCCTTTGCTGTGTCGACGTGACCATAAGGGTGTGGCTGGGGTGTGGACTGCATCCACTCCCTTAATGTCACCGAGGAATTTTCCAGAGCTCCCCATTGCTCTGAGGACAGACTCCTCAGTGTGGGTCTCCAAGTTCTGCCTCCCTCGCCTCCACCTCTCGGACATGGTTTCCCCACTGCACACCCCACCCGCAAATTCCTCAGGTGCACCAAGCCCCTTCCACCCTCCAGGCTGCTTCCTGGAGCACCTGTCGCCCCTCCTTCTCTTGGCCAACTCCTATTCATCCTTCAGGTCTCGGCTTAAACGCCACCTCCTCCAGGAAGCCTTCCATGATGCCACCATCCAGTTTGAGCCCCCCGTTTCAGATCCTTGCACCTTCCAGTGTTCGCCTTTGAAGAACTTCTCACAACCATATTTACGCAATTATTTGAGATAGTTTAGGGTTTTTCTCAGCTGTTTGCTCCCACCAAGGGCAGTAAACACAGCCTAGCTGCCTCTAGGGCACCCAGCCTGGGACCTAGTATACAGCAGGTGCTCAACATCTGCAGGGAAACTCACGAGGACAGACCTTCCTCTGCCAGGAGGGTGAAGTGTGGCCCGGATCACACAGCAGAGCCCCCGGCATCGTTCCTGCAGCTTCCACAGTCCCCCGGGGGCCCCCTCGGCCCTTTGCTCCAGAACTCCCGTCACTGAAAGCAAATGTTCCTTCCAGAACCTTACCATATCTGTGCTCATCTTCTGCGTGGGCTAATTTTATTAAAGTTCCCCAAAGAGAGAATTGTAAATTCATTAGCCCGCATCCTAGACCAGACCCTCCTGCATGCCGGGTAAAAAAGATTAGAAGTCAGCTGAGCCCCACGATAACGAAACAGAAGATGCTCGAACATAATTCTTAATTAAACCGTAATGAGATAAGCATTGTCGCTGGCTTGTGGGCCTGGCCTGAGTTGCCCATTTTCTCATCGTAAGTCTGTGATTTATGGTTCTCCCTCCCTCAAAGATGTAATTAGTTTTTTCTCCTCTCTTGAAAAACAAAATCCTAAACAGTAGATTATAAAAAAAAAAAAAAAAAAAAAAAAAAAAAAAAAAAAAAAAAACAACCTAGGCCACTATGAGGGGTTGTTTTGATTCTGGCGGCATATTAACTTCAATTTAGAAAAAAATGAATGTGGGATGTTGAAAGAGGAGGGTTCAAGACGAGAAAATGAAGGTGGTGGCGGGGGACTGTCCAGTTCTGTCCCAAGCCAGCCTCTTGAGGTCTGGTCAGCTTCTGGCTCCTGGTCACTGAGCCCTTGCTCAGGACAGGCTCATAGCTCGTGAGATTATTTGGTGACATGTGACAGAAGCCACTTCCGCTGTCTTGGAGGGGAGGAGATTCAGTGGCAGGACACGAGGGGGGACTTACTGGAGGCCGTTTGAAGCGGGGTGTCTGGGTCCCCAGCCAGGACATCTTGTTCCTCTGGACGTGGGATCATCACGTCCAGCTGGACATCCTGACACAATGACAGGATTAATAAAAACCATGAACATTCGAGCCCCTTCCGTGCACCTGACACCGTGGTCAGCCACTGTATCAGTCAGCTCTTGCTGCGTAACAAGTAATCCCAAAATTTAACAGCTTGAAACACAACATTTATTATCTCACGGTTTCTGTGGGCCACGACTCCGGGTGCAGCTTAGGTGGGTCCTCTGCTTGAGGGTCATGAAGGCTGTAATGAGGTGTCGGCCAAGGGCTGCGGCCTCATCCGAAGGCTCGACCGGAGAAGGATCTGCTTCCAAGCTCACTCTGTGGCCGGTGGCAGGATTCAGTCAGCGAGTGGTCACCAGACTTCCAGATTCATCCATTCATTCATCTGTTCGACCATATTTATTGAACAACTGCTATGTGTCAGGCCTGTGCTGGGAGCTGGGGACCCGGCAGTGACCAGGAGAGACCAGATCCCCATCTTTGGGGACCTCACCATCTAGCGGAGGGACACCAACGTTCAATAAACAACCACACCCCGAAATACAAAGTTACAACTGGCACCACGCTGAGAAGGATCAGGAGCTGGGAAGGTGTTGTAAGGGGGCTGATCTGGTCCGGGGGTCCATGGAGATTCTGGAAGAAGTTTGAGCGGGGACCTGAAGGATGATTGGGAGGTATGGGGGCTGGGCAGGGAGGAAGGAATGTTCCAGGCAGAGGGAACAGCCTGGGCAAAGGCCGGGAGGTGAGACAGCAAGAGGGGATGGAGTGAGGCCGGGAGTGTGGAGTGTGCCTCTGGAGGCCCTGAAGGTTTAAAACAATTTTTTTGAGATAATTTACATAGCATAAAATTCACCACTTTAAAGTGTGTTTTTTAGTATATTCACAGATTTGTGCAACCATCACCACTATCTAATTCCAGAACATTCTCATCATCCCAAAAGAAACCCTGTCCCCATCAACAGTCACTCCCCACCCCCTCCCCCAGCCTCTGACAACCACAAACCCACTTCCTGTCTGTGGATGTGCCTGTTCTGGACATTTCACATCAATGGAGTCACACACCGTGTGTCCTTCTGTGTCTGGTTCTCTCACTGAGCATCCACGGATGGACCCATGATTCAGGGTCCATCCACGGTGTGGCTGTGTCAGGGCTTCATTCCTTTTCATGGCTGCATCATATTCCATGGTATGGATGGACCACATTGTGTTCGTCTATCATCCATTGATGGGCATTTCAGTTATTTCCACATTATGGCCGTTATGAATCACGCTGCTATAAATATTTGCATTCAAGATTTTATGTGAACATACATTTTCCATTTTCTTGGGTAGACACCCAGAGGTGGAATTGCTGGGTTATGTGATAATTCTGTTTAACCTTTTGAGGAATTTCCAAGCTATTTTCCCAAGTGGCTGCACCATTTTACATCCCCACCCGTCGTGTATGAGGGCTCCAAGTTCGCCACATCCTCGTCAACACTTGTTACTGTATTTATTTTTTCACTTAGCCATCCTCGTGTGTGAAGTGTGGGGTCACTCACTGTGGGTCTTGTGGCTTAGAAGCCTGGCGGGCCCCTGGTTGTACAAAGTCACCGTGGAGGGGGCTCAGACCGGGCCGAAAAAGCGAGTGGGCTCCGGGATGGAATGTGACCTGCAAGTGCCCCCAGCTTTCTGCGGCTTTCCTGTCCAGTGTCCCGAGGGACGGCTCCCAGGGGGGCAGGGAGGGGGTTAAGCCAGCCCAGTCATCTCAGCTTGCTGGGAACCATCAGCAGGGCCCTGAGACTGCAAGGTTGGCTTTTCAGGATGCTCATTCAGCCGGAGCCCCTTCCAAAGAGAACCAGGGAGGGCGGGGGCGGGCTGCCGCTTGGGAACAAAGCTGGGAGATGGAGGGCCTCATGCATTCCTATGTAGGGTCCGGCTGCCACTCGTCTGGGGGACTGCGGGGGTGGGACCAGCCTCGCCTGAAGCCCTCTGGCTGCAGCCACCCATTGTTTGCCCTGATTGAAATGCAAAGAGAAAATTAGAATTCACAGGCTTGCCTTCTACTCTTTCTTCTGGATTTTAATGAATTCAGCGCTTGCAGGCTGAGCAGGTGAAGAAAAAAGCTTTTGAGATGTTTTACAAAAGACCGATTTTCGTTTCCAGGCTGGTCCTCGCGTTCAAGTTCACCCCCCCCCCACCCCTGAAGTTTCGTAGTCTGGGCAGCTCTTTCTTGATTTCTCGCTGGTTCTCCACCAACTCACTTCTTCTGATTCACAAGGAGACTTTACAGAGCCACTAATGGTCCCCTGTGTATGAGACATATCATCGTGAAAATAAATATATGGGGGAATGTGTTTGCAAAAGACACACCTGATAAAGGACTGGTGTCCACAATATGCAAAGAACTCTTAAAACTCAACAAGAAGAAAACAGACAACCCTCTTAAAAAATGGACCAAAGACTTGAACAGACTTCATCAAAGAACGTACACAGGTGGCCGAGGAGCACGTGAGCAGAGCCTCCACCTTGTACATCGTCAGGGAAATGCAAATCAAAACCACAATGAGATGCCACTCCACACCTTTGAGAATGGCCAAAATCTGGAAGACTGACGACACCAAATGCTGGCGAGGATGTGGAGGAACAGGAGCTCTCACTGCTGGTGGGAAGGCAAAGTGGTCCAGCCACCCTGGGAGGCAGGTAGGCGTTTCCTTACAAAACCAAACACCCTCTTACCAGACGATCTAGCAACGGAGCTCCTTGGTATTTATCCAGAGGAGTTGAAATTTTACGTGCACCCAAAAACCTGCACACTGATGCTTATAGCAGCTTTATTCATAATTGCCCAAATTTGGACGCCACCAAGATGTCCTTCAGCAACTGAGTGGATAAATAAACTGTGGGACATCCAGGCAATGGGATATTATTTGGCGCTAAAATGAAATGAGCTCTCAAACCATGAAAAGACATGGGGGAACCTTAAATGCATATCACTAAGTGAAAGAAGCTGATCTGAAAAGGCTACATAGTGGATGATTCCAACTCTGTGACATTCTGGAAAAGGCAGAACTAGGGAGACAGTAAAAAGATCAGTTGTTGCCAGGCTTTGGGGGGAGGGAGGGATGAATAAGTGGGGCACAGAGGATTTTTAGGGCAGTGAAACCACTCTGTGTGATACTGTGATGGTGGATCCGTGTCATTACAGATTTGTCCAAACCTGCAGAACGTACAACGCTATGGACTCTGGGTGACCATGATGTGTCCACGTAGGCTCATCAGTTGTAACAGATGTCCCACTCTGGTGGCAGATGTTGACAGTAGGGGAGGCTGCGCCTGTGTGGGTCAGGGGGTAGATGGGAACTCTGTGCCTTCTGTTCAATTTTGCTGTGAACCTAAAACTGCTCTAAAAAATAAAGTGTATTAATTTAAAAAGTACTTGAAGGAAACAATTATGTTAATAAAAATCTGCCTGCCCCAGGACTTGAATCCCAAGCCTGATGTCCTTAACAACAACAACAACAACAACAACAGGAGATGAGAGGATCCAGTAATCCCACTCCTGGGTGTTTACCCAATGGCCAGCTCTTTTTCATTGCTGCATACTATTCCATCATCTTATGGAATACATATCCAATAATATTCCAAGTCATCGTACAAGAATGCTCATAGCAGCTTTGGGCCTATACTAGAAGCAACCCAGTGCTCATCCACAGCAGAATGGGTATTCCCACCACAGAATATCGTGCAGCAACAAGAAAGACGGAATCTTGAATCAAAAGCAACACACAACTGCGTGTGTGAATCTCCTTGTCGTAATGTGGAGGGAAAGAAGCCGGGCTCGAAAGAGAACATGCCATGTGACTTCACTTCTGTGAAGCATAAGAACAGGCACAATTCATTTATGGTGATATAAATCAGAACGATGGTTCTCCCTGGGGCGGGAGCATTGTCTGGGAGAGGGCCCAAGGGAACTTTCTGGAAGGGGGGCTGTCTTAGTCCATTTGGGCTGCTATAATAGCACACCATAGACTGGGTGGCTTATAAACAACAGACATTTATTTCTCACGGTTCTGGAGGCTGGAAGTCTAAGATCAAGGCGCCAGAAGATTCCGTGTCTGGTGAGAACCCAGGCCTTGGTTCACCGATGGCATCTTCTCGCTGTGTCCTCACATAGCAGAAGGGGCAAGGGAGCTCTTTAGAGTCTCTGTAATAAGGGCACTAACCCCATTCACAAGGGCCCCACCCTCGTGACCTAATCACCCCCCAAAGTTCCCATCACCACGTTGGGAAGTAGGATTTCAATATATGAATTTGGGGGAGCCACATTCAGACCATGGCAGGCTGCAAACATCCCTTTGTCTTGATCTCGGTGGGTAAACAGATGTAAAAATTCATCCAGCTATACCTTTAAGATTTGCACTTTGACGACATGTAAGTTATACCCCGATTTTAAAATCAGGTGGCGGGAGGTTAGCAAGGGGCAAGGTGGTAATTAACTAACAGCCGACTGAGCCTTTCTGCCTGGACCGGAGCAGAAGAACTCAGAGAAAATTAGAACAGAACGTCCTCATTTGTGACTCGAAGTTAGTTAGTGCAATTTCTTGTGCCATGTGAAATCACCCCACTTCCCGTTGATTCTATGTATCTTCCGGGCTTTGTGGTTCCCAAACTTGGGAAACTGTATGCATTTGCTCCAGCTGCTGTAACAAAGTATCACAGACGTGGGGGCTTAAATGACAGACATTTATTCTCTCCCAGTGCTGGAGGCTGGATGTCTGAGATCAAGGTGTCGGCAGGGCTGGTTCCCTCTGAGGCCTCCCTCCTTGGTGTGCAGATGGCTGTCTTCTCTCTGTGTCCTCTTATGGTCTTCCCTCCATGCATGTCTTTGTCCCCCCCTCCTCTTCTTATGAGGACACCGGTCATATTGGATCAAGACCCACCCTAATGACCTCATGGTACCTTAATCACCTCTACCAAGACCCATCTTCAAACACAGCCACATTCTGAGGTCCTGGGGGTTAGGGCTCCAATATATGAATTTGAGGAGGGGACACAATTCAGCCCATAACACCTGGCTTAACTCCACATAGAACCAGCAGAAAATGGCCGGCCCCGTGGCTTAGCGGTTAAGTGCGTGCGCTCTGATGCTGGCGGCCTGGGTTCGGATCCTGGGCGCGCACCGAGGCACTGCTTCTCCCGCCATGCTGGGGCCGAGTCCCACATACAGCAACTAGAAGAATGTGCAACTATGACATACAACTGTCTCCTGGGGCTTTGGGGGAAAAATAAATAAATAAAATTAAAAAAAAAATTAGAACCAGCAGAAAGACTCAGCTGGCTGGGCAAAGACCTGGACACCGACAGCCTCCAAGTGAGTGGAAAAAATCGTGCTGGCAGAACTTCCCTCCCACAAGTAGTGCTGTTTGCAGTTAGAGGGAACCGTGCAAGAAAATTGACATCACGGAGCTGACTCAAGATGGGTCCATCATCTTCTAAAGATTCGTGCGGTGGAGGAGCCTGCAAGCTGGGCCTGAGTGGAATTGCTGGGACAGTGGATGTCCATTGGGGCACAGCTACCAGCCTTCCTTTTTCTCCAGGAGCCAATGTCCAGCTCCCCGACCCGTCTGAGCTGTATGGACATTAAAGCTCTCCTTTGGAGGGGAAGGCGCACATCAATAAAAGTGAGTTGAATGATGGGGCCAGTGAGTTTGCGTCTGTCACTCTGTCCTCGAATGCCACACACTCTCGCTGGTCTTTGCATGAGCTGTGCCTTCTTCCAGGCACACTGTTTCCTCTCCCCTCTCCTCCAACATGAAGAAATTAAAATCCTCCTCACCTTGCACTGCTGAGAAGCCTTTCTGACACCCTCCCGTCTATGTACCCATGGCCCCTTGTGTTCCGCCCGGCAGGACAGAATAGAAATTGTCTGTTTACGAGTCTGTCTTCCCCTCCCAGTAACAAACCCCATGAAGGCAGGGGATATGTCTTGTTCATGCTTGAATATCCTGTGCCTGGCACAAGGCTTGTTCAGTATTGTGAAGACTCTGGGGCCGGAAGACCCAGGTTCAAATCCTGGTTCTGCTGTTTTCAGGCTGTGTGACCTTGGGCAAGTTTCTTAACCTCTCTGTGCTTCTGTTTTCTCATCTGCAAAATGGGGATGGTAATACTACCCTATCACAGCCGTGTGAAGCACCACAGTTACCACTCAATAAACGGGAGCCGGTTTTTATGTTAGTGACAGTGCCCCTGGGGGAGATGGCAGAATTAGCAAGATTATTCCCACGGGCTGTTGCTAAGTCTTTAATAGCTGATAAAGGGTGGAAGGGCTTTCATACATTTTTTGAGTTCATTTTAAATCACACAGTTCTGGGCCCGCCCTGTGGCTTAGTGGTTGGGTGCACGTGCTCTGCTTCTGGCGGCCCGGGTTCGGATCCCAGGCGCACGCCCATGCACCACTTCTCCAGCCATGCTGAGGCTGCGTCCCATGTGCAGCAACTAGAAGGATGTGCAACTGTGACATGCAGCTATCTACTGGGGCTTTGGGGGAAAAAGACAAATAAATAAAATTATAAAAAAAATAAATCACACAGTTCTGATATAAAAACATTTTCCATCATAAAAATAGAAACATGACTGCAAAAACTAAAGTTCTCTTTTACTTGTCTTTCATCCTAGTCTCCCCTTTGCCCTCCGTTCTAGTTTCTGTTGCTGCATAGCCTCCACCCTAAGCTTTGTGTTGAAGCACCAATCATTTTGTTACGCGTGTGGATCCTGGTCCTGTGGAGAAGTGGCTTGGACCACGTGTCGTGGGGGCGACTTGTTTCCGTTGCGTGATGTCAGGGGCCTCAGCTAGGAAGCTATGTGGCCTCCTCCACACGGCTTGGGCTTCCTCCCAATATGGCGGGGATCCCAGCCAGAGCATCCTGAGAAAGAGCTTCCAACAAGCGAATGTCTCCAGGGAACCAGGTGGAAGTGAACGGCCTTTTATGACCTCACTTAGCACACTTCCCCTGTATTCTGTAGGTCCACACGGTCACAAGCCCACCCAGATTCCAGGGGAGGGGACATGGACCCCACCTCTCCATGGAAGGCATGTCAAAGAACTTGCAGTCACGTTTTAAAACAGCCATAACTCACCAGAGATATGTTATCAGTTTATACCTTTCCAATTTCTTTTTCCTACATATTTACAATCACATGCATCCCCGAGAAAAGATACAGTATCTTTTTTGTTGAAGTGGATACATTTCAAATCTTTTTTTTATTGTGTTAAAATACACATAAATTTTACCATCTTAACCATTTTTTTGTTTTGTGAGGAGATCAGCCCTGTGCTAACATCTGCCAATCCTCCTCTTTTTTTACTGAGGAAGACTGGCCCTGGGCTAACATCTGTGCCCGTCTTCCTCTACTTTATATGGGACGCCGCCACAGCATGGCTTGACAAGCGGTGCGTCAGTGCACGCCCGGGATCCGAACCGGCGAACCCTGGGCCGCCACAGTGGAATGCGTGCACTTAACCGCTTGCGCCACCAGGGCGGCCCCCCATCTTAATCATTTTTAAGTGTACAGTTCAGTGGTATTAAATATCTTCACATTGTTGCACAACCACCCCCACCATCCAGCCCATAACTCTTTTCATCTTGTAAATCTGAAACTCTGTACCCATTAAATACTAACCTCCCAGTCTCTGCTCCTCCCAGCTCCTGGCACCCACCGATTATGATCTGCTATCTTTTTTATTTACTATGTCTCATTGGTTATTGCTGTTTTGCAACTAGCTGGTGACTTTAAAAAATTGTTATAACTTTTTATTTTGAAACAATTTTAGACCCACAGAAAAGTTGCCAAAATAGTACCAGAGTCCCTGTATATCCTTCCCCTGGCTTCTCCTAAGGTTAACATTTTACATAAGCCCGGTACGTTTCCTGAAACCAGGAAACTAACATTGTTACAATCCTAGTCTCTAATCTACAGATCTTATGCAAATTTAAGCAATTTTGCTTCTTACGTCCTTTTTCTGGTCCAGAATCCTATCCAAGACCCCAGGTTGCATGTTGTCATCCTCTGGTCCATGATGGATCCTCATATTTTGTCTTTCGTAGTCTCGACTTGCTAAAATGTACTGGTCAGTTATTTTGTAGAAAATCCCTCAATTTGAGTTTTTCTGATGTTTGCTCGTGGTTGGACCGACGTTGTGCATTTTGGGGCAAGAACGTCACAGAAGTGATGTTGTGTCCTTCTCCATGCAGTGTATCAGGAGGCACGCGATGTTGATATGTCTCATCACTGGGGGTGTTAACTCAATCACTTGGTGAAGATCCTATCGGCCAGGTTTCTCCACTGCAAAGTTACTGTTTTCCCCTTTGTAATTAAAAAGTATCTTGTGTGGAGATACTTCAAGACTGCACAAATATCCTGTTTTTCATCCATTTTTCTCACCCACTAATTTCGTTATTATTATTATTTCCTTCCTTGCTTGCTTCCTTCTTTTCTGGAACACGTATTTCACGGTGAACTTGTGCCAAGTCATACCTGCGCATGTCCCACTGATACAAAAAAAGGACTTAAAAATAATCCCTTCTCTCAAGCAAGTACAGTCACGTGTCGCTTAATGATGGGGGCACGTTCTGAGAAAGGCATTGTTGGGCAATTTCATTGTGTGAACATCATACAGTGTCCTTACACAACCAGGATGGTACAGCCGACTGCACACCTCGGCTCTATGGTACTCATCTTATGGGACCACCGTCGTATATGTGATCGGTCATTGACTGAAACATTGTTATGTGACATGTGACTGTAATTGCAACCCAGAGATAGAGATCCAACTAGTTATGCACGAAGGGTGAAGAAAGGCCAATGAACTCTGCCTGACTTTGCAAAGAGAGAGAGTCAGGTTCAAATGCAAAGTGTGGGAGGGTGGTGGACCTCTCTTTTGGGAAATTGCATTTCTTCTGGCCTGTGGGTATATGGTCATAAAGGTTTAGCTACGAGTGTGCTGAACGGTTGTTTAGAAATTGGATCAGAGCTCTCTGTGGCTGGAAATATTCTTAGCTGAGCTGAACCCACTTCAGAAACAGGCCGCTGACTTTTTATGGTGGCTTTGTAACTGGTATTTTGTTGGATTTTCTTATTACTTCTAGTACAATTTAAAATGATTCTTACAAGTTATCTAGGTAGACAATCATATCTTTTGCAATAATGAATGCTTTTTTTCTTTTCCACACCTGTACCTCATTTCTTATCCTTCTCTTATTGCATAGGCTGTGGTTGCTAGTATTAAAAGGAATGAGTGTCGTGGTAACGGACATTCCTTGCCTCGTTCCTGAATGCAGTGGACATGTTTCTAAATCAAGGATTGGCTAACCATGGCCTGTGGGTGAAATCTCTCCGCCACCTGTTTTTGTAAATAAAGTTTTGTTGGAACACAGCCATGCCCATTCGTTTTGTCTATGGCTGCTTTTGTGCTAGAGCAGAACAGCTGACTAGCTAGAGACCTTCTGGCCTGCAAAGACCGAAATATTTATATCTGGTTCTTTATAGAAAAGTTTTGCCAACTTCTGTTCTAAAATTTCAGCATTATCACGTTAATTTATCAAGTTATGGAACAGTGGTTTATTTTTCTAAACCAAATGATGTGGGCTGATATTTCTCCCTTTTCCCATTGATAGATTTATTATTTGATTATTCCAGATACGCAAAAGTGATATAATGGACACCATATCCTTAACACCCAACTTAAAAAGTAAAACACTATACATGTAGTTGAATTTACCTGTGTACCCTTTGCTGAATGTATCTCCCTTCCTCCTGACCAGAGGGGACAATTACCCCGAATTTGTTGATAAATGAGTTTCTAAGCATTTTATAATTTTAGCTTTTGCATTTAGGCTTTTGATCCATTTTGAGTTAATTTTGTGTATGGTGTGAGGTAGGGGTCTGACTTCATTCTTTTGCATGTGGATATCCAGCTAGCTGCCCCAGAACCATTTGTTGATGAGACTGTTCTGTCCTCACTGAACGGTCTTGGCATCCTTGTCAAAGCCAATTGTTCATAGAGGTGGGGTTTATTTCTGGAATCTCAATTCTATTGCATTGATCTCTATGTCTATTCTTATGCAAGTATTACGGTGTTTTGATAACTGTAGCTTTGTAGTAAGTTTTGGAATCAGGAAATGTGAGCCCTCCAACTTTATTATCCTTTTTCAAGGGTGTTTGGAAGATTCAGGTTCCCCTGCAATTCCACGTGAATTTGAGGATTGACTTTGCCATTTCTGCAAAAAAGATCTTTGGGATTTTGATAGGGATTGCATTGAATCTGCAGATCTCTTTGGGTAGTATTGCCATATAGATGAGTTTTTATATATTTGCTCCTGTGTGTTTATCCCTAACTAATATATATATGCTTTACATGTTTTACAATGTTCTCTAATGGAATTACAGTAACTTTTCTTCCTGTGGCCTGCTTGTGTTGTCCAGGGTATTTGTGATTTATTCATAATGTGGTGCATAGTCCTCATGGCTTCGTATTCACTGCTGTATAGTATTCCATTGTATGACTATACCATAATTCTTTATACATTCTCTTGCTTGTGGACATTTAAGTTGGTTCCAATTTGTTTTTTTATTTATAATGTAGCCTACATTGGAGATATATATTAAACAAATAATCCCACTATGGACACATCTGTACATGTCTCCTTGGGCACACCTACAAGATATATCTAGGAGTAGAATTATTAACTCAAAGGGTTATATACCTTTTCACCTTACTAGATAGTGTCAACTTGCTTGCCAAGGTAGCGATTTATTTGCACTTTAATTTGTGTAGATTTTCTAATGTTAAACCATCCTTGCATTCCACAACTCCTTCCCTATTGAGTCATAACATCCTACTCTTTTAATGAGATGTTAGATTTGCATTGCTGGTATTTTCTTAGCCTTTTTGCATCTAGGCACATAAGTGGGATGTGTTTATTTTTCTTCTTGGGTTGTCCTTGTACAGTTTGAGTACTATCACCTTTTCCCCCTTTAAGCTGACCTATTTTATAAAAGATGCAAATCATCTCGTCCTTGAAGATTTGGCAAACTCACCTGAAAAACCATCTGAGAGGTGCCTTGTATGGGGCACAGATCTTTCACCATCATTTCAATGTTTTCTAAGATTATTCACTTTTTTAATGACTTGGTTTGATTTTGATTTAACTGAATAGTTGTTCGAAATAGTTAGTTTGAATAGTTGGTACCCCCGTCATCCCTAATGTTGTTTATTTGTGCCTCTGTCTTTCTGCCAAAAATCTGCCTCTTTTATGGGTATATTTCCAAAGATCCAGCTTTTTATATTATTATGATTTTGTTGTTTTTGCTGCTGTAGTTGCCCATTTCACTAATTTCTAATTTTCTCAATGTTTTCCCTTGACTTTCCTTGGGTTGATTTGTTCTTTTTTGTAGATGCCTGTGTTGAAAGCTTGACTAGATTATTTTGTTATTTTCCTCATAAATTCAAATAAGGCTACGTGTTTCCCTCTGAATACTTCTTTGGCTGCTTATTTCATTTATATTCAGTGATCTCCTTCCCACTATAAATACACTTAAGACTTTAAATTTACCTCTTAGTACATCTTTGGCTGCATCCTATCTGTTCTCATTTGCAACGTTCTAATCATTGACTTCTAAATATTTTGTAATTTACGTATGATTTACCTTTAACTCATTATTTGTTTGAACATTTCTGGCTGTGTGGATTCCAGGAGCTATGTTATCATTAATTTATAATTTTATTGCATTGTGGCTAGTGAGTGAAGTCTGATTGTTGAGCTCTCCTTTGTGGTCCAATTCATGGTTGTTTTTGTGATGGCTCTAGGTGTTTGGACAGAATAGACATTATTTGTTGGGTACAAAGTCCTGCATCTATTTGATCAAGTTTGCTATTACATTATTCGTGTCCTCAGGATCCTTATTATTTTGCTGACTTGATCTTTCCATTCCTGAGTTAGGTTCATTCTCCCAGCACCACCGTGGTTCTGTCCATTTCTCCTCGTCAGTGTTTTCGCTTAAAAAATTTTAAAGTGACATTTTTTGGGACAAAGTGTGTATTTAGGGTATTTGAGCTTTCCAGAGCACTAGAACATTTTGGCCTCTGAGAAGTCCTTGGTGATGGGAGGTGAGCCTCTGCTCTAGGATCTGTCCCTTCCAGCCTGGGACTGCCATGTGTGGCTGATGCTGAGCAGGTGGAGCTCACAGATGCCTTGGACTCCCTCACTATGGCCGTGGGAAGGGGGCAGACCTGGGCCCATGTCCAGCTCCCACCACTTATCATCTGTGTGATCTTGGGTACACGACCTGACCTCTTTGAGCATCAGTTTTCCCATCAGTCCATTCGTGCATTGTCAGAAGGATTAAATGAGATGGTGTGAGGCAAGTATACAGTAAGTGCTCAATAAATGGGGTGGATGTTATGGTACCCTGTGGTAGAGCCAAGGAAACTGAAAATGTTTAGAGTCTTGGTGTTCATGTCTGTGGGTTGAGCCAATTCCTTAGGACCCTCCTCTTCCAGGAAGTCTTCAGGTAAATCCCTGCCTGCCACCACCTACCCCCCAACCACAGCCATGAGCATCTCAAGGGCTGAAGCACAGAGCTGAGGGTCATATACACATTTACTTTCCCTGAGGATCCTCTTTGTCTAGTTTCCAGTGAGGAGGGCAAGGTAGACCCTATTCAGACACTTCAGCCTCAATAGGGGGTTTTTTGTACTGGGCTTTGAGGATTGAGTAGGAGTTCTCTGGGCAGAGTAGCTGTTGGTAAAGTCGTGGATGACTCAGGTAGGACCAGGCTTGGGTTAGAGTCTGACTTTCTGTCCTTTTTGTCCCATAACCTGTTACTAAGAAGAGAATCCCTTCCCCCTACTTATTGAACTCAGAAGCTATTTAAATGTAGTCTTATGTACTTCTTCCTCATCTTTTTCTTTTTTCACTGTCTGCCCTTCCCACTACCCCACAGGGGGAAAGCAAGGGATTTTTCCCATGCCAGCTCTGCTATCACCCCCCCACTGTCCCTCCATCTCTAGTCTGTTTCCTCCCGGCTCCCTGATACAAGTTTTAAAAAAATGCCTCGATCTGTAGCTAATGTGCTTTACCCCACTTTCCTGGTTATTTGTAGTCTCTCTCTCTCTCTTTTCTTGACTGTACTTGCTAAGATTTATCTACTTTTGGTGTTTCCAAAGAAAGTTTTTGATTTTGCTAATGCAAAAGAACAACCTCAAAAATACCAATTACAGTTAATTCCCACTTTTTATTTTTTTCTTTGGATGGATTCTATTCTTTTCCAGTTACTTGAATAGAAAGCTTGGTTCATTTATTTTGTTCACTTAGTTTCAGAATGTCTTGTTTTCTTACTAATGTGTTAAAGGCTATACACTGACCTCTGGGTACGCCTTTGGCTGCATCCCAGATTTCATCTCATAATGTACTACTTGACATGCTGTTTAGTTTAAAAACTTTATTTCTATATTGATTTCTTCTTTAAACCACGTCATATTTAGAAATGTGTTTTAAAATCTCCCACTCTATGCCTTTTCAGGGGAGGCTAATTTTATCACAGAATCTACTCCTTGGGGCCAAGATCAGGTTATCTAATATTCATTTCTTGGCATTTGAGAAGATCTCCATTGCTGATTTTTATAAATGTTCCATGTGTGTTTGAGAATTGTGGGGGTGGGGGATATAGGGTTTGATAAATCTATTTGACTTAGTTTATTAATGGTGTTACTCACATCGTCTATATACATATTTATTTGTGACTACTGGATCTGATGGTTTCTAAAAGGGGTGACCCCACTCTTCCCTAGGCTGGGCCCCTGCCCTCAGTAAGACCAATCCTTCTCATCCCTGGAGCGTCTATGTAACCTTGGGGGGAACATCCCCTGGGGTCCGACTCTGGCTCAGCGTCTGGGTCCACTCATTGGACGGCCCAGAGTGTTGGGGAGAAACAGTGCTCCCAACCCCATGGACTCTGCTGCATCATTGGCCCTTCTGCAGAAGGCAGGCCAGCGTGGTGTTTGGGGCTGTGGAGGAGACACTGGGATATGAATCCCAGCTCCCCTCAACTCATGTGGCCCTCTCTGACCCTCAGTTTCCCCATCTCTAAATCGGGCTGACGACTCCCATCTCAGAGAGCTGGCCCACGGAAGACACTCAGTGGTCACTATTCTCAATGAGACTGTGACGCGGCCTCTGCAGGACCAGGGCCTGGGTTCTAGGTTCAAATCTTGGCACAGCCCCTTAGATGCTGTGCGTTCTTGGACAAACACCACCGCCTCTCTGGGCCCCACTCCTTGTCGGACTGTTCACACGACAGAATGAGAACACATCCGCTCTCCGGGGATGGGACGGGATGGGACAGGACAGAGAGGGGCACAACAAAGACTCCACCACTGGCCGGGGTCGGACAATCTTCCTTTAATACAAAGTCGATATATCTACATACACAGAGGCAGGACCCAGCTGCTTCCGTCTGAATAGACAGCATCGAAAGCAACAGCAGATCCACTCTTGTACAAAGAGAAAAACTCGCTTGGGGGTGGAGGGATCCCATCCTGCTGTTTTCTGCCCCCAAACTGCCCCATAGTCCCAGGGGGGAAAGGGTCCCTGATTCGGGGCAGCACTGCCCTCTCTCTCTCCCCGAAGAAGCGGAAACCCCTGTTTTGTTCAGTCCTCCTCCTCGGGGGGCGGGACACGGGGGCTCAGGTGTGGGGGGTCGCTGCCACCTCCTCAGTCGGCAGTGCCCACCCTGGTGGGCTTGACCCGACGCTGGTGGGCCCAAGTTCCCCCACTGCCCCACCCTCCGAACCGTCCTTGATATGTCTGCGAATTTAATTAAAAAAAAAAAGGAAAAAAAAGAAGAAAAGAAACCAGGAGCAAAAGGATGTCTTATTTTTGAGCGAGGCACGCGGAAAAAGAAGTCACAGGGGCAGCCGCGGGCACGCACAGCCATCCCGGAAGAACGCTTCCCACGGTGAAAAAATAGACTGTCTGTGAACAGGGCAGGAATAACCAAAGTTCTGCTTAAATGCATTGACTGGCAAGTCTTTTTTCGTTGTTTTCTGTTTGTTTCTTCTTTAAAAAAAAAATGAAAAAAAAATACACTATTTAAAAAAAAAGAAAAGAAATGTCACGGGATACAGTTACACTGAGTTTGAAAAGAAAGCTGAATTCTGCGCCCCCCAGCCCAGCGGCCCCGGGGCTGCAGGGCGGGAGGGCTCCCTGGGGGAGGCCGAGGGGTCCGGTTCACGGCCCCCGCCCTCCTCTGGTTCTGGGGAGGACCCCTGTTTGTCTCCGTCCCCCCACCCCCCACCCTGGAATCTCTCCTTTTGGAATCGGAAGGAAAAGCGGAATGTGGCAAGTATTTGAAGGCGGCGGCCGGTCCAAGGGAGGTCGCTGGGGGCCGCACGGGGGGCCGCGTCGTTCCCAGAGACCCTGCAGAAACGGGGCCACCACCTCCTCCTGCCCTGGTGGCCGCCTCCTCCTGCCCGGGCCGCCGGGGGTCCAGGCCTCCGGGGGTCCACCCGGCGTGGGCAGAGGCATCCGGGCCGGTGGAGTCGGCCGGGGGCGACCATGGCTTTAGGTTGCATAGTGGTCAAAACTTCCGAGGTACTCCAGGGCCGCCTGGTAACAGAACTGGTACTCGTCCTGCGGGAGGGGAGGGGAACGGGGGCTCCGTCATGGCCTCCGCTGCTCTGAAGCCCCCAAGGGCTCCCTATGGCCCTGAGGAGCAGCCCCGTGAGTGGGAAGTGGGGCTAGGAGTCTGTGACCCCAGCTTGTCTCCCCAGAGACGGGAGAGTTTTGAGGACACTAAAATTTAAAATGCCCAACAGGAACATGGGTACAGGGAGGTCCCTCTGTGCTCCCATCTGGGGACAGGTGCGACTTTAGGATCCGTGGCCGTGCCAGGTTCCTGGCTGAGCCGTGAACTTGCTGTGACTTCAGGACCCCGATGGCCCCATCTCTATCCACTCCGCGGGACGCCTCTCGGCTCTGGGCTTGCGTCGACTCTCGTGTCCAAAGGGTCGACTAGTTTGGGGACCTTCCGCCCACAAGAACCCAGGGTGGCTGCGTCCATCTCACAGAGGGGGAAACTGAGGCCCATCCCTCCTCACCTCTGTCTGCACCATGGCCGGCCTCTGGGTCCGCAGCATCTTCACGGTCTGGAAGATGTCCACCACGCCCTCGTACCGCATGCGCTCCAGCACGATGCTGAGCGTGATGAAGACGCCCGTCCTGCCCACGCCCGCACTGTGGGGGGAGCACGGCAGCTCAGGAGCCCCGAGCCGACCGCCCGGTCCCCCAACGATGAAAACTGCCCCAACCAGATTGCCGGGGGCTCGAGGCCGTCCCCATGAGGCCTCAGTTTCCCCAGCTGGGCAATGGGCGGGGGCCTGGGGGGCGGCTCACCTGCAGTGGACAGAGATGGGGCCATCCTGGCCGAACTGCTCCTTGGTCTTGTGTACCTGGCCGATGAAGTCGATGAAGCCCTCCCCCGACTTCGGCACGCCCTGCTCCGGCCAGTCCGTGAACTGGAACTGCCGGACGGTCCGGGACTGGCCGTCCTGGAGTGCAGAGAGAGCCCGGTCTTGCTATCAAGGTCGGCGAGGTCATCATTGCTTTCTGCTCCCGCCAACCTCCAACCCCGTCCTCCATCACCCGCCAACACCATCCGCCATCCACCCCGGTGACTCATTGTTCTGCACCATCGAATGGCACCATCTTGCGTTCAGATGCTCCAATGTCATCTTCGCTGCCCAAGGATGCCAACATCCTTCTGCTTCACCCACCATCCTCGACCTTCGCCACCCAGTGACGCCATCTTACACGGCCATGGTCCACCCCCCACCACAACCAACGGGTCCGCTTGCCACATCTCCAGTCCCGTCCACCAGACCCGCTGTGACATCCAACACCACCATTCTCTTCGCCACCCCACGGAGCACCCAACACCTGCCCTTCTCAGTCCCATTCTCCATGATCCTCTGTCATCCTCCATCTGTATCATCTCAGAGCACCACAGCACCTCCGAATTCCATCATCTTCCACCCTTTATCACCCAACAGCGCCATCTTCCAGCCCTCACCATTGACTACCCATCATCGTCTACCACCCAACGGCGCCATCTTCTTTCATCCTTCACCACCCAATGGCGCCATCTTCCACCAGCTACCACTGGTAACTTATCATCTGTTACCGGCACTATCCAACGCTGTCATCCTCTATCCGTCACTACCCAACTGTGCAACCTTCCACTATTCATCGTCATCTGAGGCTAACTCATCATCTGCTATCACTCACCCGCACCATCTGACACCATCATTCTCCGCCCTTCACCAGCCACCACTGGTAACTCATCATTTTCTACTGGTGCCATCTAACACCATCATCTTCCATTCTTCACCATCCAATGGCATCATCTTCCACCACTGATTACTCGTCATCCTCTATCACCTAAATGCACCACCCAACACCATCACCTCCTGTCTTTACCATCCGCCACTGCTCACTCATAGTCCTTGAGCATCCAGTGATGCCCCCTTCCACTGACTTTCTCCACCCGCCTCTACTCAACCATCCTTCTCTCCAATCCTGTCTTCCCACTACCCAGTGGTACCATCCAACATCTCCACTCTCTGCCATCTTCCATTCACCACGACCCAATGGCTCCATTTTCCACAATCCATCACTAGGCATTCGTCACTCTTCACCATGCAACGGCACCATCTTCCACTGATATTCCCTATCTTCCTTCACCCACCATCTGCCTTTTCCCAATCACATTCTCTGTATCAAAATGGTGCCATCCAATGACGCCATCTTATCCTGATGGTCTCCATCCTCCACCACCTAATGCTTCCTTTCCCCAATCCCATCTTCCTCTATCTTGTACCTTCAACAGCACTGTCTACTATCATTGACCACCGAAGGTTCACCATTCTTTCTACTCAAAGTCATTTTCCATTGATTTCCTCCATCCTCTGCTGGCCACACGTTTGCCCTTCTCCAGTCTTGTCTTCATCCATCCATCGCTGATAACACATCACCTTCACCGACTTGTGGTACCATCCGTAGCATTCTCCACCCTCTGTTATCCATATATTCCATTCTCCAATTCTACCCAACATCATCCTTGTTTACCACCGTCTACCACCATCCAACAGTACCATCTTCCACTGATTCTCCAATCCTGCATTCCACCAACCCAACGGCACCATCTTGCACCACCCACGCACTCTTACCAACGATGCTGTTCGCTCCTCGGGCTTCACCACCCACTGGCAACATCTTGACTGACATTCCCCACCCCCATCATCCTACCCCTGAATTCTCCAACACCCTCTTCCGCCACTAACTGTGATCCTTTATCACCCCACAGGGCCACCTTGCACTGTCAGTCTTCATCAGTTGCCTTCTCCCACCACCCGCCACTGCCACCCTCCATTGGGTCTTCACCAGCCCACACTGTCCACTCTCCATTCTCGTCTCTCCCCACCCAATGGTGCCAATTTCCACCACTTGACTCCCACTGTGCACCACTCTTTTCCGTTCCACAGCTCTGGTCTCTACTACTTAGCACCATCAATCTGTTAAATACCCCCCGCCATGTTTTCAGCCCTCTAACATCATCCTCCACAAGTTGTTGCTTCCAGGAGAACGCCCCACTCACTCCCTTTTACATGAGCGCCATGTTCTCTGGCGAGTGATGCTACTCACGCTCCAATGGGGACACTACGGGGTCAGCGCAGGGACACCGCCCTCTCGTCCACTCACTGGTGGTAGGAGTGATTAGCCAACTAGTCAACTCATTCTTCTTCCTCCCAACCCCCAGTGCTTATTTCTACCCCAGGGCCTTTGCTTCTCCCCCCAACTAGGGAAGCCCTCTCCAGCAGCCTGTAGAGTCCGGCCTGGGTTCCAATCCCTCCCAGCAACCCAACCCCACACTCACCCGGGCGTCTGTGACCTTGAATTCCCGCAGGATGTACTGAGGCATATTATATTCCGCCATCGGATCCACCACGAAATACTGGTAGCGGGCAGAGCGCTCGGCCGGCCAGTACTGGTGACACTTTTCCTGTCGAGGAGACGGCGGTTGTGGTCAGCCTTGTCCGAGTCCCGGCCGGGCCCCCGCCCCACCCTCCATGGCCCCCGGCTCACCCGGCCCATCTCGCGCAGCTTGGTTAGCATCACCACGATGGTGGAGTTGTTCTCCCACAGCATGCGCCAGAAGTCCTCTGTGGTTTCCGCCAGCGGCCCCTGCGTCGCGATGTAGGCCTTCTGCTGCCTGCGGGGTGGGCTGTGTGAGGCCAGGGCCAGCGGGGGGCACCCAGGCCTGGGCCTGGAACTGATGCTGCCCGGTGGCTCAGTACCAAACCGGGACTCCATGTTAGCCACACCTGCAGACTCAGGCACAGCTGCCTGGGGCACCGCCGCCCTCTTAATAACCTCATTCTGCACACGGGGGAACCATCAGCCTCAGGATACATTCCAGCTCCTCGAGGAAGCTGCAAGACCATCCGCTGACCTCTCCTGCCCTCCTCCTCCACGGCCCTCAAGGGCCCTTAAAATATTTTCAGCTGTTTGCACAGACCACGTTCTGCATGTCGAGCAGCATCCCTGGCCTCCAACCTAGATGCCAGCAGTAGCCCCTCTCCCCCACTCACATCATGACAACCAAAAATGTCCCCACATCGCAAATTTCCCGAGTGGCAGAACGGCCCAGATTGAGAACCATGATGCAGAAAACACATGGAATCACGTTATGGACAGCAGCCATCAGTTAAATACACAGCTAAAGATTCCCTCTCTGTCTCCACACAATCCGGAGGCGCCTCGCAGGCAGGGCCGGGGCCCCAGCATGGCCGGGCCAAGGTGAAGTACCTGTAGCCATCGATGAAGCTGGCGTTGATGTAGTCGGAGCCCTCCACGCCCCGGATAGGCTGCAGGCAGACCCGCGTGCTCTCGTAGGGCATGATGTTCACCAGGCGGTTCTTGAACTTGTTACAAGGCAGGTTGGCACTGATGAAGCGGGATGTGTGGGCTTTTGAGTTGGCCAGCCGCTGTGGGGACAAGGAGGCGGGGGACTGCCATCAGGACGGCCTCCGGCCGGGGGCCTGCTTTCTCCGGGGATGGGGAGGGCCGTGCGTTTTCAGCCAGAGTGCCAATGGCGGGACAGCAGGCAGAGGAACGTCAACCCCACCTAATCTGGTTCCCATTGCTGGGGGCCGCTCTGGCCTCCAGCTCTTCGTCGCCCTCCCCCACCCGCCCCCAGCAGCCTCTGCACCCCCTCCCACCTTGAACTCGAGTTCCATGCCGGTGACGTGCTCGCCGGGCTCCACCTGGGCCAGCTTCTGGATGTAGGCGTAGAGGCTGCGGGCGGGCACCTCCGTGTTGCCGCAGCCCACCGCCTCCAGCAGGGCCTCGTGGATGAAGCTGTACTGGTCCTCGGTCTGCACCATGTAGTTGCGCTGGGAGCGCATGAGCGTCACGTGCCCGTACACGTCCACCGTCTTCTCTGGCTTGATCCGCTCCAGCATGGCGTCGATGACAATGAAGCAGCCCGTGCGGCCCACGCCGGCGCTGCGGGGACACGGGCGGTCAGGGGCCCTCGGGGTGGGGGACGGCGCAGGGCGCGGAGGGCGGGGATGCGCCTACCTGCAGTGGACCACGACGGGGCCCGCGTCCGGTGGGTTACAGGTCTTGACTCTCCGCAGGAAAGCCAGGAACGGCGTCGGGTACTCGGGCACCCCGTGGTCTGGCCACGCCGTGAACTGGAACTGGCGGATCTCCCGTTTCTCGCTGGAGCCGTTCTGGAGCCACAGGGACACCTGTCACCCACGGCAGGGGACGCCCAAATCCACCCCTTTTGATGGGCATCGCCCACCAGAGGGCGCCCATGAGCCCCTGAGTCAGGTCCGCCCTCCTCTGCCCACAGCCCTCCAGGGCTCCCCCTCCCTCGGGGGAGAAGCCCACCTCCTCCCTGCGGCCCCCCAGGCTCCGCACGACCTGCCCCGTCCCCTCCCTGCCCTCCCTCCTCCCTCTCTCCCCCTCCTCTCTCTGCTCCAGCCACACGGGCTCCTCACTGTTCTTCCAACACACCAGGCCCGGTCCTGCCCCAGGGCCTTTGCACAGGCTGTGCCCTCTGCCTGGAACACCTCGTGACTCCCTTCCTCACCAACTCCAGATCCCCCAATACACACTCTATTCTTCTCCCCTGCTTTGTTTTTCTCCTACATGTAAGATTTCTTATCAGTTTACATATTATCATCTGTGTCTGGCTCATTAGACTGTCAGGCCCACAGGGGCAGGACTTGGCCTGTCTTGGTCACTGCTGTGTCCCGGTGCCCAGGTTGGGGCCTGACGTACAGTGTATACTTAACATGTGTGCATGAACCGAGAATTCTTACTCCTTCCTGTCCGTCTACCCAGTTTTCAACACCTGGGCAGGGCGTGGGCTTAACATTGAGGGACTGACACCCAGGCTGGGTGTCTACAGCACCTCCCCTCCCCATCGTGACAATCAAAAATGTCCCCAGACATTGCCGAATGTCCCCCAGGTGGCAGAACTGCCCCAACTGAGAACCACATGGTCACGTGGAACCATGTTACGGACAGCAGCCATCAGTTAAATACACAGCTAAAGATTCCCTCCGCCCCCACCCCTGACTGCCCGGGGTGAGCAGGGTCTCATCAGCTCTGTTTTCTACTCAAGACGGGAGACCCTTGAGGGCAGGGCTGAGACCCCGTCAGGACCCCATCATAGGCCCAGGCTGGGTGGGGCCAGAGGGCAAGGCGGTGGGGAAGATCTGGGCATGTGTGACGGCCAGGGGACAACATGTTCATTGCTAAGTTGGATTCTGCTGTTTTGTCCACCTGCTGTGGGTGGAGACAAGAGGTGCCCCCCTGCCCTGCCCCGAGCCTCAGTTTCCCCAAGCGTGAAGTGGGCTACGTGAGGATGCGGTCAGCCTGGGTCAACACATTGGCTTTTCTCTCTGTCCCAGGGGAGCTCCCGGGGCAGAAGCTGGGGCCCTCTGCCTTCCTCCTCTGCCCCCACCACCCCCTCCCACAGCCCCCGGCCCCACCTTGTGCAGAGAGAACGTCCGCACGCAGAACGTGGCCAGCTCGATGGTGTCCAGCAGCGTGACCTGGATGAAGCCGTAGGTCTCCGTGCCCCTGTGGGGCCAGTACTGGTCACACTTGATCTGCAGGGGGCGGGAGAACGGGGGTGAGCGTGGGCCGGGGCGGGCCGGGGCCCGGGGGGCCGCGGGGTCCAGCCTCACCCGTGACTTCTCCTCCAGCCGCGTCATCATGACGATGGTGGCCGAGCGTTGCTCCCACACCATCCGCCAGAAGTCGCCGAAGGTCTCCGGGAGTGGCCCCTGCGTGGCGATGTACGCGTTCTGCCGCCGGTAGCCGTCCACGTAGTTGGCGTTGATGTAATCGCTGCCCACGATGCCTAGGTAGAGCCGGGGCAGGAAGCCAAAGATCAAGGGGGAGGCTCTGTCCATCTGGCCCACCACCTCCTGGAAGCCCTCCTGGATTGCCTCAATCTGTCCCCAAGGAACTCTTCATGGTTCTCCACCTCAGCACTACTGCCATTTGGGGCCAGGTCACTCTCCACGGTGGGGGCTGTCCTGTGCGTTATAGGGTACTGAGCAGCATCCTTGGCTTTCATCTTATAGATGCCACTAGCAGCCCCTTCCCCAAATTGTGACCACAAAAATGTCCCCTTCCCCAAATTGTGACCACAAAAATGTCCCCAGGCATTGCCGAATGTCCCCTGGGCAGCAGAGCTGCCCTGGTTGAGAACCACTGATGTACAGGGACAGCTGGAAGGGTGTTATGGACAGCAGCCATCAGTTAAATACATATCTGAAAATTCCCAGTGGCCTCTGGCTGGAGCGGAACCAGAATCAGGCCTCAGTTTCCCCATCTGTCCCCTAGCTCGTCCACGCTGGCCCCGACCCGTGGCCGAGAGGGGGCGTGGGGTCTGTGCGCTCTCTGCGGAAGGAGGTGGGCCCCGCGGGCTACCTTCGATGGGCTGGAGGATGACGCGGGAGTGGTCGTAGGCGATGACGTTGGCGTAGCGGTTCTTGGGCTTGTTGACCTCCAGGTTGGAATGTTCCCACGTGAACTGCTGGCCCGGATCGATGGACTGCGGGGGAAAGGGAGGGGGAGGCGTCAGGGTGGGCGTCAGGGGCCTGGGAGGGCGGGAGGCGGGCCCTGCTCACCTCATACTCCTGGGATAGCTTGAGGCTGTCGTTCGCCTTCAGACGCTCCGTGTGCTCGGCCATGTCCGCGATGGGGATCGGCGGGTGGCTCAGCATGCCTGCGGGCAGAGCAGACCCCGCCGGCGCGGGACGGTCACCGGGGGGCCAGCGCCGGGGTGGGGGGCGCGGGGCGGGGGAGGTGCTCTACAGTGTGAGTCTGCGATGGACGAGCTGCGTTAGAGGGCGTGGCGGGGGCGGGGACCCCAGGCCTGCGCGCGTCCGGAGGCGGGAGTGCTGGAGGCTGCAGCTCCCGGCCGGGCGAGCCCGACACCCCTGGCTCACAGTGTCCGCCCGTCCCGGTCCCCCCGACCCGGCTGGGGACGCAGGGGCTGGGGAAGGGTCGCCCGGAGGAAGTCGAGCTCCTGGTGCCTGGTGGCAGCAGCAGGCAGGTGACACAGAAATGAAGAAGCGGATGCAGCCAGCTGGGTCTTCGGAAATATTGTTCCCAGGGTGGGGGGCGAGACGGACACCCTGTTCCACCTCTTTTGGGACAGAGGGACCGCAAAGTCCTCTGCCAGCTGGAGTTGAGGGACGGGGGACACAGGGTGTGTGTGTGTTGTGGGGGAGAGGGGTCCCCATCTGTGCACTGCTTGGGACAATGACCCTGGGGGCTCATGCCTCACCTGGGACGTGGAATGGTGACGTCCCTTATCTTGGAGCCCCTGGGGGGGTTGTTGGAGGTGGCAGGGGGGCCTGGCTCTTTCTCCCCAATATCTGGGTCTGCCAGGCCCCCGTCCTCTCCCGGGCCCGGCGGCTACACGGTGACTTGCACAGTCTCTCTGCAGCTACATCGACCCCAAACTAAGCTAAACTGTTAGCTCACGGTTTAAACGGTTAGCCGTTAGTTAAATGGAAGTTAAACCGTTAAAAGATGGCCAGGCTGGCTGGTGAACGGCTGTTGAACCGAGCCCTCTGCCTCACCGGCTGCCCCCCACAAGCCTGCATCTAAGGGGTCTGAGGCCGGCGTCCGTCTGCCTGGCGGGTCCCCCGCCTGCCACGCGGTGGCCTCTTGTCCTACACACGTACTAGCCTCTCCCACATCCCCGCCCCGACCCCTCGTCTACACACACGCGGTCACCGCCAGTGACCCAAGGGCCCGCCAGCCCGGACCCCCGCCCCCCTCAAGAAGCCAGCGTGGACGGGCGGGCGGAGACAGGAGGCAGGATGGAGAAACCGAAGATGAAAACAAACAGGGGGGCGAAAGGAAGCCGAGAACAGACACAGAAACTAACTTTCAAAGTGAAACCCCGGCTCCCTGACGGGGCTGCTGAGGCCCGAATCTGCAGAGACAGCAAACAATAAGTAAATGAAAACATGCGGGGTCCCCGACCCCCCACCCGGCGCTGGGGGGGCGCGTGAAGGACGCTCGGCTGCCCGGGCCCCGACCTGAGAACCTACGGTCGCTGCTATGTGTCCTGGTTTTCAGCCGTGACCTTGGGGAGACCCCCAAGCTTTGGGCTCTTCTGTCAACATGTCCCCCCAGACAGACCTGGCCCTGGGTCCCCTGTTGGGGTCAGCAGGAGGGATTCTGGGGGAGATGCAGGATGGTGATGGAGAAATTTGGGGGCAGGGGAAGGGCATATGGGCCCATGCCATAAGCTTTAAGGAGGACTGCAGCCATCAGTTAAATACAAATGTTTAAAATCTCCATTCGACTGAAAACAGAGTTAACAGGAACCAGTGCAGAGACCGGGGTGCACGCAGAGGGAACAGAGGTGACCGTACTGTGAGCTCCTGAGGAGAACAGCGGCCATCAGTTAAATAAAATATTTCTGATTTTGTTAGAAGCAGCTGGCATGGGCCCATTCAGAGGGAGGAGACGGGCAAGTGTGGGTCACGGTGCATGAGGACGACCAAAGATAAGACCCCCATTCAGTTCCCCCACCAGGCACGGCAGGTGACCTCAGCTGAATCCTGTGCATCTACAGGGAACTACGAAGAGGTGACGGAGCATCTGCAGCCATGTTCGGGAGAGAGAGGCGGGGCACGGGGGAGGGCATTTTCTGTGCCTCACTGGGGGTGCATCCCAGGACGTGTGCAAAATCCCCAACACCCCCCACCGAGTGAGCTTCAGACTAGAGGTGTGAACGAAGCCCAGCTCTTCCTGCCAGACGAAATGAGGGTTTTTTTCTCTGTTTTTTTTAAGATGTCCTTTAAGCTCCCGGAGAAGACAGCAGCCATCAGCTAAATGCAACTTGACAAAACCCTCGCTTGGTCGTCGGCAGAACCGACCCACAACAGCTCCAAGCCCAGACCCCCGTAGGAATCTGGGAATCAGGAATTTCACCGCGCCGAGCACGGTCCTCGTCCCCCAGGCTACCTCCTGTCGGCGTCGTCCCTGGCACCCGGGGTAAGCACATACCTGGCGTCTGGAAGTTAATGCGCCTCATTTCCACGGGGTCTTTGGGGTGGTGGGGGGCGAGGTCGGCGTTGTTCAGGAGGCATTTGGTGCGGGGCTCCGAGTCCTTCCGTTTACTGCGTGGGAGCAAGCAGAAGCGTGGGTGAGCACCCCACGGGCGTGGCGCCAGCCCGGTCCCCTTCCACGGGCTCCCGCCTTGGGCCTCCGGGGGGCAGGGCCAGCTCTTACCTGTCAGGTTTGCTGCTCCGGAAAGCAGACCCAGGCGAGAAGGAGGGAAAAAGAGACGCATGAGGGCGTGCTGACTCTACGGGCCTGCTCTGTGACTCTGGGCGGCTGGCTTAACCTCTCTGAGCCTTGGAGAATCTCTTCCGGAAAACGGGGCTAATTCTTCCTGTTTGGTCCCCCCCCCCGCTGAGCTGGGGCACATCCCGTGTGGCCACTACAATTACTATTCTCCTTAAATGGGACAGAGGCAGCCTGCACCCCAGACCCTGCTGAGCCGAGTAGGGGGCTTAAAAGAAGGCATATCAGTGGCCTGGTATGAACCCCAGCCCTGCCATCCCCCCCGGCTGTGTGACTTTGATCGAGTGGCTTACCCTCTCTGAGCCTCGGTTTTCCCCTCTGTACCAAAGAGGACTTCTGAGACGACCCTGCTCTGGATCTTTCCAGATCCCCCCACTCCTCTCCAGGAAGCCCTCCCTCCCGTCAAGCGGGGGACGGCGGGGGGCTCACTTCTTGTAGAGCAAGATGGCAATGACAATGCAGATGATGAAGACCACGGCCAGCACGGGCCCGATCACCCAGATGAGCCCCTCCTCGCCGTCCACGATGGGCTGGGGGTCGGGGTTATCCAGCTGGAAGGGGTCTGAGAAGGGGCTGGCCGCAAATGTCTGTAGGAACGGGGTGGGGGGACTTCTGTCAGCATCCATCCTTCTCACTGTGTCCCTCCCCTGCTCTAAACCCTCCTATGGCTCCCAAGAGCCGTGACCCCGGTGGCCTGCAGGGCCTGGCCCATCTTCGTTCTCCCCACACCTCTCTGCTTCAGCCACCCTGAAATCTTTTCTGTTCCTCTGGCACCTCCAGCCCTTTGCACATGTAAATGCTGGGAATGCCTTGTCTTCGTTGAACTCCTATTCATCCGTCAAAGCCCCAGCTCCAAAGCCCCTTCCTCTAAAAACCGTTTCCCTAACCTCAAGTACTTCCCTCTGACCAGAAGAAGCTGGGAGGAGCTGTGTCTGGCTCTGAGATCACGGCTCTGGGGGCTGAGGCCACTTCGGGGCCTGCCTCGCTCAGAGGGTGTGGCTGGATGTGGGCAGACACCGTTCAGGACTTACGGGCTCGCTCTTCTGCAGCAGAGCGAGCACGAAGAGAACATATCGGTGGCCAGGCTCCAGGCCCCTGTTGTCAAAGCCCCCGTACTGCTTCTGGTCACCGGGGTGGAAGGTGGATGGCAACACGGAGAAGCGGGCCGCGATGTAGGGCCGGGGCACCTCGAGCTGGCGCGAGTGCCGGAGGCTGCGTCTTTGCAGCCGGGAGATGTCCTGGATGAGCTGTGGGAACAGAGGCGTGGGGCGCTCAGAGCCTGGCTGGGAGCAACTGGGCTCACGAGAGCTGGGACGCGTCTGGGCCTCGCAGGTCGTGCTCCAGGCCCTCACCTCCTCCAGGTCCATGTCCTCTGGGCTGCCCAGTGGGGTCAGGAACTGGCCGCCACGGGATTTGCGCAGCGGCACCATCACAATAAAGTAGCTCCTGTCGGGAGACGAAGAGTCAGAGGGGGATGGGGGTGAGTGGGGGACCCCCCTCTCTGAATCTTCCCCTCTGCTCATACAAGGGTCTACGCCCCTATAGCCCCAGCCATACACGACTACAGTTCTCGACTCAAGCCTCCAGGCTTTCAATTATGCTGTGCCTTCTGCCTAGAAGGCCACTTCCAAGCAATTCTATTTCTCGAACTCCTATACATCCTTCAAAGCCCCAGCTTCCATGCCCACATGTTCTCATAGCCCTTAATTCTTCTCTGCCTCCCAGGCAGAGTCCTCCTCTCCCCACCATGGGGCTGAGTGTTTCCAGCTCTGTCTCCCCATCAGTCTGGGAACCTAGGACCAGTAAATGGTCAGGAACACGGGGGGGGGCAGGGAATGTTGGAGGAGGAGACACAAGGCCACATTTAGTGACGACGCCCGTGAGAAGCCCTGGACCTACAGGGCAGCCAGACGAGATGGGGCTGAGATGATCCCTCGGGAAACCGAGGCACAGAGAGGTCAAGCGGGTGGCCCTGGTCACACAGCCGGCTAACGGGGGTGGGAGGAACCGCGGGCAGGGGGCGGTCATGCATACTGGACGGGCACGGGGCTCTGGCCGTCGGGCAGGTAGACCATGATGAAGCCGTCGGCGTCGGGCTTGGGGGCCACGCCAGGCTTGGTGTTGAGCAGGCTGAAGGCAGTCCAGGCCGTGACCGTCTGCTGGAGGCCACCCAGGCTGCTGCCGCGGTTGGTCAGCACGAAGTTGTAGAAGGTGTGGGGCTTCAGGTGCGTGATGAGCTTCTTAGTGGTGCGGCCGTCCACCTCCACGGTCAGCCCGTTGTACTGGATCTGCAGGCCGGGGCCGGCTCAGTGGGCTCCGGGCTCAGCCCCCCACTGGACTGGGCCACCAGCCCAGCCGAGCCCCAACCCACTTACTGTGACCCCAGACGAGCTGCCATCCCAGCCGAGCCCCGACCTGCTTACTGTGACCCCAGATGAGCCGCCATCCCAGATGAGCCCTGACCTGCCAAACTGTGACCCCAAACTGAGCCCCAATCCCAGCTGAGCCCTGACCTGCTGAACTGTGACCCCAGACTGAGTCCCAATACCAGCCGAGCCCCGACCCGCTTGCTGTGACCCCAGACGAGCCCCGGTCCCAGCCAAGCCCCAACCCGCCGAACCATGACCCCAGACTGGGCCCCAATCCCAGCCGAGCCCTGACCCGCTGAACCGTGACCCCAGATGAGCCCCAATCCCAGCTGAGCCCTGACCCGCTGAACCGTGACCCCAGACGAGCCCCAATCCCAGCCCAGCCCTGACCCGCTTACTGTGACCCCAGATGAGCCTCCATCCCAGCCGAGCCCTGACTCGCTTACTGTGACCCCAGATGAGCCTCCATCCCAGCCGAGCCCCGACCCGCTTACTGTGACCCCAGATGAGCCTCCATCCCAGCCGAGCCCCGACCCGCTTACTGTGACCCCAGATGAGCCTCCATCCCAGCCGAGCCCCGACCCGCTTACTGTGACCCCAGATGAGCCTCCAGCCCAGCTGAGCCCCGACCCGCCGAACTGTGACCCCAGACTGGGCCGCCATCCCAGCCGAGCCCCGACCCGCTTACTGTGACCCCGTATGAGCCTTCAGCCCAGCCGGACCCCGACCCGCCGAACTGTGACCCCAGACTGAGCCCCAATCCCAGCTGAGCCCTGACTTGCTGAACTGTGACCCGACTGAGCCTGGATCTAAGCTGAGCCCCAACCTGCTGAATTGTGACCCCAGACTGAGTCCCAATCCCAGCCAAGCCCCGACCCGCTTGCTGTGACCCCAGACTGACCCTGGATCCCAGCCGAGCCCTGACCCTAGGCTGAGCCCTGATCCTGACTGAGCCCTAATCCCAGACTGAGCCCTGATCCCAGCTGAAGCTGACCCCGCTGGGCCCCGGCCCGGCAGAGCCCTGACCCCTGACCTTGTAGGGCGTGGGCGAGTTGTAGTTGTCGGGGAACTCCCAGCTGAGCAGCACCGAGGTCTTCATGATCATCTTTACCTTGAAGTTCTTGGGCGAGACTGCGGCGCGGCGGGCGGGAGAGAGCAGAGAGAGGGCCGGTGAGCGCCGGGCGGGCGGGGGTGGGGGCGGCCCAGGCGCTCCCTGTCGTCCGCTGTGCCCGTGCCCGCGGCCTTCCTGCCTGGCCCTGGCCCGGCCCTGCCTGGCCCTGTCCCAAGTCCCTGCGGGGGGAGACGGCGCAGCTGCAGAGAGAGGTCGCGGGGCGGGGAGGAGGGTGGGGACGGCGGTGCCACCTGGCACGTCCCACCTTGCCAACGCCGGAGCCTCCTCGGGGTCCGGACTTGCCTCGAGCGTCCACGAGGAAGCAGAAAAGCGACCACTTACCTGGGCGGGGGACAGGGAGGGGGCTCTGGTGTGGGGGTCCCACGCGCCTACCTTGGTCCCGCAGGAACGTCCGGTAGCGGACGGGGGGGCTGTAGGGGCCGGGGCCCCGGCGCGTGTGGGCTCGCACTTGGAGGTCATAGGCTGTGTCTGGCTTGAGGCCCCGCAGGGTGAGCACGTTCTCAGCGCCCGGCTCGGCCGCCGCGGGCAGCTCAGTCTCTCGGGCGGGGCCCGGGGCGCCGGCCTCGCGCACGGCCACGGTGTACTTGACGATGGCCCCGTTGCGCTCGGCGGGCACGGGCGGCAGCCAGCGCAGCAGGACGGTGCCGGCAGAGGCGTTGCCGGCCGCCTCGAGGATCTGCGGGTGGCCGCGGGGCGCGTCCTCAGGGATGCTCAGGACAGCAGCCGCCTCCTCGCCCAGCCCGCCGCGGCTCCGGGCCGCCAACCGGAACACGTAGGTGGCGCCCCTGTGCACGCCCGGGGCGGCGTAGTGGTCCTCGCTGGGTGGGAACTCCAGGGTGGCCAGGGGTGACGTGTCCTCGCGGCCGAACTGTAGGCGGTACCCCAGCACCTCGCCGTCGGCGGTGCCGGCTGGGGGCTCCCAGCGTGCCAGCAGGCTGCCCTCGGGGGTCTGCTGCACCGACAGGGTGGGGCGGCCCAGCACTGCAGGGACACGGGGTGGCCATCAGTCCGGGAGCCCGGGGCGGGGTGGCAATTCTGAAAAGGGAGTCTCCTCCGAAAGGGAGGGAGCCATGGGGAGATCTGGGGGAGCACTGCTCCAGGCGGAGGGAACAGCCAGTGCAAAGGCCCTGGGGCTGGATCGTGCTGTGCGAGTGCAGGGAACAGCGAGGAGGCAGGGGACTCAGAGGACCCGACAAAGAGAAACATCCACAGATGCCGCAGCAGGCCCTCATCTCTTCACCTCCTCCTGTGGTTAACAAGTCACTCATCTCCTGCCTCATTTATTTGCCCCTTGCCTTCCACTGGCACATGATGAACACCCATGGGATGCAGGAGTGTCCAAAATCCCACCCCGTGGTTCTCCAAGTCTGGGTAGGAATCAATGTGTCAAGGTCCTGATAAGGTGTGCAGTGGAGAAGCTCTGTGAATGCAACCAGGCTTTTCCACTGCAGGACTTATCAGGACCTTGAATGGACCGTGCTATGAGCAGTCACAGCGGATGCAGTGTGTAGCAAGCACAGCTCTAAAGAGAGGAGGGAGGGGTCATGGGAGGCTTCTTGGAGGAGGTGACCTGGGATGTTGGACGCTGGAGAATAGAGAGACTGGGCAGACGAAGGGAATAGCACGGGGGTGCTGACGGCAGTGTGGGGAGGGGCTGTGTCCAGCTGGCCCTGAGTGGCGGGCTCTGTGGCCAGAGGTACAGCACTGAGGGTCCCTGAACACACTGAGCCTGCTCCCCCTCCGAGCCTTTGCCCGGGCTGTGCCCTCTGCCCGGAACACCCTCCCCACACGTTTTCGTGGCTGCCTCTCTCTCCTCGTTCAGCTCAATTCTGGCTGGGGATAAAAACAGCCCCACCAGAAGGGGAAACTGAGGCAGGGCTGCCAGGAGAGGAGGCTTCCTGGTGCAGTGGGGGAGATGGCACAATACCCCAAAAAGACAGCCCACGTCGGGGGGTCAGAGCTGTGATGGGGGAAGCACAGGGTGCTGGGGACGGTGGGATGGGGATGGGGAGGAGACGGGCATCCAGGCAGAGGGACAGCCCCGGGAAAGCCGGGAGGGGACAGAGGACAAGGAGGTTAGAGGCAGCTGTTAACAGCTTCCGTCTGGCTGGAGCTAAGCGAGTGAGGAGGTGGTGATGAAGATGAGGCCGGCTGGATCACGCTGAGCCTGAATCCCCTCCTGGGCAGCCCCCACACCTTTGCTCTCACTGCTGCCCCTGCACGGCGCACTCTCTCCCCACGTGGGCTCAAGAACTCTGGGGGGACACTCGGGGGCAAAGGGGCCATGGGATGGGGGGGTCTCGTACCTGCTCCCTTGGTGACTACCACCTTGGGTTTGCTACGAGCGCCATCGCCTTTCATGGTGTACGCGGCTACCGTGATGGAGTAGGCGGTCTCAGGCTGCAGGTTTGTGATGACCATCTCCTGCGGGCAGGGGTGGGGTCAGCCAACGCCACCAGGGCTGAGACCGGCCCCGCCCACCCTCCTCCCCGTGCTGGGGACAAGCCCGGCGCACGCGGGGCCCGGTGCGCGGGCGGCAGAGACGTGCACCCGAGCTCATGCACAGACCCCGACACGCAGCACGTCCATGCTGAGATGGGCACATGCAGCCCGACACCCCATCGTCGCCGCCGGGACCAGCGCAGTCCCCTCCATCCTGGTTGCCCCCTCTGTCCTCCCTGCAGCCCCCACCAGAGGGCGCCGGTGAGCCCCTGAGTCAGGTCCCCCTCCTCTGCCCACAGCCCTCCAGGGCTCCCCCTCCCTCGGGGGAGAGGCCCACCAGGCCCTGTCCGCCCTGCCCTGTCCCCCCTGCCCTACCCTCGCTCCCTCTGCTCCAGCCACATGGCCTGAGACTGCCCCCCCTGCCCCCCCAGGGAGCTGATGGCTAAACACCGACCCCACCGTCTACACCCGTCCCTGCCAGAGCTGTAACCAGACGTGTATTTGTCTTGTTTCCATTAACATCCCTCCCACGGGATCTGGTATACAGCAGGTGCTCAATAAATTCCAGCTGTTCAATGAACAACAGAGCACACTGATGTGCACGCACACCCCCCATGGTCACACGTGTGCCCATGTCCCCTCACATGCACACCCACAAGCTCGGTCAGCATGCCTGGGTGCCATGGGGTGGCCCCACAGGAGCACGAGGAGGGGCACGGGGATGCACGAAGGAGGATCTCCTGCCCCGGAGCCTCACATCCGGGCCTTCCTGGGGTCTTGGTGCATGGCAACCCCCCGGGGAAGTTCCCCCAGATTTGGGGTGGGAAAAGGCACCCCGAGTGGGTGGGGCCAGTGGCAATTGAACATCGGACTCGGAGCTCTTGGAAGAGCCTGTGGCGCCCACATAGGGGCAAAAAGAGCCCAGAGAGAGGCAGCCACTTGCCCAAAGTCACACAGCCATCCCGACTCTGGCTTAGGGCCTCCCGAGAAAGTCTGGAGGGCTGGAAACAGTGGCCCTTCAGGTCTCCTCTCCCACCCTGGGCCCACGACCCCTCTCATCACTCCAGGGCCAGAAGGAAGTGGACGCCTTGGCCAGAGAGAGAAATTTCCAGGTCAGAGAAAGCGGGTGACACGAGGGTGAGGCTGGGCTGGAACGTGACCCAGTTCTGATCTGCCAGGCCTGGGTCCAACAGCAGAGGCTACGGGGCGGAGGGCAGGTTGACACTGTCGGAAAGGCATTCCGGGCTGTGGGAACAGCCTGAGCAGAGGTGTGGAGGTGAGGACGGCCGGGGAGAGCAGAGCTGGGGGGTGCGGGGATGCGGAGAGGCATGGGCCCTGCGGAGTCCAGGTGGCATCTGGGTAAGACAGTAACAGATGACCTGTGTCCAGGTCATTTCTCTGGGGACCCCAGCAGGTGCCCACTTGCCTGATGCGTAAACTGAGGCTGCCAGCTCCAAGGGGTAATCAAATGCGCACTCGGGGCCCAGGGGAGGAGACCCTTCACAAGGGACGTGCAGGGGGGGTCACAACACGGCACGGCCCGCGAGAAGAGCAGTGGCCGGAGGGCGCTACTCACATATTCGGCCGTGTCGTCCGTCTCCCACTGAGCGCGGGAGCAGGCGGCAGGGGAGAGAGGCGGAGGTGAGCGGGGTGGCCAGAGAGACGCAGAGAGAGAAGCAGCGAGGGGGCAGGAGCGCAGGGGCCCCGCCCCGCCCCCTGGAGCCCCGCCCACCCGCCGGAGCCCCGCCCACCCGCCGGAGCCCCGCCCACCTGGGCGTCGGCCAGCATGACGTCCTTGATGCGGGGCGGCCCGCGGGCCTCGGCGCCCTCCATGCGCACGTAGTGGACCTGGTAGCCGCGGATCTGGCCGTGCTGCCGGCCGGGCGCGGGCGAGCGCCACAGCACGCGGATGGCCGTGGCGTTGAGCGCCTCCGCCTCCACCTTCCGCGGCGGCGCGCTGGGCACTGGCGGGGAGGGAGGGGAGGGCGCGCGGGGCCGTTACTGGGGCGCCCGGCCGCGCCCCGGGCAGCGCCCGAGGCCAGGGTGCCGAGTGGCCGCCGGTGGACCGCGCGCTCTGAGCGCGCATGGCCGGCCGGGAGGGCGTGCCTCCTTCATGCCCCCCACTGCCCGGAGAGGGGGCCCCGATGGTGCACCCCCTTTTCAGACGAGGCCTCCTGGAACCTAAGCCACCTGCCTGGGGCGCATGACATGAGCGCGCCATGCGCGCTCTGTTCTAAGAGCTTAACCCCCACTGCCTCCATCCTAGCAGCATCCCTTCGAGGGAGGGACTCTTTTTCTTATTTACAGATGGGGAAACTGAGGCCCAGAGTGGATTCTGCACTCTCAGGGTTAGGAGGAGGCGAAGCCGGGATCTGAACGCCAGCAGTCCGGCTGCACGCTCCTATATACCCCAGTGTGCAGCCAGCCCACTAGGCACTGCGGATCTTCTTCAGCCAGCCTTAAGATCGGACCTCTGCATCCACCCTCCACCCCAAGGTCTGTCATTCCTTCCCTCTCCTTAGGACGTAACATGGGGCTGCCAGCCGAACCTTCCAGGCCCATGGCTCAGAACAAACCGGGTTCCGGACACCCAGGGGCTGCAATCTTATAGGGGAAGCCGCTGGCTTCATTCCCCCCCGCCCATGCCCTCAGCTTCTACCACGTGGCACCAGACCAGAGCCACGACGTCGCTTTGCAGCTTAAAACTTGCCAGCTTGAAAATGGGCCACTGCAGAGAGATTTACACCACGGAAATTGGCCAATGCTACAAACTGGTCTCCGTCCCCAGAGAGCTGGCTGTCACACGTCATCAGCACACCAGGGTCTCCCCACTTTCTAGGTGGGATGGCTCAGACCGAGGAAGCTGCAGCCCCTGGCTTATTCTGATCACCTAGAAGCTAGGTGTCTGGGGTCAGGGACCATAATTTTGTTGCAAATGCTGCTGGCTGTTTCTGACACTCGTTTCCATGGTTTCCACGGTTTCCACCAGGGAACCAAACACGGGGCTGCCGGCTGAACTCTGCAGGCACAGGGCTCAGGGAGAACACGCTGCCCGGGAGCTCTAGGATGGAGAATTCCAAGAGCAAGGAGGGATTTCTTGGAGAGGTGCCCGCTTCGTGTCCCCGTCTCGTGACGGTGGCTTCTACCTGGCGGCCACCAGCCAGCCCAGTTTTCCAGAGCTGGGTGGCTCCAAGGCGGGGGCCTGCGGGGTCCCCGGGCCGGGCAGGTGCTTACCGTCCTCGTCGGTGCGGACGACCACGGGCGAGCTCTCGGGCCCTGGTCCCACCTCTGTGTGCGCAACAGTGGTGATGCGGTACTCGGTCCACTTGTCCAGCGCCTCCAGCAGGATCTGGGTGGTGGTCGGGGGGATGCCGTTCACCTCCTTGGGTTGCGGGTCCTCCGAGCCCAGCGGTCGGTAGCGGACGCTATAGCTCACCAGGGCCCCGTTGTGCGTGTCCGGCGGCGGCGGGCGCCAACTTACCAAAATGGCCGTGGAGCGCGTGCTGACACATTTAACGTCTTGAGGGGGGGCTGACGGTTCTATGGGAGGGGGACAACGTGGGGACGGGGAGGGGAGGCGGGAGGGGCGGGGAGGGGGCGGAGAAACAAAAGATGGGAAAGAGAAAATAAAAAAGAAGATGATAACAAACAAAACAGAACCAAACCAAAGAGAGGCGAACCCAAAAGAAGCGGGTGTCAACCAAAGGTGGGATGGGTGGGCGGGCGGGCTGGGGCCGGGAGGGCTGGCCAAGAACCTGCGCTCACTGAGGGGGGCTGTGCCGACCCGGCACACAGTAGGGCTTAGGTAGAGGGCAGCTGCAGTCCCCTGAGAGCACACACCTGTGTGCCAGGCACTGTGCCACGGGAGAGAGCAATAAAAGCCCCATTTTCTGGGGACCTACTATGTGCCAGGCATGGTGCCAAGGGCTCCACAGAATTGACAGTAAATGTACTTATTTATCAAACACCTACTGTGCGCCAGGCACCGTGCAAAGTGGGAGAGCAATAAAAGGCCCATTTACTGGGGACCTACTAGGCGCTGGACATGGTGCCAAGTGTAATAGCAATAAAAGCCCCCTTTACTGGGGACCTACTAAGCGTCAGGCACGGTGCTCAGTGGAGTAGCAATAAAAGGCTCATTTATTGGACACCTACTATGTGCCAGGCACCGTGCCAAGCGGAATAGCAATAAAAGTCTCATTTATTGGGCACCTACTATGTACCAGGCATGGTGCCAAGGGCTTCATAGAATAACAGTAAATGTATTTATTTATTGAACACCTACTGTGTGCCAGACATAGCACCAGGAATACAATGACAGGAAATGTTCTCATTTATTGAACACCTACTGTGTGCCAGGCATGGTGCCAAGCGGAATAGCAATAAAAGGTCCCTTTACTGGGGACCTACTATGCACCGGCATGGTGCTAAGGGCTCCATCGAATAACAGTAAATGTACTTATTAAACACCTACTGTGTGCCAGACATAGCACCAGGAATAGAATGACGGTAAATGTACTCATTTATTGAACACCTACTGTGTGCCAGGTAATGTGCCAAGTGGAATAGCAATAAAAGGCCTCTTTACTGGGGACCTACTATGTGCCAGGCATGGTGCCAAGGGCTTCATAGACTGTTAAAAAATCGATTTATTGAAGCCCTACTATGTGCCAAGCACCATGTCAAGGGCTTCCTAGAGTAATAGTAAAATACTTAGGTATTGTACACCTACTGGGTGCTAGGCACTGTGCCAGAGGAATAGCTAAAGCTCCATTTATTTGGCACCTACTATGTGCCAGGCACAGCACCAGGGATAGAATAACAGTAAACACACTAATTTACTGAATGCCTACTGTGTGCCAGGGACTATGCCAGGTAATAGCAAAAAAAGCCCCATTTATTGGGCACCTACTGTGTGCTAGGCACAGCAGTCAGAGCTTCATAGGATAACAGTAAACATTTATTTACTCAGCACCTACTGTGTGCTGGGAAATAGCAGTAAAAGCCCCACTTATTGGGCACCTACTGTGTGCTAGGCATGGCTAGAGCTTCAGAGGTCAACAGTAGGAGCATCTTTTTACTGCACACCTGTCCCTGCACACCGGGGACCCAGGAGGCCACCTGATGACGTACTCCAACCAGGACCACCCTCATGGCCTCCCTTGCAAAGGAAATAATACCCATGTCTTGAGTGCCTACTGTGTGCCAGTTAGCATGCCAAGGGCTGTGGAGAGTAATAATAAAAGTGCCTGTTGATTGGACACCCACTGTGTTGGTACCAGGCTCAGGGCTTTACAGATAACACAGCCCATATTTTGCACCTACTGTGTAACAAGATCTTTAGAGATCACGGTTTTTCTGTTCTGAGCCCCTACTGTGCACCTGACACCACACAGCCCTTACAGATCAATGGTGAGTCTCACTTATGGAGCACATACTATGGGCTGGGCATCGTAATAGCCCTCTAAAGATCAAAATAGCAGTTGCCTTTATGCAGCACCTACTGTGTGCCAGGCATTCTGTTAAGAACTTTATCGGGTAACAGTACCAGTCCCCACATAGTAAGCACCTACTGTGTGCCAGGCACTGTGCTAAGGACATTATCATGTAACAGTAATAGTCCCCACATAGTAAGCACCTGCTGTGTGCCAGGCACTGTGCTAAGGACTTTATCAGGTAACAGTACTAGTCCATGCATAGTAAGCACCTACTGTGTGCCAGGCACCATGCTAAGGACTTTATCAGGTAACAGTACTAGTCCGTGCATAGTAAGCACCTACTGTGTGCCAGGCACCATGCTAAGGACTTTATCATGTAATAGTAATAGTCCCCACATAGTAAGCACCTACTGTGTGCCAGGCACCGTGCTAAGGACTTTATCATGTAACAGTACTAGTCCGTGCATAGTAAGCACCTACTGTGTGCCAGGCACGGTGCTAAGGACTTTATCAAGTAACAGTAATACTCCCCGCATAGTAAGCACCTACTGTGTGCCAGGCACCATGCTAAGGACTTCATCATGTAATAGTAATAGTCCCCACCTAGTAAGCACCTACTGTGTGCCAGGCACCATGCTAAGGACTTCATCATGTAATAGTAATAGTCCCCGCATAGTAAGCACCTACTGTGTGCTAGGCACCATGCTAAAGACTTTATCAGGTAACAGTACTAGTCCCCACATAGTAAGCACCAGCTGTGTGCCAGGCACTGTTCTTGCTGGATAACAAGAGTAGTCCCCACACATTAAGCATTTACTGTGTGCCAGGCACTGTGCTAAGGGCCTTATATAAAAATGGTAATAGTTCTTATTGAGCACCTACTATTTGCACATACGCTGCCAAGGGCTTTGCAGATAATAATTCCACATTTTGAGCAAAAACTGTGTCCCCCAAACCATGCTAGGCCCTTTCAGACTGACAATCGCTCCCATCTGAGCACCTACTGTGTGCCTAGCGCCAGGCCAACCTCTTTAAAGAAAATGCTCCTTATTGAGCACTTACTGTATGCCAGGCATTGTGTGTCAAAGGCTTTGCAGAACAAGAATCGTAGCCCCCATGTTTGGGTACCTACTGTGCGCTGGCCCCAGGTTAAACTTGGTACAAACTACCAGAAGCTTCCACTCTTTGAGCGCCAACTCTGTGCCCAGCATCGTGCCAATCCATGTTTAAATTTAAAACCACAGGTGCATTTATGGAGCACCTACTGTGTGCTGGGCAGTACTGAATAACAGTGATAGCGCCCACATATTAAGCACCTACTGTGTGTTAAGAGCATCGTGGAATAACACTCATGGTCTCCATGTGCTGAACACCTACTATGGGCCAGGCCCTGTGCTAAGGGCTTGACTGATAATAAACCTCACATTCTACGCTTCTGCTGCACGCCCAGCGCCCTAAGCCCTTTTCAGACTCAAAAATGCATCCCACTGATTGTGCCTCATTTAATTCTCATGACCCCTAGGTGGCTGGAACTACCCCCCCTCCATCCCCACGCCATGTTACTGGCGGGGGAGACCAATTTCAAAGCCCACCTGCCTGGTTTTCTATCACTGGCTGTGTACCTACTAGGTGCCGGCCCCCACCATCCTGGATGCTCTCCGCACATCACCTCCCATTTTATAGACGAGGAAAGCGAGGCTTGCCCACGGGCACGTGGGGAGGGGGCAGCAGGGCCAGGGTTGGAACCCGGGCTCGGCTGTGGCCCACGGGCTGCCTCGCCTTGAGGCTGGGAATTCAGGCTTGATCAGCTCAGGCGAGCTGGGGATGGCTGGAGCCACACTCCCACAACTGCCTCTGACTCAAGCGTCCGCCTCGTCTGGAGGGAGGCCCAGAGAGGTCGCTGGCCATGCTCGGTGTCAAGGCACACACAGCCCTCACCATCATGCTTCCCAGTGGTTCGCGGAGCACACGTTTATCGAGTACTCCCTACGTGTGCACCGTGCCAGGGTCTGGGACCTGGATGCATCAGAGGCCCCTGTCCTCAAAGATATTGGGCAACCAGAGACCCCAGCGGCCACTCCAGTGGCTTACTTCAACTAGAATCACCCTCTGGCCTCACTTATAGTGAAATACGCAAACTAGACACCGGGGGCCCCCTCCCTCATTTCTTGACCAGCCACCCCAACCACAAGTGCCCCAGGGGAATCAGGCAGAAACGGAAAAACCAACTGAGGAATGCATCGGGAGGAATGGATTCGCTGAGAAAGGGGGAGGAAGAGTAAAACCAAAACCATAATAAAACAAGAAACAACAGTGATGGTGATGATGATGAGAAAAACCATAATAAAAGAAAGAAAGACGCCTTCCAGAAAACTCCCAGTCTGGTTACCTACCTTCTACTCTTCAACTGCTAACTTATAAGACTTTCTTACGAGGGAGGGGATGGCGGGAGGCTGAGCTACGAGACCAGACCAAGCTCTGGGTGGGTCTCCGGACGCCAGCGGGCCTGCAGCCCTGCTCTGGCGCCCAGGGTGGGCACGCTGCAGTTCCGAGTGGCGCCGACGAGGCGGGAAGGTGGGACGGTGTCTGGGGAGACCCACGGCTGAGTGGTCTGGCCTCCACCTACCCTTGAGTTCAGCCTAAGGAGCCCGCAGCCCCCGGGACATACGCCTGGCCCTGAGTCTTGGCTGCCGGTTCTCTCGGGACCCCCCGTCTCAGGGCGAGAAGCGGGGAGTCCCTTCTCCCCCACTCCCTGTCCTGGGCCGCCCCGGAGGTTCGCGTGGCTGGGCCAAAGCCGCGTTCTCGACGACCGTGGAGGCCGCCTCCTTCACAACCCGGCCCAACCTGCGTGGCATCTCGGGAGGGGGCGGGACGGCGTGGAAAGAGACACGGACACGTGGCACGTGCTCCCGGACTCCCCATTTCTGGGCAGGCGTGCCTCTTGGCAAAGGGACCGAGAGCTCCGGGGGCTGAATTTGGGCTCTGGACTGTCCGTGCAGCCCAGAGCTGACGGGACAGGTGGGGCACGCAGGGTGGGCCGTTTTTGTGAACCTGCTTGAGACCAGCGCGTACTCACCTTCGCGACACCTGTGCCGGTCTCTCACGTGGCCACCCAAGCCACAGGACACCCTCACTGATCGCCTCGCGCGCAAGCACGCCCAGACGCCTGCGAGCTGCGGAGTGCTCGGCTCGGCTCGGCGCGGGGGAGCGGGGAGGAAGGGAGGGGCCAGGGTGGCGGGGGTGCTGTGTCTCCAAGGCCCCTGATCCCAGCGGCTCAGACGCCCCGACCCGAGTTGCTGTCACTCTCGACTGACCCGTGACCCCCTGTATGCACACTCCCGGGGAGGCTTGAAGGTTTGAACACTGAGGCTGCTTCCGGGACAAGGCCTGGGGTGGCTACGCCATGACTGACTGAGAAGCGGGAGGGGAGGGGAGAAAGGCCACAACAGTGGAGGCCACGGCAGCAGAGGCCACAGCGGCGGAGGCCACGGCAGCAGAGGCCACAGCGGCGGAGGCCACGGCAGCAGAGGCCACAGCGGCGGAGGCCACGGCAGCAGAGGCCACAGCGGTGGAGGCCACGGCAGCAGAGGCCACAGCGGTGGAGGCCACGGCAGCAGAGGCCACGTGGGGATGGGCTGAGCAGAGAGGAGGGAGCAGAGGGAAGAGGGGGAGGCAGGGATACAGTGGGAGGGGGGCCTGCCTAGGCTTTGAACTGGGAACAGGCAGGGAGGGTGGTGGCAGGGCCACAACGTGGCCCCAAGCCAGCTGCCGGCTACAGTGTCTGGGCCACAAGATGACTTGTTTGTGACAGGGAGGCCGGGCGGGCACGGCGAAGAACCCCAGGTATTCGAAAGCCCTGTACTGGCGCCTGGACACCCCCACAACCTGGCGGCGGCTCTGACCCCCCCGCCCCTGCCCTCGGCAACGTCTGGGGGGAGAAAGGGCCACCTGGGGAGGTGGGCTCATCTCTGCACCCTCTGCTTTCTCTGGGAATGACGGGGCGCCAGCTGTGACAGCCTCACGCACCCCTCTGAACGCCCGTGAAAGGGGCACAACGTGGCCGTTCAATTAGCCCCGAATCCGGGGCGGGAGGAGGAGAGAGGAGGTGCTGTCAGCAACGACTCCTGAATTTGGCACAAAACTGCAAAACCAGCCACGTCTTATCCCCGGGGCTCCAGGCCCAGGGAGACGGAGAAACTGTAGCTGTGGGAACTCACTGCGCTGGTGGGGAAACTGAGGCACCGCCTGGGCGGGTGCGTGTGAGGTCAAGGAGCCAGGCAGGGGCGAGGTCAGAGCGCGCAGGGGCCGTCTGGGCGGCGGAGGGTCCCCCCGCGGGGAAGGGCGGGTCCGCGAGACACCTACTGGACTGCAGCGTGCGCTGCCGCACCACCGAGGTGAAGGCGCCCAGGCCCTGCGGGGAGCGGGCCGCCAGGCGGAACCAGTACTCCGTGTTGGGTTTGAGGTCCTCCACCACGAACGCTGTGGCCGGGTCGAAGGTCCTCGCGACCTGGGGGCGGGGCAGGGAGAGAGAGAGACAGAGACAGAGAGACAGAGACAAATAAATAGAGACACAGAGAGACAGGGATACAGAGATGAGACAGAGAGAGATAGAGACACAGAGACAGAGATTGTGAAAGACAGAGACAGCGACACCAAGAGACAGAGCAAGAGAAATGGAGAGACACAGAGACAGAGACACCAATGGATTACAGAGAGACAGAGAGACACGGGAGAGAAAAGAGTGGGGCAGAGAGAAGGGGCAGAAAGAGACAGGACACCGAGAGAGACGGAGAAGACGGGAGAGGCGAAGTCAGCAGTGAACGGGGCCAGGAGAAGGGGGAGGAGAGACCCCCAGACGCAGAGTCAGTGCAGGGAAGGGGGGTGTGGAGGAGAGCGCCCCCCGCCCCCCGCCCCCCGCCGCGCGGGCACCTCTCTGCCGTGGTCGCCTTCCCGGAACAGCAGCTCGTACTTGACGATGCTCTCCTGCCGCGGGGGGCTCCACGACAGCCCAATGCTTGTCTCCGACTTGGCCTCGGCCCGGAAGTTCATGGGCTGGCCGGGCACTGGTGGCGGGGGGGGGACAGGGACAGAAATGGGGGGAGGCGGGGGAGGGGTCCACCCGCAGAGGGTGCCCAACCCGCCCGGTGTCCCCAGTCTCCCACAAAGAGCCCCAGGAAAAGCTCAACACCGCCCCGAAGGAAAGGTTGCTCGTCTCCGGATGCTTCCGGAATGTTCTCCACTGTTCTCACTTCTCCTTTTCCCAGGGACTCCCATCACCCCTTGCCGTCAGCTGTCCACCTCAATTGCCCACCCTCTCTGCTTCCGGTGGAAAAATCATGAAAAAATCCCCTTGTCAAATGCCCCCAGCACACTCCTCCTCCCCCAAATTACACGACAGAGAAACTGTGGGGACGGGAACCACGGATCTGCGTCCTGCAGCCGCTCTGTGGTGGCTGAGTCCCAACCCTCCGCCTACTGCCTCCGGGTTGACGCACTTTCCATTTATTATTTCAAATGGGGCAGCAAGGGTCCCTCCAATGCGAGCAGCGAGAGGGGGTCTCAGACTCAGACGCTGAGGGGGGCCGGGTAATGAATGGACGAGAAGGATCATTGCACGGCCGCCTCCCGCCCTCTGCTGGGATGGCCCGAATCCCGCTGTCCCCATGGAAGCCACGCCCCCCCGCAGACCACTCACCCCCCTGCTGCGTCTTGACCTGGATGGGGTCCGAGAGGGGCCCGTCGCCCACCGAGGTGAAGGCTAGCACGCGCACGGTGTAGGTCTCGTCCTCCAGCAGGCTGCCCACGGTGGTGAGCAAGCTGTCGTCCACATTGTGCTTCTGCCAGTTGCCCACGGGGTGGTCGGGCTCCATGGTGTAGTAGATGCGGTACCCCCGGATCAGCCCGTTGGGCTCCACCGGCTCCTCCCACTGGATGATCATGGTGGTGGCGCTCAGCATGCGGGCCTGCACGTTCCGCGGCGCGCTGGCCGGGGCCTGCTCGCCCGTGCGGGTGACCACCGACTCGCTGGGGGGGCCCTGGCCAATGGAGTTGACGGCCGACACCCAGATCTCGTACTCCGAGTTGGGGCTCAGGCCACCGATGCTGTAGCGCGTGGTGGTGATATCCTCTTTGATCTGGTATGGCCCGTCCTGGCTCTTGGACTTATATTCGATGACATAGTAGGACACCGGGTCCGGGTTGCCTGAGTCCCACGTGATGGTGATGCTGGTAGCCGTGTTCTCTGTCACCACCGGCGTCCCCGGGGCCTTGGGCAGAGCTGTGGGTGGGACGCAGAGTCACACCAGACACACTGGCTGCAGACCCTGAAGGCTGTGTGACCTTTGGCCACACAACTGCCCTCTCTGAGCCTTCATTTCCTCGGCGGTGACCGCGGGCCTAATGACCCCTATCCCGTCACCTATAGCAGGGGTTCGGCAAGCTACAGCCCGAGGGCCGGCACCTGTTTTTATAAATAAAGTTTTATCGGAACACGGCCCCAGTGACGCACTGCTGATGGCTGCTTTTGTATCACATTGGCAGAGTTGAGTAGCTTCAGCAAAGACAAGATGGCCCATAAAGCTCAAAATATTTACTGTTTTAACAAAGTATTTGCTTTTTAAGAAAAATATACTTTGGAAAGAAACACTGGTGGTCCCTGGTCTACAACAGAGCTCTCTGTGGTTCACGCTGCTCAGCCACAGGGCCCTTCTGTCTGTTCCCACTTCACACTTGCTGTTCCCTGCATCTGGCAGGCTCCACCCACAGACAGCCGCGTGGCCGGCTCCTTCTCAAACATCATTCCTTAAGGCCACTCTAGGGGGCCGGCCCAGTGGCGCAAGTGGTTAAGTGCGCGCGCTCCTCTGTGGCGGCCCGGGGTTCGCAGGTTCAGATCCCGGGCACGCACCGATGCACCACTTGACAAGCCATGCTGTGGCGGCGTCCCATATAAAGTGGAGGAAGATGGGCATGGATGTCAGCCCAGGGCCAGTCTTCCTCAGCAAAAAGAGGAGGATTGGCAGATGTTAGCACAGGGCTGATCTTCCTCACACACACACAAAAAAAGGCCACTCTAGCTAGACACACCTTTTCTCACTTCTCTTCACCACCTGAGGGTATCTGGTTTTTTGTCTGTTTTCCCCCCAAGCAGGGACTGAGTTTTATTTACAGCTGCATCCCCAGGCCCCAGGAACAGTCACCAGAAGTCAACCCCTCAGCAAAATGACCAACAAGTCAGCTGATGCTGACAATTTCTAGGGCCTAGGGCAGGCTCGGCAAGCTTTTCCTGCAAAGGGCGACACAGTAACTATTTTAAAGCCAGGCAGCCTTTGTTGAGCCTGAAAGCTGCCATAGACAAGGTGTGAACGAATGGGCGTGTGTCAATAAAACTTTATTTATAAAAACAAGTGGAGGGCTGGATTCAGCCCACGAGCTGTAGTTTGCTGGCCGCTGTTTTAAAGCTTGACAAATATTTGGGGACACCTTCCTCTGAATCTTACTACAAACTTGAGACAACAGGAGAGTCTGTAGTCTCTTGTCCTATCCCCTGCCCCGGTCCCCTGCTGCCCTCCCCAGCTCTCTGTCTTTGCACAGGCTGTTCCCCTACTTCTTTGGCTCATTCCTGTTCAACTTTTAGTCTTTCCCTGACCTAAGTGTCCTGGGAGGTGGGACATTTACTCTGGGGGTCTGAATGGTGCTATGTGGCCCCCATCATTGCTCTAATCAGCCTGTGTCATGGTTGCCTGGCTACGTGGCTGTCTCCCACTTTGCACAATGATCTCAACAGAGTGAGACTGGGTCTCACTCCACGGTGCCAGGCCCAGGATAATTTATAATCAATAAATATTTCTTTCCAGAACAACTGTCCCCTTCACAGCCATGAATGACCGAAGCCAGATCGGTAACTCAGAGGTTTTCCACCTGTACCCCCAACTTGGGCCTGGGCTCGGGGGACGACCTGCCTCCCCCATGCCCCGTGGGCCCTGCTTACATTTCACCGTGATCTGCGCCACGGCCTCGATGACGCCCAGGCTGGACATGGCCACGCACGTGTAATTGGCAGAGTCCTTGACGTCTGTGAGTTCTAGAACGTTCCGGCCCACGGGCATGTCATCTTCGGGCGTCAGGTCCTCGGCGCCCTGCATCCACTTGACGTACGGCATGGGCGAGCCCACGGCCACACAGGTAATGTTTACGTTGCCACCTGGCATGATCTCGTGGCTCATGGGCAAGATGGAGAATCGAGGTGCCACGCGGCGGACTGGGGGGGTGGCGGGCGGGAGAGAGGGAGATGCACGGGGTCGAGGGGGGGTGGAGAGACGGGATGCAGAGGAGAAAAGAAAGACAAACAAGAAGAAAGAAAGAAAGAAAGAAAAAAAGGAAAAAAAAAGTGGAAAACAATTTAAATATAAACAGGGCTCTCTCCTTCCCCCCCCCCCCGCTGAAATTTTTTTTTCTTCCAAATGAAAAGAAAACAAACAAACCAAATTAAAAAACCAAATTCCAAACACAAAGAAACCAAAACTTCAAAGGAAGGTACTTCACAAACAATATAGAGAGAGATATATCGATATATAATAAGAGAGACATGAAGCATTATTTCATAGCAACAGGGTTTCAGAGACCAGAGTGGCTGGTCACAGCACAGTTACGAACACAAAAATTTATCAGCTGTTTCTCATCTTTGCTGACAAGGCGTGGTTTCGGGGGGCAGCCCCTCCACCCGCTCTCCCAAGCGGGGAGCTTCGGAAGGTTCCGGCTGCCAAGCGTCGGGGGGCTCTGGGAAGGTCGCACGGGGAGGGGGGAAGGTCATGGGCAGAGCTGGAACCAGGAGGCAGAAGGGGGGCCGGGATCTCGGCCCCCCTACCCTCATCCCCCCTTGGGGGCCCCACCCCCACTTCCCGAGGGTCCTCAAGGAAAAGATGAGAAACTCTAATGAAATTTTTGTGGTTTTGGGGCATAGAAACCCTTCTAAAAGCTTCTGTCGGATCTGACAAGTTTCCATTGATAGATGCAGCTCTCAGAATCACAAACAGCATGCAAAATAGGTTGGTTGAGAGAGAGAGAGAGAGAGAGAGAGAGAGAAACAGAAGAAGGGACAGAGACAGGGACAATGCCGAGAGACCTGGATCTCAGGGGTCTTCAATGCACACTTATGTGGGTACCAGAGATGAGCTGAGAAAGAGAGAGAAAGCGGGAATACAGAGACGGCGGGGGGACAGAGACAGAGGGAGAAGGACGGGGGGGGGCCCACGTCAACGCTGCATATTAATTCTAGCGGATGTGACCCAATGTGACATGTCACATTGTCACATCGCAGCCCTGGCAGAATAATAAGTAGGGTATTATTAAGAAGAATAACAATAAATGAGGGGATGAAACTGAACGTTGAGAAAACGGGAACATGTTCTCTGCGTTTCTTAGCGGGGAAGCCAGTGCGGCCTTCTGTCCCCATCTCGCGGACCATGAAGGCAGCAGGATGCAATTCGGGGGCTCCGTTTTCGGAAGTCGGATGGGTTTCGGGGTAGGGGGGAAGGGGTGGATGCTGACAGGCACCCCGACTTCTAAAAGGCGTTGCTGCCCCGTAAGAGATGTCTCACTGCAGTGGGAAGGGCTTGGGTGAATCTAGTAAACTCTTGCAGCCAGAAGGAGCTGGTCCGTGGCTTCGAGAAGCCACGTGGGCTGGTCCTTAGCTTTGGGCGGGTCAAAGAGTCTTGTCTCCAACTGTGAAGATGACAGATTGGAGGGTGGGCTAGGATAAATCAGGCCACAGAGGGACTTCCAGCATCTCAACTTGTCTCTAATTTTCGCATGGTATTGGGGGTGCAGCTGGACCCCTAAGGGGGTGCGTGAAGGGGGTCTGGGCTGCCCTACAGAGGACGGGGCTCCAGGGCATAAAGGGAGGCAGCCTAGTTCCCTCTCTTCCAGACTGGGTTCCCAGTCCCTGCTCCCTGAACCCCAGCTGGAGGCAAAGAGAAGGGGGGAGCTCCATGCGGGCGGGAGGGAGGGCCAGGGAGCCAGCAGCCCTTCTGAAAAGGAAGCCCACGAAAGGTCCAGAGACACGGAGACAGGATGAGGAAGTGGAAGGTATTGCGGAAGGGAGGAGTCGGGGGGCAAGGGTGGGGAGAGACAGAGGGGCCATGCAGACAGGCTGGGGGTGAGGGGCGGGGTGCTAAGATGGGGGTGGCTTTCTGGCAGGGCTGGGCGGAGGATGGGGGGAGTCGGGGGAGAATGGGGTCCGGCCAGCCAGCGGACGCGGTCCAGGCCAGCCGCCGGCATCCACAGCGAGGCATGAGTGGGATGCCCGGACGCTGCGTTGTCATGGAAACGGAACACGATGGGGGATGAGTGTGGGGGAGCTAATTAATCAAGGACAGAAAGCGGGCGTCGAGGTCCAAAACAAAACCAGGAGAAACAAATGCAAAAACAAAGCGGAAAAAAAAATATATATATCATCCAGAAAACCAACCGAACGAAAAAAATCCCTCCGAAACAAAAGGCCCGAAAGCAAGAAGAAAAGAAAAAAAACATGGAATGGCTGTGGGGCTGAAAATCGGGGTCTGAAAGGAAGGGGGCTGTGGCATCCCCAGGGCGGTGCCCCCCACCCCCGGCAGAACACAGGGTCTGGCCTCCTCACCCCGCACCCGAGGGCCTCGGCGGAGGGTTCAAGGCGGCCACAGAGGTGAGATCCTCGCTGAGAAAGAACCTTCGGAGCAAACCAACCCACCCCCCTGGGGTCCCTCTCGGTCACTTCTCAGTGACCCCCTGCCCCTCGCTTAGGGCTGAACAGACAGAGGTCCTGACACTGTGATTACATAGCAAGGCAAACTCCTCAAGGCCTCAGAATCCCATAGAAAACAAACCAGCTCCGGGAGCTGATATGGCTGAAACAAGCAGATGCTCGCTCAGCCTGTGCCCGGGGCCAGTGAAGTTGCCTTCCGGCCTTCCAGGGTGCTGGAAAGATCAAGTAGATTGTCTACCTTACGGGAGCTGGGGTATGAATTAGAGTTAAAGGAGAAAAAAAAGGAAATAGTAAGAATTTCTATGGAATTCCCATCTCACTTTATCCCTCCCAACTCTGCGAGGCTGATTCTTTATGCCCATTTTGTGGACGAGAGAGTGGAGGCTCAGAGAGGTGACAGGGCTAGCTGGAAGACACAAAGAAAGGAAGCGGTGAGGCCAGAGCTCAAAGCCAGGCATGCCTGGTTCCTGCCTCTCAGGTAAAGCAAGCCTTCTTTCACCACAGTTAAGTAGAAAGAATTATAGCCAGGTGTTCCTTCTTGGCATTTGGCTCTTTCAAACTTGTGTGTCCTTACCCTCTGGGGACACCAAAGAGGGCAAAAGTACCCATCACTTATATACAATGATCAACTGAATAATGCCCAGTAACCACCAGTTGAATAATATCCAGCAGCCGTCATAATAAATGTCCAGAAGCCATCAGTAAAAGGCTCATCCTGAAAGGGATTGTTGGAACATCAAAGGGAGTAAGAGCTAGCTTTAGGATTCAAAGGTTAGACATGAACTCAATTTATCCCCCTGTAAGTCTCAACATCTCACTCAAAAGACACTGTTCACATCTGATCTTATCTTAAAATATCTCCCCTTAGGAAGCATCATAATTTGGAAGGTACTTCTAACTTTTTCCAGAAGTAAAGACCAGGCATACATCTTGAATATGTAACAGACTTGCTGTACGGGAATTATAAGTAAGTTAAATGTGGGAGGGCATTTATCAACAACAGTAATTCTAGTGCTTACAAGCCCCAACGTGGCTGGCAGCCTTAAATGGACCTGCCAATAGCTATGAAGGCTGTCACCTAAGATACTCTGCCTACTTGCTTTCTCACCCTCTCCATGCTGCAGGAAGAGGGCTGGTTTGCCACGAGTTTGGGGAGGATCGTGCCCATTGGCGCTAGGTGGCTCAGAACCCCCTGGAGGTCTCATAAGGCCTCTGGGCGTCATCCCAGCTGGCAAGGGTGGGCGGCTGACACTGTGTTCTGCCCAGTTTGGTACTGACACCCACCCACGTCATCCTTCCACCCCCGGCTGCAAGCTTGAGGTGCGGGTTAGAAAGTAAGGTGGGCGCGGAGCCCACGGGACGGCGTGGCCCCGCGGGACCCCCGCCCCCAATTACCGACCTGAATGGAGGGTCCAGGCGGGTTATAAGGGGACCACACCAGCCTTGGTCCTCAGCACGCTCCAGCTGGCTCTCGTTTCCAGCTCTTCTCGTCACCGAGTAGCCGGGGGGTCCCAGCGGGGGGGACCCGCGTGGGTGAGGGGGTCAGGAGGGTGGGCGGTGGGGGGGTGGCGGGTTGTGGGGGGGGGCGGGTCGCTTCAAACCCCGATTCACATGGAAAAACAACTCAAAAACCGTCAAAGCAACCGGGAGACGACCCTTCCCCCAGGCAGGAAGAGGCAGAAACTCAAAAACCGAAAAAGGGGGGGTGGTTTGGGGGAGGAGGGTGGGCAAGTGGGGTGAGGGAGAAACTCAAAAGTGAGGTGATCTGGTTGAGGCTCTAGGTAAGGAACTTGACAGTGTCAGGCATCTCAAAGATTCAGCAAGCCGCAGCTCCGAGGGGGATGGGTGGGGGGGGCTCTGCTGGACATTCTGGGGTGCGAGAAGCCGCCAGAGGCTCCTCCGGACTCCAAAATGAGGATGCGGATGGGGAGGGCGGGGGAGAGATGCCAAGTTTTGCAGCCTCCTCGGGTTTACTTAAGCTTAGATTACACCTGTCGGGGGAAGGGAGGGGGTCCGAGCCCTGATTCGAAAGCTCGTTTCTCAGCCCCTCCATTGAGCCCCAGCCTGTGGCCCAGGGAGGGCGGGGACCACCCCTCAGCCTGCCTTGAGCATACTCTGCCATCCTGCCTCCCCCCACCCCCCACCAGCTCCCTCCGCCATCGGAAGAGCGTGCAAGGCCGGGAGGGACCTGGCTGGACCCCTGGCCCACGGGCTGGCCAGCGGCCTCGGCACGTCGCTGGCATTTTCAGCTGGACATTTTGCTGCATTATAGCTGTTTTTATAATTTTGGGGGGGTATCCTCTCTCTCTCCACTTTTTAATATTTTTTTTTTGGTTCTAGCTGAAAATGAGATGACATCTTGCCAATCGACTGACTCCCTTTGTCCCCCTCGCTGTGGCCGCCGGAGACGCGGGGCTTTCCAGATGACCAGGTGTAATCTAATATTCCCTCACCCGCCCCGAAACAGAGGAAACAGCAATGCAGAGGGAGTGAGGCAGGCAGCAGGCGAGAGGTGTCCAGAGCTCAGTGTTCCTGCAGAACGAACTCCCCCTCCCCGCCGCCCACCCAAACCGAGAAAAGCCTGCCTCCCCACCCCTGGAGCCCCCTCTCCCCTCGGGGTGAGGCTGGGACTAGGAGAAGGGCTAGGTCTTGATTTGCCATCACCTACTCCCAGAATCAAGTCAGGGGCCTTGGGGATGGGGTAGGGGGGAGACGTGGCCAGATGCAATCAGCAGAAACCAGGGAGCTTGCCAACACACCCCAGCAGAAGTCTTTCTAAAGACACAGAAGGTGAGGGGGGTTCCAAGACCAATATCTGTATCTACCCCTGTTTTGGGGGGTCAGGAGGTAAGGGGAACACCTAGAGATCATATCCACCAACTATACAGCTTGGGTGCCAGAAATTTAATTTTAAAAACAATTTGTCCTGTAAAATTCCATGCTACGGATTGATCTGAAAAGGCCTGGGGATGGGTTGCAGATAAAGGGTTCTGAAGAACACCTGGAAATTGGGGCAATCTTGATCTCCAATTGATATCGGGCATCGAGTCCCGGGTTCTGAGCTTGGCATTCGAGACCTGGAGTTCAATAATCCCAGACTCATCTGGCCTTCTCCAAAACCCTGACTACATCCTAAGTCCCTCCAAGGCGGAAAGTTCTCCCCCATGTCTCCAGCTTGCTCTGGGTTCTCCCCACACATTCCCAGGACATCGGGTGGGTGGCACATTATTTAACTGGGTCCTGTGCATCGTGGTTCAATAATACTATGCCGCCAGACCAAGCAGTAAAGGTACCACCTTGAGCTGCTAACTCACACCTTAAAGGCTTACAATGTTAAAGAGACAAAAAAGAAAATGAACAGCCAGGGAGCATGTAATCTGATCATCTTCCCACCTCGTTTAAGCCTGAGCTGCATTTCCCCAGGGGAGTTTTGGAAAGGAAGCTGCCAGTTGCATTCAAAAAATGGGCTCGATTTTTGACTCTGGCCCTTTGGATCGCAGAGATAAATTTCAAGAGGGGGGCAAGTCTGAATATTCCACCCCACCCCCCCGAACAAACCAGGGTCAGCAGAAGCTGGAGATTGTGAATTGAAGGAAGAGTTAGGTGGGGTGGGGATTCCTTGCAACAGTTAACTCTGGGACTGGCTACTCTGGCAACAATGTAAATACTTGTAGCTTTCAGGGCAGAACATGCCAGGCAGCCTGTCTCTTCTGGTGGGCTGGTAATTATCTGCAAGGGTAGCTTAGCCCCCAAGCTGGGCCTTTTTTGGCCCCCTTCTGACATTGTGGCCACAGAACTTCCTGGGGGACTGACGGGGATAAGAAAAGAAGAGAGATATGGCTCTGGGGAGGCCATTGATCTCACGGGAATGGGTTGGGAGCCAGGAGAAAATGAGAGTATGGGATGGGCTCAGAAAAGCACTAGAGAAAAATGAGATCTGAGCAAATGAAGCAGCTTCTGCCCCATGATTCTTTTCAAAGCAGTTTCCCATAAGCTTATTGAAACAGCGGATCTGTGAGGTACATATGGGGAAAATGAGGTCCCCAAAGAAGGGAAGTGACTTGCTCAGATCATCTCCTTGAACTCTTTACTTCTCTGTTCTATGACAATCCCACTGGTGATTTCTTATGTGCTATGCCCTACACAGGGCACATGATGAGTGTTAATTAGCTTAATAGGATCCTCCACTCCCATGTGAGCTAGGCATTCGGACGATCCTTACTGCTCAGATGAAGAAATGGACTCCAAGCGTTCCAGTGACTAGCCTGAGGTCACATGGCCTGGGAGGGGCAGAGGCAGGGTTTGAATCCCGGTCTGCCAGAGCCCAGAGACTGTGCTCTCACCACTAGGCTCTACTGCCCCAAAAGTCCAAGTGGTCTTCAGAGACCCTCAGCCACCCTTCAGCTCTAATTCACTGGGACCCAGCTTCGGTGGAGGGGCTGGTGGACCCCTCTTCTCCATCTTTCGGGGCTTCTCTGAGGGTCAGCCTGGCAGCTCTTACACTGGACTAAAAAGGAGACAGGAAAAATAAGTCCCCTCTTATTGCATCTAAAGTCCTCTTGCCAACTTGGCCCTGGACTTAATTGGGAACTCAGAGAAGGCAAGTGAGGGACAAGAAAGGGTAAAAGGTGACCCCAAACAGGCTGGCCTCTGCCCTCAATTATCATCTATGTTGCAAAGTGAGCTGGGGGCTAGAAATCTAAATAGATTTTATTGGGGGCTGGTTTTTATTTGGGGTTGGAGTGGGACTCTCAAGGGCTTGCCTTTCCTCAGGGAGGGAGCAGAAGATGGGAGCGTGCATCTCCGAAGGTTTGCAAGAGTTGAGAGAGACACACAGAGAGAAAGAGAGCTGAAAAGAGAGAGAGAGGCAGAGGGAGAGTTGGGGAGGCAGAGAGAAGGGGAGAGGCTGCGTCCAAAATTCCCCAGGGTTTTCTCCAGAATTCCACAGTTCTGATGCTTGGGTACTCAGAAAGTGACCATGCTGCATTTCTGGACAAAAGATGCCTGTGACTGGGCCCAGCAGCCAGGACGGGGTAGGGGGAAGCAGCCAATGCTGCCTGGGAGGCGGAGGCGTAGCCCTAAGATGCAGGATAATTGGCCAAGTATTTCTCCCAAAGTCCATCATGCTACATTTTCTGATGGGCGGTTCCTTATTTGTGCCCAGCCAGGATGCATAAAGGCATCGCGCCTGCTGCCATTTTGAGCACTGCTGTGCTGAGCATGCATTATTTTGGGAGGATGATCCATTTCAAGGTGGCCACTTCCCACCTTGGGACATGTCACTATATTAACAAGAACTCAGCATGTGGCCTGTCTGCTCAGCTGTGCTTCAAATGCCTGTTTTGGGGGTTCTTTGGGAGGGTGGGAGGTGGTCTCACACTGAGGCAAAAGGATGGAACAGGCTTGCTTAACCTCCTTCCAAACACGGCTGCCCTATGGGGCCAAGGCACCAGCTCTGGGTAAAACAGGGCTGGCCAGTGGGGTCAGGCAGATGGGGCTGCTCTCCCCACACTCCCTGCCCAGGCTCTGACCTCCTGCCCTCCATCTATGCTGCCTCCCTTACGCCCTTGAGCCCGGGTGGTCACTTTCTGCCCCCCGCATCCCAGCTGTGGGACCCCTTCCGCCCTCCTGGATGGCGTTTGGGACAGGAACACTGGCTTATAAATCACAATGCGTTTGGAGAACAACCACAGAACAGCTCAGCCCAAGAAACCAAAACCAAACAGCACGCAGCACGACACACAACCGAAGACGAAACACTTTGGGGGAGAGGAGGGCCAGGGAAGGGGATGGGAAGGGGAAAACAAAAAAAGAACCCATCGGTTCCCCCCCCCCCAAAATGAAACAGAACCAAAAAAGAGAGAAATCATCGTAAACAAAAAGAAGAAAGAAAGAAAAGCGAAGGAAACCAAGGAGAAAAATGGAACGGAAGACGAGAAACACTCCAACAGAAGGTGTTGGGAATTCACCAAACCGAACCCACAAGAGTGGCATGCAGAGAAATTTTTACATTCTCCCAGCATGCATCAGGCCCATGTTACCATGACGACGAGGAGTGCAAAGAACTTAGCAACGACATTACCAAAGGATGCATAGAGGCAGCACAATGCAAGCATCACAAGTGTGCAGCCGGCCCTAGGCCGGGCTGGGCGCGGCTGAGATTTTCGTGTCTTTCTGGCGTTTTGCTCTTTCTTGGCGGTTTTTTTGTTTTGTTTTGTTTTGTTCGCTTTGCGCTTATCACTCGTATTCCGTGATATATTGTTTTTTCGAGTTCGTTTTTCTCTCGTTCTCTGTGTGCGTTGTCTGTGTGTGTCTGTGTGCGTGTCCGTGTGCGTGTCTCGTGTGTGTGTGCGTGTCACTTTCGGAATGTAAAAATGTGGGTAAAGAAAGTAAAAAAGAAAAAAACACACCAACCTTCTCGAAGCTCTGAGGGATGTAAAGGGGATTTGATGCAGAACACAATGACATGGGGAGAAGAGAAAAAAATAGGGGAGATACAGAGAGTAAAAAGAGGACTTCCCAAGGCTACAAGCTGCAATCGTTTGTTGTTGTTTTTTTTTTTATCTCTTTAAACCAAAAAAAAAAAATTAAAATTAAAAAATAAAAAAGAACACCAATGACCTTTTCTTTTTTTTCCTTTCCTCGACACACAAGAGCGACATCTGCCTTCCACGATTCTTTTTTTAAATTCGGTTTTGGAGCGTCTGAGACCCAGGTAAAGATGGGGAGGCTGGACCCCCCAAAAGAAAGGAGGCTCACGCCGGGGACCCCACCTCTGGGGGGCTGAGGACACGGAGGCCCCGCTCCCTTGTCGCACCCTCGCTAGACGCCCCGCCCCCACCCTGCCCGGTGCCTGCTGTGCACTCTCCTGGAGCCCTGCCAGACTTACACACCCCCATCCCAGGTGTTTGCAGAGAAATAAGCAGGTTAGACGAAGACCAGTCAGTCAGAGTCACGGACGCGCTATAACTCACCAGAGGCGCCGAGCACGGCAGCGGATCGGAGGTGCGCCCCCTGCCCGCCCGCACGCCCACATCTCTGTCCCCTCCCGCCATGCAGCCTCAGAGATAAGATGCAAAACCCCCGAGGTGCAGAACCGAGTGGCTGCTTCAGGGCCGGTGGGGGCTGCGCTGAGTGGGGAGCATGGGGCTGAGGGTCTGTGGGCGACGGAGGAGCCTCCCCGCCTCTCAGGTGGAGAACGGCAGGGGCTTGGTGCGATGAATGGGAGAAACAGGCCTGGAGCAGCGTGTGATGGAGGCAAGAAGACGGGGCAGCCCTGGGGTCTGAAAGGGGCCCCCGTTTCCTGGCGGGTGATGCTGTTTCTACCACGAATCTGATCAGAAACAGCCAACGGAGGCAGGAGATGAGGAGGCAGATTAAAATTTCTGAAAAGACCAAAGAGGCCCAACACATGGATAAGGGGGGGTTGGCAGAGCATCCGGGGGCAGGGGGAGCCCCCTGGCACCTTTGAAGGGGACACCAAGGGACCCAGAAGGAAGTTGGTATAGACTCTTCCCAGGGCTCCCTTGGGTGGGCTGGGGGTGCTGGGGCAAGGACCCCATGCTCCTGGCGTGACTGAGTGGGAATCGGAAACCGAGGGTGCCCGGCCTCACTGCTGTGCCAAGCCCCTGGGCGTATGTGCCTGCTGTGGCCCCAGTCACTTTGGTCTAAACACGTCCTTCCTGAGGCTGACCAGGAGAAGACGGACAGCACCAGGCTCTGGGACGGCCGAGGGTGGGGGGGTTGGCGGGAGGGCAGCCTGGAAGACCCCTCCCCAACTCTTAGATTCAGGGTGCTGGAGGGGGGCAGTGAAGCGGGGAGCCACGAGGCCACGGAGTGGGGAGAAGCGAAGCGAGCACGTAACAGGGAGGCATGGCACACACACCACAGAAGCCGACTGGGGTGGGCGGGCGGGGTGGGGCCGAGGCCTGCAGGCTCCCCCGGCCCTGTGGGCCCCAGACTGACCCCCCGGCCCTGCCCCATTCCCCCCTGCCGCCCTCAAGTCCTGCAGCCCACGGGGCGTCCGTCACAAGGCCCAGGGCTGGGGGGTTTGAGCCGCCCCCATTTCACAGGCAAGGAAACTGAGGTCCGGAGGGGACATCGCCTCATCCGAGGTCCCACCATGACTGGGGTTGGGGGGCCTCCTGCTTGGGTCTGCAGGGGACAGGGGAGCCCGGAGGCTGCGAGCCCGAGGAGGGAGGGGGGACGGTAAGGGGGTGTCCCTGCCTTCGACCTGGACGTGGCGTTCCCTACCTCGCACGTAGAGGTTGGCGGGGGATGAGTAGCGCACGCCGGCGCTGTTGGTGGCCACACACTCGTATTTGCCCTGGTCAGTCTCCTCGCTGCTCTCAATCTGCAGGGCGCCTGCGGGGAGAGGGGAGAAAGCCTGGCCAGTCAGGGGAGGCTCGGGGGCTGGGGGGGCTGGGAGGGCCGTCCCAGAGTCCCGTCCGGCCTGTTTCTTGTTCTGCCTGTGCCGGAGAGGCAGACGAAGAGCTGAGCTAACTTAGGAGACCCAGCTGGGCTGGGGCCTCCCTGCCTCATCTCCCGACAACCCCAAGCCTAGCCCTACACTGGCCTGAACACACAGCATCCCACCCAAATCCTCCACTCTCACTGTAAAAGCAGCTGATCACCTGGCTGGCGCCTCGTAAATGACTGCCATGCCGAACCACGAAGCTAGGGGGAGCGTGTGCCACAGGGGTGTGTTTGCAAAAGCATCAAGTGATGCTCTGCTCCCCAGGCAAAGGGGAAAGAGTAGGTTGGCATTCACAAGCACACCAGTCGTTTGAAAGACCCTGCACGAGTAACATGCGAATTCTGGGAGCTGGAGATCGGTTTTCTGGGTTCAACCGGTGCCTGTGTGTCAATGAACGTGGGTCTGGGTTCCTCAAGTGTGTTTGCAATTACAGTCCTAGGCCCAAGTCCATGGTGCTCATAGGTTAATGGGTAGAATTTTCAGAAGTGTTTGAAGTTGGAAGTCTGAATGAAAACCTCTATTACCCACAAATAGAGTTGACGTTGAAATGCCTCCTGTGTTTGAAATCACAAGCCTGGATCAAAGAATCTCGTTGCTCATGAGTGAATAAAAACGTAAAGAAGAGATCGATTTTCTCAAGCATATTTAAAATCATAGGCCCAGATCAAAGGTCTTGGTGCCCATGAGTAAATGAAATTAGGGCTGATTTCCCCTCAGTATGTTTGTAATCACAGGCCCAGATCAAAGGTCTTGGTGCCCATGAGTAAATGAAAATAGGGTGATGTCCCCTCAGTGTGTTTGTAATCACAGGCCCNTGAGTAAATGAAAATAGGGTGATGTCCCCTCAGTGTGTTTGTAATCACAGGCCCAGATCAAAGGTCTTGGTGCCCATGAGTAAATGAAAATAGGGCTGATTTTCCCTCAGTATGTTTGAAATCACAGGCCCAAATCAAAGGTCTTGGTGCCCATGAGTAAATGAAATTAGAGCTGATTTCCCCTCAGTAGGTTTGCAATCACAGGCCCAGAGCAAAGGTCTTGGTGCCCATGAGTAAATGATATTAGGGCTGATTTCCCCTCAGTATGTTTGTAATCACAGGCCCAGATCAAAGGTTTTGGTGCCCATGAGTAAATGAAATTAGGGCTGATTTCCCCTCAATACATTTGAAATCAAAAGCCCAGATCAAAGACTTCACCTCCCATGAACATATAAAAACAAATGAACCTTCCCAAGAATATTTGAAAGTGCAGGCCTTGATCAAACACTACAGTGCCCATGAGTAAATGAGAATGTGACCAAGGTTTCCCCAAAGATATCTGAAACCACAAGCCTGGAACAAATCCTCATTTTCACAAGTAAATGCGGCCGAGCTAACATCTCAGTATGTCTGAAATCACAGGCCTTGATAAAACACTTATGTGCCCATGAACAAATGAAAATGAGTGAACATCTGTAAGTGTGTTTGAATCACAGGCTCTGGTCAGAGTCCCTGGCACCAGGAGTCCAAATATCCAGTTCAAGCCCCCAGGCAGACCTCGCCTCCTAGCTTTGTTCATGGTTAGCCCACAGAAGTGATGTGGACCCACAGATTGGGAGGTTCTCTTGGGGGGCCATGGATGAGGGTTCTGCCCCTACATAGCACTTCCTACTTTTCCCTGACTTCAAGGCTCTGGGGAAGCAGGCAGGCAGGTATTACTATAGAGGCCCAGAGAGGGCAGGGAGCCTGCTCTAGGTCACACAGCATTTCATGGCAAAGCCAGAACTAGACATTGACTCTTCTCTAGGGCTCCCACCCAGGCCTATTCTAGTGTATCCTCTGGGGCAGCACTGGGGGGCTGTCTCTCTGCATCCTCAGGCTGGACTCCCCAGACCAAAGCTTTACAGCCAGAAGGTCCCCTCTGCACAGTGATTTTACAGATGGGAAAACTGAGGCTGGAGATGGATGAGGGCTGCATACAGGTGGGCACAGGAGGTACTGCCACTTCCTGAGGAGGAGACAGCCCGTTCCCTGCAGCCAGGTGACCTGAGGGGCCACCACGGCCACACTCGGCCCCCCAGCCACAGACAGCAACATAGACACAGAGACTGGATGGACACTGGGCAGGGTGGCGAGAAGGAGACACATAGAGGGTGCCTGAGAGCAGCCCCCCGTGGAGCCTGGGGGGCTGGGTGGGCAGCGAGAGAGCGTGAGTGGATGGGCGGGTCAGGAAGGAGCCTCTTACCTCGGATCGGAGTGCTTTCTGAAAGGGAAGCAGAGAGAGTCAGGTGAATGTCAGAAGGCAGTCCTGGGGGGCCGGGGGGCCCCAGGGAGGCTGGGCCGGGCCATGAGCCAGGCCTGTCCGCTCTGCCCACCGTGGGGCTGAGCCAGCCCTGGGCCTGGGGACCCAGCAGGCCTTGTGGGGGAAGCCAAGGCAAGGCTCCTAGGAGCAAGGTGGGGTCTGAGGGCTCGCCAATCAAGGAGGGCTTTCTGTAGGAGGTGGGAATCTCCTGGGGAAGGAAAGGCTGGGTCTAGAAACCCCTCCAGATTGGCCAGAGGGGCGTCACTATGCCCCGGGGGAGGTCTACGGCCTGGCCCCGTTGGCTGCCTTCCTTCTGGGCTGAGGGAGGGAGGTCTGAGACCTCGGGAGGGACAGGGAGCCATGGGGGTCTCAGGAATCTTGTTAGAGACAGAGAGACGGGTTAGTGCCCCGGGGATGGGCATTAATAAAGCAGAGGGAGGTGTTACAGACAGGCCAAATAGGGGGGACGGGGGAGGGCGGTGAAAGTGGGTCGAGGGCAGCCTTCTTCACCCCCAAAAGGAAAAGAGGAAAGAGCTGTGTGTCTGCCTGGGCACCAGGGCAGGGACAACACGGGACGGGAGAAGGCGGCCCCTGGCTGGAGTTGCACACCCTCGGCTCATCTTCCTGGGGGAGGTCCGGTCCGAGGACCGGCGGACCCCAAGCCCAGGGCAGGGAAGCTGCCAAGGGTCAGACAACACGACTCCTTCCGCGTGGCCCAGGCCCGTTTTACAGATGGGCAAACTGAGGCCCGGAAGGGGCCAGGGAATTGTCACATCATGAGCCAGAGGCAGGGGTGGGCCGTGAAGCCAGCTCTCCAGCCTCCCAGGCTGCGGACCCTTCAGCCAGAACTCTGGGGGCTCCCGTATTATCTCTTGCAAAACTCCCAACCTGCTGAGGCCACTCTCTCTTCTTTACACGGGAGGACAAGGGAATTTGCCTAAGGCTGCAACATGGAAAACGAGAATCCAGGTCAGCGGGAATCTAGGTCGGCCCCTAAACTGTTTTGGCTACACTAGGATTAGGATGGTAGAAGCCAGAGGCCAGATAAGGGGGCTTCCCAGGACGGTCACATAGCTGGTGGCCGCTATATTCAGAGAAAAGGATGCTCCTCTTGGGTATTAAAGGTAGTTCTGCTTGTCACCCCAAGGAAGACGAGAAGGACCTATCATGGGCCGATATCAGTCATTCTCACTTTAGTAAGAATTAGCCCCGCAGGGGATTTAGGCTGGATGCTGGGAAAAGAGGATCAGAAGTGTCCAGCACTCAGCTGGAAAACTCCCCTCTCACCCCAGCCCCAGCCCCCAAACTCCGATAATTTCATCATTTTCCAGCAGCGTCAAGACCCAGAATTGGGCAGGGGACTGTCATGTGAGAAAATCCTCTAGCCCCAGGATTCCCTTGATTTCTCCTTACCCCTCATTCTGGGGTCTGGCTAGAACCTGGTGGGGTTTTTCCTCTTTTCCTTTTGGGCTCCTCTGTCTGCAGCCCCCGGTGCCTGGCTGGGGAGGGCTGGGTGGCCATTGGGGTGGAGGGGGGATGTTAGTAAACATGCCACGTGGAGTGGGTCACAGTTACCATCACGGTGGCTGTTAGTCTGGGGGGAGGGGACAGGGGGGCAGAGGGGGGACGTTAGTGGTTGACGTGGTGAAGAAATTACGACTTACCAAAGGTTTCTGAACGTTTACACGGAGGGATAAAGAAAAGAGAACAGGAACATTAACGGGCGGTTACGCAGAAGCCTGCACCCTCGCTGGGCGGGGAGGGGAAGGCGGGATGATCGTCAGATTTATTACGATGAATAAATAAAGCAGCTCGTGTTCGTGGGGTGCCCAGGACGTGCCAGGCGTTCCTCCGGGGCCCCTCGCAATAACGCCAGGGAATCGGCATGAGCCGAGAAGGGACAATGTGCTTGGGGACACAGCTGGCCCCGAGGGCCACGCTCTTTACTGTTTCGCTATATTGGGGCTACAACGGCAGGAGCCAGCGGGGAGGTGAGTGGACCCCGCAGGTTGCCATCATTCCCCAGCTGAACCCCTCAAGCTGCCAACATCCTCAGGTTGGGAGGAGACAGTTTTCTCTCCCCCGTGTGAGTCCGGGTCTCTCCAGGGCAGAAATTCTGGGCTTAATGTCTGCCCCTTTTCAGGGCGTGGGTCTAGGCTGGGGGGAGCAGAAAGCAGAAAATGGGAAGGTGGAGTCCTTGGAAAATGAGGCTGGGCAGGGATGGGGGGCACTGAGAAAGATTGAGAGGCCTTCAGGCAGGGCTGGCTCCAGGGTGCGGTCCTCAGGGGAAGGGGAGAGAGAAAGCAAAAGGTGCACCCCAATGTGCATACCCGCAACGGGCTGAAACATGTGTGAGTGCACAGAGGCACATCCCGGCCACACGTGTCTGCACACATGGGGACAGGGGGGTGTGGCCTGGGACATGCGCATGTGCACGGGAGGGACTGTAATGCACACACAAGTGTGGCTGAGACGCGCGTGGACAAGCTTTGCTCCGGGTGGGACAAGGCGAACCCTGTGCCGACGGCACGGCCTGCGTGTGCCCACATGCGGGAAGCAGGCCAGACCAGCACGGGGAGCCCAGACACGTACACGCAGACACGTTGTGAAGCAGTCGGACAACTGACACAGCGGACACACAGCCCGCCAGACAGACGGACTCACGGATGGGGCACGTGGGTGCGATGCCCAGACACGACTGTGGAACCGCCCATCCCCCAGGTGGCCGAGGCCCTGTGCTCTGTCCCAAGGCCCACCTAGCCCAGCCGGAGCCTGGACAAACAGGCTGGACTGCCTGTCTGTGTCCCCGTCACGTCCTTACTGCTTCAGTCCCGGAGACACTCTCTCCCTGCAGCTCTCTATGGCTCCCCATTACCTTACGTGTTTATGGCCTGCTAACTCCTCTGGAGACGCCCACTGCTTCAGCTCTGGAAATGCTCTCCTGTCTTTGTGTTACGTAGCTCCCGTCTACCTCTACCTGCCGGGACCCCATGATAGCCTCACTGGACATGCCTACTGCTTCCGCATAGGAGATGCTCTGTCTCTACCACTTTCCATGGCTCCCCATCACCCGTCTGTCTATGCCCATTATACTCCCGCTGGTTCAGCTCTGAAGACAGTCTCCCTCCACGCTTTCCCCCCACAGTCCTCTGTGGCTCCCACCTCCTCCCGGCCGCCTGCACTCACCTGATCGCAGCTGCTTGATGCGCCCGTTGCTGGCGCTGGGGTCCACGGGCAGGAAGTCCTTGAACCACGTGATCTCGGGGTCGGGGTTGCCGCTGGCGGCGCAGAGCATCGTAGCCGTCCGCGTCCGCTCTACCACCTTCAGCTGGGGGCCCATATCGATGTTGGGGAAACCGGGGGGCAGCTGGTCCTCTGAGGGCGGAGACGGGGGAGACACCGGGCAGAGGACCGGTCAGCGCATGGCAACCCTTCCAGGGTGGGGCTTGGGGACCGGCCCCTGCCTGGCTGGGGGACCTTCTCTTCCCTCCACGGGCAGGACCGCCCTCATGTGAGGGAGCTCTGGGGAGGACATGGGGCCAGACCATGCTTCTCGCTCAGGCGGTTCTGCCACCCAGGGACACTTGGTGACGTCCGGGGAGATTCTGGTTGTCACAACTGGGGTGGGGGAGCTCCTGGCATCGAGTGGGTGGGGATCAGGGATGCTGCTCAGCCCCCCACAGTGCCCAGGATGGCCCCCCACAGAGAAGGACTCGGCCCTGATGTCCGCAGTGGCTGAGGCTGCAAAACCCCTGGATCATTTTACAGCAGCCAGAGGGAGCTTTTCAAACCACGCATCGACCACACTTCTCCTCCGCTGCCCGCCCTTCTGTGGTCCCCACCTCCCTCCGGAGGAACCAGGCTCCTCGCCCACCGCTGGCCCCCATCTCAGCCACCTTCACTCCCCTCTCTCCGTCCAGCCACGCGGCCCAACTCGTTCCTCAAAAGCATCACACTCCCTCTGTTCCCCCGCCCCGGCCCCCGGTCTCCATCTACGTATCCACGTGGCCTCAGGCTCACTCTCACCCCCAGGCTTTAAATCCTCCTGGACTCCAGAACGTCTGTGCGTCCATCTCCAGTTACCACAATGTATCTGGGTCACCACCGTGTCCCTGCTGCCCATCACAGGGCCCGGTATACAGTAGGCGCTCAATAAATGAGCAAACGACTCAGTCCCAGTTGTCGTCACCCTGTGAGAGGCATCATGCCTCCAGGCCTCAGTCTCCCCGTTTGCTGGCCAGGGGCTAGTTTCCCTCCACGGCAAAGGGGGTCGGGGGACCCGAGGAGGAGAAAATGCCCCTCCCTGGGGACCTCGGTCCCCAACTTCCAGTGACTGGCAAGAATGTGGCTCTGGACAGAGGTGATGAGGTGGGCGGGCTAACTGAGGGGTGGCCCTCACTCGCGGGCTCTGGAAATCACGCTGTGGGCTCTGTGGCCTGATTCACTGGAGTCGACGCCAGGGACCGGGGAGGCGGCTCAGGGGCCCCTGGGCAGGCCCTACCCGCTCCTGCACCTCCACGTTCCCCGTCTCCAGCTGGACTCCAGGTGCCTTTGCTCTGACCCCTGAGACCCCCAGCTCTGGTCTGGCGTGTCATCCACAATGGATGAAGGTCACCCAGGGTGGGGGACAGCAGGCAGGTGCCTCAGGGCAAATTAACACAGCCACTAGCCCCCCATGATGGGCTGAAATACGTTGAAGCCCTAACCCCTAGGACCTCAGAATGTAGCTGTATTTGGAGATGGGTCTTTAAAGAGGCGATTTGGTGGGGGCCCTGATCCCATATGAAGAAGAGGAGATGAGAACACAGACATGCACAGAGGGGAGACCACGTGAGGATTTGGCACCACCCCCCAGAAACCCCCTGAACCCTCAGCTCAGTGTCTGCAGTCTCCACGTGCCACACACTGAAGGAAGAATGCAGAGTTATTCCCGAGGGGCCATACACAGCAGCAAAAGGCTGCTGACAATCGAAACATCTGTCAACAGGGACTCATTATACGCAGGCTTGGCCATCCCCGGGATGGGACACTGAAACTAGCCGAAGTCACCTTACAGATTCAGAACAAAATCCAAGATACATCGTTGCTAAGTGCACAGAGTTAAAGCAAAAGATGGTGCAGACTAAGGATCACAAACTCTGGCCCCTGGGCCATATCCGGCCCTCCGCTTGTTTTTGTTAATAAAGTTTTATTGGCACACGGCCACACCCATTCGTTTCCACGTCACCTACAGTGTGATGGCAGAGCTGAGGCGTGGCGACAGAGACCGTCTGGCGGGCAGAGTCAAAAATATTTACTCTCTGGCATTTTATAGAAAAGTTTGCTGCCTCCTGGTGTAGACAAGGCTGCTATTTGTGTAAAAAGGAAGTGATACATGTGTATGCTTACAAATGTTCAGATGGGGCACGGGGCATGGGGGGTGGCGTCGGGACAGGGAAGAGGTGGGTGAGAGGCCACCATGTAGGGAGGGAACCAGCTCCAGGCATGCAGTAGGGGGGTTGGAGGCTCAGAAAGAGCAAGGGAGAGGTGGGTGGGGCCGTGGTCACAGCCCACGGGTTGCTGCGTGCAAGGCAAATGGTCACTGTCGCAAGTCCTGAGAGCTGTAAGCCCGGCATTATATGGGTATCTTCCTGTGCCCTCCTCAGAGATGGGACCTATCTCACAGAGGGGGAAACTGAGGCTCAGACAGATGCCCACCTGCCCCAGGTCACATAGCCAGGACATGGCAAGGATGGGATTTGTTCCCAGGCCTGGCTGAGCCCAGAGGAAGCTGGGCTGGTGGCTACAGAACCCCCAAACCGGGCCTGGACACATCAGGGCCCAAGGGGGCAGCTTGACCCTGTCTGAGGTCATTCAGGCCCCAGGCCTAAGGCCTGGACAACATCACAAGTGCTCCTGATTGGCCACCGATGACATCACCGGAGGCTAACGCCAAAACAATCGGGCCGTGTTCCATTCCTGGCGCTCAAGGCTGGCACGTGCACACGTGTGCGTGTGGTGGCCACGCTCACCCATGGAGGCACCCCACACGTGTCCACACGTGAGTGCTCCCCGCGTGTATGGGGTCCCCACGAGCGTGTGTGGGCAGCAGCGAGCCGGGGTGGGGGGAGGCCGGGGCCGCCTGACGTTCCCCAGAGCTCCTAATTAAACAAAAATGTTCCTCGCCTACCACATTGTGCCCAGTTCCTTGGAGTTTAATTAAAACAACAGCGTGGGAGCTGTGAGCGGGGTCCACGATCAGATGGTGGGGGAGGAGCTAAGGAGGATCGAGGAGGGGAGAGGGAGTGCTGGGCCCAGCAGCCCAGACCATCCCCGCTCAGCTGGGGGTCCCTGGGGCTCAGGGCCTGGGACAGGGAGGCAGGGACGACAGGCCTTCCAGGGTCACACACCCCGGGCTGGGCGCCCTGGGAACAGAGAGGAGACCTGGAGGCCTGGAGGGGGCAGGGCCAGACTCCCAGCTGCTGGGCGGTTAACAGAGTCAGGCTTGTGCTTTGAACTCTGCCAGCGCTGAGGATGGAGGCTAGCACGGGGCAGCAGGAGGCTGTGCCGTCTGTGCCCGGGAAAGGTCAGGGCAAAAATATCTGCTGGGAAGAGGTGGGGCGGGGCCTCCTCCCTGCTTCTCCCCCCGCCCCCTCCTCCCTCCATCCCCGGGGCAATCCTCCCACAGGACGGGCTCCAGGACCCATGTAAAACGAAACTATGGGGCCTGCTCTTAAGAAATGATTAAGAATTTCCAGACAGTAATGGCAGAGCTGTCTGAGTGAGGGACCCCGTGCAGGTCACACAGCAGGGTCTGGGACACAGGGGCCTGGGGCCAGTGGGATGCCTCCTCCCAGGGCTCCAGGCTGAGCACAGCTCCGCTGCCCTGGAGGATGCTAGAAGAACCCCACCCCAGGAGCCACATGTGGGGGCCACCTCCCAGCTCATTAGGCTGGTTGTGGCTCATACCCAGAAATTGGGGAGGGTCAGGGTGTCCCTGCAGGCGACAGGTGGAACCCACCCACGTGAGAGCTGCAGAAGGGCTGGTGGGAGCTGTCTTGTTAAAACCAGAATAATGACAACGACGATAATAATAATATCAGATCGGCAGAATCAACCACTTGCTTCTTTCCTGCGTGGCACTGTGCTGGTCTCTCACTTTTATCATCCACTCATCTGCTACACGTAACCGCCCCCTGTGATGAGCATCGTTATTATCCCACTTTGGAGGTGAGAAAACTGTAGCTCAGAGAGGTTCATTAACTTGCCCAAAGTCACACAGCACCAGGATTTGAACTCAAATTCCAGCTGCAGCCTAAAACCACTTTGCAGTGGAGAAGGCAGTAGGGAGCAGCTAGGCGGGGGTCTTTGGCGAGGTTGCCCCAAGAACACTGTTTTATAGGCAGCAGGCAACTTCCTGGTGCCCCCAGGCTTCCTGAATGAGGCAGCGAGCAGCCCAGCAAAGCAGTGTTCTCAAAGGATCTGTGGGAATGTACGGGGAAGGGGTGGGCAGCTGTTTCTGCCTGTCCAGCATCTCCTGGGGGAACCGCCCCTTAATGACCTTGTCTATGTGGGCTGACCCACCCTTGACTCCAGGGAGGACTCTGCCAATCAGGGTTTTTGCACCTCTGGCCATAGTGACTGGCTCAGGGATGGTCATCTGACCCGAGCGTGGCCAACGAGCAGCAGTCCTGGGTCATTTGGTCCTCTGGGTGGGGGCCTGGGGCCTGGAGCCAATGTGGGGAATCTCACTGAGGATACAGTAGATATGGAAGAAAACAAACCCAGAGGCAGAGAGAGAGTGAGCCCTGAGAACATTGTACAAGCTCCTGGATCCAGCTGAACCTGAAGCCAGACTACTGCACGGACATTTTAATTACATGGACCAATGACTTCTCTTTTTTATTTGAACCAGTTTGAGTTGGATCAGCCTCTTGTAATCACAAATGAGGATGACTCTAATCCCTTAACAGTCCTCTTTCCTGCAAAGGCTCAATAAATCCCTACAGCAGGCTCTGGGCCCCAGCAGTGCTATGGGCTGGAGAAGGGAGATCAAGCTTCACCCTACAGCAAATTCAAATTAAGACTTTATGGATTCCTTTGGTGTCCCTCCCCTGCCCACCCCGGGGAGCCCAGTACCTCGGAGGACAGTGAGCTTGGCATGGACCGTGATCTCCCCAACTGAATTCTGCGCCACGCACTCGTACACATTCTCATCCCGGGGTGTCCTCAGCGGCTGGATCCTCAGCACGGCCCCTGCGCTCCCATCAAACTCGATTGTCTGCCGCGGATGGGGAGAGAGGTCGGGGTGAGGCTGGGGTCCCGGGGGTGACCAGGAGGAGCTGGGGGCTGCAGGCACATGCGCGAGGATGTCCCGTGTCAATGTGCAGGAGGCAGGAGCTGGGCCGGGTATGTACAACAAGGGTATTGTGTGTATGTGGGTGTGACATGCACGTGTAAGTGTGTGTGACAGGCGTGTGAAGGTGTGTTGGACGTGGAAATGTGCGTGTCTGATCACGTGCATGTGTATGGAGCCGTGAATTCCCTTCTGCGTGCGGTGGTGGCGTGTGCGAGCGTGTGAGTGTGAGCTATGATTCAGAGAGGGCAAGGCCTTGCTTGAGGACACACAGCACAGGGGTGGCAGAGCAAGCCAGCCCGGCAGGTGGGGCCACGTGGCAGGGACTGGGTGGGAGCAGGGCCGTGGCTGCCCACATTACATCCGGGGAATGCCTGTGTGACATCTTCTGTGGCCAAGCTGCCATGGCCCCGTCTGGGGCCAGGCTGCCTCCCCTCACCCCGACTCACCTCGAAGCGCTGCGAGTTGACTTTCTTGCCTTTCTTATTCCAGGTCACCCGTGGCTTCGGGTCGCCCGTGGCTTGACACACGAAGGAGGCCACGCCCCCTGACACGCCGATCTGGTCCTTGGGTTCTTTGATGAACCTGGGGGGCTCTGGGGACAGAGCAGGAAGAGGGGGGGTGCTGATGGGCCGGGCACGTGGCCAGAACCCCACGGGGCCATGCACACACGCCCTCCATGCCCTGTCTGGCCACAGAGGCCATGTGGGCCCAACAGGAGGGCTGGGGAGAGGAGGAGGAAGGCGGCGAGATGCTGCTAGTCAATGTCCGCCTCCCCCCGTGGCCTGCGGGTCCCCCCACTGCCACCACCTGGATGCAAGAGCCACACACGCTCACGCATGCACACCACCTCACGTGGGCACACCCGCTCAGACCCAGTGCCACAGGGGATGGCGGAAGGGGAGACCCCCGATTCTCTGGCGTCCCCCAATCCAGCAGGTGGAGGCCCCCAGGGGTGACCAGCCAAACCTCGGTCTTGAAAAGGCCTGGAAGGAGATAACTGGATCTAATCCCCTGGTGAGACATGTGGGGAAACTGAGGCACCACAAGGAAGCAAGGGATGACCAAGGGTTCTGAGGTCATAGCCAGTATTCGAACCCGGGGCTCCAGGCTCTCGGTCTGCGGGAGGGTCCAAACAAGGGGTCAGAGCGGGAGGCAGAGGCTCAGAAAGGGTGATCGGGTTTCTGAAGCCTAAGTGGCTGACGTCTGCTACAGCAAGCACTTATTGAGCGCCTAGTGTATGCAGGTGGTGTGTGTGAGGGGCAGGGCCATCATAATCCCCATTTTACCCATGAGAAAACTGAGGCACAGACCAGACACGCCACTTCCTTCAGACACACGCAGCCAGGCAGTGGCTGAGCCAGGATTTGAACCGGGTGGGCGGGCGGGCGGGCCCCTGTGCCCACGTTCTTTGCCCCTCACAATAATCTCACTCACGAAGTCTCTCTGAGAAAGTCTCAGTGGGAGCTACTGTGTCTTTAACACCCTGGAGAGCCCCCCACTCTGCCCCAGGACAGGCTACAGTATCAGTGAGAGTTTATTAACATTGTTTCCTTTTCATTGACTTTTCCGAGTAACCTTTGAATCACCCAAAGGGATATTGAATTTCCATTCACAGTAATGCTACAATGTATCCCATAAATGAATTCAGTTACTTCTGAGATTTTCACCAACAGACTCAGGGCTGCAACATACTTACAAGGTCCCAAGGGAAACAACCTAAGTGTCCAACAAAAGGGGATTGATAAAATGAATACTGGGCCGCCCACAAAGTGGAATATTATGCAGCTGTAAAAAGGAACAAGGATGCTTTTTCAATGAACCACTAGGAAAGGAACAGCCAGATATAGTGTGAAATGGAAAAAAAGCATGGGGTAAAAAAGTGTAGTGAATACTACTGTTTATGTGATAAGAGAAATGAAAAGGGAGTGGGGAGAGAACAGAGAGAGACAAGAAATGGTGGCTGCCTCCAGGGAGAGAAACCAGGTGTCTGGACACAGGGGGAGGGAGGCTTCGCACCTTGATACCTTTTTTCAGATTGAGAACTATTTAAAGATCAGTTGAAAGTATTTTTTGAAAAAAAGGTTTAAATTAAAAGGTGAGCTTTTTATTAAACAAAAATATTAAGTAGGTAAAAGCTTGGGGTCTGAGGAGAGGCAGAGAGAGGCTGAATGACTCCAGGGTTCACCTGGAGTTTCAGCTGCTTAGAAGCACCGAGAAGCTCAAAGAGGCCTCAGGTTCGAAGTCTGGGTGCCCATGGGCCCCAATTTCTCTCATCCATGGCTCAGGCTGGGCTCTGAACATAATAGAGTCCCCGTCCCAGTCGCCTGACTGGCTTCACCTCCCTCATTCAAGGCTCTGCTCCCATTGATATGACCGTATGTGTCTACACTGGTCATCTCTCTCTTGAAAATTGGTAGACCCACTGTGTGCAGGCATGTGTGGCCTCATTCAACTCCTGTGTGTCCCCGTGATCCCCAGTGATGGCTAATCCCATTGTACAGATTCAGGAAGGTTAACCAGCTTGCACAAGGTCACACAGCTCAGAAATGACAGCACTGGGATTTGAACCCGGGTCTGTCTGTCCACAAGCCCATGTCTTATCACCTCCAGGCCTTGAGCTGATTTAGATGTTTTGCTCCGGGGCTGGGCCCGCCCCTCTGCCTCTGACTGCTGGGGCCACCCCTCCTCCGAGCCTCAGGAATGGTGACAGGGCCATCTGTGTCCCCAGCCAAGGTCCCGGGGGGAAGTCACTGTGGCCGGGTCAGGAATCTTACTTCTGGGAAAATCTTCCCTCGGGAGCAGCTGGAGGGAAGGGCAGAAGCGGCTGCGGGAGGCCTCCGGCCGCCTGTTTATGACTCGGGGCTGGGGACACACCCCTAGCGCCATCCAATCCAGGGAACGGGACTTGACAGGGACCCGTGCTGTTCCTTTCTCTGACTTCTTCTGGCAGCTTCGACCTAAGCTCCGCCAGCACCTCCCCTGGGGAGCCTTCCTGGATTACCCCACTTGGGTTGGGAGCCCCTCTGTCCCCACGCTGCCTGGGCATCCCCCATCACGGCCCTAATCCCGCTGGGCTGAAAGACCTGGTTATGTGCCACTCGGCAGGGTGGGCACGGGGTAGCCCCTGCTCTCCCTCTGGCAACCCCCAAGAAAATGGGGATCTTGACTTTGCTGCTCGCCTGACCCAGGGCCCAAGAAAGCTGCCCACTGGCTCCTGGGCTCCCCGTCTCTGCAGGGCAGACGCCTTCTCGGCCTGCCTCCAGGAGGCTCTGGGGTGCCGGCCAGCCTGGAAGAACTTTCTCGGCCCGCTGCATTCCGCATTAGGATATTTCTCGTGGACACTTGGATTCCCTCATTTGGAAAACCCGCCCCTCCTCTTCTTGGCAGAGGGGCCCCAGACACGAGAAAGATGCACTGGGGTACGGCTGCTGCTTGTGGTGAGAGAGCGCTCATTTTGTGCCGGGTTCTGTGCTTACACCCGTGTCACAGAGGAGCAAACTGAGGCTCAGAAAGGGTGAGTGACCAGCCCAGGGTCGCCCAGCCCGTGATGGGCAGAGCTAGGATTCCAATCCAGTCCCATCCAGCACGCCTGACAAATGGGGTGGTGGGTCTTCATTACCGAGAGCCCCCTGGGTATCCCTGTGTCTTAGATGAAGAGACTGAGGTTCAGAGTGGTGATGCCAACAGCATGCAGGCTGGGAAAGGCTTGGCCAGATTTCTGTTTTTCTGTTTCAGGTTCTGCAGAGAAGAATCTGGTGCCAGAGCCGGAGACCCACCCACCCCTCCCCTCCAACTTCTCCCGGACAGGCCCCACGGCACCCTGGGAAGGCCCCACGGGACCAGGAGCCGTTTCTAGAGTAGAAATCGCTCCTCCTGGCTCTGGCTGGTGAACACTTCAGCCACCCACCCAGGCTCTCTGTGGCCTGAAGGTCCCCCTGAAGACCCGGGCCACTTCCTAAAGCTGGCAATGCCAATCATGGTGCCCACAGCACCCCCTCGGGGCCCCAGATGACCAGGCTCCGGCCAAATGGAACCACTTACTGGGGTCAAGATGCCCCAGCGTTGCAGACGGAGACCTGGGTTCGAGTCTTGACCACGAACAACGCTTAAAATAATCGGGTAATAATAATCACAGGGCTCATGACGGAGCACTGCTGAGCCAGCTCCCGCCACACGCCAGGTGCTGCTATCCTCGGTCACACCCCATTGTCACCCCCCTGGACCAGCTCAGTTCCCTCCGCCCTGGTCCCCGCCTCCTGCCCTGGTCCCCCACAGTCTGCCCTCCCCGCAGCCCCCACCAGAGGGCGCTGTGAGCCCCTGAGTCAGGCCCCCCTCCTCTGCCCACAGCCCTCCAGGGCTCCCCTTCCCTAGGGGGAGAAGCCCACGTCCTCCCCGCAGCCCCCCAGGCCCCGCACGACCTGCCCCGTCCCCTCCCTGCCCTCCCTCCTCCCTCTCTCCCCCTCCTCCCTCTGCTCCAGCCACACGGGATCCTCTCTGTTCCTCCAACACGCCAGGCCCGGTCCTGCCCCAGGGCCTTTGCACGGGCTGTGCCCTCTGCCTGGCACACTTTTCCCCCAGATACCCCTGGGGTGCATTCTCAGCTCCTTTAGGTCTCTGCTCAGATGCCACTTCCTCACTGCGACCTTCTCTGATGCCCTCCCACCCACTTAACACGCAGCCCCCAACCCTCCCCTCACACCCTCATCTGCTGTTCAACCCCCCACAGCGCCCAGGATGGCCCCTCACAGAGAATGACCCGGCCCCCTCGTCCCAATGAGGTGGGGGGGAGACTTTGCATTAAATGAATGAAAGAAAAACTAACAATGCTTATCAGCCCCTTGGTTGGCTGTTCCCACTTCGGGGAACAGAACCCAGGAAGACGTAGGCCCTGGGGGGTGACCGGGCAGACGGCGGCCCAGCCACGCCCGGCCACTGGCCCGACGCAGCCCACATTCAGATCTCAGCATGGCCACCTCCTGGCCGCAGTGAAACCGCCCTGTGCCTCAGTTTCCCCATCTGTACAATGGGGACGATGATAACAGCCTCCGTCTCATCAGGCTGTGGAGGTCGATCTGAATGTTAGGCATTGACTAAAAAACAACATGAAAACAAGAAAAAGCACGAACGGATGAAGCAGGTGTGTATGTTCTCACCCAGAGGCAATAATTATCACACTGGGGTAACGTGGGAGTGTGGGCCTACTATGCGCCAAGCAGCGTGCAGGGGTTTATCATGTGCCCTTGTCCCGAGAATGCAGGACGGGGGTGATGTTACGAATTTCATACAGTCACGGTGGAAAGAGCACAGAGAGGTTGAATCACCAGCTCAAGGTCACACAGCAAGTTGGCACAAAGTCAGGATTTAAACACAGCCTAACTGCAGATCCCTAACTGCTGGCCTGACACTGTGTGTCCCCGTGGGCCTGACTGAAGCCCCCTCTATGCCCCTCGTGGTGGGGTGGGTCTTGGCGCTGGGCCCAGGACTGACCCTCATCCTGTTCATGTTACTGCCAGAAACGCAGTCTTGCCCACCCCCGAACTACACCATCCTCTGTCTCCACCTCAAGGCCTTTCCATCAGCAAACTCCTACACACCCACAAAACCCCAGCCCTAATGCCCTCTCTCAAGAAGCCTCCCCGGCTCCACCCGGGAAGGTTTGGTTGCCTGTGTGTCTGCCATCCGGGTGCTGGTATTTCCACCTGCAGCAAGGGAAGGTCTTATTTCAAGTAAGTCCCTGTCCCTTCTGAGCCTCAGTTTCTCTCCTCAGAAAATGTGGAAAGTAGTGGAACCTGCATGCTGGGTTTTGTGAGGCTGGAGGGAGATGAGACATCGTCATCATTACTGTTATTGCTTTTTAATACCATCATTATTATTTACATCTGAATCTCTCAGGACCCAGCGCACAGTAGGGGCCTCACTCATGGAGCACAGAGGCTCTGAGTGGCAAAACCAGGGCCCCCGGGGAGAAAGTGGGGACGTGTGTCCACGCACACACACGTACACACAAACCCAGACGCCCCCACACCCTGCACCAGGCTCTTACCTTCTGCTGCACAGCTTCCAACCAGCAGGGCCACGAGGAGGCTCACGGGACCAACCACGGACGCCACGCCGCGGCCCCGGGCAGGCGCCATGCTTGGCAGCGGCCCGCAACTTCCGACCTCCGCCCTGGTGGGGGACGGCCCCCGCGATCCCTCACAGAGAGGCCTCGAGCCGAGCGTCAGACGGGGCAGCGTCTGCAGAGACAACAGAGGGGCCGTGAGAGGGAAGGGAGTAATCCGGGGGGGCTTCACGGAGGCGGCAGGAAGATCACAGAGGGGCAGAGGAGGGTCCCGGGAGGCGGGGGAGGATCACGGGGTGATGACGGGGCAGAGAGAAAGTGCCGAGCCAGCGCCCATCACAGACCGAATGTCGGTGTCCCCCCAAATTCATACATTTAAATCTAACCTCTAATGTTATGGTATTCAGAGGCGGGGCCTTGGGGGTGACTAGATCATGAGGGCGAAGCCCCCATGAATGGGATTAGAGCCCCAAACCAGGATGGAGGACCAGCTCTAGAAATTGCTCTGAGCATCCAATTTCCGCCCCTCGCAGGCGGGGCCTCCAGAAGGACGAGGCTTCAGCTAACACCGCCCCTTGTCCCCACAACCCAGCCCTGTTCAGCCACCAGGGAGATCTTCCCCCAAAACACACCAGCCGTGCTCTAACGCCTCCCATGGCTCCCGTGGCCCCCAGAGGAAGCCACGCCCACTGACCCGGCCCCCTCCTCTACCACACAGCCTGAGCCCGGTCCTGCCTCCACGCCTTTGCCCTGGCTGTGCCCTCTGCTAGGGATGCTGTTCCCCGCTCCCGCCTGATGGCTGTCATTTCCTCCCGAAGCCCTCCCTGCCTTTGAAGGTCAACACGCTGCCTCCCCTCTCCACAGCCCACAGCCTCAGAAATGACTAAGACCATCCTCCCCGGCACTGACCCCAGTTTGGGAGTTAACTGTGAATGTTAATTTCTCAGTGTCTGTTTCTCCCACGAGAATCTTAACTCCTCTAAGGCAGGGGGTCCCTCATCGTGTGGACCAAACCCCGCGACGGCCCCCTCCCGGTCTCCGCTTTGACCAGAGCCAGGGCAGAGGGCCAGGACGGGCAGGGAGAGGCGGAGGATGAGGCCTCGTGGCCGGGTCAGCCCCGCACCCACCCCCAGGCTGTGCCCTGGGCGGGTCCAGGCCGCGGCCACAGAGACGGATGCCACGTAATGATGGGGCAGCCCCTGTGATTCTGGCTCCCAAAATACCCGGCTGTGGTCACCTCACCCAGCCTGAGCGGCCCCAGGGGAAGGCTGGGCTGGTGGTGGCTGGGTCACGGCCCGGGGTGGGGGGGGAAGAGGGGTTAGGGAGACTCAAGCCGCATACAATCAGACCACGGACAGACAGATCAGACACAGAAAAGGATGCCTGCACACAGTCAGGCCACGGACAAATCCAGACACGCAGTCAGACCACAGACAGGGAGACCAGACACGGTCACAGCCACAGTCAGGCAACAGAGACGGGCCCACACGCACGGTCAGGCAAATAAAACTTGCACATAGTCAGACCACAAACACAGACAGGCACAAAATCCGACCTCAGACACACACAGAGTCAGACAGAACACACACACAGGGTTGTGGGCGGGCAGGCAATACACGTCCACGGCTGGGCTGCGGGAAAACAGAAATACGGAGTCAGGTCAGAGATGGATGCTGCACAGGCAGGAAAACCTAACACGGGGACCGCAGACTCAGACATGTGCACACAGTCAGGCTACAGGGCCAGGCCACATAGTTGGCAGCCCACACGTGCACCACCAGCCAGACAAGAGACACCGGCGTGCAAAGTCAGATTCCCCCTCGTCCACACACGCGTGCACAGACAGGCACGCACACAGTCAGACTACAGATACGCACTCGGACACAACCAGTCGGCGACCCAGCAGATGGGGAAACTGAGGCCCAGAGCGAGCCTCTCCCCTGTGCCCCCACAATGGGCCCTTTAAGAGCAAAAGTGGCTGATGGGGAAGGTAGAGCCCCCCCCCCCAGAGGCACATCTGCTTGGCCACATCTGGAGAGGGGGCTCGCCTCGACCACTTGGGTCAGGTGGGCAGGCCCTCTGGGGAAACTGAGGCAGAAGAGCGCGTGGGCAGCCCAGAAGGGCTCAAACCCATGGCTGCCTCCCCCATGCCCCACGCCCCCGGGAACCAAGGGCAGCCGCCTTCCAAACAGGGCCACCCCTAATTACCCTCTGGCTCCCGCCGCGGCCTCGCTGGGCCCATGCCTTCTCAAAGTCTGTGCAGGATGGGGCTGATCCAGGTGCAGGCGGGGCCCGGCCGTGAACTCCCGACTCCCCCAAACCGGCCACTCCAGCCGCTAGGGGGAGAGGACACGGCACGGGGGGCTTTCAAGGCCCGGACGACGGAGCAGGAATGGGGGTGGGAGGCATCGGACAGACTCAGGGAGACAAGGGGCTGCCACCACCCTGAAGATAGAAAGTCCCAGGGTCCCTCACGCCCCCAATTCTCCCTGGAGGGACTTGCTATGATGGAGGGGGGACCCTGCAAAGCCCGTCACTCTCCCAACCACTCCCGCTTCCTGGAAGACCCCAGGTGTGGGGTCTTCTGCAAGGGGCCAGGGGAGAATACAAAAAAACCCAGTCAGCTCTGCCTTCAAGATCTGTCCTGCATCCACTTCCTTATCCCCCCTCTGCCTCCACCCGGACCAACGCGGTTGCCTCCTGTCCTCGCCCCCCACAGCCTGCCCGCCCCTCGAAGCCAGAGGGCGCCCGTGAGCCCCTGAGTCAGGCCCCCCTCCTCTGCCCACAGCCCTCCAGGGCTCCCCCTCCCTCAGGGAGAAGCCCACGTCCTCCCCATGGCCACCAGGTCCTGCACGACCTGCCCCGTCCCCTCCCTGCCCTCCCTCCTCCCTCCAGCCACACAGGCTTCCTCGCTGTTCCTCCAACACGCCAGGCCTGGTCCTGCCCCAGGGCCTTTGCATGGGCTGTGCCCTCTGCCTGGACCTCCCTGCCTCCAGATCTACTATTAATATGATTACTTGGCTGAGAACTAAAGGGTAAATGGGAATAGGAGGGAATGGGGTGTCTCTGCATGGAACAGCATGAGGAAGGGCACAAAGCAGTACCTAGAGGTCCTAGGAGGGAGATGGGGAGAGATTAGGGCAGAGAGGCGGGTATGGACTGGACCCACAGGGCAGCACAGAGCCCCGGGTGCTGAGCCAACCTCCCTGTGACCTCTTGCACTAAAGAGCCCGGGTCAGCAGCCTGGCACTGTCAGAAAGGGAAACAGAGGCAGGTGCATCGGGGCTGTGCGACGCAGCAATGCCCGAGTTGCTGGAGGATGGCGTGGCCATTAAGAAGGGAACAGCCACCCACGGGAGTCGCAGGAAATAACCTGGGTGGCAGATGAGGCTGCGCCGGAGGGTGGGGAGGAGGGGAGGGAGCGGCCTCCAGGCCTGAACCACAGGGCCCAGGGAGGGCCCCAGCCACGCCCCTCCGGCTGGGTCATCAGACGAGAGAGCTTCCTCCCGGCCAGGTGCTGAGCTGTCCCCCGGTCAGAGGCAGGTGACACGTTTCACAGATGAGGCTCTCAGGGGACCAGGGACTCGCTCAAGGCCCCCAGCTGGGTGGGACCTTGGGTCCAGGGCCCACCTTTAACGACTGTGTCCTTCTCTGGCCACTGTGTGATCTCAGAAAGGTGGACGACCCTCTCTGGGCCCCAGACAGTCTGCTGGGCGGCCACTGGGGGCTCCCAGGCCTCGGTCACGGGGGACGAGTGGGCGCCCATTCCAGCCAGGCGCCGGGACGCGGGTCACGCGATCCTAGAGCCGGCTTTGTGTCCCCACGCGAAGCTGGGAGCATAAAGGGGTGATTATGACCCAGGAGCGGGCAGCACACGGCCTCTGTATCAGCACGGGGCGGGGTCTCCTGGGGCCCGAGGATGCCCCACCACCTCCCTTCTGGGCCCAAAGACGTTCCTGCTGCCTGGGACCCCTTTTCCAGGGCCTCGGAGCCCCTCGAGGGCGACCCGGGCCTCCCCGGAGAGCTGTGTCCCCAAAGTGTCCCGCAGGTCCAAGCTGATGGGCTCAAAGTGGCTCCGGCCACGCCTCTCTCCCTCTTGGGACCTCAATGTTCCCCCCACCGGGAAACGGGCTCAGGGCAGGGCCGGACTGGCCCTGCCACCTTCCTGGAATGGGCTAGGACTGGGGCCAAGGGACCTGCCTTTAAATGACTATCGATTTGCCTTGGGTGCTGTCCCCAAAGGTCCCCGAGCCAGGAGTGGACGGGCAGGGCGGATGGGGAGCCAGGCCCAGTCCCAGAGGGAGGAATTGGGAGGGCCAGCTGGGTGTTCCTCAAGGGCCGAGCCCTCTTAAAAGCTTCCTTCTGTTTGCCAGGAGAGGAAATTGAAGCTCAGAGAGGGAGAGCTGCACGTCGAGGGTCACCCAGCGTGGAGGGGCGGGGCTGGGCTAAGAGGTGAGGCCAGAGACCAGCTCTCGATTGAACCCAGAGGCCACGCTCCCCGGGCGCCCAGGCTGCCAGCTCGCCCCTGCCAGCGTGTCCCTCACGGTGGCTTCACGGCGGAGCCTGAGATGCCAAGATGTGGTGTGCCCCTGCCCTGCTCACACCCGCCGGGGCTCCCACCTCCTCTGCTCGGTGTTCCGGGCCCTTTAGGATCCGACCCTGGGCTCCACGGTCACCACAGTCCCCAGATGCACGGGTGTGCCTCGGGTCTGGGACTTTCCTAACGTGGGTCCCCCTACCAGGTACACTCTGGCCCAGCTGGCCCACCTGTTGACATCCTTCAAGCCACAGCCAGAGATCTCCACTCCCCAGGCTGAGCCTTGACCCTCCTTGCACCCCGAGACCCTTCCTCAGCCCGCCCTGACCCCCCACCCTCAGGCTGAGAGCAGCTGCATCCAACTCTGTCCCTCCTCTGCTCTACAACCCTCCATGGCTCCCATTAACATCCACGCACATCCAGACTCCTACCCTCAGTCTCCAGAACTGCCGACCCCACCCCCCTGCACGCCCAGGGCCCTGCTGCCCCACTGATGCCTCTACGCGCTGCCCTCCGGCTCACAAGGGGTATTTGCATGTGCTGTTCCTTCCACCTGGCACACCCTTCCTCGTTCTCCACCAAACCTCAGCCGTCACACTCCCCTCCTCCAGGAAGCCCTCCTGGATGCCCCAGGCTGGATCGCAGCCCCCTGTGGGCTCCCTCAGCCCCCTGTGCATCTCCCATCACAGCTCTGCTCCCATCGTGGGCCTGTCATCCTCCAGGATGGGAGCCCTCTCCCTACCCCAAGAATATGGCAAGGCCCCTGCATATATTAGACGCCAACTGCATGCCTGATCCCACTTGGCACTCTACCCACATCATTCCTGTGGTCACGTGGATTTCAGAGGGGGAAACTGAGGCCAGAGGGAGAGAATGCAAGCAGAGGAGGGCGATGCGGGCATGGCCTCCAGCTGCAACTTATCCACATCTGCTCTGGGGGTCTGCTTGAGCCTTAAGGGGTGGAGGTGAGGTTCAGGAAGGGGCAGGCAGGACCAGGGGGGCTGGGGCCCCTAGCCTGGAGTCGCAGGAGGCCCCTTAGGGGTCACCCAAGACTCCCAGAAGCAATCCTGAGGAGCAGGACTCTGGAGGCAATGAGAAGGGGGCTGAGGGTTTGCTAGGCCATACTGGGGATACAGAGGCAGGAGCTTAGGGACCAGAGCGCAAAGTGGGAAGGTGGCAGCTGACATGCCTACCCGACCCCCCCCCCCCCCNAGTTAATTAAAGCTCTGATAAGGCACAGCGTCAGTCTGGGGTCCCCAGGCCTGAGGGGCGCAGGGACAAACGGGGAGATGGCAAGTTTCCGTGAGTTTTGGGGGATGGCTAAGAGCAGGGATCCCAGCCGCATACCCCTCACCCACCCCACCCCTCCGCGGTCCGGTTCGGTGGAAGGATGCCGAAGCCCCTATCAGCGCGCCCCGGGGCTGGCAACCAGGGCTGCCCGACCTGGCTCCGCCCCCGGGAGCCGGGGGAGGCGGGCGGGCCGGGGGCCAGCGGGGGAGGGGACCCCGCGGAGCATAACGGTCCGGAGTTTTCCAAAGTGCGGGCGACCAGCCTGAATGGGGGGGCGCCAGGCCGCGGCGGGCTCGGGCGTCCCCGGAGGGCGGCTGGGCCAGGCCCGTGCGCGGCGCGGGTGGAGGGGATCGCGGGGGTCCCCCCTCCCGGGAGCCTGGAGGGGGGGACGAGGAGGACAAGGCGCAGCGCAGACGGGGCCTCGGGGTGGAAGAGGGTCCCGGGCGCACTCACCGCGCGGCTCGGAGATCGGGGCCCGGGCCCCGCTGCAGCCCGGCCCTCGGTGCGCCCGGAGCGCGGCGCGCAGCCGACTCGGGAGAGGCCGCGGCCCAGCGAGCTCGGCCCGGGGGCGGGGCCAGGGGCGGGGCGGCGGGGGGCGGGCCGGGGAGGGGGCTCCAGAGCCGGCCGGAAGCGGGGCGGGGGGACCCGTGGGGAGCCCCATCTGGGGCCCCTGGGACCCTTCTTAGGGGTCCTCCAAGGGGCGCACTATGCCCCCCAACGTGCACATACATAAAGGGGCGCGCCGAGGCGCACGGCCCAAGACCCCCCCATTCGGAAGCCTGATTCCAGAGGGGGGCCCCCACTCTGCTCCCCCGTCCCTTGCAGCCGCTGATCGTAGCCATGGCAACGGATGAAGGGGCTGGATGCCGGACACAGCAGCAGAGGGCTCCCCAAACACAGGAGGTCGTTGAAGGGGCAGAAAGATCCCCTCCCAGCGCGGGTTGGCTGGCAGAGGCCGCGCCCCCTGCACACAGAGACCCAGGGGGTGGAGGAGGGGCGCGGGCACAGAGGCTTCCTTCCCCGGGGAGTCCGGTGGGGGTCTGGGGGGGATGCACGGGGGCCAGGGTGGCAGAGGCCCCGCACCCTGGCCACACACTCTGAGGAGGGGGGGCGGAGAGCGCAGGGCCAGATTGGAAACAGATGGGGCCACCGTGCCAGGCCCGAGACACCCGATCCGGAGTGGGGGGGCGGGAGGAGGAGGGGCGGCCACACCCGGGCAGCCAATCGCGGCCGGCGCTGCTGCCTGGAGCGGGTTTGAAAACTCCACGGAGAGGCCGCGAAGGCGGAGGCCCAGCGGGTCCTGGGAGTTTGGGGGGGCCTCCGGGAGGGGCGGGACCCTGATGGAGACCCAGGGCCCCCCCCATCTGCTCCCATCCCTGGCGAAATGCCTCTCTTCCCTGATTAGGGCTCGGCATGACTCCCACAGCCAGCACGTATGGAGCTCTTACTGTATACCAAACCCCCAAGTCCAAAGCGGGTCAGCGGAGGAAGAGAGAGGAATTTCTCCCCCAAAGTCAGGAAGAGCCAGGATTCGAACCCAGGTCTGGACCAGACGCTGAGCCCTTACCCACAATGCTGCGGGAGGCCTGGAGCCCGAAAATGACAGATCGCTGCAAATTTACAGCCCCCACGGGGACACAGCAGTGCTGGAGACAGACAGCCCGCCTTCTAGAAGCTCACCCAGGGGGGCAAAGGGCACCGGCTCTGATGGGGGGCACAGGGGAGCCCCCGATAGGGTTCAGGGAGGATTCACTTCCCATGGTGGCCAATACGGGCTGCCTTGGCGGGTCCACTCCCCTCCTCTCCCCAGCACCCAATGCACCCTCCCTGGGTGATCTGTGCCATTCTGGTCCTGTGCCTCGGTTTCCCCACTCTGCAAAACAGAGGGTACAATCCCACCTCCCCTGGTGTGGCCAAGGCCTGCGCTGGGGTCCTCCAAGCACGGGGCACACAGACTGCTCTGAACGTCTGGACGCAGACGCCCCACCTGCCCCTTCTCACGGGCACACGCTCATCTCCCCTCCCCCCCATAGCCCTGACCCCAGCAGGCACACAGTAGGTGCTTCATGGGGGTGGGACCCCTGGCGCCCCAGCCCCACGTGGGGCACACAGTAGGTGCTCCAGGCCAACACAGGTGTGGAACTGAGCGGTGTCCCCTCCCCTGCACGGCAGAGCACACAGTGGGCCCTCAGAAAACACCACCAGGAGCACAGTGGGCGCTCTGCTTGCATCTACAGGCTGATGGCCCAGGCACGGGGCTCGTGCAGACCCGGGTTTAAATCCAGGCACAGCCCATGTGACCTCTGCATCTCTCTGGGCCTCAGTTTCCCCATCTGTGACATACACCAGGCACACAGCAGGTGCGCAATGAATCCGCGTTGTCAGGACATCCAGGGCTGTGTGACTGGGCGCAGAAATGCCTGTCTCTGGGTTGCCCGAGACCCAGGGGACGGTGGCTGAGGGCCTGCCACCCCATCCCCGGCCGGGCCTGCCCCGTCTGGGCCTCATGCCCATGTCTCCCTGGAGATGACCCCTCGCCCCCATGTGATGGAGGTGACCGCGGTGGACACAGCCACCCTGCAGTAGGGGTAGGGGAGATCTGAGTTAAAGAGGGGACTCAAGGATGTCTCCAGGGTTTTGGGCCTGAGTGTCGTGAAGGTTCAAGCTGCCACCTCCCGGAAGCCCTCCCTGACTGCTCCGCCCACCCAGTGCCCTTGATGGCTGACCCTGGGAGCCCTGAACGTTCCATCGCTATGTCCTCTGTCTACACCCAGGAGGCAGCTGCCCTTGGTGGGGAGCGTGAGGCTGGCTCACGTCAGCTCTCGCAGCTGGGACATTTGGGGGTAATTTTTTTCAAAATAACTTTTCTTCTAATTATAAAATAGGCGCGTGCAGCAGAAAATTAGAGAAAATCAGCATAAAGAAGAAAATAAAAATGGCCCATCATCCACCCCTCTCCTGGAGGGAGACTGGGAGCATGTGGTCATTTTCATTCATTCATTCTCTCCACGAACATCTATTGAGCAGCGGCTGGGTGTCGGGCTGCTGGCGACACGGCAGTGGGCACAACAGAGCTGGCACCCCTTCCCTCAGGGGGCTCACGCACAAGCGGGGGTGACAGACACCCATAGAGAAAGAAACATCGTCAATAACGTAATGCTCGGCAGAGCCGAGAGCTGCCAAAAATAAAATAAAATAAAATAAAATGCACTATGAGGCTCTAGAAGCCTGGAAGGGTCTGAGGGGACCCCTCAGAGGACATGGACGAAGTAAGCAAGTCAGACATACAAATACTTATGGGAACAGAGTTTCAGGCAGAAGGAACAGCAGGTACAAAGGTCCTGAGGTCGACTGCTTCTTTCGAGTCTTTCTCCTCTGTGTGCAAATGGGTACTTTTCGTTTTGAAGTGGGGATCACCATTATGAGACCATTTGCCAGTGTCCAGCCCACAGAGTTTAACTGGCCCACGCTTGATCTCCATATAAACAGCACAGAGAGGGACTTTCAGCTGAAGCTATGGCCTGTCGTCCCCCACAGGTAACTTTCAAGCAAAGGGCGACTCCACTGGAATGTTCTCAAGACTTTGAAATCTGTCCTATGTGGATGCAGGCAAAACTGCACCCTGGGGATGCCTGGGCAGGACCCCCACTCCCACCCCTCCCCCAACCTGTTCCTCTTTCCTCACATTTGGGGCCAGAATCCCTGAAAATTTCATTTAGGGGCAACCACCGAACTCCACACCCCTGGCTTCCAGAACAAGAGAGAAACTGGTTGGGCAGCTTCCTCCGTTCTCCAGGCTCCAGGGCTCCCCGGCCCCAGGTTACCCAAGGGGCCCCTCCCCACCCAGCACAGCATTCGTGACCCGGGGCAGCGAGTGAGCGTGTGCCGACCGGCCGGGAGCCCGCCTCGCCTACACTCACATCACGGTCCTGGCGCCACGTCTGCCTGCCAGCCACACCGCAGCGGGCACGCTGCCCACCACGGGCACACCTCACCCAGGTCCTCGTCTGCCTTTCTCACCTGTCGGTTCCCCCAGGCCCAGCTACCATCCTTCCGTCTGGATGAGTCCAGGATGCCTTCAGGTGCGGCTGGATCCAGCACACCTGCTCTTCCCATGTCCTCCCCTTCTCCATCCCTCCAGTGGCTAGAATCTGGGGGCCAGCCCTGATTCCCCTTCTTTCCTCACCCCCTCATGCTGCTGGTCTGGAAAGACTCTGAAGTTTCCCTCCTAAATTTCTCATGAATTTGTCCATCTTTCTTCATGCACCCTTCCCACCCTCTCTAGACCCCATCATTGTCCGTCTGGACCAGCAGAGTCACCTCCGCCCTGGTCCCCTGGCTCCCATCTTCACTCCCCACAGTCTGTCCTCCCCACAGCAGTCAGAGGGCACCTGTGAAGACAGGGCACAGGTCGGCAGGCACCACCTGCAGCCACAAGTCCACACAGCTGGCATTTGAACCTGAGTCCACCTGGCTTACAACCCAGGCACCCTCCAGGGACTGCTGCTCCAAGGGCAGAAATTTATAAAAAGCGGCCCGACCACAAACAGACTCAGCTTCACAGCCGGGGCCAACAGGCTGACTCAGCCAGAAGTGGGGGGCGGAAGGAGGGGTGGTCCCCTGCCAGGCCCGCCACCATCTTGCACCTTGAACCAGCTGTGCCTGCTTGAGTGGTTCTGGATGCATCCTCTGCAAGATGCCTCTGCGCTCACCAGGTCCCCAGCGAGGACGCGTGTGGCATTCTCCAAAAATCTCCCCTCCTTGCTCACGACTTCCGCCACCTCCCAAGATCCCTCATTAAATCTTTCACCCAACTGGCTGGTGCCTTTTAAACTCATTTACTTTAAAAGTAACTCGACCCTGCACACGCGGGGCTCTAAGGGCGGAAGCTTGAAAGTCACCAGAAAAATGGTTACAATGAAAATCTGTATCGAGTTCTTCCAGAAGCTTGAAAGTCACCAGAAAAATGGTTACAATGAAAATCTGTTTCCAGTGCTTCCCTGTCCCCTGGATACTGTTACTAAAGCCAGCGGCTGAGCAGATTTGGTTATAAAGAGATTGGCAGGTGTTGGTGTTAAGGATCACTCTCCCCGACTGGTTCCGAACTGAAAGCAGAGTTGGCGCTGGGCTGGGCAGGTCTGTGCTGCCGGACACCTCTCCACGGCTCACCCCCCAAAACAGCCTCGTCCTGGGGGCGAGTCCCCCACCTCAGAAGTCACACCCCACAGGAGGTGGGAGGGTCTCTGTCCCCGTGGGGTGATGTGGCCCTGACAAGCCCTTGTCACTGTCTGGGCCTCAGTTTCCCCACCTGTGCACAGAGCGGGATTGGCTATTGGGTGCCTGGGGCTGATTTTTGTGGGTTTGAGGCCTTTGAAGATCAGGGAAACCGAGGCACAGGCCAGAGAGGTCCTCGAGGCTGGGCTTGGTGGAGCCCCTGACTGACTTCCCTCGTGAGGGCGGGACCTGGTCTACCCCATGCCAGGCGCTATTCTGAGTTCTGGGGACACAGCGGGGACCAAGGCAGACAACCTCCCAGGGCTTCTCTTCTGGGGAGGGTGACAGAGGAAGGCAGCCATGCAAAGATGAGGGAGAGGAACGTGGTCTCGGCAGAGGGCACAGCATGTGCAAAGGGCCTGAGGTGGGAATGAACACGCTAAATTCTAGGGAAAGAGAGGGGGCCAGCGTAAGTGGAAGATGGAATTTTAGGAGTAAGAGGGGGGTGTGTCATTTGAGGAATGAGCATATTTGAGTCACAAACAACCATCACACTCCCGTAACAATTCTCCTTTCACACACATCCTGCATTTATAGAGCACCTACTGTATACCAGGCTCCAGCCTGAGCCCTAGGGATACAGATGACCCAGGCAGCCCCAGCCCAGCCTCAGGGAGTTCACAGGCCTGTGGGGGAGGCAGACATGGGCTCTGGCAGTTAAAGATCAGAGCCGTGATGGGGGAAGCCTCTGGCACAGGGGCAGGGCGGGCTTCCAGGAGGAGGTGATATCTAAGATATGAAACAAGAGGAGAAACCAGGACAGGAAACCTAAGTAGCACTGGACCAGATGGAAGAGGTGGGAACAGGGGGACCAGGGGGCTGCTGAGGGGAGAGGGAAGGCAGGGCTTGCTGCTGTGTGAGCTCAGGTGTGGGTACGACCTCTCTGGGTAGCTCCCCAAGCTCTCAAGTCCTGGGTGACCAGGAGAAGGTGACATCATTGGACAGCGGTTTGGGTCTGGACCTAACCCCGCCTCCCCCATGACCTAAAAACGCTCATAAAGCACTTAGTATGGGCAGAGCGCTCAGAACGGATCCAGGCACACAGTAGGTGCTCAGTAAGTGCGCTGGGTATTATTCCTGGCTCTTCCTGTGGGCCAGGCATACACGAAGCAGCTCACTGAATCCCCTCCAAGACTGGTATTATTACCACCCCCCACTTTTCAGTTGGGGAAACTGAGGCACAGAGTTGGGCCCAAATTCTCACCACTAACGAGTGGCAGAGTTGGGGCCTGAACCCAAGCTGGTTCTCAGCTCCTCCCCCACCACGCATCCGGGCCTCAGTTTCCCCTCCCCAGCCCTTGCCCTCCTGCCTCCCCTGGAGGTCACACGGTCCCGGAATTCACAGCCCCTCAAACCCAGCCCATCTGTGACTCGGCCGTCTGCACGTGGGCAGGAGCTGGCGGCCACTTGGAGGCACAAGAAGGGACTACTGCCTCCCACATGTATTAATTATTATTATTAATTATTAATTATTCCCCAGCAGCTGCCCTCTGCTCATTGGGAGCTGTGATGGAGGGGGCACAGGCACAGACGATGACCGTGACTTGGGCTCAGCAATTGTCCCGGGAGGCCTTTGCACCCTCTGTCCCTCCACCAGGGACGCTCTTCCCCCGAAACCCGCCTGGCTCCCTCCTTCCCCACCTCTGTTCCCTTGTCACCTTTTCCATGAGGCCTTCCAGGATTCCTAGTGAAAAATTTGCCTCCCACTCCGGGCCCTCATTCCTCTTCTCTGAATTTTTTCCCTGGAGCAACGTACCCCCCTCTGACATCTGATGTGTGTTTTTGCTCCTGTGCTGTTCATTCCCCACCTCCCCAACTGGAGTGCTGGCTGCCAAGAGGGCAGGGAATTGGTTCTTTCCAATTCCTCCCGCCTGGAGCAGGGGCAGCTTGCACACAGTCGATGCAAGCGTTTGTGGAAGGCAGCGAGGAAGGGACAGTCCCTCTGATCTGCCCCCGGAAGCAACCTCTGTTGTGGGCTGGCGTCAATCTTTGTGGTATCTTTCCCAGGCAGTTACAGACCAAAGCTGACACTAGAACACAGGGTGATTTTGTTAAGCGAAATTGTATCATCCTGTTTGTATCATTTCCCAACTTGCATGTTTTCCACAAACATTGTCTCCACGGAGCACACACATTCCCAGATTCTTTACCCGCTGTATAATCTTCCAAGACAAGGCTGTGCCTGTTTATTAAAATCCCCTGTTGTTGGACACTTAGGTTGGCTCTGGTTCTTCTCAATCGCAACCAACGCTACGGTGAATCTCCACTTCCACATCTCCCAGGCCCTTGGGGAAGTTTTTCTCTCTCTCTTGGTGCTGGAGGTGGGGAGGAAGGTGGTATTTGCACATTCCCTTCAGGCCTGCTAACACCACCTCTACGAATTTATGTGATGGACACATTCCTGTGAAATGATACATGTAGAAAGTCCTCAGAGCAAAAGACTGGAAGCAACCTAAGTGCCCATCAGTGGGGGATCAGTTAAATATATAAAAAACAGTACAAGGAACCAAACAATGCCACAAAAGATTAGCATTTCTTAGTACTAGGAGATTAGTATCACAGCTGTGAAAAGGAATGGGGAAGCCAGATGTACAATTATGAAATTACTTCTCAGATACTATATTTTTAAGTGGGGAAAAAACACATCAAGGTGCAGAACAGCATTTAAAAGATGCTACCATTTGGTTAAACAAAGGAATAGAAATTTACCCGCCTACTGAATGTCACCAAAGATCTCCAGATAACCATACGGTGCAAAACGGTAGCCCTGAGCCACACAGGGCTGTTGACATTTAAATAGAATAAAATTAAAAATTCAAGTCCTCAGATGCACGAGCCAAATGTTCAGCAGCACACGTGGCTAGTGGCTAGTTTACTAGAAAGTGTAGGTAGAGAATATTTCTATCATTGCACAAAAGTTCTACTGGACGGCGCTGACATAGAGCAGGGGCCGCAAACTCCAACCGGGGGGCCAAATCCGGCCCTCCAGCTGTTTGTGTAAATAAAGCTTTATTGGCACATGGCCACGCCCATTCATTCATGTATCATCTTGGCTGCTTTCGCGCTACAGTGGCCAAGTTGAGTAGTATCGACAGAGATGGTACAGCCACAGGCCTGAAAAGATTTACTATCTGGCCCTTTACAGAAAAACACCGACCCCTGTCCTACAAAGAGGCTGGTGGCTGCTTCCAGAAAAAGAGGGGAGGGGAACCGAGGATCTGGGGGGTGGCAGAGAGACCCTCCGCTGTGCATTCTTCTGTCCATCACGTCCTCAATATGCGTTACCCGGCCAGAAAAATAAATTAAAAATAAAAGATGTTGCAGAGTGGCGATGCTGCTTTATTAGAGGTCCTGGTCCCCCTGCCGTCCCCCTGTGGATATTCCCACGCTGCAGACATTTTTGCCAAGAGGATGGGCAAGAAATGGTACCTCATTGTTTTCATTTGCATCTTGTGGGCAAGAGATAGGGAATCTTCGAATATGGATACATGCTGGTCTTTTCATCCACCACCCCCAGATGCTGAACCGTGCCCCTCCCAGTCACCGCCGTGTCCCCAGCCCCCGCGTGGGGCCAAGCAAACAGCTGGACCCCAATAAATGTGTGTCGAGTGGATGAAGGAAGGACTGAGGGAAATGGGCCCGGGGCTGGGGCTGCATTACAAGGCCTGGGACGTTGGGGACGGCGGGGGGCATCAAATGCCAGGCCAAGCTTCTCCGAGGCGGTCTCCCCAATGGACACAGGGTGGCCTGGCTCCCGAGCAGGCCAGGCGTGCCGGCCCCTGGGGCAGGAGCCTGTAGACATCCTTCCTGCGGGCCGTGCTCACAGCAGGGGCGACACGCAGGGTGGGTGGGGGTCCCTTGGCTGCGGGGCTGGGGGGAGCCCGGGCTCCAGGCCGGAGAGAGGTTACACAGTCATCAGAATCTGACACAAAAGCCCCACAGCCGGCCGTCCTCTCGGCTCTGGCTTTTATGCTAATCGGGGATGAATTACCCACAATGCCCAGCCAAGCGCAAGTGGTTCTTGGCCCCGATCCTAAACTAATTTTTACATGTTCGTGTGTATATAATTTCACTCTCTCCCTCCCGTTCCCCTTCCATCATGAGTGGGAGCCTGGGGGGGCGGGGAGGCAGGGGCAGAGGGAACCCCGGGTGAATGCGGGGGCTCCTCACCAAGACCCCCTGGGCCCTCCAGCCCCCTGGCACCGGGCCCTGGGCCCAGAGTGTGTGGAGGCGGGAGGTGAGCCTTGACCTGGAGCCAAGGGGAGCCTGGAAACCACCAAGAGCTGCAGCTGGCAGCCCCACAGACAAGGGAGAGGAGCCAGGTGGGCCCACATGCTGTGTGGCCTGGGGCAGGCGCCTTAACCTCTCTGGGCTTCAGCCTCCTGGGACCTGCAAACCAGGCCCCCTCCATGCCTGGGGCCTCTGGTGAGTGAATCTCGGAATTTCTGCCCCGGGAGCCCCGGTCCAACCCCTATTGTGTTCCAGGTGTTTTGTACATATTAACTCATTTCACTGCCTTGTGAGTTGTCATCTCTACTATTCAGATGGGGAAACTGAGGCTGGGCAAGGGAGGTGCCTTGCCCAGGGCCACACATAGGACACAGGCCCCGGGTCACACCTACGGGCTAACCTACCAGCCACCGCCTCCAGGAGGCCCGCTCGGACACCTCCAGAGAGAAGCAGCCCCGCTGCCATCTAGAAACCGCAGCGGGTGGCCTGTTCCACGGGGGGCCCCACGCCCGCCCCTCCTATCCTGGCAGATGCTCAGAGCAGTGATCCAGGCGTCGGCCTTGATTCTTCTCAACCGCTTCCCGTACCCACTGCTTGGCCAACCCACCCACTTCTCCCCCCTCCTCTGCCTCCACCTGGTCCAGCCCCACCATGGCTCACCTGGACCAGGCCCCGCACGACCTGCCCCGCCCCCTCCCCGCCCTCCCTCCTCCCTCTCTTCCCCTCCTCCTTCTGCTCCAGCCACACGGGCTCCTCGCTGCTCCTCCCACACGCCAGGCTGGGTCCTGCCCCAGGGCCTTTGCACGGGCTGTGCCTTCTGCCAGGAACCCTCTTCCCCCAGATCTCCACATAGTTCATTCTCTCAACTCCTGCTGGTCTTCACTGAAAAGTCACCTCCTCAGAGAGGCCTGCCTTGATTTCATGGCTAAAACAGCCCCTCCCTCTCACCTACCGCTTTCCCTGGCTTCATTTTTCTTACAGGCATGGCACCCCGTAGGCACCTAATAAATATTCAATCTATTTCTTGGTGTCCTGTCCTCCCTGCTGCCCTCCACTGAGCGGGGCTCTTTCCTCCATCTCCTGCACCATCCTGTTCCCAGCACCTGGATGAAGGCCCAGCACACAGTAGGCGCTCAATAAATATCCAGTGATAAATCTCTAGACCCCCAGCAGGGTCTCAGGCCCAGAAAAGGCACTATGATTGTTTTCTCAATACTACAAACCTTTTCTCGGGGCCCAAAAGAAAATTTTAGATCTGAAACCATACCCTGGGCCGGGGCGTGGCGGGGCGGCTCCTGTAACTGGCCCAGTGGGTGCAGCCAAAGAAAAGAAAAACATTCCTGCCCCATAAAGCTGTCACGGGGAAGCCCACGTGCGCTCACTCACTCGCTGGCGGCTGGAGCAGAGACTGTAGACATTCTCTGTAGGGTGACTGGGCGAGCCCAGCGAATGCTAAAATGTGCATCCCACAGGGAACCTCACACTCATGCTTGGAGCTTGTGTGTGAACAAATGCCGTGGCCCATCTCGTGGGAGAGCAAAAGAGAGAGATGAATGGGCACGACCACCAGGAGGGGGCTGGGCATGCCGATGGCATATTACGTAGCCCAGAAAAAGGAGGTGACGGCTCTGTACGTACGAGCTGTTGGTGAAAGAGCGTGACATGAAACAGTGGGCGTAAAATGTGTGGAAAAGGGGAGCAGAGGAGAACGGACCTATATTTGCTCACGCTAAAAGGGCTATAGCAATAATAACGATAATTGCTAATATTTTAAGAGCGTGTATTGTGTGCCAGGCTCTGTTCAAAGTTACTACAGTTAATATCTCACCTAATTCTCTCCATTTTACAGAGGAGAAAACTGAATCTCAGAGAGGTCAGGCCACTTGCTCAAGGACACACAGCTCAGAGGCGGCAGAGGGGGATATGTGGTGACAAAGCCCACTAGTAGCAAATCGCAAGGCCTGGTACACAGCAGGTGCCCAATAAATGCAGATGCCCAATAAATGCCATGGAGAGGCCCAAGGGCGAAGGGAGCAGAGGCAAGGCTGTGCCCGGGTGGAGATGGACAGAGTTATCAAGCAGCCGGACAACGCCCGCTGGGAAGAGGGGGCGAGGGCTGGAGCAATTGATGCAAACACGTAGGAAATCGGGCATTGGAGCGAGCCGGCTGGCTCGGAGGAGGACAATTGGCTGCCAGTCTCACTTCCTCCTGTGACAGAGATGGGCAGGCCTGGCCGGCGCCCACGGCGGGCGTGGAGCCAGGGTCGGCGGGGACCTCCCCACCTGTCGCCCGTGATGTGTTCATCAAGAATGAGGGGCACGTCATAACCGTCTGGGTGGGTGGCGGAGGGGGCGTGAGTGGGCACTTCTTGGGTGGGGCGGGGAGGGCCTGGCTCACGGTCAACGTGGCCCCTGGCACCTGTTCTCTTTGCCTGCCTCGGTTGGACCAACTCACCATTCCACCTGCGTTTACAGAGACCGTATGGTGTGGGGTCCAAGACCACAGCTTTGACGTGAGTTTGGTCCCAGGCTCTGCTTGGTGCTCACTGCGTGACCTTAAGCAAGTCATTTCCTTTCCATGAACCTCAGTTCCCCCAACTCTAAAATGGAGTTATCACCTCCCGGCCTGGGACAATTTTCTCAAGCCTGGATTTTAGATTCAGAGCAAACCGAGTCTGAATTGTGGCTTAACCTCCTCCTGGCCGTGTGACCTCAGGCAAGTGATTTAAGCAGTCTGGGTCTGCTTTTCTTCATCCGTTAAAGGCTCCTTGTTTGAGCCCCTGGATCAAGCCATGCCTGAAGCTGGTATATTCTAAAAATCCGCCTTCTCAGTTACAAGAGCCAAGCAATTCATCTGCTTTTGACTAAAGTCAATTTGATTTGGGTTTCTCCTCCTTTTGAGCTGCAGGCCCACTGTGCACCCGAGGATGTAGCCTCACTGTAACAGGGCAGGGAGCTGAGGGCATGATACAGACAACTTGTTGAAGGACTGCAGACAGACTCAAACCTCCGGGTCTCAAGTCATTCAAAACACAGTTGCCGGAAAGCAACACCCACGTGGCATCATCCAGATCTGAGACTGAGGGGGCACCCATTTTCTGAGCACTTACAATGTGCTAGGCCCAGGGCAAGATGCGAGATTAATGCAGCTACCTCACGTTGAGGGCTCACAGCGACTTTGTGCGTGAGGTCTGTCCACGCTGTTCCCTATGCCTGGAACACCCTTCCCTCCCCTCTCTGGCCAGTTCACTCCTCCTCGACCTCCGCATCTTAGATCAGCCACCACGGCCTCCAGGAAGCCTTCCCTGAACTCCCCTCCCATCGCTCACTCTTGGAGCCTCTCATCCTCCCTTCCCCTTTGTCGTCCCGGTTCAAGGTCTGGCAATTGCTACATTTCATGGAGTTTAAGATACGATGTTATTTTATGTATCAATAAGAGAGAAAAGACGCTGTCAATTAAGCCAGACGGGACTTCTTTATCAGAGAGAATTATCAGTTGACAGACTTCTTTGGACTTAGGTTTTGATCCCTTTTCTCTCCTGAACTAGACACACAAACAGCAAGTGTAAGTAAAAGATACGGTGGAACTTTTCCCAAAACTCCTCTGTGCTCTGATCCCAGCTCTTCTGAATTGCTTTTCACCCCAGACTTGCTGATTTGGGGGTTTTGCACACGGCACCAGTCCCCGTGCTGCCAGCCCTCGGGAACCCTGCGTCTCCCACGGTGGCTTCCCTGGGATTTCCCTCCGAGCTGCCGACGCCCACTCAGACGGATCCACAGAAGGTACCCACGGTGGCTGGGGCTCCCGCCCACCCTTGCATGGCCCGAGCACCGTGGTTTGTCGACTGACACTTTGGGAGCTACAGTGCTCAAGGCAGGAATGACCGCTCTGCCTACAACTGCGTGGTACACAGCAGGTGCTCAAAAAATACTACTGGCATGAAAGAAAAAGTAGCTGAGTCTGATTTCACAGGAAATGAGAGTTCAGAGAGGCTGGGCAACAGCCACAAAGTCACACAGCCAAGCAAGAGGCGAGGGCAGAATTGGAATCCAGGTCTAATGGAATCCCCAGCTTTCCACTGGTCCACATGGGTGACAGCACTTACGATGTATTTTCCTAAAACAGGGCAGGGCGGGGACCCCAGCCAACATCTTGACTAAGAGAATCCAAAGTCACGCGAGCCTTTAAATGCACGTGGTCATTTAATTAGGAAGAAGTGATGGCCGCTAAGTGCTTGGGGAGAAAGCTGTAGCCCGGTGAGGCCCAGCAGAGGGTCAGCCCTCCCGGCTACCCTGCCACCATGCAACACCCAGCTGTGTGACGCTGGGCAGGTGACTTGACCTCTCTGTGCCTCAGTTTCCCCTCATCTGTAAAGTGGGTATAGAGTCCCTCCTCCCTCACAGAGCTACTGCGAAGATTAAATCCACGAAAGCGCAGGAAACGTCTGCTGTCAGATCCATCCCAAATCCGCCCACTTCTCCTCTGTCTCCACTGGGTCCAGCCCCCATCATCGCCCACCTGGACCAGCTCCGTCCCCTCTGCCCTGGCCCCCCGCTCCCACCCTCACCCCCACAGTCTGTCCTCCCCGCAGCCCCACCAGAGGGCGCCTATGAGCCCGAGTCAGGTCTCCCCTCTGCCCACAGCCCCCAGGGCTCCCCCTCCCTCAGGGGAGAAGCCCACGTCCTCCCCGCGGCCCCCCAGGCCCCGCACGACCTGCCCCGTCCCCTCCCTGCCCTCCCTCCTCCCTCTGCTCCAGCCACACGGGCTCCTCGCTGTTCCTCCAACATGCCAGGTGCGGTCCTGCCCCAGCGCCTTTGCATGGGCTGTGCCCTCTGCCTGGAACTCCTTCCCCCACATATCCACTCAGTTCCCTCCCTCCCCTCCATCAGAGCTTTACTCAAACTGTCACCTCCTCATTGAAGCCGTCCCTTTTAAAACCGCATTTAAAACAACAACCCTCATCCCTCCCGTCCCAAGTCCCTTCTTCTCCTGTACGGCTTTCTCTTCTCACCACTTACCATGACGCATATTTTGCTCACTGTCTCTCCCCATCAGAACGTGACCCCACAGACGCACGCACTTCCTCCCCTGCCGGGTCCCAGCACAGAGCCCGGCACACAGTAGGTGTCCCAGAAAGTCACCAGATGACCGAGGGCACAGAGGCGGGGGAGGCCGCGGCTGCTGCCCGACCAGGGCTGGTGGCGGAAGCGTCCACGCCCCCTCCGGCGGGGCCCTTCCTGTCCCCACTTCTGAGCCATCCCTGGACTCTGCCCTCTGCCCCCTCCCTGAGCCTCTGGCCCCGGCCGGAGCCGACACCTGCTGAGCAACCGCAGGAAGCAGAGGCGGCCTCTGTGCCTGTGGCCTGGCTGGGCATGTCCCTCCGGGCTGCTTAATCCCGGCCCCGGTGGGAGGGGGACCCAGACGTGGAGCCAGGACCTCGAAGCCAAACAAACAGACTGACTCGAGAAGCGTCCATCTCGCTGGTCCCGGGAAGAGGCAGATAAACACCGCGAACAAATGTATGATTATTTACGAGCGCCCTGTCGCCCAACCCGGCTTGAAGAGCTTCGGCTGCGAGGACGGTGACCTCGCCGTCTTATTTCACAGACACGGACGCTGAGGCTCCGAGAAGTCCCACCTTTTGACCAAGCCCCCAAGTGTCCCATTTCCAGAAGGGTAAACTGAGGCTCAGAGACGTTCCCCCACCCACCCAAGGTCACACAGCCAGCAAGAGACGGCACTGGGCCTCGAACCCAGGGCTTCCCCACCAGACTGGGAACCGTGGGCCATGCAGTCCCCCCTGAGCTGGCCTGAGCCTGCAGCGGATGCTCTGGGCTCTGCAGACCAGACACCCTGATGGAGGGTCCACAGGGAGACGCAGCGACACCTAAATGAGGGGCGTCGGAGATGGGGAAGCAGCCCTGGGGGCGGCTAGGCTTCTTCAGGCGTGAAAGGGGGGGCCACCTAACACCAACTGTATTTTTACAAACCCCACAGCAATAAGGAGGCTGGCCCGGCAGCTCGGCGTCACGGCCGTGGGCAGGCAGAGGCCCCGGAACGCGGGGACGCCGCTATTTTAAAGGGGCTATTTTTGGAGGCCGAGGTGAGAACACGGGGGCGGGAGGAAGGATCGGGAGCAGCCGAGGGGACGACTCTGGCCGCCTGGACTGGCCGACTGAGCAGGGAAGAAAGGAGAGAACTCAAGAGCCACCAGCCAGGGTCTCGGAGCATCATTTCTTCCCCTGTGACTGGAGATCTGCTTATGCTAAACGTACGCCTGAGGCCCTACTGTGCGCAGCAGCTGCGGTGGGCACAAGACGGGCAGAATCGCCCGCCCTGGGGAGGCCCAGCCGGAGCGGAGGCCGATGACAAGTCAGACGCACACAACACGGACACGGTGACAAGTGCTTCGCATAAAAGCAGAGCAGGAAAGGGAAAGACGGGGAGCCGGGCGCAGAGGCGAATTTTGCAAATCATTGTTTTGCACTATAATAATTTGCCGATCATAATTATTTGCAAATAATCTTTTTGCAAATCTTAACAGGGAGGTCAGGGGAAGCAACACTTAAAAATGGGCAGAGACTTGAAGGAGAGAAGAAAAGCACCGTGTCCTGAGGCTAATGGACTGCCACTGTTAGGATCAAGTTGGGCTGTGTGCGGGTGCCCAAAAAACTCACAAGAGAGGCGTAATTTCTCTCTTCATATAAAAGAAGCTGCCAGGTTGGCCTTTCAGGGCTATTTTGCCCATCCCACAATCAGTGGGGCCCGGCGCCTTCCACCTCTTTGATCCCTCATTCTTACCATGATATCTGCCTCATGGTCCAAACTGGCTGCCTGAGTGCCTGCCATCACCTCCATATTCCAGCTGGGGAGGTAGAAGGGAGCATGCCCTACCTCCTTTTGAAGGCATTTCCAGCAAATTCTGTTCGTTTATCCCACTGATTCGGAATCGAATCCTATAGCCCACACAGCTGCAAGGTACACTGGGAAATTTTTTTTCCAAGTGGTCATGTGCCCAGATAAGTCATAGGGTTCCACTGCTCTGGAGGAGAGGAGACGGGATATTGGGAGACCCCAGCACAAACATGTGGCCCCATGGGGTCAGGTCTTAGGTTTCAAACTGGGGCATCTGAGAGGCTTCAGCCAGGATGGAGAAAACGGAAGCCATAAGGGCCATCCCCCTGCCTCTGCGCCTCGGTGGTTTTCCCTCATCCCAGGGTCCGAGTCCAAGGTCAGAAGCAGTGGCTGAAACCCATGCCAGGCTCTGCCTTCCGGGGGCCCCCGAAGGCAGGACCCCGCCAGTGGTCTGTGCTCCCTCAGTGCCCAGCCCGATGCCCCAGCACCCCCCGACCCGCCTCGTGCCCGCTGGTGAGAACGCCCAGCCAATTCATCTCCTTCTCCTCCATAAACAACTGTCAGGGAAAATAAATAGTTTTTAATAGGCTCATTAATTGAATTCAGGGAGAAATAACCTTCCCCCCAGGCCGTTGAGAAGGAACACTCAGACACCGACGAGAAAGTCCGAGCACCCGGGCCGAAGCTGGGAGGGGACCTGGCCGCCCAGCAGGGCCGGGAGACCCCCCAGTAGTTCCAGCCGCGTTTTAACACCAGCTCAACTAGCAAGGAGGGCTTTCCTGTCCTCGGCTTTTCCCGGCCTTCTGAAGGCTGGAAGTCTCCGGTGGGTGCTAACGCGGCTTTAACGCCTCAGTGGCCCTGCCTCTGCTGTAAGCCCTCGGCGACAGACGGATGATATACTGGCTTTTTTTTTTCTTCCATCACATTTGTTCTTTAAGGTTCTGCCTTCTGATGTCAAGAACATACCAGGTTCCCATTCACGGGAGTGAGACGAAGTTTTCTCTTTTGAGTTTGAAAAGAGAACAGGTTTAAGGAATTAAAAACTATTGAGTGATGTGGGCAGCCTGAGTAAATAAAGGCATGCATGCGTCATTGTGAGCGACTGAAATTTGGGTGGCATTGGGGAGAGCACTGGGCAGCGAGTCCTGGGGTCTCGATGCAGCCTGCAGGGTGACCACAGCACAGATCTAGAGGTCAGAATGGACTCCCACACCTGCCGAGGGCTCTGGCCACGCTGGTGTGACTCAGTTTCCCCACTGTGGGTCAGGGGGTCCTGGGGCAGGCTTCCTGCCAGGTGTCAATCCTGGCATCAGCCCGGCCTGTGGTCTGTCTGCCTGCCCGGGGCCTGCGACTGGCTCCTGCCAGCCTGCTCCTGGCAATGGCAGGCTCCACACCCCTGGGAGATACCAGACTCAGGCCCAACTGTTCCCTGGCACCCCCAAACCCTCTGCCCCCAAACCTCCATACGCAGGTCCTGGGGGCATCAATCATCACATTGCATTTTATGACGTTTAGCCTGGGCAGGCGAATCCACGGACCAAGCTTGAGGCCAAGACTCGAACGCGAGTTTTTCAAATGCCAAATTCGATCCCCCAAAGAAAGCCTGGCCTGTTCCTGGGGCCCCTCGGTGACTTCTCTAGCTATCGAATGAACATCGGGGCTAGCTGAGTCTGAAAATCACCTGGCACAGGTACTAGGCACTTTGGGGGTCCCCGGCTCCTCTGGGCTTCTCAACTTCTCCCAGGAGACAGGAAATCTCATGGACTGTTTTGGGGTTCCCTGACCCCCATCCTCAGGACCGCCGGCTCTCAACGGCCGCTCATAGCTGCTTCTGTGCCAGACGTCTCAGACACGCAGAGGCTCAGAGAGGGCGAGCGCGTGGCCGAGGTCACACAGCACCTCCACTCGGGACCCGGTCTCCGAGCCTCCCTGCTCAGGGCAGAGTGAGCCGGGCATCTGAGCCTCCGAGGGGGGTCTGTCCCGGCCATGACCCGCCCAATCTGGACAATTAGCCATGCTGATGCTAGCGGTTGGTGGCGGCTCTGGAAAGCCAGACAGGCTGGGCTGGGGGGAGGGAGCCTGGTGGCACTCCCGTCCTGGAGAGGGGACAGACAGACCGTAAAACAGCAAGAGAGGATGTGAAAAGAAAAGTGTGCTGGGGACACCGGCGGGATGGGGTGGGCCTGGCCCGAAATGGAGCTCCTGGCAGAGAGAACAGCAGGGACAGAGGCCTGGAGGCGGGAGCCGAAGGAAGGTCACTGGCTGGTGCAGAGCGGGTGGCGGAGAGGCGGCGGGGGCTTGGCTGCAAGAGGAGAGCTTGGGTGTGCCACCCAGAGAAGCCAAGCAATTTCTCTAAAGTCACACAGCTCGGAAGAGGCAGAAACAGATCTGGAACCCAGACCAGCAACGTCCCTTCCTCTGCCCCCCACCGCTAGGGGAAGCAGCCTTCCCGGCTACATAATTGCTACATGATCAGGCTACATAATTGCAGGCCCCACGCAAAATGTAACATTGTGCAAAAATCTGTCACAATTTCAAGAGAGCAACAGCAGAGCGTGACACCAAGAGCAGACCCTTCGGAACCTCCACAAGCATAGAAACGACACCGTGGTTCATCTGCGGGTGGAGAGATGGCTCCGAGAAAAGGCTCTAGTCGCTCCAGTTTCTCGTCCCCATTCTGTGCCTCAGTTTCCCCGTCTGCAAGACGCAGAAATGCAAGCGAAGTGGGAGCCCAGGGCCAGGCACGTGGTGTAGGTTCTGTGACAGGGGGACTTAATGTCTGCCTGGGTTATTTCCCCTCTGTTGCGGGTTTTTGGGGGTCCATCCTCATCCCCCCTAATTGTTCACAAAGGTGGGGAGGCAGGAGGAACATCACTCAGCCCCGACGAGGGGACGCTATTTAATCCCCAATGACGCAGCTCCAAGATGTGCCCCCATTTCATGGATGAGAAAATTGAGGCTCACAGCAGGCAGATAACGGGTTGCCTCACACGGCCGGCCGGGGTGGGGGTGCCTGTCTCAGGATTCGAACTTAAGAGTGCTCAGGCCTCCAAAAGCCCATCCTTAGTGGGGCCAGAGTCCGGGGGGCTCCCAGGGCCAGGTGGGATGACAGTGAAAAGACCTGGCATGGCAGCCCCTCTGCGTCCCGAATCCAGTACCGTTAGTGGAGACCCCAGCCGGCCACATTTTCTAGAATCCATAGTCTGATAATCAGTGGGCAGTGGGGCCGGGATGGGCGTGCAGCAGGAACCCATTCGTAATCTCAGGATCCTTGTCCAACATGACGGTGCAGAGTGTGGCAGGTGGGCGTTCACGGATGAGCCAACAGCCCGCCGCCTGATTTCTCTCGCTGCCACAGGTCTTGAGCGTGAATCAGGGTTTCTGAATCTCAGCACTATTGACATTTAGGGCACGGCCGTTCTGACTGGGGGGCTGTCCTGGGCACTGTGGGGGGCTGAGCAGCATCCCTGGCCCCCACTCGCTTGAAGCCAGGAGCACCCCCCGTGTGACAACCACAGATGTCCCCAGACACGGTCCCGTGTCCCCCGGGGAGCAAAATCGCCCCAGCCTGGGAACCACTGCAATAAACTCTACAAATGACACTGGCGACCCGATGCTCCAGCCCCGAGAGCAAACAGGTACGTTCCGGAAAAGACGAGAGCGAGAGGGCCGGGTCCTGGAGCCAGAAGATAATTCACAGCCCTGCCCCGTGGGACGCTCCGGCTTCCTTCTGCGCAGCATTTAATTTAAGTCAAGTTTATCATTATGACCAATATTAATATAATCAGAGCCAACATTTATCGAGCGCGGACGCTGGCCCGGGCCTCTTCTGGGCCCTCCCCGTGAGTTCTCGCATCGGTGCCTCGGAGAAACCTAGCGGGGTGGCTGTGATTCTTCAACCCACCTTACAGCCCGGGAAACTGAGGCTTGGTGGTGGTGAGTGAGGTGTTCGAGGCCTCATAACCGGCCAATGGAGGGGTTTTAAGGAAGAGAAAGACCCAAGGATGTAAAATAGGGCGGTTTCATGTAAAATCTAGATTTCCTGTTTTTCTTAGAAAAACCGGCCGATCTGGCTACGGGGCCATTCGGGGATGCCCAGGAGGCTGGGGGAGCCCGTTCCGGCCACGTCTTCCTGCCTCAGTTTCCCCTCTGGACCCGAGGGGTCCCGGCCCGCCTTCCAGTGAGGCCTGACTCAGAGGGCAGGCAAGTGTGGCTGTGTGGCTTTGGGCAACTTCCTCTCCCTCTCTGGGCCTTAGCCTGACAGCTGTTCCAAAAAGCGTTTCTGGAGCTCCCAGGTCTCCGTTTGCAACAATATTTGCATCCAAGCTCTGGGGGGCTTTCGGGACCCCGTGTGGTCTGCTCCGGCCCACTCACCTCCTCCTCTCACTCCCACTCTCCCCACCTCCAGCCACATAGTGGCTGCTCCTCTCCCCCCATTGCACTTGCTGTCCCCAGTACCCGTCCACCTGTCTCCCTTCAGGTCTCAGCTCAAAGGTCATCTCCTCAGAAAGACCCTCTTCGTCCCCCAGACAAAACAGTGGCCGGGTGACTGCTGGCTGCCACCAGATTTTCAGTCTCAGCAGAACCCGGCTGCAAATTCTTGCTTATTTATGCACCGACTCCCCCATAGACCGCAGAGTCCAAGCCCACCTCGTTCACTGCTGGATCCCCAGAATTTCATTTCAATTTGCTCTTATTTTTAAAAAAAGAAAGAAAAGGAACGTACATGGTGCTTTCTGTCTGCCAGGTGTGTGTAAGTTCATACGCCCCTCACAACGCCCCTATTGTGAGTGAGGCGATGCCAAGGTTCCCATTTGACAGATGAGGAAACTGAGGCACAGAGCTAGCCTGAGTCCCCACAGCCGGTGAGAGCAGAGCTGATCTGAACCCAGTCTGGCTCCAGAGTTCTCTGCAGCCGGTATTCAATACTGATGACTGAATGAATGAATTGGAGAATGAATGAATGGATGGATGCTCACACACCAAGCTTGTAAACTACCCCTCTTCTGAGTGCCCCTCAGTGGGGTCGCAAAGCTGAGACCTCGCAGCCATGAATCATCGTCCCTGATCTCCCCCCAGGCGCTCACTCGGACCCACCACGGATTTGGGGGCTGCCCCCGGGGGTCTCGGCAACGCCCAGCGCTGCCCGCGGAAGCCGCCTGCCTTCCCTGCCCAGCCTCCCGTGGCTCAGATCCCGCCGGGCGCCCGGCCCGGTCCTGCCACAGAAGTGGGGCGGCCTTGATTAAGCAGCCAGCGACGGGGAACGCCCCAGTTTGCAGCAGCTGAGTCATCGTGACATCCCTTCCATGGGGACCCCATGGAGGGGGCCGGGGGCGGGGGCTGCTGGGGAGGCCCCGCTAGGCAGGTCCGGCTGAGTATCAACACATCGCTTTACCCGCATTAACCCAATTCATCTTCCCAACAACCGTGAGCGGGGGGTGGGGGGGGTCCTATTCCTCTCCGTTCTGCAGACGAGAACATGGGAGCACAGAGAAGTTGAGGAACCTGTCCCAGGTCACACAGCCAGCGAGTGGCTGAGTTGGAATTTGAACCCGGGCAGCCTGGGTCCAGCGTCCTCTGAGGAAGGCAGTCTCCATAGTGAGTGCAGGTGTCCTCAGCACCAGAATGACTTCTTTGACAACCAGGCAGACCCCCTGCCTCCTCCCCAGGGGTTAAGACTTCAGGTTCTGGCATCCTCGGCCTTGGGTAAGATTTCCCGTTCTGTCACTTATAGGCTGTGTGACCCCAGGCCAGTGAAGACCCCTCTCCGTGCCTCCATTTCCCTGTCTGCGAAATGCGACCCCAAGCACGGGAACGGCACTGACAGTGGGTGTGAACCTGAGGGGCAACGATGACGCTCCTAATGTGCTTACTCAGCGCAGGGCCTGGCGGGGGGCGCCAGTTCCAAATAAGTCAGAGTAGCTATTCTTATCCCCCGACATCCCCTCATTTGCTGATCACGGGGTTAACTATGAGCGGCATTAAATTATACACACACAGGTGCCTCGAGCTCGCCTCCCCAGAACCCCCGAATTTCCACCAGCGCTCAATTACCCACGAGACAGCGCCACAATAGAGCATCTTCCTGGCCCCTCTCCGCCCAGCCCGCCTCCATCCGGGGGTCCCAGGCCTCCGGGGCTGTGGCTGCTCTGCCACACGGGGGTCCGGGCGCCATAGGACAGATGTAGCCAAGATGTGCGTGGAGACCACAACAGGCTGACTACCCGCAGCATCTCAGGTCCCGCTCGCCAGGACGCGGGCTACGAGCACTCTGATCTTAGAGAGGAAGGGACACGAGAGCTTAGCCACGCAGCACGACGTTGCACAACCCCAGCCGGGTGGGTGGTGGCCCCAGTCAGGGCTCTGACCCCACAGCCAGAGGCGTAACCTCATTTTGCAGGCGACGAGGCTCCCACGCAGAGGGGCGAAGGGACCGAGGCGAGGCCGCACAGACAAGGAGAGAATCGGGAAAAAAATTAGGGTTTTCCGTTCTCCCAGTAGGAGGACGGGGGACCCCTGGATCTTCCTACAAAGGGCGGACATCCAAGATTTCAAAACACAAACAGACCACAAAACTCAACACCCGCAGGCACCACCCAGGGACTTCTGGACAAAATCTGCCCCTTCGGAATATTCGCAATTCAGCCCCAGTGAGGGCATTTGCAGGGGCCCCTACCGCAAGCTCCAAGCCCCGCACCGGGGTGGAATCCACGAGAATCAAGAGAGAAGGGGTGCAGAACAAAAAGCCGGCTGGTGTGTTTCAGGTACCGGATCCGAGGGATTCTGAGGGCGCCTGGGTTCTGGAGGACAGAGGAGGGGATCCCGCGGCCGGCCCCCCATAGTGCCAGCCCCCAGGTCCAGCCCGGCCAAGCCCGGGGAGAGGGACGGGGGGCCGGGAGCGCCGGGGAGGAGGGGAAACAAGAGGGAGACGAAAATAAAGCAGCGCGAAAGTCGAGGCCCTGTCCGTGAGTCACTCCAGCTCCTTAATTTTCGCCTTTGCAGAAGTGTAAGCCAATTGATTTTTCATATTCCCCACGCACACCCCCCCCCCAACACTTCTGAAATATCAGCCAGAGACAAGACACAAATGGTATGCCGGGGTTCTTTTTTTTTTTTTCCTCTTTTTTGAGTGTCTTTTCTTTCCTTAAAGAAAAAAGAGAAAAGGGAAAAAACTAAACCCCACATACTCCACTCGAAACCCTTGAGCTTCTAGAAGGCCGGAGGGGGTGACAAGTGGGACCGCAGGGGTGGGAGACCCAGGGGTCACACTTGCTGTGCATCTCAGAGCTAAGATCTGCCCGTCTCTGGGCTCACCACAGGGTAATGTGCACTTGAACCCCAACCCCCGTCCAGCACCCCATCTTCCCCGCTCTGCAAGCCAGTAGCTTTCTGATTCCAGACCAAGGTAAGGTGGGAATAAGACAAAATTTTAAAACCGTGTGAAAAGACCTCAAACTCGCGTTCTCCCCAATCCTTAATCTCGTCCCCTCCTGTCCCCACCGGAGGCTGAGCCGCCCTGCCTGGCAGGCAGCTGAGGTCTCTACAGATACCCCACCCCGGGCATCTTTTGATGCGGGGAAGGACAGAGCGAGGGCAACTTGCACCAGCTTCGCCCGAGAGGGGCGTCCTGCTTGCAAATTCCGGGAAACGAGACGCCCATCCACCGGCGGGTGTATGGGGATGCCGCCCTGGATGCGGAGGAAAGAGGGGGCTCTGGCGTCTCAGCGCCCCTGCCCAGGCCCCCTGCCTCCCTCCAGAAGCACGAGTCCCCCCCAGAAAGGGAGCCACAGCCCGCAATGCGCCCGCCAAGCCCACTGCACTTCCCCAGAACCTTCCGCTGGCTCCGCACTGCTCCACAAATGGAGCCTAATGCAGCCGGGGGCGGGGGGGACCGCTCTCCGCCGAAAACATTAAGCTTTTTCAATTATCCCCCAAACCCGCTGGGTTTATATATATCCGCCTTTATTTTTAGGGTTTTCCTCCCCATCCCGAACTCTCTGGATGCGCCCCCCTTCCACTCCCCCCACGCACGGCGGCTGAACTAAAGTCACAGGAAGCAGGTGAACCAGGGGCCGCAGGGCGCCTGGGAATCACACCGTCTCTGCCCGCTCTCCCTGGCCACCTCCGCTGACCACCACTCGCGCCACGCGGCCGCTGGAATAATAATAACCACAGGTCTCCCAGCGCTGGCTCCTAGAAGCGGCAGGTGGAGGCGACAGCCGTGTTCCCACACCTGTGAAATACAGTTCAGTGCGAATCCAGAGGCGGGAGGGGAAACTGAGGCACACACCCCCCCCCCCCGCCAGAAAGCCACGGCCAGAGCGGAGGTGGATCTGTCTCCTGGACCGGCCCCAGGTCTGGGGAAGGCCGGGCAGAGCCCCACGCTCTGCGCCACCCGATGAGGAAGAAAATGGGTGGATGGTGATGGCTCCAGAATGGTCCACCCAGACGCCACCACCGAAGGACAGCCAGGAAGTTTCTCCCCCTCCACCGCTCCTGACACCTTGGCCCAGAGCCAGTGCTGGGAGAAAAACGCCTCGTGTCTCCGGGGGGGCCGCCGGACACCGGAAGGTGCTCGGAGTCCCCCGGGAAGTGGGTAAAAAGGATGATGCTCAAAGGGGATAGAAACACAAGCATGATCTCTGGGCGGGCAGCAGGCTGGGGCCAGCTCTCAGTGTCCCCCTCTCTCTGCACCCACCACACGCTCAGCTCAGGGGCTGCAGGGGACCCTGGGGGACAAGGGATTCCCGAGAGCCCAGCCCGCCACCCTAGCAGTGCCCTCCAGTGCCACACCCCGCCACACCAGAGTGACCCCTCCCCCGTCTCCCGCAGGGGGTGGGGAGTGGACCAGGCCGGCCCCTCTCAGGAAGGCCGCTCTGACACGCCAACACCGCCCCTGGCACCCCCTGGGGGGTCGATGTCATCGGCCGGGGTGGCAGGAATAGAAAAGCACATGAGCTCACCAGGCAGGCCAGGTCTCCCGCGACGTTTTGTTTCCCTGAGCCCAATTATACCAACTCTCTGGGCGATCCACGACGGCGGGTGGCAGCCCCCAGGGGGCTGGGGGGGCCAGGGCCCCAGGCAGAAGTGCACCGTCATGGTGAAGGTGCCCCCCGGGCCCCGGGGACGGGGCAGATAGGAGCTTTCTGGAGAGGAAGATCGGAGACACGGGCAGACAGCAGACGGCAAGAGATGCCCAGCGGAGGGCATGGTGGGGGGATAAGGGGGTCCAGCTGGAGATACCCAGGCCCGATTTGGTGGGCTCTGGGATGTGGGGGCGGGAAGCAGCCGCCCCCAGCCCCAGCTGCCTGCCTTCTGCAGCCAAAGTATCAGCTGGCAGAGGAAGAAAAGAGCTGAGCGACAGAAGGCGGGCGGGATTGGCAGGGGGAGGGGGCACAAAGGAAGGGGACCCTGGGAGGGGGAGGGGAGCTATGCAAATGGCAGAATCCACCTAGTCCCTCGGCCATTAATAAAAGCTCCCTCGGCAGCAGCTGGTATCAGGAGTAGAGACACGGGCTGGCTGTCTCCTCGCAGGGAGAAGGCAGCTCCGAGGGGACAGCAGAGCGCCCCGAACAAAAGGGGTCCTCGCCCCCTGCACCCCAGAGACGGCAGCGATGGGTGACAACGACAGAAGGCCAGAACCCCAGCAGCCAGAGTCCGGGTGGAGGCTGTTGGGGGCCCAGAGCGGGTGGGTCCCTATCCTGGAGACCCTCGGGGACCCTCCAGCTTTATCCCCACTTCTCAGAGTCCCAACGCCCAGCCTGGACCTCAGACACCCCCCTTCACCAGCCGGGTTGGCCAGGCTGGTTTTGCAGTGGTCTGTCCGGAGGCAGAAGGGCCCCGTGCTCAGAATGGGGACTCCCCCAGATTGAGATGGGGGGGACAGGGGAATCCCAGCTGAGCCCAAGGCGGGGACGAGAGTGCCCCCCACATGGAGGCGCTGGGAGGCTTGTTAACGGGGGGAGGAGATCTCTAGGGGGTGGCTAAATTTGAGGAAGGGTTGCAGGGGAAGGGACGTTCTCAAAATCTGCATATTTACGGGGCTCCTAGAGGAGGATCTGAAATGGGGGGGAAGGGTGCCTAAGGAGGAGGTTCCAGATTCGGGGGGGTGTGGCTGAACAAAAAGCTTCCAGTTTGCAGGGGGTTGCCCGTATTGAGAATTTTGGAGAGAAAGCGGCTGAAGGGCAGCTCTCCGATTTAGGGGGTTTTCGTGGTGGGGAAGTGTCCAGATTTGCGGCGGGGGGCACCAAGGGGGTGATTCTAAATTTGGGCGAGATTTCCACAAGGAGCAGTGAACTTGGCGGCAGCCCGGCCGAAACCCTCGTGCCCAGGGCACGGGCACTCCAACTCGGGGGGCTCCCTTCAGGGCACGCCCCCCCAGGCGCCCCCTTCAAGCCGGTTCCGACGGCTCCGCCCCCGGGATGACGTCACCGACCCTCCCCCTCCCCCAGCCCCCCGAGGGGGCTCCCGGGGCGCGCGGAACCCGCGGGGCTGGCGGCTCCGGGGGCGGCTTCCCCTCTGCCGGGATCCCCACGGGGTCCCCAGCGCCGAGGGGAGGTCGGGTGCCCGACGCGCGCGCCCGTCCGCCGGAGTCCCAGGGGCTGGGGGCTGCGCCTCGCCCCGCCTGGGGGGCTAGGAGGGGGCGCCGGGGCCCCAGCAGGGTGGGGCAAGGCCAGGGCGCCGGAGGGGCGCTCCCCCGCCCCCAAAGGATGGATGAGATCGGGAGGGCGCTGCGGGGACATGGCGTCGCGTCGGGGGTCTCCGGGGGGGGGGACTGGACAGCCGCCCTGGGCGCACCGGCCGATCCCCCTCGCTGCACCGAGCCGCCCGTCCCGGGCTGCTCTCCACTCCGGGGCGCCCCCGGCACAGCGCCCCCTGGGTCTCGGAGGCAGAGGGGACCCCGGCCGGCACACGCGCCTGCGCCCCGCCCGCAGCCCGGGGTGGTGCAGCCGGCGGCGCTGGGCAGCTTCCAGCGCCGCGCTCCGGGCGCGTCCAGCACCCCCGGCCGCTGCGGCCCCCCGCGCCGCCCCCCGAGCCCTCCCCGCGGCCCCGCGCGCCCGGGCGCAGCCCCGGGGGCACTGTCCGGGCGCTGGCCGGGCGCTGGCCGGCTGCGGCGGAGCATCCTCGGCGCACAATGGCCGTGCAGCCTCCCCGCACAAAGCCGGCGCGCTGCCCACTCGGCCGCTCCGCGCCCCCCCAGCGGCTCGCCCGCATCTCCTTTTCCTTCCCGCGAATCCGGGTGCTCGTGGCCCCCCGTACCTGCAGGCGGGCTGGGCTGGGCTCCCCGGCTCTGCCCCGCGTCACATCCCGGCCGTGGCATGGGATCCGAGCGGAGCCCGAGCGCCCGCGGCGTGCGCGCGCCGGCCGGGCTGCCGGGCGGGCGGCGGGGACACTCACTGCGGCTCGCGCGCCCCCCCAGCCGGTGACGTCACCCCTCCGCCAGCGCCGCCGGCCGGGGGCGGGGCCGGGGCGGGGCCGGCCGGCGCGCGTCACTGCGCAGCCGCGCCGCCGCCCCGCCCCCCGGCCAATCGCGCGGCGCGCCGCGGTCACGTGGCCCGGGGGCGTTTAAAGGGCCGCGGGAGCACGTGGGGCGCGCGGCTTCGCGGGACACGTGGGCGGCGGGTACCCTGGCGGCCGCGGTTGCGCGCGCAAGACCCGGGGCGCGTGGCACCAAGGCCGTGGTGCTTGCCATGCTCTGCTCTAAACTCGGCCGTGGCTCCCTAGTGCCCTTGGAATAAACTCCAGCCCCATCTGTCCGCGTTCGCACCCGTCACTCTGACCCCGGGTCTCTATGCTCCAGCCTAGCCCGTCCCTTACAGTTCCTCCAACCTGCTCGCTCCCGACTCAGTGCTGTTCCATCGCCTGGAATCGTCTTCCCCCCAGATCTTTCCCTTATCTTTCTGGTTTCTGCTCAAACACAGCTCCTGGGAGAAGCCCTCCTTGATCACGGCCACCTGAGACACCCCACGCTCCATTCTCTATCCCATCAGCCTGTTTTTATTCTGGTCACACGAGGGTGTGACTCCATGGGGCCTGGGGATCCCTGTGCGTTCGTTGAACGATTGAAGGGATGGATGAGGGAGCCTTTCCTGCAGAGTAAGCACTTTATAAACACCCCACCTAATTACCATCCTCTACCGCCTTGGAGTCAGGACAAACCACGTAGGAATTCCAGATCAGACACTGACTTGCTGTGGCAGGGCGGGTGGGGGGGGGCGTGGGCCTGAGCCTCGGTTTTCCCACCTGCCAAATGGGTTGGCTTATCTGGGTCTCAGTTTCACGTCTGTGAAATGGGGCGAGGTAGGCCCTGCTCACAAGGGGAGTGTAAGGATGAATTGTGATAATGCACCTGCCTGGCCTGTAGTTGGTGCTTGAAAATGGGATAATGAGAAAAAAAGACAGAAAAATAAAAGGGGGAGATGACCATGGGAAGTGGGTGGGCTCAAAGACGCCAAACAAGAGTGCCCTTCGGGTCGTTGTGTTCTGAACGTGTTGAAAGCGTTTTATTTCTTCCAGGTACGCATTTGGAGAGGGCCTTGTGCCCACAAAGGGACTCAAGTTTAGAATTTGGGGTTTTTTCCTCCAAAATCGTGAGGAGGAATCGTTGATTCATTCATTCCAGGCCAAAGATGCAGATATAAACAAAAGGCATTAACCCGGGGAACGAAATGAGAAGGCGGAAGTCATAAATAGGAAAAGAGAGAGGAGAGGATGAATAATTAAACAAGGAGCCTAAATTAAGCTCGGAGTTTCCCAGCGGCCAGTGCAGCGGCCAGGTTTGCGGAGTCTATTTTGTCCTCTTTCCTGGCTGAGTGACCCTGGCCTAGCCGTTGACAATCTGGTCTTGGCTTTCTTATCCAAGCAATGAGGACACAACCCCTTCTTGAAAGGTCAAACGAGATGGTCTGTGCATAAATGCTCAGCCTGGTTTCTCGTGACACAGTAGGTGCTCAAGCCTTGTGTCCTCGATGGAGGCAGAGTGAAATTAGCCTGCTGGCTCTGGAGGGGCCCCAGCCCTGCCACCTATTAGGGGGACCTGGAACAAGTCACTCTGATCCTCTCTGTTCCCATGTGCAGAAAGGGGACAACCACATCTACCTCCGAGGGTTTTTGTGAGCTGCAAAGGAAACACGGTACAGTGGTGTGCCCGGGGACCCCATCCATTCAGGCCATCCATCTGTGTGCCAGGCTGTTTTAAGGGCTGGGACACGGAAGTAGACAAAATAGCCTAAAAAATTCCTGTCCTCCAGGAGTTACTAGTCCAACGGAGGACATAGACAGTCTCTCACTCTGGGTAAAAACCCAGCTCCTCCTTACTGCCCACAAGGTCCTGCATGACCAGCCTCCATCACCTCCCTGCCCTCACCTCTTCGAGCTGTCCCCCTTGCTTTCTCCACTCCACTCACACCGGCCTCTTCGCTGTTCCTTGGAAACATCAGGCACAGTCTGCCTCAGGGCCTTTGCACTGGCTGTTCCTTCTGCCTAGGATGCTGTTCCTCCTACTCTTCCCGAGGCTGTATTCCCCTCATCTTTCAGATCTCTGAGAGATTCTCTCTGACCATCCTGCTAAAGTTCATCTTCATCTCAGTACAAGATTATTTACTACAAGTTGGAATGATTTTATATTTTGGCCAGTTCGTTTTCTGTCTGTCTCCCCACTTTGTGCTTCCATTTGCCCATCTGTAAGTGGCGGATAGTAATGGTCTCTGTCTCGTGAGGTCGTTGGGAGGGTAAAATGAGTTACGTCATGCCAAGCGCTTGGCACTGAGTATAGACTCAAGAAGGGATAGTTTGTGGTCACCGTAAGTGGGAAAAGCAGGATGGCTAGCCGGGTGACCATAAAAATCAATACCAGGAGGACAGAACATTCTGGTCTGATATTGTTGCAGCCTCTGGCCAGCCCTGGAAGATCGGCAAGTGTCAGAAAGGTGTTAAGGATTCAGTAACACCAAACCGAGACTTCCTGCAAGCCAAAACTTGAAGAGAACCGAGGAGAGAATGTCTTCCCTGGGGCATGGATTAAACGTCCAAGATCCACACTGTGGAAAACACTAGAAGCGGGAGGTGGGGCATGGTGGGCTCTGGGTCTCTTTTGTGGCAAGCTGTGGGTGTGACTCATTGTTTGTTGGGTGAAAAGTTCAGTCAAAGAACGTTTCCATCTTCTGCTGGGGGGTGGAGGGACTCCCTCCCTCCCAGCCCAGCCTCCGCCCCAGCGTCTCCCAGAACCTGGTAATTAGCTCCATTGTGTTTTCATTGAGACAATTCCAGGGGAACCATCAGCTGCCCGTCACAACATATAAACAGGACTCCTCATGCCAAATGCAGGATTGTCTGCACAGAACCCAGCCTTGAATCCTTGAGAGACATCTCCCCTACGACTTTGCTCTGTGCAAGAGATACCACCATCATTGCACATTCCTTCAAATTAAGCATTGCCTGCTCTCTCTCTCTCTCTCTGTCTGCAAGTTTGCTTCGAATGCCCAAGAGAAAAGGGGCAGATGGGAACACCCATTTGCTGAACATCTGCTCTTTACTGGGTTCCACGTGGGGCTCCTTTGGGGGTCCACTGATTTAGTGCATCAGGTAAGTGCTGGGGCTCTGGAGTCGGAGAGACATGAGTTCAAACCCCAGCTGGGGCATTTGACAAGATTCAACAGCCCTTCGTGATAAAAACACTCAAGAAATAGGCATAAAAGGGCATATCCTTTACCTGATAAAGAATATCTACAGGTAGCATCGTGTTTAATGGTGAAAGACTGGACCTTGTCCCCCTAAGATCAAGAAAAGGACTGTCATTGTTCCTATTTGACATTGTTTTGGAGGTGATCGCCAGGTAATCAGGCAAGAAAATGAAATAAAAGTTATCCAGATTGGAAAGGAAGAAGTAAAACTCTCTCTGTTTGCACGTGACATCATCTTGTAGATTGAAAATCCCAAAGAATCCTCTAAAAAACTATTAAAATTAGTAAACAAGTTCAGCAAGGCTGCAGCATACAAGATCAATACGCAAAAGTCTATTGTGTTTCTGAAGCAGTGGCAATAAACAAACAAAATGGAATTCAGAAACCAATTCCATTTGCAATTGATCAAAAAGAATAAAATGCTTAGGAATACATTTACCGAAAGAAATGCAAGACACAAAACCTTGTTGAGAGAAATTAAAGAAGACCTAAATAAATGGAAAGATATCCCATGTTCATGGATTGGAAGATTTATTATTGTTAAGATGGTAATATTCTCCAAATTGATCTATGGATTCAACCCAATTCTTATCAAAATCCTGATTGTCTTTTTTGCAGAAATTGACAAGCTGATCCGAAAATCCAGATGGGAATTCAGGGGACCCAGAATAGCCAAAACAATCTTGAAAAAGAACAAAGTTTGGGGGCTCACATTCCTTGATTTCAAAACTTATTACAAAGCTACAATCGTCAAGACAATGTGGTACTGGCATAAGAATAGACTTCGAGATCAATGGAATAGAATTGAGAGTCGGGAATAAATCCTCACATCTATGGTCAGTTGATTTTCAACAAGATTGTCAATTCAGTGGAGGAAAGAATGGTCTTTTCAATAAGTGGTGCTGGGAAAATTGCATATCCACATGCAAAAGAATGAAGTCAGACCCCTACCTCACACCCTATATAAAGATTAACTCAAAATGGATCATAGACCTAAATGTAAGAGCTAAAACTGTGAAACTCTTGGGCAAAAACATAGGCATAAATTTTCATGATCTTGGATTAGACAATGGATTCTTTGTGGGTGATGAAAATGTTCTGAAATTAGATTGTGGATGGTTGGTGATGATGATGGTTTGTGAATATACTAAAAACTATTGAATTTTACACTTCAAATGGGTGAATTGTATGCTGTGTGAATTGTATCTCAATGAAGCTGTCATTAAAAAAAAAAAAAACCTTGGCTGTGCCACCTGTGCATTGTATGACTCTGAGCAAACCATGTGTGTCTACTGTTTGTCTTAGTTTCTTTGCCTTGAAATCAGGTATAATAGGATCTACCTCAGTTGGGCTTTTTGCAAGGGTCAACAGAGCCATGTCACAGGGAACTATTTTGGGAAGTGTCAAGAAATAATTGAATCCGGGGCCGGCTCCGTGGCTTAGCGGTTAAGTGCGTGCGCTCTGATGCTGGCGGCCCGGGTTCGGATCCCGGGCGTGCACAGAGGCACTGCTTCTCCCCCCATGCTGGGGCCGAGTCCCACATACAGCAACTAGAAGAATGTGCAACTATGACATACAACTGTCTCCTGGGGCTTTGGGGGAAAAATAAATAAATAAAATTATAAAAAAAAAAAAAAAAAAGAAATAATTGAATCCAAATATCCAAGGGATGGGAACGAGGTTGAATGAACCAGGTGCAACCCCACTGGGGAATAGTATACAGCTATGAAAAATGATTGGTAATGTGGACCCATGGGAGGGGATCTCCAGGATACTTTGTTAGTGGCAAACGCAAGTGGAGAGCTTTGATTGTCATGTCCCATCTTTTATCTGTGTTCAGCTTATCCTTCCATTATTTTAATATGAGAAAATATTCGAGCATATATTTGCATATACGTATAAACTCAGGTCACCACCACCATCTGAATTAAACAAGGGGTGGGATTGATGGGTCATTCAAGCAATTCTCTTAAAGTGACAGCTTTGTCTCTTTGTGGGGATGGAATAGTTCTGCATCTCGACATTTCGACAATGATCTATGATTTTGGGAGATGTGACCATTGGGGGAGGCTGGGGGAAGTGTCCACGGACCTCTCTGTGCATCTTTGCGACTCCCTGTGGATCTATAATCACTTCAAAATAAAACGTTTTTAAAGGAGCATATTGAGAGGCTGAGAAGCATAGCACGGCGTGTGCGTCCTGTCTGCCCGATTCACACTAGTCCCCATGAGCTGTTTTCCCTAACTCTCTGTCAAACCCCTGCATTCTCCATTTAAGTACTTACAGACAGTTAGTGAGAGAAGAAATCGAGGCAGCCCTAAATCTTTGGAGCACGAAGAGCAGAGGGTATATGTGGGGGGACCCCAGGGCTGTGTCTGGACCCCTCTGCTTCCCCAGCATCACAAAGCTGCATCCGTTTCCCAGGGATGCTCTGACACAGCACCACACACTGGGCGGCTTAAACAATGGAAATGTCTTCTCCCAGTTCTGGATGCTGGAAGTCCCAAATCCAGGTGTCAGCAGGGCTGGTTCCTTCCGAGGCCATGAGAGAAGGATCTGTTCCAGGCCTCTCTCCTTGGCCCGTAGACGGCCGTCTCCCTGAGTCTCTTCACCTTATCTTCCCTCTGTGCACGTCTGTCTCTGTGTCCAGATTTCCTCTTCTTATAAGTACACCAGTCCTATTGGATTAGGGCCCACGTTAATGACTGCATTTTAACTTGATTACTTCTGCAAAGACCCTACTTTGGGCACACAGAATGATCAAGGGGCTTTATTGCGCCACCTCCCTGGGGGCACAATGACAATCTTCAGAATTGGCCTCTCTTATCTCCTACCAGCTGCTGGGGCAGGTGGGGCCTCTCGTCTCCTGTTCTCAGAGACAGAGCCCGGATTTGCCACCAGGTTGGGTGTTGGATCCAGAGTCTGAGGGACACACTGGCCTCATCATACAGACCCCTGCCACAAGCCTGTCCACAAGCATGACACCTGGACATCTGGGAGGCCACAGGGTGACTTTAAGTTCTACACACAGAACGTGAAACACGAAATCATGGACCGCCCAAGCTACTCAGTTCTCGATTTTCTTTCCAGGAGAAAGTCTCAGGTGGATGCTAGCTTGGTCCTGAACGCCTGCCCGCTAACATTCGCTCAACAATTTTTCCAAGAAGAAGAGAGCTGGCATGGCTGGGCATCAGCACTGGAGAACAGCGGCCACAGCTCGGATCGGATAATTTCCCTCGGATTTGTTAATTTCGTGGCTGGGTCTCCATTGCTTCTCTTTGTGAATTTTGGTCTTACTTATTCATTTCACTGGCTATTTCTACTTGCCTTTGTGTATCCATTCAATCTAGACTTGTATCCTGCACTAGAGAGGCGAGACCTAAAGTTTCTTTTTAAAAAAGTTTACATAGTTACCTGAATGCAAATGAGTGGACACAAAGAAACTATTAAGTAACTAATGAGCAGGCACTCCCAGGACCCTGTGGTTGGAGGAGGACGGAAGTCGAGGACAGGTTGAATTGTTTCGATGATGCCTGGGCAATATGGGCCTTTGTGAGACCCGTTTTACAGATGAGGAAACTGAGGCTTGGGGAGGTGAAGTCACCGCCCCAGGGACGAGTTTGGAACAAAGATCAGCCTGACGGCAGATGCTATGCTCTGTCCTTCCCCGGCGGACCTGCCTCTGGACGTTTTCCCAGGCTGTGCCAACTGCAAGGCTGGTCCTCTCGACGCTTTCTGCCACTTCTGCCCACCACCCACAGGAAGCCGTCCTGGCTCTCCCAGCCCAGAGCCCTTGGTCTTACTGAAGTCACTCTGAAAGGTGGGCTGGGGGCCTGAGTGGGCAGGGGGCTCCTCAACCAGTCCCCCCAGAGCCAGGCACATGTCGGGGCTTGCTGCGTGCGGAAAGGATTAACCCACTTCATTTGCATACCGTGCCCAGATGCATCTTGGGAACAGAGGGCAGCACAGCTGTGGTGGGCGGAGGGTTAGTCCTGGATCACCTGGAGAGGCGGATGAAGGGGAAAGGGCTTCTTCTGGGCGGACCTGGAAGGTTCTGAGCTGGTGGCGTGGGCCGGAGTGAGGCAGAAATCACCCTAACTGTGTGGGGTCAGTCAGAGTGGCATCCCTTCTCCCATGAGATCAGGGGGATGCTGGTAAATTTTCCCCCAGAGTATCAGGCTGTCCTCAGTTTACCTATCTGCAGCTTGGGCACCTGGCACATCCTTCCAAAAATTGCATGAGCAGCAGCCACTGGCAGGCAATTTAACCTAGCCTGTGTTAACCACTGTGTGTCACTAAGTCGGTCAACAAACATCCATGAGCAGCTTCTAGAAGTACCTGGCTCATAGTAGGCACTTAAGAGATGTCACAGTGTTGTCATTTCACACCTCCAAAGGATACCAGGCCCCAGAGAGGGGACGCGGCTTGGCCAGGACACACAGTGGGCAGGGATGTCCCAGCTCAGCCCTCCCCCTACCACCTTCCCTGGTTCCCACCCGGCCACGTGGCTGTGAGTGGGATGGTCCTGGCAGCGGAGATGTCGCAGGATAAAATGGGAAGTGCTAAATAAGTCTGCTCGCCTCGCGTCCCAGTTCCACACGGGGCTCCTCCCCTGGCGCCTGACACCCTGGGGCCCTCGGGGGGGCGCTTTTCCTGTGCCTGAGAGTCCCCAGGGCAGCTGCAGGGTTTCGGATGCTGTGCACAGGCCCCCCAACCTCTGGTCACCATCCTCACCCCCCAGTATTGTCGTGACTTTTCCTGGAAATCTTCGGTTTCTGGGTTTGAAACCGAAATATTGGGATGTTTGTGGGGTGTGAGCAGGAGGCCGAGGGAAGGGGGAAGGTCATCGACAGAGGACATGGAAAGTTCCATCTGATGAGCACCTGCTGTTTGCCGGGCTGTGGACTTCCCATGCCGCCAAGCAGCAAGAATCATCCCCACGGAGTAAGACGGATGATTTCTGCCCATTTTGAGGTAGAGCAGACAGAGGTTCGGAGAGGGAAGGGATGGACTGGCGTTCGCACAGCTTAGGAGAGGCAGAGCACGGCTTTGGGCTCCTGCTCTGACTCAGCTCACTCCTTAATTCATCCACGCGTCCAACAGACACTTATTGGGCACCGACTGCATACCAGGCACTGGAGATACCACAGGGAACAAAATAGGCAACAATGTTGGGCTGACTTTTTAACAGGAGAGATGGACATGAAACCGGGTAAATAAATTAATCTATGGTGGGAAGGGCTGGGGAGGAAAATGAAGCTGGGAAGGGGAAGGGTTGGGGGCTTGATTTTAAGTAAGGTGAACAGGGAAGGCCTTGCTGTGAGGTTTGAACAAAGGCCTAAAGGCGGTGGGTGAAGAACATTCCAGGCAGAGGGCACAGCCCGTGCAAAGGCCCTGGGGCAGGACCAGGCCTGGTGTGTTGGAGGAACAGCAAGGAGCCCATGTGGCTGCAGCAGAGGGAGCAAGGGGGAGAGAGGGAGGAGGGAGGGCAGGGAGGGGACGGGGCAGGTCGTGCAGGGCCTGGGGGGCCATGGGAGGACTTGGTCTTTTATCCCGAGAGAGGAGGGAGCCCTGGAGGGCTGTGGGCAGAGGAGCGGGGACCTGACTCAGAGGCTCACAGGCGCCCTCTGGTGGGGGCTGCGGGGAGGACAGACTGTGGGGATCGGAGGTGGGAACCGGGGAGCAGGGCGGAGGGGACTACATGGTCCAGGGGGGCCCACTCCACCCTGAGCACCCAGAAGGCCGAGCTGGAGACAGCAACGACATTGCTCCCAGAGGCCCGTCGGCTGCCGCCAGCCGCTCCTAGGGTGCGCCAGATCCCGCCGAAGCCCCAGTGACAACCACAGCCCCCCATAACTGGGGCTGGACGTCTCCCCAGAAATAGCATTTCCTGAGCGCACTTCTGTTCCAGACACTGTTTCTGGCACTTTCTGGTGACCCCTCGCGGCCCCGGGAGGTCTGGGCTTTACGGCTCCATTTTACAGGTGAGGCACAGAGAGGCCGAGGCCCAGCCCAGGCCGGCAGAGCAGAGCCGGGATTGGAAATTGGGTCTCTGTGACATCGAGTCGGCCCTGGGGTCTCGGGTTGGCGTCCCCTCTGCCCTCGCATCGCAGGCTTTCACGGAGGTGAGGGACCCAGAGGGGAAACCCCTCCCAGACACAGGCTGGCCTTGCACACTTCCGGCGATGGGAGCCTCACTCCCTGTCTGGGGGAGATGTTCTCTGGAGGCTGCTCAGAAAGTCTCCCTCCTCTCTCCTCCTCCAGGCAGCCCTTCAGCTTCACACTGAGGACCAGGATTGGGGAACAGAATGTTTGCCCCCTCACGAGGACCCCCAAGGCCCAGCCAACCTCTCCTTGCTCTATCTTCTCTCCTCTCCACCACGCCGAGCTCCTTCCTGATGCCCAGCTTTTGCACATGCTGTTCCTTCTGCCAGGAATGCCCTTCCTGCATGCTTTGCTTTTCATCCTTTATGTGGCAGCTGAGCAGTCGAATGAGGTTCCCCCCTCCCGGCTCCCTCCCTCATCAAGCAGCTTGCATTTAAATCATTAACTGTGATAGTGAATTATTCACACTGGTAGCCCCGGCACCTTGGACCGCCCCTGACACGCATTAAGAGCTCAATAAAGGCTTGTGAATGAAAAAATGAGTGACACGTGTTATTTTTCTGAATGGAATGCACTCGTCTTCGTGAGGTTCCAAGCAGAGAAAGAAGCACAGTCACCTCCCTTTTTCTGCACTCCATACTCCTGTTAATACGATCGAAATGTTTTGACTTTTGTTTTTCCTTTTTTTGCTTTGCTCCTTCAGGAGAGGAAAATGTTAAAACGTGTCACTGTAGTCAGAAGTGTTTTAAGCCTTCAGACAATTCAGACTTGAGAATCAAGTGATGGCGGAAGAGCTAAAAAAAAATACATTCTCGTTTATTAGGAGGAGAAAGAAAACGCCGTTGCAATGAGACCGAGGCTCGTTAATGCCGGAATGTAAAGATAAACGCTTCCTGTCCTCGAGGTGCAAACTTCACCCACAGCTGCGGGTGCCGGGCCCTCCGGAGAGGCTGGGGCAGGGCCGCCACAAAGAGATCCTAATTGCTCCGGAGTTGAAGCCCTGCGTGTTCGTGGAGCCATGCCAGGATTGAATGAAGGGCACGGAGGATGTGAGGTGCTGGGGGACGGGATTGTCCTTGGAGCCCTCCCAGCAGAGAGGAAGGGCAGGCACTCAGCCCCCAGGAGACGACGAGATTCTCGTGTCTTGTTCCCCACCATGTGCGGGGTCTTGTCAGATCTTGCACAGATGTTTATCCTCCTGGGGAGGGAGATTGCTAATGAGCCCCCGAGTACCCGCTGTGTGACCTTGGGCACATTGCACTACCTTTCTGTGCCTCCGTTTCCCCTTCTGCCAAACCTGGATAATATTTGAACATCCTGCCTAACAGATTGGACCCGGGGTGCAGGCTGAGCCAATCAGCTTCTTCCCTCTGGGAGTTCGGAATGAGGACCCCAAAGCTCCCATTCCAGGCTCCAGACACTGCAGACCACACCCCCGCCCTATGGGAGGGACAAGCAAACGGAGGAATAAATATGATAATTGCAGCTCGTGCCAATTACTACAAAGACACAAAAACGTGGTAACGTGATGGGAGGGTAGGCGGTGGGGAGACTCCAGCCAGGATGGTTGGGGGTGGAAAAGCTCTCTGAAGAGCTGAGAGATGGCACGGAAGGCAGAGGGAACAGCAAGGGGAAAGGCAGGGCTAGGAATTGGGGGTTCCTCCTCGGGGCAATAAAAAGAAACGGAAGGGATTTTTAACAGACAAGCGATTAAATTTGTGGCTTCAAGGTGTTGATTTGGAAGATGAAGGAGCAACGTTTCCTGAAAGGAGAAAAGTCGGCCTATGTGTACCCTAAAGCTCCGACTGCACGCCTGCTCATCGAGGAGAAGTTGCTGCTTGGGGGCTGTGCTGAGAAGGATTCTGAGTCTGTGCCCCAGTTCTGCAGGGAAGCGGGTGCAGCAATCTATTAGTGATGCCTGGGCCCCATCTCCCCGGGAAAGAGTTCTGTTATTGATTAGTGATGCCTGGCACAGGCAGCGGATCAGCCTATGATGGTTTGTGTGTTATATGTTTGGGGTTCCAGAGTTAAGGGGCTTCTCCTGCTCAGAAAAAAAAAATCCTCCACACCCTCCTGGAAAGAAAGTAGGGTGGAGCCTGGACTCAGACAGGACTCAGTGTTCAAATTTTGGCCGGGCTTCTTCCTCCTTGTGTGACTTTGGGCAAGTTGCTACCTGTCGCCAAGCTTCATTCCCTCCTCTGCAAAGAAGGAACAGAAATCTAGCCCTCGTGGAGTGATTCGGAGGATTGTATGAGGCCGCATGTGTGACATGTCAGCGTGCAGTAGGGGTCTGCCACGGTGGCCGTCGGCCTCTCCAGGCCCCCTTCCCCGCTGCCCAGGTCCGAAGCTGAATTGGTTTTTTCTCCAGCCCCAGCTCCAGGGTGGGTTCCAACTCTGCGCTCCGGACCTGGCGGATACCCTTGACTGCATCTCACACCTGGGTTCTGTCCCCAGAGCCTCCGGAGCCTTGGCATCCACCCCCCATCCGCAGCCGTGCCCCCACTTGGTGGCGGTGCACGCGAAACAAAGCAGGCACAGGGACAGATGGCCTGGGACTCTCGTGGAAGGGAGGGGGGTCCCACACCTGCCTCTACTCGCTTTCCCCCACCTGGGCCTGCCAGGGAGGGTGCTCCCTGCCAACCAGAGGGGAGACTATCCCTCTGCCTGGCTGCCTCCCAGCTCTTGGCCCGGTGTCCCCCATCAACGTTTATGTCTGCAGGTGGCTGGGACCACTTTGCCACCTCTGTTCCTTGACACCAACTGGAGGGATCTTGGGGGATGGTGATGAGGAGGGGACACTTCAAAAGCATCCTGCTGGTGTCTGGCCGGGGGGTGACTTTGGAAAGAAATAAACATGCAGGATGAGGGGGTTTGAACCTGGGGAACAGGAGGCAGAGGCGGCCTCTCCCCGGGGTACCCGCGAACCCCCACCCTGCCTCCCGCCCCCACACTCCACAGCCAAAGGGGACATTTAAGACAAATCCTATCCTGTCCCTACTCCTTTTCGATCCTTCTGTGGCTTTCGTGTCGCCAGGCTAAGTCCCAGCCCCTTCCCACCACCCCTGAGCCATCCTCTTCCTCTCCACCCGCCCCGTCTGGCCCTTTTTCCATGCTAAGCTCCAAGCCCCCTGAACTTGCTTCACATCCACACAGGCCATTGCTGAAGTCACCTCTGGGCCTTTGCACGTGCTGTTAATTCTGCCCCAAATGCTCCTCCCTCCCCCCTCACCCAGCGATGCCTCAATCTCCAGGTCCCACCTCTCATGTCACCTCTCCAAGGAAGCCCCCCCCGTGATGCCCCTCAGATGCCCCTGCCCTGGGCCTCCAGAGCTGCCCGTGTGTCCGCCATCCAAACTCCGATGGCCTGTTGAGCTCTGTCTATGCAGCAGGCGCTGAGCCATGGGCTAACACGCGTCATCTTGCTGAAATTCTCACCACTCCAAGGAGTCGCTTCCATGAGTGTCCCCATTGCTCAGCTATAGAAACTGGGACTGAGGGAGCCCCAGGTTCTGCCTGCCAGGCTTGGATTCGAATCTGAGCTGTGCCACCCCTGTGCTGTGTGACTTTCGATCTAGGATTTCAGCTCTTTCAGATTTTATTTCCTCATCTGCTTCAGGTAGGGCTTGATCAAGGAATGGCTGAAGAATGAATGAATGAATGAGTTGCACTTGTCAGCCTGTTTCTCACACGGCAGCCAGAGGAGTCTCTTTAAAACTTGAATCAGATCAGGTTATTCACAAACCAAACCCTTCCATTCGTCTCCAGTGCTCTCTCAATGTCCACGTTTCTCCCCATGGCACCCCAGGCCCCGCACGACCTGCCCCGGCCCCTCCCTGCCCTGCCTCCTCCCTCTCTCCCCCTCCTCCCTCTGCTCCAGCCACACGGGCTCCTCGCTGTTCCTCCAACACACCAGGTGCAGTCCTGCCCCAGGGCCTTTGCACAAGCTGTCTCAGCTGCCTGACACACTGTTTCCCAAACTCTTGGCCAAACCCCCAACTTCTCCTGGTCACTGAGCCCTTGGCCTAAATTTCACCTCCACTGAGAAGCCTTCCCAGATTGCCCCATCTGAGCACACACCCATTTATTCTCTGCCCCTACTCATTTCCTTCTTAGCTCCTGTCCCCATTTGGTAAAAATCACTGCATTTGGCACCTTGAGCCAGTGCCTGTATTCCTCTGGGCCTCAGTTTGTTCATCTTCTAAATGGGGATATGAGCCCCCCATCAGTGAGCCCACAATTGGCCGTCTTGTTCTTGCTGTGTGCCAGCATCTGGCATACAGTAGGTGCCCAATAAATGAATGGATGAGAGAAACAGAGCAATGAGCAGATTCGTTCGCTCTCATGGGCCCGGCTTCATCCTGCTGGCCCCTGTCTGTCCTCCCGGGGCTGCTGAGCTGGGTCTGAGCGAAGAGACATGGGGCACAGATGTCACTGTGGCGTTTGTGTCCCTGCTCCTGCCCACGAGGGGAGCCAGATGGGCTCATTACGTCCAGTGAATCTCAGCCACTACATCCCCGCCTGGACAGGCGCCCGGCCGGCTCCTCTGAGGACACACGTGGGAGTGTGTGCGACTGTTCCCTTGTGTGTACCAGGCCCCACGTGGCTGCCCGTGCCGGCGTCACCCCCAAGAAATACCAGCCTGCCGTGTTATCTCGGCCCCATCGCCCCACGTTCAACCAGCCGGCGCCTCCTGACTTTTGAGTTTCAAAAGCTGACACTCTGGAGACTGGAGGAAAGGCGAGGTGCTTCCGAACTTCCCAGGAGGATGAACACTAATTGAGCACTTACTGGGTACTGGGCCCCATGCTGAGCCCTTTCTTACAGTTTCCACGTTTAATTCTCCCACAATCTTATAAGATGGAAAGTGTTGTCAGCCCCACGTGGGGAAAGTGATGCTCTGAGGGAAGAAATGACTTGCCCAAGGCACAGAGCCCATGAGGATGTTTATTGCCGTGTTGTCTGAAAATAGCAGCAGAAAGTGGGAACAACCTAAATGTCCACCCGCGGGGCCTGGTTACAATCGTCTGGTTACATACCCCAGAGGATTGCCCACAGGTGATCCAACAACAACTTGTGCACCCGTGTTCAAGGCAGCGTGATTCACAGTTGCCAAAAGGTGGAAGCCACCCTGAGTGTCCATGGATGGACGAATAAATGCAATGTTTCCATCCACACACTGGAATATTACGCAGCCATGAAAAGGAGGGAGATTCTGACACCTGCTCCAACGTGGATGGACCTTGAGGACATGACACTCAGTGACATGAGCCAGACACAGAGGGACAGACACTGTGTGATCCCCTCACAGGAGGCCCCTAGAGGAGTCACATCCACAGAGACAGAAAGTAGACGGTGGGGCCAGGGGCTGGGGGAGGGGAGGGGAGTCAGTGTTTCATGGGGACTGAGTCTCAGTTTGGGAAGATGGAAAGTTCTGGAGATGGGTGATGGGGATGGTTGTGCAACAATGTGAATGTGCTTCATGCCACCGAGCTGTGCACTTAAAGTGGTTAAGACGGTACATTTTATGTTATATATATTATACCACAATACATTTTTCAAAAAAAAAAACACTTAAAAAGGAGTGAAGCCCCGACACAGCTACACCGTGGATGGACCTTGAACACACGACGCTCAGTGAGAGAGCCAGACACAGAAGGACACACACTGTGTGATCCCATTGATATGAAATGTCCAGAACAGGCAGATCCACAGACAGAAAGTGGATCCGTGGTTGTCAGGGGCTGGGGGAGGGGGTGGGAAGTATTGGCTAATGGGGATGGGGCTTCTTTTGGGGGGTGATGGAATGTTCTGGAACTAGATGGTGGTGATGGTTGCACAAAATTGTGAATGGACTTAATGCCCCTGAATTGTACATTTTGAAATGGTTAACACGGTAAATTTTATACTGTGTGTGTTTTACCACAATAAAAGAAAAACAGCCTGGCTTGTTCCCTCAGAGGAGTCGTAGGCAGGTGCAGAAAAAGTGAGAATCTGCGTACCATGAAGCAATGATCTCAAAAGCCAGGGAACTGCGGGACAGCATTTGAGAACACATGTACGTGTGTGAAAAAAGCAGGAAGGGAAGGGAAATGCACACGCAGGTGCTTCTGTGTGCACACACCGTCCCTGGAACACAGGCACGTATAACGGCAGCTGCCTCTGGGGATGGGCGCTGGGTGACCGCGGCCAGCGTGGCGAGGGGGATGTTTTTCTCCCTGTGAATTCTTTTGCACCTCGAAAGGCAGAAAAGCATGATGGTTAAAAGCCGAGCTCTGCCTTTGACCCACTGTGTGACCTTGGGCTAGTCACTTAACCTCTCTGTGCTTCAGTGCCCTCATCTGCAAAACAGGAATGGTGATGCCCAGCTCAGAGGACTGTTCGGATGAGGATACAATGAGTTAACACCAATCAGGTGCTGGAAATAGGGCTTGGCATAAAGCACGTGCCATCTAAGTATTGCTCTTGGCTTGTATACCCTGTTCTGCCTTTACCTATCCAAACAAAGAAATATCTAAGATTAAATTTTGTGAAGGTTGAATGAATGTTGCATGGAGAGGGCTTAGCGCCTGGCTCCCAGCCCATGGTTGGCGTCTGCAATCTCCGAGCTGGTGAGTTCACCTTTCTCCTCCCCCAGCCCCCAGCCTGCAGCTCCCAGGGGCCCAGCCTCAGTAAGTGACGCAATCTGGGGAAACCGAGTCCCTCTGGCCACCAGGGCTCCCGCAAAACCTCGTCTGCACACAGGGTGGGAGCAGGGAGGACCCTCCTGGCATTTCATCTCAGGGGAGGGTCGAGGGTGAGAATCAGCTCCTATTTGCCTTAATTAGCATCTCGAAGGAGCCGGTTGCCATGACATCAGGAGGAAGTCGCTGGCTGGGCTGGAGCCAGCCTGGGGCGCCCCAGGAGGGACCCCATTCTCCGCCCCCCAGGGGCTGGCCTGGCCGAGCCACTCCGCTTCTGGACTCGGGCTGATCTGGGTTCGAACCCAGACCTTCTTCTCAAGGTGTGACCCTTTTCCTCTTCTGTGAATGAGGACTAACAAAAAGATCTGCTTCCTGGGCTGTTGGGAGAATTTAATGGGCTTGAAAATGCCCAGCTCTGCGTTAGGAGACCCAACTATTGTTGTTATTATTTCATTTGGAGAAAGTGGGTTTTAAATAGAATCCCACTGAAGGTCCCCAAACTGTCTCTATGCATAGAAAAGTGTCTGAAGAGCACACATCGCCACATCAGTAGTGGTTGTGTCACAAGATAAATAATAATAATAGCTGGTACAGCGACTCTGAGGCGGGGTGACTGTAACCCCATTGTACAGATAAGGAAACTGAGGGTCAGAGAGGGGACGTGTCTTAAGGCCGTGCAGCAAGGTGGGGCCGAGCTGCGACAAGACTCCTCTGGGGTGGTCTGCACATCCCCTTCTACCCCCTTCTATCCATTCTGTCCACTTCTCAGGGGATGGGGAGAGAAGCAGAAATAACACAAAGTGGTTTTAAAGAAGAAATGTTTGAGGCTGGTGCTAAGAGGTCTTCTGATTAAGGAGGGCATCCGTGAGCAGAGTTTGGGGTGCAAGGGGAGAACGGCATCTCCAACTTTGCTCCAAGGCCAGAAAAGCCCCCCAAAGGGATTTTTCAGCTGATATGAATGTTGTGAATCTTGAAACTTGAACCGCAGAACTGGTCCTTCAGAGAAGGGCTCTGCTGGAGGGAGCTCTGTCCGACCCTGAGCACTGCCCCAGCCAGGGACAGGGGAGGAAACCCAGGAGGCAAACCTGGATGCTATTGGAGGATCTCAGGAGAACGGCCGGGAGAGGGAGAGGGGAGGCAACAGGACAGACCTGGAGACTGAGCAGAGCATAGGGCCCGGCGTGTGTAGACTCTGAAGGGAGGGCTGGAAGAATGGATGGATGGATGGATGGATGGATGATGGATGGATGGGTGGGTGGATGGATGGGTGGTTGGATGGATGGATGATGGATGGGTGGATGGTGGATGGATGGATGGATGGATGATGGATGGATGGACAGGTGGGTGGCTGGATGGACAGATGGATGGATGGATGGATGATGGATGGATTGGTGGATAGATGGATGATGGATGGATGGACAGCTGGATGGATGGATGATGGATGGGTTGATGGGTGGATGGTGGATGGATGGATGGATGGATGGATGGATGGATGGATGGATGATGGATGGATGGATGGATGGA
>JABWHU010000634.1:12519563-12553407 GCA_014189135.1 Dicerorhinus sumatrensis harrissoni | reverse complement strand
GATGGATGGATGGATGGATGAGTGGATGAGTGGATGGATGGGTGGGTGGATGGATGGATGATGGATGGATGGACGGGTGGGTGGATGGACAGACAGCACTCCTAACTGTAATGACAATAGTCCAGTGATAGCGGCTGTACCTTACCAAGCAGAGTATGTGCTGAGTACACGACTTCAACAAGTCCTCAGACTGACTTGGTGGGGGCATGGTCCCACTGATCCTTTCATCCAGAGTTGGGGTATCTGAGGCTCAGAGAGTTAAAGTCCTTCCTAAAATCCCAGTGATGAGCCCTTCCCACCACTGTCCTGAGATTTCCCTTGCAGAGGTGAACTCCCAGTGGTCCCCTCTCAGGCCCCCTCCTCCTCCTCTCACTCCCAGCAGCTTCTCACCCACCCCGTCCCTCCTCCTTCTGGGAACTGCACCCTCACTCGGCCCCCAGGAGTCTGCACTCCCCCGGCTTCCCCTGTCCTCTGTGTTGGACCCTCTCAACACAGGATGGCAGCTCCAACCTTCCAGGTCCTCAGGTCACGCACACTGGCGTCATCCTTGGCTTTCCTCTTTTCCCCACATCCCACAGCCAGTCCTTTAGAAAACTCCATCGACTCTGCCTCCATAATCCATCCAGGAAGCGCCCACTTCTCCCCCATCTTCTACATCCTCTGGTCCAGCCCTATCACCACCTGCCTGGACCAGCGCAGTCCCCTCGGCCGTGGTCCCCGCCTCCTGTCCTCGCCGCCCACAATCCACCCTCCCCAACAGCCCCCGCCAGAGGGCACCTGTGAACCCCTGAGTCAGGTCCCCCTCCTCTGCCCACAGCCCTCCAGGGCTCCCACCTCCTTCAGGGGAGAAGCCCACGTCCTCCCCGTGGACCCTCAGGCCCCGCACGACCTGCCCCGTCCCCTCCCTGCCCTCCCTCCTCCCTCTCTCCCCCTTCTCCCTCTGCTCCAGCCACACGGGCTCCTCCCTGTTCCTCCAACACACCAGGCCCAGTCCTGCCCCAGGGCCTTTGCACGGGCTGTTCCCTCTGCCTCTCCCTGACCTCCTTTGACCTACCTTTTAACATACAACATCAGCTTGAAAACGGAGATTTTCATTCTGTTCTGCTCACCATTTCTCCCAGCACCGAGGACAACATCTGACACACATTTAATATTTGTCGAATAATTTAATACTTACGGGAAGTCACAAAACATTGGAAGAGCACCTACTATCGCCAGACCCTGGAAGATCGTCCAGGACAAGCGAAAATACAATTAGAGACAGGGGGGTGACCCATGAAGAGACCCCAGTGCAGACTGGACTTTCCTGACCTTGGCTCCAAAACGTGGCAACAAAAAAGGGAATTCCTGCCCTGTGGGCTCTTCCTGGAACTGAGATGTGCCTCCCAGGCCGTGGACTCGGGTGTCCACCCCCAGCCTCCGCTCTCCTTCTCGTCCCTCGAGTTTCCGACTTGGAGGAAGTTTCTCCTCCCAGAACGTTCCCGGAAGCCGTTCGTGCCCTGGGCCGCAGCACGTGAGCCTGGGAAAAAAAGTAAAGGTCGGCGTCTATAATTGAATTTTCCCCGAGATAAAAATAGCATCTTTGTAATCGTTTAAACGGTTCTGAGGGAAGGAGGGAGGGCGAGAGAGAGCTGCCGGCAGTTGAAAAATTACAGGCTCTGGTCTAGAGCCGGCCTGAGCGCCAACTGCCCCTCGCTGAGTGACCTTGGGCTTGTCGCCCGCCCGAGCTCCTCGGGCCACAGTGTCCTCCCGTGTGAACAGGGGTGTGCGTGTGATCCTCAGCACAAGAGCTCCAGCTGAATGCCCACTGTGTGCTGAGCCCGAGAGGGGGCTCGGCCAGGCCGGGGTGGGGGCTTGACTGAATGAATGGACGCCACGTGGAGGACCCCGGTGGGTGACACAGGAGGGGGGTGGTGGGTCTGTGCCCTCTCCTCTGAGCCTCAGTTTCCCTCCCTACACCAAGGTACAGGGCTCTATTCTCTCTCTGCCCTTCTGGTGAGAACCCCCCATACTTCATTGAATCTGGGCTCCCCGGTCTGTCCCCCATTCTCAAGTCCCCCCACCGCTTCCTGCGTGTGGCCTGGAGGAGGGACAGAGGAGGGAGAGGTACGTCCACGTGCCGCTGAAATAAATTTCCTCCCTATTAATTTCCGACGCCGGGAGATTTATCACCATCTCCCCTCGCCTCTCTGCGGGGCTGACAATGAATTGAAGATCCTCCCTCTAGCCAGGGTGGATCACCAGCCCCCGTGCGGAGACCCCCCCCCGTCCCCCTCTCCAGACTTCAGTTTCCTCGTCTGTCGAGGTTACTTCCTGGGCTGTTCGATGATCGTCAAGACCCCGTCGGGAGCATCTGGCCCTGGGCCTGGTGTGGGGTCGAGTCCCAGTGAATGGGGCTCTGATGGGGTCTGCGCCCCATCTTCTAGGCCCTCCTCTGAGCCTTTAAGTGAGCTGTGTCTCCCGCCTGGTTGCCCCCTCCTTCTCCCCACCTTTTGGAGGAATCTCTTCCCCTCTCTGGGCCTCTGTTTTCCTGCTGTGTAAAACTGATGTGGGAATAACAGCGTTGACCTTCCTAGAATGTCGTGACAGAAAGAGAGAATGTCTGTGGAGCACGGTCCCTGGCTTACAGTAGGTGCTCCATAAATGCTCTGTAAACAATAAATATTATTATTCTCGATCCTGCAGGGCTGCGAGACCCAGGTTTCCAGCTGCAGAGTGGGCATGAGCTGGGGAGTGTAGTCATTTCTCAGAAGGGTGAGCCACTGAAACCACGTGACTGCAAATTGCAAAGTCTCAGTCAAAGGTCACCCATCCGGGTCAACATCCTTTAAAAACTAAAGGGACCCTCTTGTTATTATTTCGTTGTGTCTCTGCAGGCAAGACATCTCCCCTTTCCAGGTCTCCGTTTCCCCAGCTGTAACGGAGAGGAGTACATTGGATGGTTCTAGTGGATTCTGGTGACACCCTGACTTTCTAGTAAGCTGGAACGTGATGGGAGACTATTTTTTTTGCAGGGGGGAAGCCTTTAAGTCTCCATTTGAACAGAGGGACAGCTGTTCTCAGGACCATACTGATCATTTCACGCCCATATTCGCACGCTCGCAAAGAAGGTCCCGTAATGTCGACACGCTCGGTTGAAAAATTAAACAGGCCTTGACATATTGTTCCTAAATTAACCCACCACGGACTTACTGAGCCCCTACTGTGTGCCAGGCTGTTCTAGGCACCAGGGACACCACAGTGACCAAGACAGACAAAACCCACTGCCCTGACTGTGGCGATTAATTGAATTATTGAATTAAATTTCTAATGAGGGCAAAAATGAAGCAGAGGTAGAGAGAGAACATGTGCCACGTGCATGGAAAAAAGCCTAGCAGCAAACACATTGATATAATAACAGCGGTTACCTGGGGGCCGGGCCTCGATGCCTGAAAACTGGGCAATCTGCACCCAAAGGGTACATTCGAAACCTTGTGACCTTTATGTGAATTTCACCTCAATGAAAATCAACAGGAAGGAAGGAAGGAAGGAAGGAGGGAGGGAAGATAATCTGTCCCCATCAGATTATCACCAACTCGACGGTGATTTTATCTGCCTCAGTGCTGTAAATTGCAAGACCTAGAACAGGACTTGGCATACAGTGGGTGCTCAATAAATACTTGCTGAATGACTGAATGAATGAATGAGTGAATTCTGGGAGACAGAATCCCAGCGGAAAAATTGGGATTCGAGCCCGGCTGGCCAGTCTCTCCGCTCGTCCCCCCTAACACTCCAGTCTGAGGGGGTCTGGCGGGGGGGCTGCTGAGACGCTGCTGGCAACCTGACTCCTACGATCGACCCAGCAGAGGCTGCTCCGTGGGGCGCGTCTCCTGATTTAGCGGGAACACGGTGTGATCGCTGCGGTGGGCGGATCAATGGCTCCCCTGGCAGCTCAGAGCCCCCAACACAGACACACACACGCCCCAGGTCTCCCTCCCTCTGGCCTTGCTGGCGGGCAGAGAGTGGCAAACGGGTTGTGTGTCCGTGGTTAGCAACGGCCACGTGTCCTGGGCACGTCCACTCCACCAAGAGAAGCGGGGAAAATAGTCAGTCAAGGAAACAGAAAATCGAACCAGAACCAGACCTCACCTTGCACTGATCAGATTGGGAAAAAAGCAGATGAAATCAAGTATTGATGAGGATGAGGGGAGCAGGACGCCTGACAGCATTGAGTGAAAACGCAGTGCGACAACACGTGTGTGCAGAGAGGTGCGTGCGAGGATGCACCCCACGGAGTTGTTGGTGATGTGTCCATCAGGTGGGGACATGGTAGATAAACTGCGGAACATGCATCTGAGGGAAACTTACGCAGCCATTAAAAAAGAAAGAGGCTAGTCCCTGTGTCCTGACCTGGCTCATTTAATGAGGGCTAACTAGCTGTTGGGCACCATGCGAGGCATGTTATGTGAATTATTTTGTTCGATTTTCCCATTTTACAAATGGGGAACTGGAGGCACAGAGAAGTTAAGCCACTGGCCCAAGGTCACACAGTCAGCACATGGCAGAGCTGGGAATTAAACACGGGCTCAGTGATGTCCAAGTCAGTGTTCTTACCATCTCTGCCCCTGTTTGTTTATTTATTCATTCAACAAACATCGATGGCCACTGTGTGCTCGGCCCTGTTGTAGACACTGGAGACGCAGCAGAGAAGGGAAGAGACAATATTTCACGCCTCCCTGGAGCTGTTGGAAGCTGGAAAGAGAGAATGTGAAAGTCAACAAACAAACAAAGTGATCGTTTCAAACACTGGTGACTGACAGGCAGAACGGAAACAGGGTCGTGTGGGAAAAAAGTGATGGGGTGGGGGTTGCAACTTTAGCTGGGATGGTCAGGGAGGGACTCTCTGAGCAGGTGACATTTGAGCTGAAATCCAAATGATGAGAAGGAGATGGGGACATGTGTCCCAAGCAGAGGGAACAGCCCGTGCAAAGGCCCTGGGGCGAGACGGGGCCTGGCGTGTTGGAGAAACAGCCAGGAGCCCGTGTGGCTGGAGCAGAGGGAGTGAGGGGGAGAGAGGGAGCAGCGAGGGAGGGAGGGGACGGCACAGGTCGTGCGGGGCCTGGGGGGCCGCAGGGAGGACGTGGGCTTCTCCTTGGAGGGAGGGGGAGCCCTGGAGGGCTGTGGGCAGAGGAGGGCAGGACCTGACTCAGGGGCTCGCGGGCGCCCTCTGGAGGGGGCTGCGGGGAGGACAGACTGTGGAGGATGGGGGTGCGAGCCAAGGACCAGCGGGGAGGCGACCGCACTGGTCCAGGGAGGCAGTGATGGGGCTGGACCAGGCAGATGCAGAGGAGGGAAAAGAATCCATAAACCCTCCAGCCTCCCCTCCCGCCACCTCCAACAGCTCCTCCTCCAGGCAGTGACACGTCCTCTCCCCACTTCCACCCCCGTAACCAGCTGCTGCTGCCGCCGGACCCCCCCTGCCAGCAGTGCCCTTTGGGGCCCAGAAACGCCCAGCGCCCTTCTCGGGTCACACAGCGAGCCGGATGCAGAGCCCGACCTCAGCGCTCGCTGCCGCCTCCCGGCTGGCTCAGCCGCGCGCTGCCTCCTCTTCCGGGGGCGACGATGAGGAGTTTGTTTACTGATATTATTTTTATTGATTTTTTAACAAGCGCTCAGCAACAACTACTTGGCCCAGCTGCTCCCACGATGTCTAAATGATTCCTTTGAGCGGTCCCTGGCGTGTGGGCCACTGGTGCGAAAAGCCTGCAGTTTGGTCTTTTCAGATTTTTTTTTTAAGCTGTCATATAGGGTGACCAACTCGTCCTGGTTTGCCCAGAACTTTCCTAGTTTTAACACTGAAAGCCCTGCATTGTAGGGAGCCCCTTGGCACCGGGCAAACCAGATGATGGATCTTCTTACTGTCACGGGAAAACCGCGTGAGATACACATACTCTGTGGGCAGGTGGTGTGGGAGTCCTCACACAGGGCTGACGACAGTTCCTATCTCATCAGTTTATGTGAGGAGTAATCATGATAATAAACGTCCTGGTATTGGTTGGGGCTCTGTAATAAGGTGTGGCACAGTACTTGTCGTTGGACCTCACATTTGGGTCTGAGCTTCCTAGTGGCAAAAAGGAAAAGAGAAACAACTTTTTTTTACCTGGAAAAAAAAAGTCCTGGTATACAGTAAACACTCAACAAATGCTGGCTCTTACAGGGCAGGTGAGGGGCCAAAGGCTTCTCCTAAGGGCACCTATTTGGCGGAGAGGGTGCTTCAAGCTCCTTTTAAACTGTATTAAAGCAAAAGTGACCTCAGAGGTTCCTGCCCAGGATGGAGGAAGGAAGATCACAGCAAGCCCCAGTGGGTCTTCTCGATGTAATACACAGCTCCTCTGTTGCTCTACAACTTTCTATGGCTCCCACTGCCCTCTGGAGTCAAACAAACCCCCTCCCTTCCAGACCATGAGGCCCTGTGAGATTTAGTCCCACCTCTCCTGAGTCACCCTCAGTATCCACGCATGTTCCCACTTCCAGAACTCTGAACACATGGTTTTCACTGCCTGGAAAGCCCTTCTTTGCTCACTGGAGAACTCTCACTTAGGGCCAGGCAGCAGTCCCTTCCTTCTAGGAGTCCCTCCCACCACTATACAACGATTGCTAGAGACCTATGGCAAGAGTCAGCTAACTACAGCCTGTGGGCCAAATCCGGCCCCCTGCTTGTTTTTGTAAATAAAGTTTTATTAGAACACAGCCATGTTCATTTGTTTACACGTTGCCTATGGCTGCTTTCCTGCCACAATGGCAGAGGTGAGGAGTTGCAACAGAGATCATATAGCCCACAAAGTAAAAAATATTTACCATTTGGCCCCTTACAGAAAAAGTTTGCCAACTCCTCACCTGCTGGGCTGCTGGCCCTGTGCTGGATGTTCTGGACACAATAGTGAAGGAGACAGACACGACCCTGTCCTCACTGGGCTCTTGATTCAGTGAAGGAGAAAAGGACAAATAAAAAACACAGGTTATGAAGTTAGTCCACAACTTAGGTGGTAATGAAGTGTGGCTGCTTTGTTTTCTATCGTTCAACTTAATTTCTGCTTTGGAAACCCTTGTCCTTCTAGTAGAAGCTCCTCTTAGGGGTCCATGCTCTGAAGGCACGCTCACTTCTGGGGTCTTCTCTAGGGCCAGGGAGGGGCATGCCCGATTAGATCGTTAGCCCTTCATCAGCCCACACCAGGGGCCTCGCTGCCCTTCCCAGCCTCCCTCAGCTCAGAGTGATAACTGCAAACTTCTATACACCAAAAGACACCAGAAAGCAAATTAAAAGCCATTGAAAAAACAGTGTGGTGGTCCCTCAAAAAATTAAACATAGAATTACCATTTGATTCAGCAATTCCAAGTTGGGGGTATATACACAAAAGAGTTGAAAACAGGGACTCCAAAAGATATTTGCACACCCATATCCATAGCAGCATTATTCACAACAGCCAAAAGGTGGAAGCAACCCAAGTGTCCATTGACAGATGAGGGATAAACACAATGTGTCCATCCAGGCAGTGGAATATTACTCAGCCATGAAAAGGAAGGAGATCCTGACACCTGCTCCAACGTGGATGGACCTTGAGGACATGATGCTCAGTGATATGAGCCAGACACAGAAGAACAGACACTGTGTGATCCCCTCACAGGAGGCCCCTAGAGGAGTCACATCCACAGAGACAGAAAGTAGACGGTGGGGCCAGGGGCTGGGGGAGGGGAGGGGAGTCAGTGTTTAATGGGGACAGAGTTTCATTTTGGGAAGATGAGAAAGTTCTGGAGATGAATGGTGGGCATGGTTGCACAACAGTGTGGATGTGCTTACTGCCACTAAACTGCTTTAAAATGGTTAGAATGGTAAATTTTACGTTATGTATATTTTGCCACAATAAAAAAGAAGATCTAGGCCAAAAAAAGTGACAAATTAAGAGAAGACGGTTGCCGCAAATATAACAGACAAAGGATGTGATGCCAAATATATAAAGAGCTCTTACAAATCAACAAGAAAAAATAGAAAATGGGAAAAGGATATGAATGGGTAGTTCTAAGAAGTGGAAATACAAATTCAAGTGGCCAAAAAACAGGTAAAAAGGTGCCCAATCTTACAGTAAAATAAAAATATAAACAGCAAGATACTTCTTTAGTGCATCAAATTGGGAAAAAAATTTGACTTGGAAAATAGACAGTGTTGGTGAACTTGTCAGACATCGATTCAATGTGGATGAGCATCCCACTTTTATTGGTTCCCAAACTGAACACCTCCTTGAGGATTCCCCATCTCAATAAGTGTCACCCATTGCCCAAGCCCAAAAGCCAGGAGTTGTCTGCGAGTTCTTCCTTTATCTCTACTGTCAAAATAGATCCCAGTACAGCCCCTCTCTCCTTGCTGACTGCTACTGCATGGGTCCTAGCCTTCATCATCTCATGACACCGTCCTGTTCTTTCCTCGTCCGGGCTGGGTAATCAGCATCTTGCACCCTCCCACACTTAGCAACGAGCACCTCCTAGAGGGCCGCCCAGCTGCTGTTGTGATGACAATGCTCCTGTGTGCCAGGCAGTGTCCACGTGCCCTTGGTTAACCCGCTGAGGCTGGCATCACAGATATCCCCATTTTAGAGAAGAGAAGATTGAGGCTCAGCGAGGGGAAGTCTCTTGCTCAAGGTCCCACAGGAAGATTCAGGTCTGGGTAGCCAGACTCTGGTCTCTGAGGCAGTGCCACCTGGCTCTGTGTCTGGCTGCACGGTGGCATTTTGCTTTGTCATTTCCCGGGCGCCCCGTTAATCGTCCGAACCAAGCGATTAGCAAATCCTTTATATACGGCCCCATGTCTAATTGTCCAGACTGTGGAACCAGTGACTCGAAACCTCCCTTTCTAATTGTCTTCTCTGCACAATTAGTACCTCGTTATATACGGCTCTGTGGTCGCCTGTGCTTCCATAGTCCGCCAGCCTCACTTCTAATCGTCCAGGCTCCGTAATTAATGCCTTGTACTAAGTCGTCCTCTGCACTCTGCATAGTTAGAGCCGCGCTCGTTCCTGGGGTGGGGGCTGGAAGAGCCCAGAGGAGAAAAATGTAGCCCCCGCCCACAGGGAGGTCATTGTCGAGTTGGGAAGACAACAAGTGAATGCAGGGTTCGCGTTGTGCTCGTGGGAGTCACAAATCCCGGTTGTAGTAGAGTGGGGCGCAGAACAACGGTGCCCTCTGCTGGAGGAGGGGCAGCGGAGGCTGGGTCATGCAGGGTGCATAGGAGTTTGTGAGGTGGAAGGGAATTCCAAGCAGAAGGAACAGTATGTGCAAAGATTTAGAAAGAGCTGGGCATTTGGGTGGGGAATTAGGAATTAGTGAAAGAGTCTGGCTGGAGTGTGGAATTACGGCAGGGGAAAATTTGCAGGGGAAGAGAAAGATTTAATGGGGGTTCCTACATAAAGACATTGAAGACCAGGTTGAGGGGCTTAGATTTTATCCTCTGAGGATCCAGAAGAGAATCTGAGCAGGAAAGATTTTTTTAAAAAGAGCAGGTTAAATTTTTTTAAAAGAAACACTCACTCTAGTTGCTGTAGGGAGAGTAAACTGGAGGGGGAGAGGTGGAGGCCATGAGACGAAGAATGAGGTGATTTCTGTTCCAGAGATAAGATTAAGATGGATTGAATGGGTCAGAGGCTGGGGGGCTGGAAAGCGGGGGACGGATGAGCAAGGTATTCAGGGGGTAGGATGGGCAGGACGCGAAGGCCGATTGATGAGTGATGGATAAGGATGCGAGAGGCAGGGTGGCAGATGCCCAGGTCTTCGACCAATGAGGATGAGGTGGTCCACGGGGCCATTCCCAAGCAGAGGACGTGCAGGTTTGTCACGAAGATTCTAAGCTTCATGTGAGTCCTGCCGGAGCGGGGAGATGCCGGCTCTCCTGGTCTGGAGCACAGAAATCAGTTCAGCGTTGGGATCAGATTTGGCAAAGCTGCAGGCGTGGATGAGTTCACCAAGAGGGAGACAGCAGAGACCCGTAAGCCAGAAACCAGTGCTTGTTGTTTTACGCCACTGAAATTCGGGATCTTTTGTTACGCGCATCATTGCAGCAATAGCTGGCTGCTATACGTCTCTGTAAACAGACTCTGGTCTCTCCGGGGTCAGGCTCCTTTTGACGGACCTGGAAACGGAGGCCCGAGATTCACCGCTTTCCATCCCACCTGGAGCCGGTCTGTTCACACATCTCAGAAATCCCCATCTAGACAGGAATCCGGCCTCCCACAGCTGCTCCCTGAATTAAGTAGCTCAAGGGGTTCCAATAGGTTCTGTGGTAAATTATCCATGAAAATACCAGGGAAAACCTAGCTCGGGGGGGATAGAAGATCCGCGATGATATATATCTACGGGGGAAAAAAAAAAGATTTGGGAGCTCAGCGGCAGAATGTTCTATAAGAACCTTTTAAAAGCAAACACGGAGACACGAGCAGTTTTTAAAATGACAGACAATACAATGGAAGATAATATATTTAAAACCCATATCAGTTGTTAACAGACCATAAAAATACAGCTACATTAATCTGAGCTGTCTGTCACGGGCCCTCAGAGCAGCTGTGCGATTTTATAGTTTCGCTCCTGGAGGTTTTCTTGACACTTTCACAAATACATCTCAATTTATTTGGATAAGGACAATAGAAATATTGCACTTTTTTTGTTTTCCTCTTTTTTCTCCTCTCCTTTCTTCCTCTGCTGCCTCCCCGAACAGCTGGGAGATCTTCCGGGGCTGGCCGCATAGGTCTTTTTTTTTTTCTTTGCTTGGAGAAAAGTTTCTATCTGGTCCAGGACCCCGAATCTCAGGGCTCTGGGGAAAAGCTATGTTGGTGATTTTTGTTGCTGTGTGTCTGCAGGCAAACGCCTCACCCTCTCTGAGGTCTGCTGGAAAAGATCCAGTGCACACCTGCTCCTCTTCTCAGGCCCTCTCTGTGCAGAGAGCCCTCCCCACACGTGGCTAAATCCAGCATCTCTGTGGGATCCTCCGTGTCCCCCCACCAACAACATGGCAACCGCTCGCTTCCTAGCCCTCACCTCATTCTCCCTCTCTCTTCCTCGCTCACTCAGTTCCAACCACGAGGACCTCCTTGCTGTTCTGCCAACACGCCAGGCACGGCCCTGCCTGCTCCGTCTAGAATGTCCTCCCCCCCATTTCTCCCATAGCCGGCTCTTCTGCCACTTTCAGCTCTCAGCTCAAATGCCGCCTCCTCCGAGAAGCCCTCCCTGATTACCCCCAGCTCAAGAAGCTTCCCCAGTCCTTCCTTCCACATCACTTCGCATTCTGTATCTTTCCCAGCACTTACACTCTGCGAATATTTTATTGGTGAGTTGATCGCCTGTCTCACACTAGCCCGAGCCCCACGAAGTCACAGAGTTTTGTGTTTTTTTTTGGTGTGTTTTGGTCACTGCCATCTTCCTGTCTTCCTTGGGACACAGGAGGCACTCAATACATGCTTGTTGAGAGATGGCATCAAAGGAAGAACGAGCAGACATACCTGGCCTGATGAAGGACTGGGCGAAGGCTGGGAGGTGGGAATTGGCAATCGGAAACTGTGACCCCCGAGTGTCTGGTGTGGGACTCCCAGCTTCCCCCACTTCTGGGGAGGGGTTCATGTCGGATGATGGGTGTCAGACAGACCCCACCTCCGGCAGCACGCCAGCCACTCTGGTTCTGCCTCCCATGCGTCCCCTCCCCGTGAGAGCTGGCGACAGCCCCCCCTGGCCCAGGATGAGGGTCCCCCTCGGAGTCCCAGCCGCACACTCCCGCCTCCCCATCCCAGACGTCACTGTTGCAGACGAAAGCTGCTCGATGCCGGGGAAGGCCCGGCACAGATGTCCCCGGGATGGAACATCTGGGCCGCATGTTGCAGGCAGCTGGTGGGAGCCAGGATGCTGCAGAGCGCGGTGACATCTCTGGGAGGCTGGGTGGCCCTGAGTCGCCTCCTGGTCCCACCATCTGTCTGTGGACAAAACTTGCCTGAGGATTTCTCTGGGCCCCAAAACTGTCATCCCTAATTCGTCCATCTCCCTCACTCCCTACATCTTTCTGTCAGCGAGATCTGGGGCTTTAAGTCCAAATTATACCCCGAATCCAAGCAAATCTCCATCCTGCTGCCCCAGCCTGGGCCAGGCCACCATCATCGCTCGCTTGGACTAGTGCAGTAGTACCTCTCGGGTTTGGTCCTGCCTACCTTCCCACCCTGGCCTCCTCTCGCTCTGTTCTAGCCTGGTGTTCTTTGAACACACCAGGCACAGAGCAGCCTCAGGGTCTTTGCACGGGCTGTTCCCTCTGCCCAGAACCCTCCTCTCTTCTGCCTGGCAACTTCCTCTGATCCCCTGCTCATCCTCTGATCCCCAGTTTCAGGGTCCCGTCTCCAATCCCCCAGCCCCCCAGGTCCCCTCTCCAGACCCCCCTGATCCCAAGGTCCTGGGTGTGTCTGTGTCTGGCTCTGCCTTCCTGCCATCTGGGGCCCCGGGGGGACCCCTCAGCACAGGGCAGGACACACAGTGGCCATCAAAAAATACTCGCTGCCCTGAATCCACTTGTCCTCTGGACCCCTCTTGGCCTGTGTTTCCTTCCAGAATTTCTGCGGATCAGGGCGTCGGCTGCAGCGTCTGTCTGGAAGGGATGGGGTGGCTGGGGGTCTGGCGGACCACTGCTTCTTAAACTTGGGTTGTTGGTTTCTTTGGGGTGGCTCCCCGGTCCTCGATGGAGATTTTAGAAGCTGCTGTAGCCCCCCAAACCGCCCCTTGGTGGTGCCCGTCTCTCCCTCTGGCTCCCCAGGGTCCCAGCCCCCTGCTGGCATGTCCCTCTCAGGCCCAGAGCCCTGTCCCCATCTCCACAGGTAGATGTCACCTTGGGACATTCGATCACGTTATCAGAGGCACCTGAGAGCCTGGTCGTTAGAATTTGCACTGGAGCCACAAGGCCTGGGTTCAATTCCCACTTGCTGTTCATTCTGTGTGACCTTGGGCAAAGCATGCGCCCTCTCTGGGCCTCAGTTTCCCCCTCTCTAAGATGGGGACAATGGTACCTACCTTGTTATAAGGATTAATTGAGTTACTATGCATTTATATGGGAAACAGGAGAATTGCCCTAATAAATGTGTTTGCTGCTATTTTACTTTTCAGCCCTCCAGAGGCCGTGTCCCAGCTTTGTTCTCCCCTGCTCCTGCCTACAGGGTCCCAGCCCCCAGCCCCTGCTCTGCGGCAGCCAGCACTGCCGGGAGAAGGTTCTAGAAGAAGGAAGAGGGGCTGCCTGGCGATCCCTCTCGGCGCCACATTTGCAGAGCGAGCCCAGAGCGTCGACTTAGAGGATTTTGGGGGGTGCCTTTGGGAGTTGGGGGGGAGTGGCTAAAGGTCACAGTTCCGCCCAGGTGACTTCGAGACCCTCAGCAGCCCCAGGAGCGAATGAGTCAAAAAATGAAGATTCTACGTCGGACATCCCGCGTCACGGGCCTGGGGCCCTTGAAGAAGCCCGGCTTTAGTCCCTAGAAGTGACCCCGGGGGTGACCTTCGCCTGCAGGCGCTGCCAGCCAATGAGCAAGCCCGCTGCGGGTGCCTGGCAACCGTTTCCATGACACCCAGGAGCCGCGGTCCCTGGAAGGCCGGTCCAGGGGTGAGGGGCTGGCGGGGAGTAGTGGGGGAAACGCTTGCTCAGTAACCATGGCAACGCCGGCAGCTGCGGGAGGCAGGCCCAGCTGGCACCGAGGCGCTGGGCCCCCCATCCCAGCGCTGCCGCCGCCCCCGGGGCCCTCCTCCTGGCGCGGACAGGGAGACTGAGGCCCGGAGACAGCTCTCACCCGCTCCAGGTTGCCCTCCCGAGATGCAAATGGCCCCCCGCGCGTGCCAACGTGGGGGGCCCACGTGAGAAAAGGCACTGCCTTGGGAGGCAAAGCGGAGACCCTTCCCGCTTGCCCGGGGCAATCCCGGAGGGCTTCCTGAAAGAGGCGAGCATTTCCCACGTGTCATATATAATGGTTATCGCCACGTGGGCACCCCAGCTGTTCCACGATGTATTTAACATCTTCTCGAGGAAGTGTATTTAAAAACGGACTCTGCTTCCCTCCTGGAAACGGAGAGCCCGGTTGCACCTGCCACAAACAGAAGGTGGGCGGCCAAAGTGGAAACAGCTCGTGGTTATTCGCTGCCCGCCCGAGGGTGGGAGGCTGCAGCCTGTTCTCGCCGTGCCTGCAAGAGGCTCAGAGAGAGCTCGAAAAGGGTTACAAACCCGAGTCCCCAGCAGAGAAGGTCTCCTTCACGTCATCAGAGGGCACGAAGAGGACTGAGGGAGGATTCATTGCTCAGCAAGCGAATTCATGCTTTTTACTGAATAATCCAGAATCACGTTGGGCCGGGCCTCGAGGGGAATCCTGACCTGCAGAATGAGGGTTTGGTTAGGTGGGGAGGAAGGGTGTTCTAGGCACGGGGCACAGCATAGGCAAAGGCTCAGAGGCAGGGTGGACGAGGAGACGGGGCAGCTGTGAGAGAATTTCACCCCAGGCCGGAAGGAACAGGGTTTTCTGGTCTTTCTGATGTTTTCCAACAAGGGAGGGAAAAAAGCAAATGAATGATGAGGTGCAAATGATAGTCCCAAGAGTCCTGTGTGGGGCATTCTGGGAGGAGGAAGTGTTAGCTGGGAAATAACTCCAGGAAGCAGCAGGAAGGGAGGGGAGAGAGAGACTGGCAAGGGGAGGAGCCATAATGGGGTGAGCAATGGCTGTTGTGGGTTCAGGGGCCTCAGTGCCACTGGGGACCTCTGGGAGACAGGCAGAGCCAGCCCCAGAGTTGTCCCATTCGTATACCAAAGGCTCTGACAAGTCCTGCAGAAGAGACACCTGTTGAACAGTTTCTCAGATGAGCTCAAACATAAATTTTTATCCTCTGCAGTTTCCTGGACACATTTTTGGAGGCATCTCATCATGCCACTGCCCTCTCTTGGTCTCTTCTTAGGTTTAGACTGTGACTTGAGAGAGACAGAGAAGGGTTAACAAAACTGACAGTGAAATAAAAATTAATAATTATTATTATTCTTTTCCCCAAAGGACATTCCCTGGATTGTGTATCTGAAAAACTGCATTCAGGTATGGCTGGATCCAGGAGCTGGAATGATGGCTATTGATGCCATTTTTAAAATATATGCCTTTATTGAGGCATAATTGCATATATATGCAAAAGTGTATTCTTGATAGATTTGGACATATGGATATTTCCATGAAACCATCACCCCGATCAAGATAATAAATATATCATCCCCAAAGTTTCCTTGTGCTCCTTTATAATGTTTGCCCAGCACGTGAAGAAAGACTGGCACCATGACTAGGCAGACTTCGAGGGTAGGAAACCTGGCGCCTCAGTCAGGGCTCTGTTGTGATTGTGAACAATGGAACTTAAACTTATTTGAGCAAAAAAAAAATCGCATATAAACAGGTTCTAGCAACTGCAAAGTTCAGGGGCCAGCTTCAGGCATAGCTGGATCCAGGAGTTGAGATGACGTAATTGGGAGTCTCTCTTTCTGTGTCTCAGCTTGGCTTTCCTCTGGGGGCTTCACTCACTGTCAGGGCCCCCATTCATGGAGTGGAAAGAGACCCCAAGCTCCAGGTTTATTTTTCTCCTCCCAGTCAGCAAGCCAAGCAGAAATGGAAACCCTTCTGCCTACTGGTTCCAGCAAAGTCCACGGCTGATTCTGATTGGCTTGGCTTAGGTCACGTGGCCACTTCTGAACCAATCACTGTGGGTAAAGGATGTGACATTCCCACTAACCTGCTCAGGGTCACACTAGAACCAGAAGTATGCAGGATGGGGTCAGGCTGGGAGTGGGGAGCAGGGTTCCCCCAAAGGTACAGCCAATATTTGTCACCCCACAGCATCTGAATCAGCCCAAACGGCTATGGTTTAAATCTTAGGCTCGCCATAACATGCTGTGTGACGTCAGGAAAATGGCTTGCCCTCTCTGGAAGTCTGTTTCTCCATCCACAAAAAGAGAGCTATGGGGATCCCATGATGGGGTCCTTGAGACACGGGGCTGCAACTTCTCTGGAACACCCAGGAGCCTGCCTCCCTCCCATCTCTGTCCCGTGACCGCATGAACCACGGGGCCCCGATTACTGAGCGCTCACTATATGCCAGGCCTTGTCACACGGATCCACGCCTGGGGCCGCCCCAGGGCTGCAAGTCTCAGCCCATCTGAGTAAAATTCATAGACAACATAACTGACCTACACGTGTAATTTCAAACAACATAACTTGCTACTCGTAATATAAGGGAGAAATAAAAAGAATATTCTTTACGATAAAATTCTGTGTATTTCAATATGTAAATGCTCTAGCACAGCCAGGATGGAAGACACAGTGAGGCCAGCCCCGATCGCTGCCCCCCCGGATCAATGTGGTCCCCTCCGCCCTGGTCCCTGACTCCCACTCCCCCACAGTCTGTCCTCCCCACAGCCCCCAACAGAGGGCGCCCGTGAGCCCCTGAGTCTGGTCCCCCCTCCTCTGCCCACAGCCCTCCAGGGCTGCCACTTCCCTCAGGGGAGAGGCCCACGTCCTCCACACAGCCCACCAGGCCCCGCATGACCTGCCTCGTCCCCTCCCTGCCCTCCCTCCTCCCTCTCTCCCCCTCCTCCCTCTGCTCCAGCCACACGGGCTCCTCGCTGTTCCTCCAACATGCCAGGCCCATCCTACCCCAGGGCCTTTGCACAGGCTGTGCCCTCTGCCTTAACTGCTCTTCTCTCAGACATCCTCATGACTGGTCTCTCCTCACCCCTGAAGTCCCAGCTCAAATGTCACCTCCCTTCAGAGCTCCTCCTGAGCTCCAGCTAAACGCTCCCCTCTGCTCCCTGTATCACATCCCCCCACTTTCTCGTCTCCTCTGAACAACACATCCTGATTTTTCTCTAATTCACTCATTTCTTTGTCGTCTGCCTCTCCCCCACTGGTCTAGGAGACCCGAGGGAGCTAGAATGGCTCCCAGCACACGACAGGCATGCAAGAAGTGTTCATTCATTGAATGAATAAACGAGGGCATCTTCTCGTGCCCACTTTCCGGATAAGGAAGCTGAGGCCCAGAGAAGTGAGTTCGCCTGGGGTGAGAGCTGGGCGTGAGACACTCCAGGACTCACACTCTTGACTCTGACGCTGAATCCCTGGTTCCTCGAGGACCCCCAAGCGTGGGTGGAGATGGGCGAGGAAGGAGTTAAGCCCCCCCACACACACACTGCCTGAGTCACCAGGCCTGGGTCACCATGTGCGGCATTCACACATCCACACACAGTTTCCAGTTCCCGAGGCTCCCTCCTCCCAGGGGGAAGCACGTTCATTTCCTTGGCAACCGTGCTGTCTCCTCTCTGACTAGGGCTGAGTGACAGCCATTGGGGCCAGATGAAGCCGCTCGCCACCCACGCAGGAGAGATCGGAGCCTGCCCAGGAGCGCCAACAGCAAGGACAGACTCGAGTCCACTTTATCCACCAACAGGCAGGAGCTGGGGGAAAATATCCGCCCGCCTGCCGTGGCATCATTATAGCTCTGTGCCCGGGGGGTCTTAGACACTTTGCTGCCTCTGGGGCTTGCAGGAGAGCTTTGATCTAGGATGGGTGGGACCGAATGTCCTGGAGGAGAGAGTGCATCTGATCCATTTTTATAACTCGCACTCCCAGCACTGGGTCTGGCATACAGTAGGTGCTCAATAAATGCTTGAGAAGGAAAGGAGGGAGAAGGGGAGGGCAGCAGAGATTGTGGGCCAAATTCACAGAGTTCTTACCTTACACTCCAAGTTATCTTGCAGCGTTTTTTTCTTATCAGCCAGCACTTCCCTTATCAGCTAACATTTTAGTTGTTATCAGCTCTCACACTTTGTTGTTATCAGTGAACACCTCAGCTATCATCTCTGCCAGAAGCGTTCAGGGAAGGCTGAAGAATAGGAGTCTGGACCTCAGAAAGCAGGATTCTGGGCCTCAAGTCCCTTCCTCCCCAAGCCCACTGGCTCCCAGGGGGCAGAGGGAGTCGACGCATTGGGCAGGAAGCAAGGGAGGGACGGTTCTGAGACCAAAGGGAATTGCAAGGTGGAAAACGTGGATTTTCACGCCCGTGGAACTGTCCAAACCTGAATGAGCTGCCTTAGGTGGTAATGAGGTCCCCATCACAGGAGGTAATCAAGGCAAGCTGAAGAACTGTGCCCAGGGGGCATGGAGGGAATTGGAGGGGGAGGATTCCAAGACCCCTTACTTTCTGATTCTAAGATTTGGTGACAATTCTAAGATTCTATGCCTGGGATTCAGCAGTGACCCCAAGCTTATAATCTCTCCAGTGGGGAGCTGTACAATGGGGAAAAAGAAAGCAGAGAGGAGGGGCTCTGGGAGTGACTGGGGAGGAAGACTCTTTAGGTAATACAATAACACATGAGCTGAGACCCAAAGAAGATGAAGAAAGGAAGCATGTGAGCGAAGGGCGTTCCAGGCGGAGAAACAGCCAGGGCAAAGGTCCTGAGGCAGGAACGTGCTTGGCATGTTTGAAGAACAGCCAGGAGATAATAGAGGAGGATTGGAGGTGACATAGATTGGAGAGACTCCACTGAGGAGGCGCCATCTGAGCTGAGAAGGTGCTGGATCTACAAGAGCCAGTGGCTTCCCAGGCAAAGGGAACAGTACATGCAAGGGTCCTGGGGTGGGAATGAGCTTGGAGAGAGAGAAAGAAAGAGACTCATACACACATAGAATCAGAGATAGAGAGACTATGAGACAAACACAGAGAGAGACACACAGAAATCAACAGAGAGAGAGACAATTGGTGGGTGCTGTGACAATTGGACTGTGTCCCCCCAAATTCGTATGTTGAAATCCTAACCCCCAAGACCTCAGGATGTGACTTTATTTGAAAATGGGGTCTTTGCGGATGTAATTAGTTCAGTTAAGGTGAGGTCGTACTGGAGGAGGGTGGGTCCCTAATCCGATATGATTGGTATCCTTATAAAAGGGGGAAATTTGGACAGATGAGGAAACTGAGGCTGAGAGAGGGCACTGTGGTAGGCAGCTTACAAAGATGTCCCCATGGATCCCTGCCTCCTGGTCCTCCCACCCTTGTGTAATCCCCTCCCTTTGCATCTCATGAATAGAACACAGCAAAAACGATGGATGTCAGTTTCACGGTTGGGTTATAAAAAGACTGCGACTTTGTCTTCCTGGAGTCTCTCTCCTAACTCTCTTTCTTGTTCTGATGGAGCAACCTGCCACAGTAGGGAAGCTCATGGGGCGAGGACCTGAGAGTGGCCCACACACAATAGCCGGGGAGGAACCCTCCACCTAACAACCTGTGAAGATTGACTACTGTGGACACCCCAGGAGCTTGGAAGCGGGTCCTGCCCCAGTCACACCATCGGATGAGACTCCATCCCTGGCTCACATCTTGTTACAGCCTGAAGCACAGGACCCTATTCAGCCACACCCTGATTCCTGATCCACAGAAATTGGGATAATAAGTGCTGTTTTAAGCCACCAAGTTTTGGGGTAATTTGTTACGCAGCAATAACTAACCAATACAGACAATCACTTACCTGGGTCAGACAGTAGAAAGTAGAAAGTAGTGGTCAGAATTTGAACCCAGGACTCCATAGAGACTTGTCTGACCCCTTGCTCTTGGTCAACTGACCCCTTGCCTGAACTTGCTGAGTGAGTATTGCTTTGGACTGCCCCGCCTCCCAAAAAAATACATGGTTGCGGGATCCACTTGTTTGAAAATAACGTTGAACTCATTTGCTTTCTTTCTGTTCCCTGAATTCACCAAGCTTTCCCCGACCTCAGGGCCTTTGTACTTGCTGTGTTCTCTGCCTGGAGCACCGTCCCCCTGTCTTGCCCCTTCATTTGCTTCTGGTCCCAGCTCAAATGTTGCCTCCTCAGAAAGAGCCTCTCTGATCCCCCCACCCCAGCTAAAGTCACTCTTCCGTCTCTCTCTAGCACAGCACCCCATTTTATTTTCTTTAGAATCTATCAGAGAGGATTGATTTCAGAAAATTTCTCAGTTATTGTTTTTGCTCTTTTGTCCGCTGTCTGCTTCTCAAGGGCAGGAATTTTTGTCTATTTTAGTCACTGCTGCTCCCCAACACCCAGTCCAGGGTCAGGCACACAGTAAATGCTCAAGTAAGCCCACGTGGGGCTGGCTGGGGACCTCGTGTATGTGCCCTCACAGCTCCGAGCCTGTTTACCCACCGAGGAAAGGGGGCAACCATCCTCCCTTGCAGGGACGACAGCTGGCCCCTGCAAGGGGCGGCTGGGAACGCCCAGGGCTGGGGCCACAGACCCCCAGGGTGGCCTTTCCAGACCCCAGGGCGTGCCGCTCTCCGTGGTGCTGAATGGCGCAGGTGTGGACATCTCCTTGGGAGACAGTCTACACTGCACACAGGCCAGGCTGTGGAATCTGGGGTTCAAGAACCCATATGGTTCTCCACAGAGCCCCCACCCTGGCTCCCGTCTTGGTGGCCTCAGTTGGGTGGAGCCTCCCTCACTGGGGACCCTGGGGTCCCAAGCCCCACCTGGCCCCACTCTCCGTGCCATCCACCCAAGAGAGAGATTGGGGCTCATGAGCTGACGGTGGTAACAGATCTAATCTGGTCTCTTAGTCTCTCTGTCTCTGTCTCTCTGTCTCTTTTTGTATGTCTCTGTGCATCTCTTTGTCTCTCTTGACTCTGTCTGTCTACGTCCCTCTCTGTCTCTGTGTGTCTCTGTCTTTCTTTGTGCCTGTCTCTGTGTCTCTCTTTCTACGTCTCTCTCTGTCTCTTTCTGATTTTTTTCTATATGTCTCTTTGTCTCTCTATCTCTGTCTCTGTCTGATAATGCCTGTCTGTCTCTCTGTCTCCATCTCTGTGTCTCTCCATGTCTCTTTTTGCATGTCATTGTGACTCTTTCTCTGTCTGTGTCTCTGTCCATCTCTGTCTGTCTCTCCATCTCTCTCTGTTTGCCTCTGTATATCTCTCTTTTTCTGTCTCTCTCTGTCTTTGTATCTATCTCTGTCTCTGTGTACCTCTGTGTCTCTGTCTCTGTGTATCTTTATGTCTCTTTTTGCATCTCTGTCTCTCTCTGTCTCTTTTTGTCTTTCTCTATGTGTCTCTGTCTCTGTGTGTCTCTGTCTGTCTCTGTTTCCACCTCTGTCTCTGTCTGTGTCTCTGTCTCTTTCTGTCTCTGTCTCTCCCCACGACCCAGAAAGCTCCAAGCCCTTCCCACTGCCTGCGATGAACCCAGCTTTCTCCAGCCATCTGAGTGTTGGGGTGGGCAAAGTGAAGACCCTCGCCCCTCACCTGCCTGCACATCAGCCATTATACGTGATCACCGTGTCCTGCCTCAGTTCTGCCTCCGCCTCCCATACTCCCATGCCTCAGTGTCCCCATCTATACAGTGACATGATGGGTAGACCATCTTTCTGTGCCTCCGTGATTCCCATGGGCCACTCTCTGCTCCCCGCCTTAAAAAAAAACTCATTATTCCCCAAACATCTGGAAGCAGAACATGAGGTGTGTGAATAATTTATTTTGTGAGTCATTTTAATATTTTATAATAATTGTGATGAGCCATTTGGTTTTGTGGAGCCGTTTGGGTGTCATTAAGATAGAGCCAGGGATGGGCCCTGCCGCTGCAGCATATCTGAAGCAGTGGAGGCAACCTGTCTCCATGCGGGCATGCAGCTGGGGGCCAGGCTGGGGGAAGGAGGCAGCCTCGAGGGTGACCAGGTGCCACTGGCGGTCAGTGGGCTCTGAGTGGACCAAGGCTGCAGCTATGGATCACCTTCATCTGCTTTTACTCATTCATTCACTCATTCATTCATTCATTCATTCAAAGATGTGCTCACTTACTCATTCACACTCTGTTATGGACTAAATACTTATGTCCCCCCCCCAATTCATATGTTGAAGCCCTAACCCCCAATGCAACGGTATTTGGAGGTGGGGTCTTTGGGAAGTAACTAGGGTTAGATGAGGTCCTGAGGGTGGGGCCCCCATGAGGGGATTAGTGTCCTTATAAGGTGAGGGATGGACCAGAGCTCACACAGAGGAGACTCTGTGTGAGGACACAGCGAGAAGGCGGCCGTCTGCAAGCCAGGAAGAGGCTCTCATCAGGAACCGAATCTCCTGGCACCTTGATCTTGGGCTTCCCGGTCTCCAAAACTGCGAGAAATAGGTGTCTATTGTTTAAGTCACCCATTCGATGGTAGTTGGCTATAGCAGCCCAAGTAGACTATGACGCTCTCCAAGGGTTCTTCACTGCACTTAAGTCAAGCTCAAACTTCCCACCATGGTCTGAAGGAGCTCCCCCAAATCCAGCCCCTCTGTGACCTTCTTGCCTTCATCTTCTCCCGTGCCCCCTAATCTGCTCCAGCCACACTGGAGCCACATTCCCACCCCAGGGCCTTTGCACCTGCACTGCCCTCCTCCTGACATGATCTGCCCCGGGCTCTTCCTGGGATGGGCTCCTTCTCGTCCTTCAAGCCTCCGTTCCCACGTTGCCTCCCAGATCTCACGGTGGTAGGATTTGGAGAGGGGGTGTGCAGTGGGCGGGTGCGCTTGGCAGGGAGCTCCTTGTAGGCAAAGACTTGGTGCCAAGTGTGTTGAGACTGAATCAGCGGAATGTAAGAATGTGCCGGTGGAAAGAGGTGGGTGGGGCTGGGATAACCAGATGGTGGAAAGAGAGGCTGGGAGCTGGACTGGAGATGGTCTCAAAGACCAGGTTGAATAATTTGGGCTCCATCCTGGAAGGAAACATCTCAGCCCCATCCAGCCAGAGTCACCTGGCCATTTCCTCCCACCAGAGGACCTCGTTATGACCCGCTCTGATTTGGCTTGTCCCACATCTCAGCATCTCACACTGAGCCCCAGCCCACCCCAAAGCCAGAGATGCAGAAGCCCACGCTAGGCATCAGCAGTGAGCTGGACAGACTCTATGAGGAACTCAGACGACAGGCCCAGGAAGGCTGGAGCTCTGGGTTTGCCTTGGAAATTCTCCATTTGCCCATCCCCCTCCCCAGATCCCCTCTTAATTCTTTCCCATCCATCCCCGTGCCCCTGGAGAGGCTCATTTGCATGGACAGAATCCCTGGTCTCCCGTTGGCCAAATTCTATTGGGTTCAACCAATGGGAGGCAGCGATGGGAGCTAGAGAAAGAGGTTGGGGTATCTCTCCTCCAAGCTCCTGCACTCTGCGCTGCTGTTGACCAGATGGACCCCTTCCAAGTCTCAATTCCCACTGGATTCCAGCAACCACGTGCTCCCCTCTCCTACTCAGACTTAGATGTGATAACAGCTCCCCATGCTTGTCACCCTCAGGTGCCACACTAAGCCCTGAGGGTTTCCCATTACCCTGCCTACACCTCTGTAAATAATTCTTTTATTAAACATTTCTTAAAGACCCTGTTTGAGTGACTCTCCCTTTTCTCCAGGACCATGAATGATTCAGTTATGGAACCATCAGCGTCTGAGCCCTATTCTGTAGGGTTAGAGCCTTACATGACAAGCCACAGAGTTAGCAAACAATGACCCCCTAGTATAATTGGAATCTTGGGACAACAGCCCTACAAAGTCCCAGATAATGGAATTTCCAATGGGGTTAGAAGCCTGGACAGTAAACGACAGAAATCCAAGACAATGAGCCCCCAAGAGGTAGAGATTTTGGAAGAATTTTGACCGTGACGTTCTCAGGCAATGGGCAACATGGCACAGAAGAATTGGCATCCACCAAAAATCCATGCCCCTCTTCCTGTAGTGTGGAGTGCCATCTTGGAAGTGGCTGCCCAGCCATGGACTACATTTCCCAGACACCTTTGCAGCGGGTGCGGTTTGTGATTATGTTGGACCCGCCCAGATAATCCAGGATCATCTGTTCACCTCAAAATCCTTAATTTAATCACATCTGCAAAATCCCTTTGCCACGTAAGGTGACATATTCACATATCCATCCAAAGACATGGATATCCTTGAGGGGCCATTATTCAGCCTACAACAGTGTTTTTGAAGAAATGAGTATCTCTTTTCTAAGGTCTCATTCGCATCGACCAGCCAGAAGAGATGTCCTCTGAAGCCCTGGGAGAGGGCAGAGTCACAAGATAGAAGGTCACATTCCCACCAGCAATGCATGAGGATTCCGATTTCTCCACATCCTCACCAACACTTGTTACTACCTGTCTTTTTGATTCCAGCCATGCTACTGGGTGTGGAGTGATTTTTCATCGCGGTTTCGATTTGCAACTCTCTGATGACTAACGATGTTGAGCAACTTTCCACGTGCTTTTTGGCCATTTGTATGTCTTCTTTGTTGAAAGATCTATTCAGATCCCTTGCCCACTTTTAAATTGGGTTATCTGTCTTATTATTGAGTTCTAAGACACTTTACATATTCTAGATACAGGTCCTTTATCAGATATATGATTTGCAAATATTTTCTTCCAAACTGTAGGTTGTCTTTTGAGGTTTTTGAGGGTGTCCTTTGAAGCACAAAAGTTTTAAATTTGATGAAGTCCTATTTATCTGATTTTTGTTTGAATGCTTGCAGTTTGGGTGTCATATCTAAGAAACCACTGCCTAATCCAAGATAATAAAGATTTGCCCCTTTCCTTTTCTAGTTTTACCTTTTACATTTAGGTCTACGATCTATTTTGAGTTACTTTTTGTTTATGGTGTGAGGTAGGGGTCCAACTTAATTCTTCGGCAGGTGGTTATCTGGTTGTCGCAACTCCATTTGCTGAAATGATTGTTTTTCCTCCAATGGATTGTTTTGGTCCTTGTTGAAAATCAATTCACCATAAATGTGAGGGTTTATTTCTAGATTCTCAATTTTCTACCACCGATCAATAGGTCTATTCTTATGTCAGTACCACACTGTTTTGGTTACTCTAGCTTTGCTGTAAGTTTTATAATCTGAAAATGTGAGTTCTCCAACTTTACTTTTCTTTTCAAGATGGTTTTGGCTATTCTGAGTCCCTGGAATTTCCATATGAATTTTAGGATAAGCTTGTCAATTTCCAAAAAAATGTCAGCTGAGGTTTTATAGTGATTGTGTTCAATTTATAGATCAATTTGGGAGTATTAACATAGCCCATCTTCCAGTCCATGAACATGCGGTGTCTTCATTCAGGTCTTTAATTTCTTTCAACAATAATTTTTAGTTCTCGGAGTATGAGTTTTGCCCTACTTTTGTTAAATTTACTCCTAAGTATTTTATTCTTTTTGAAGCTATTGTGAAGAGAATTGTTTCCTTAATTTCATTTTTGGATTGTTCATTCTTCATGTATATAAATGTAACTGATTTTTGTGTAGTGACCTTGCATCCTGGAACTTTGCTGAACTCATTTATTATCTCGAATACTGTGCGTGTTTGTGTGTGTGTGTATCCACTAGGATTTTCTCTATATAAGATCATGTCATCTACAGATAGAGATAGTTTTACTTCTTCCTTTCATTCTGGATAACTTTTATTTCTTTTTCTTGTCCAATTATGCTGGCTAGAACCTCCAGCCCAAGGTTGACTAGAGCGGTGGGAGTGGACATCTTGTCTTGTTCATGATCTCAATGGGAAAGCATTCACTAAATATGATGTTAGCTGTGGGTTTTTTATGGATACCCTTTATCAGGATTAGGAAGTTCCCTTCTATGCCAAGTTTATTGAGTGTTCACATCACGAAAAGGTGCTGGGTTTTGTCAAATGCTTTTTCTCTATCTGTTGAGATGATCATGCGATTTTATTCTTTATTCAGTTGATATGGTGTTGTAAGTTGCATGAAATTTAACACGCGTATATATTCAGGTAACCAGTTAGGATACAGACCAACGTCTTCTTCCCCAAAACCCCCTCACGCTACCCCCATTGTAGACACACCCTCCCTCCAGCCCTAATTCTTGTTTTCCATCGCTATGGTTTTATGTTTTTGAAAATGTCATTGCATTAGTTTCCTGTGTCTGCTGTAAAAATTGCCCACAAACTTGGTGGCTTAAAGCAACACAGATTTATTCTGTTACAGTTCTGGAAGTCAAAAGCCCAGAATCAGTTTAACCAGGCCAACATCAAGGGGTTGGCATGGCTACACTCCTTCTGGAGCCTCTAGGGGACAAACTGTTCATTGTTGGGCTGAATTGTTTCCCCACCCAAATCCATATGTTGAAGTCCTAACCCCCAGGATGGCAGAATGTGACTGTATTTAGAGATTGGGACTTTAAAGAGGTAATTAAGGCAAAATGAGGTCCTATGGGTGGGCTCTAGTCCAATATGACTGGTGTCCTTATAACAAGAGGAGATGAGGACACAGACACACACAGAGGGACGACCACGTGAGGACACAGGGAGACGGTGCCCATCTACAAGCCAAGGAGAGAGGCCTCAGAAAGAACCAACCCTGATGCCACCTTGATCTCGGACTTCCAGCCTCCAGAGCCGTGAGAGAATACATTTCTGTTAAGTCACCCAGTCTGTTGTTATTTTGTTATAGCATCACTAGTGAACTAATACATGTTCCTTACCTCTTCCAGCTTCTGGCGACTACCAGCATTCCTTGGCTTGTGGCCACATCACTCCACTCTCTGCCTCGGTGGTCTTATTGCCTTCTCTTCCGTGTGTCATCAAGTCTCCCTCTGTTTCCCCCTCATGAAGACATACGTGCTTGCATTTAGCACCCACCCAGATAATCCAGGATACTCCCCTCGTCTCAAGGTCCTTAATTTAATCACGCCTGCAAAGACCTCCATTTCTTCCCCCATAGGAGGCAACATTCGCAAGTCCCAAGGATTAGGACCTGGATATCTTCTGGGACCATTATTTATCCTACCACCATCATATAAATGGAATAAAACAGTAGGTAATCTTCTGTGTCTGGCTTCTTGCACTCAGCATAATGGTGCAAGAATTGTTCTCAGCCCTCGAGAATCCTCCAGGTTGTTGTATGTATCCGTAATTTGTTCCTTTTCATTGCTGAGTAGTATTCCACTGTATGAATGGACCACAGTTCGTTTATCCATTCATCCTCTGAAGGACATTTTGGCTGTATCTAGTTTTTGGTGATTTTGAATAAAGCTGCTATAAAAATCTATTTGTGGGTCTTGTATGAACATAAGTTTTCATTTCTCTTGGGTAATTCATTTCACGTTAGAATGCAATTTCTGGTCACATAGTAAATGGATGTTCAACTTTATAAGAAACTGTCAAATGGTTTTCCAGAGTGGCTGAACCATTTTACCATTTTTTTCCCCAGTATTGCATGAGTGTTCCATTTGCTTCACATCCTTGTCAACACTTGGTATTGTCTGTGTTCTTTATTAGCCATTCTAATAGGTATGCAGTGGTATCTCATTATGGCTTTAATTTGAATTTCCCTAATGGCTAATGATGTCAAACGTCTTTTTCATGTTTTTATTTGCAATCCATATATCCTCTTTGGTGAAGTTCTGTTCACCAGAACTTATGTTCAAGAACAGAAGTTTGCCATTTATTTTTATTTTTTATTTTGAGGAAATTGTACAACATGCAGTTTAAAAAAATACCGAAAAACATAGGAGTAAATATTCATGACTTTGGGTTAGGCAATGATACGATATCAAAAGCACAGTGACAAAAGGAGGAAAATGAACGGGACAACATGAAAATTAAAAACTTTTGAGGGGCAAATGAGGCCATCAAGGAAAAAAGACAACCTATAGAATGGGAGAAAATAAGATACAAATCCAGAATATATAAAGAACTCTCAAAACTCAAAAATAAAAAGATCAATAACCCAATGTTTTTAATGGGTAAAGGATCGGAATAAACATTTCTTCGAAGAAAATATAAAAATGGCCAATGAGCACATGAAAACATGATCAACACCATTAGTCACCACGGAAATGCAAATCAAAACTACAAAGAGATACCACTCCACACTCCCTAGGATTGCTAAAATAAAATATACAGACAATAACAAGTGTTGACAGGGATATGGAGAAATTGGAGCCCTCCTACGTTGCTGATGGGATTCTAAAATGCCGCAGTCACTTTGGAAAACAGTCTGGCAGTCCCTCAAAAAGTTAAACATAGAGTTACCTTATGATCTGGCAGTTCTACTCCTAAGATATAGTCAAGAGAAATAAAAACATATGTCCATGCAAATTCTTGTACACAAATGCTCGTAGTAGCATTATTCATAATAGCTAAAATGTGGAAACAACCCAAAAGTCCATCAATGGATGAATGGATAAACACAATGCAGTCCATCTACAAACTGGAGTATTACTCAGCCATGAAAAGGAATGAAGCATTGATACAGCTACACCGTGGACAATCTTGAAAACATGATGCCCAGTGAGAAAAGCCAGACACAAAAGATCACAAAGTGTGTGATTCCATTGATGTCAAATGTCCAGAACAGGCACATCCACAGAGATAGAAAGTGGATTAGTGGTTGTCAGGGGCTGGGGGAGGGGGATGGGGAGTGACTGCTCTGAGCTTCTTTTTGGGGTGATAAAAATGTTCTAAAATTATATTATGATGATGGTTGCACAACTCGGTGAATATACCAAAACCCACTGAATTGTACAGTTTAAATGGATGAATTGCATGGTACATGAATTATTTTGATAAAACTGTTTAACAAAAGAAAAAAATAAATGCAGAGAGATCCCCTAGACCTTTTACTCAGGGGCCCCCAACGGTCACATCTTACAATATTATAAACAGGAAACTAACATTAATACAATCCATCAAGCTTTTTCAGATTTCGTTGGATTTATGTACACTCGTGTGTATGTGTGTGTGTATTTGTGTGTGTGTGTATTTCTAGGCAATCTTTTCACACGTGTAGATTCATGTGGCTGCCACTATAGTCAAGACACAGAACAGATTCCATTACAAGGATCTTTCATGCCACCCTTTCATAGCGACAGCCACCCCCCTCCCTGGAAACCACTTGTCTTTTCTCCGTCGTATAATTTTGTCATCTCAAGAATGCTTTATAAACGGAAACCTATAGTATATAACCTTTTGACACTGGCTTCTTTCAAGCACCACGGTTCCTTTAATATCTGTCTAAATTGCTGCATTTATATCTAGTTCCCTGCTTTTCATTACCGAGTAGTATTCCACCGTATGGATGGACCACAGTTGGTTTAACGATTTACCTATTGAAGGACATCTGGGTTGTTTCCAAGTATTGATTATTTCAAATGAAGCTGCTCTGAACATTGACATACAGGTTTTTGCATGAAGACAAATTTTCATTACTCTGGGATAAACATGCCCAAGAGTACAATCATTGGGTTGTATGGCAAACGCATGTTTAGTTTTATAAAACAAAACAAAACTCGGCCAGACTCTTTTCCAGAGTGGCTCTCCCACTTTACATTCCTACCAGCAATGATTCCATTTCTCTGTGTCTTCGCCAGCATTTGGCATTATCGCTATTTTTTATTTTACCCATTTTGACACGTGAGTGGCGTTGTGCCAACTGTGGTTTTGGTTTGCATTTCCCTAAAGGCCAATGATGTTGAACATCTTTGCATGTGCTCATTTGCCATCTGCAAACCCTCTTCAGTGAAATGTCTGTCCCTGTCTCTGTCCCTTTTTTAACTGGGTTTTTTTTTTCCTTACTGTTGAGTTGGAGAGTCCTCTCACAGATTTTAGATCACACCCTGTGTCGGATATTTGCAAGTATTTTCTCCCAGTCGGTGGCTTGTCTTTTCAACAGTGTCTTTCCCAGAGCAAAAAGGTATTAATTTTGATGGAGTCCAATTTCTCCAGTTTTTCTTTTGTGGAGCATCCTTTGGTGTCATGGTTACAAACTCCTGAACTCCAGGTCTTGAAGATTTTCTCCTGTTTTCGTCTAAACATCTAATGGTTTTCCATTCTACATGTAGATCTACGAACCATTTTGAATTCTATTCTGAGTGTGATGTATAGTGTGAGAGGGCTTTATCCTGGGGGCCATAGGGGGCCAATGAGGGTTCTTGAGCGAGAGGAGGTATAGAAGGGAAGAGGACTTAAGCAAGTTGTCAAGTATCTCATGACAGCCTCACTCTGGGCGTCAGTTTCCCCCATCAGTAAACAAACAGACTAGACCAGAGGATCTATACGGTCAGTTGTAATTAAATGAGGCCACGTCCCTGGCTTTTTGATTCCATGCTCCCCCCCACTTTGAGAGCAGACTTAGGTCAAACCCCAGGACCCCCAGGATATGTGCTGGGACCCGGGTGCTCAGATTTTAAGAGCGACCGGGAGAGACAGTGACTCAGTGGAACAGACCAGGACACAGAAATACCGCAGCTCCTCTCCTCCCGAATGGCAAAATCAGGTCATTTTTCAATTCCACTCATTCTCCTTCATACATAAAATGTGCCAAGAGCCACTTTCCCGAAAGTCTAAATTGAAAGCAAATAGCACGGGGACAATTCTCGGTGATAAAACCACGGATTCCGGAGCTTCTTGGGATAATATTTATTCCCCCCTCTCGCTAATGGCGCCAGCTGCCTCACCAGGTTATTAGAGAAATGCGTTTGCTTAATCTGACTGGGGTCGCTTCCCACGCGGGGCTGATTGGACCCTGTGTGGAGCCCCCTGCCACCCCGTCCACTGGACAATTGTATTCACCGCTGCTGGTTTGCAATTACTGTAAATCAGAAAGCGCATCCTCCTGGGTTAGTTTTTTCTTTATTGAAAATGTTTAAACTTCACGCATTGCAAATGTCACCACCCCAGACTGAATTTAACTCCTTGGGACCCAAACGGTTGGCTCTCAAGGGATTTTTTCTGGGGATAATGCTAGAATCATCCACATTTTCTGGATGAGAAAATGCAGGATCAGAGAGGGATGCCAGTTGCCCCGGGTCACACAGCTTGTGGGGCACTGTGTCAAAACTACACTCAGATTTTTTGTTTTAGTGCCCAGCAGAGTTACATTCTTTGTTGAAAATTAGAAAATAAATAAATCTACAGAAAACAGTGAGCTGGCCTGTCATCTCAGCAATCACTGTTGCCAATATTGGGGAGCATGTCCTTCCAGAGTTTTTTTCTATGCATATATATTCACTCGAGCCCCCAATGTTTGTTGAACAGCTACTGTGTGCCGGGCGCTGATTCGGGCGCTGGGAATACAAGAAGAAATGAAATAGACTTACATGAAGATGGTTCCAGGCAGAGAGAACAGCACGTGCAAAGGCCCTGAGGCTTGACCGTGCCTGGCATGTTGGAGGAGCAGTGAGGCTGGAGCAGGAGTGAGTGCAGGGGTGTGGGGGTGAGAGGTGAGGGTGAGGAGGCCAGCAGGGAGCATGCAGGGTGGAATCAGGGGAAGGAGAGAACTTAAAGTAATTCTTAAAGGTTGGAAGGCCAAGGTTTGCTGAGGACGCAGGATGAGAGGGTGCTCCAAGATCCTGGCTGAGCAGCTGCAAGGATGGGGCTGCCCTCAGCCAAGGTGGAGGATGAGGGAGGAGCAGGTTAGAGTAGTCGAGTTGAGTGGGAGCCCCCACATTGGAGACGTTGAGGGGCAGCTGGACCCCAAGTCTGGAATTCAGCGGAAGCCCGGCCTGGAGACAGGACTGTGGGCATCATCCGGGTGTAGACGGGATTTGAGCCCAAGAGTGGACAAGGCCACCTGGGGGGGTGGGGGGCAAGGAAGACGCCCTAGGACCCAGCCCTGGGCCCACGAGGGAGAGATGGGGAGACCGAGGGGCGCCAGGAGAGGTGGGAGGGAAGCTGGGGGAGTTCTGGGGTCCCTGAGGAGTCCCAGGAGCGTCCACAAGGTCAGACTCTGCCCAGAGGGGCCAGGAAGTTGGAGCAGGCCATTGATGCTGTTGATGAGAGAGATTTCAGTGGTGGAGGACCGGGAAGGTGTGAGAAGCTGACTGGAGAGGGTTCAGGAGAGAGAGGGAAGGTAGAGAGAGAGAGAGGTGGAGACAGCCAGTGTAGACAACTCTCTCAAGGAGTTTTGCCATAAAAAGAGGCAAGGACACAGGTGGTAGCCGGAGGGGCATGTGGCGAGTTGAATTTTCTCTGTAAGATGAGAACAGCCCTGCGGAGCCAGAAGATGTAACAGAGGAGAGAAGGACCATTTCCGAGCTGTGTCCTTGAGTGGGGATCCGGTCCCCCCGCTCCTGACTCTGTGTTCATCCTGCCTCTGCTGTCTAGTCTGCAAAATGGCCACAAGAACCTAATCTACCTCGCGGGCTGCTGCTCCCAGCTCGGTCCAGGCGCCCAGCAGAGCCCAGGGTGGTGACACGTCCCTGTCCTGGGGTGCATCTATGAGGTGGTCGCCCCTGCCCCGGGGTTGTGGCAGAATGCAGCCCCCCCACAGGAAGTAGACAGTCTCGAGGAAAAACTCCAGGTGAGGGCCCTGTGGAGAAAGGGCCCCATAAGTCAAAGTGCTTTTGCAAAAATAAATAGCCTGATTAGCATAAGATATGCAAATATATGCTAATGTGACAACTATTAAAAGATTCCAAATGTCATCGAGGGAAAACACACCGGTCCAGGCTGGCAGAGTGGGGGATGGGAGGACGCAGCCCGGACTCTGGAGAAAGGTCGGGGTGCTCTGCCCCAGTGTCACCAGGCTGGACACACCATGGGATCTTCCAGGGTGAACCTGAGTCCTGGCCCGGGAAGACCCCTGAGCTCTCTAGAAATCCTCTCAGAAGTCTCTCCCACGATACACTCTGCCACGTGGTTGAAAGCTCTGTCCACGGTGACAATGCCTCTCATTCCACCATCAGTGCCCAGGCTCCCTGGTCTCTGGGAAAAGAAAAACAGCATAGGTGACAGCCTCCGAATCTTTCCTGAGAATAGTTTAAAAATGGAGTCTCCGCCAGAACAGAAGACACCCCAGCATCTCCCAAAGACCTAATAGGTAATGGATTTTTGCTATCCACAATAAACCCATACTTAACCTCCCTCACTTCAGGAGAAAATTACATCCTTACCTCCCCCGCTTGTTTTTTGAGGCAGGTGACAAAATAAGACCCAGAGAGGGGAGGGACCTATTCCCCGGGTCACACAGCGGTGGTGGTTCACCTAACCACCAAAACTATTTCATGACGCCAGGATTATTGAAAGCGTTTTCAGATGAGAAAACAGAGCATCAGAGAGGGGAAGTGACTTTCTCCAGGTCACACAGCAACTGTGAGGCTGTCCCAGCCTCAGATTCCCAAAGTACAGTTCATTCTTACACCACTTTCTTACCACCTCTACTATTATTTCCTGAATATTTTCCTTCAAATTGACCCAATTTTTAAAATCTTAGATCTATTTAAAAAGAAATTGTTTATCATGACTGTAAATGAAAAGCCAGCATCACTGATCATAAGTAGAAACCAATTCAATGAAAACAAAATCCTTTTATTAATTTCTAACTAGAGACGGTTTTCTCTGAGGCTCTGAGCTGTGGCCTTCTCGCCCTCTTTGTCCAAAAGGGAGATTCCCGGTGTCAGAGAGGTGTTCAAGACTGGTTAGCACCCAATTAAGACTTTCTCCTTGAAAAAGAAGGGAAAGGAAGCGCTCCCTCACTAGGAGATTCAATGGTACTTAAAGTGGTTTTATGTGTCACCTAAAACCATCTCATGGCCACCAGGTCACTCTAAAATTCTAGAATTCTGGCCAGGGATCCATTTGGGGGTTCATACTATCAGTGTCCACAGCCGTATCTGTGTAGCCCAAAGATGGAGAAGGGATGGTTTCACTCATAAATAGACTCACGCATCCATTTTTCTAACCACCCATCCATCCATCCATCCATCCATCCATCCATCCATCCATCCATCCATCCATCCATTCACCCATCCACCCACCATCCACCCACCATCCACCCATCCATCCATTCACTCCCCCATCCACCATCCACCCACCCAT
>JABWHU010000634.1:12485831-12518626 GCA_014189135.1 Dicerorhinus sumatrensis harrissoni | reverse complement strand
TCCATCCATCATCCATCCATCCATCCATCCATCCATCCACCATCCACCCATCCATCCATCCATCCATCCATCCATTCACCCCCCCATCCACCATCCACCCACCCATTCATCCATCCATCCATCCATCCATCCATCCATCCATTCACCCCCCCATCCACCATCCACCCACCCATTCATCCATCCATCCATCCATCCATCCTGCCACCCAGCCATCCATTCACCCATTTAGTAAATATATATCCAGCACCTACTGTGTGCCAGGCACTGTTCTAGGGTATGGTGACATAGTCATGATCAAGACAAATCAGGTACCTACCCCATAGGAGCTTCTCAACCAGTGAGGACATTTTCCATCCCTTGAACAACACCGTGAAGTGCATTAGAGAATTTCTCTCCATGTCTTTAGTGGTAAGGATCACCCTGGTGGACATGTGTGGCCTTTCCCGACCTGCATTCCTCTTCAGGAGGCAGCTGCACCCTGGTTTTGCTGCTGCCTTGGGCTCTCCCACATGTTAGAGACTGTTAGAGCGTTTGACGAACCCACGTTCTCTTTCTTCGGGGCACACAGGAAGACTACATTTCCCAGCACCCCTGGCAGTCGGGGTAGCCACGTGACTGAATTTAGCCAATGGAATGTGGGCGGAAGTGAAGTACGTCACATCCAGTCCTGGCTTGCTCTTTCCACGTTGGAGATGGAGGAGCCACAAGACAGAAGGGGCTGCTCCCTGAGTCATCGGATGGAGAAACGCCACCTGCCAATCAGTAACACCTGTTTGCACTTTACCTGAGCAACAAATAAACTGTTGTGTCAAGTCACTGAGGTTTTCCGTTTGTTACAGCAGGGAGTGTTACCTTAGCCAATCCACATCTTTCCCCCTTTCCAACCCTGTGGTTTAATTGGCTCCGCCCCCAGCTGTGGGTGGGCCTTAAGTGACTTCAGCCAATCACCGAACCCTATTCCTACCGGCCTCCTGATTGGGCCAGCCGTGGTCACCGGACGGAAGGATGCAGATGCAGAGATTTGATGGGTTTCTGGGGACCAACACACTGGGGAGCCTTGAGGCTGGGGGACCCACTGCACAGAGCCAGAGAACTGCACTTCTAACATTTGCTCCTGGAAGAGAGAAAAGAATTTCATTTATTACTATTATTATTAGTTTTTTAATGCTCTGGCCTTTTTCCTGGGTGGTCCAAATTCGGAAACCTGTGTCTCCTCTTCCTGTGCCCCCTCTCACCAGTGGCCTCAGTATTTTTCTGGAAAGCTGGAAACAAGACTCAATGTATCTTTCTCCCATCCCCACCCCCAATTCCACATTCACCAAGTCTTATTGATTTCACTGTTATTGTCTCCAGCCCACCCTCTCTCTCTGTCCCCACCTACCTTGTTCAGACAAACACCAGCTCCTACAACAGCCTCTTTGACAGCCTCTTGGCATCCACACAGCAGCCAGAAAGATCACTCATAAGTGTCGTTCTGACCCTTCCCCTCTCCTCCTCCATAGCTCTCCATGGCTCCCCAGTGCCCTTAAGAAAAAGTCTAAATTATTTTTCAAAATTCCTCCTAGTCTACTACCCCATTCCTCTTTGCCCTACTGCTCCTCCTTATTCATCTTTAGATGTCACCTCTCCAGAAAGCTTCCCCTGACTCCCTACCCAATGCTGAGACAGGAATCTTCTCTGAGCTGCCACAGCCACCTGAGCTTCACCCATCACAGGTCTGACCACCTGATGCTGAACTGCCTGGATATGTGTCCTTGAGTTCCAGAAGGACAAGGGCTGGCTCTGTCCTGTCCACCACTGTCCCCAGGCCCCAACACAGCACCTGGCACCCGGGAGAGGCTTAACAAATCTTTTGCAATGAATGAATGGTGATTGGATATAGCGATGTTGTGAAGGCCACTGTGTGTAGCAGATGCTGTGGGTGCCCCACACGCCTGCCCTCAGCACTCACGTTTAGGTACCCGCTGATAAGCATCCTTCTGTGGTCACCTGCCTGTCACTAGCTGAGGTTTTCTCAGCCGGGACTAGGGGCAGGGGGCAGCACCAGGGCACTGATGCTTCAGGAAGCAGCCCTCAGCCAGTGATGGGCAGGGGCTGGTGCATAAATACCCCAGCTCCCCATCCCTCAGGAGGGACAACTCAAGTGCACGCTCCACGCTGTCTCCCAAGGGTCCCCAGTGGGACTGAGTCCCATTTCCCCTTGGAAGTCACCTGCTGGTGTGTGTTGGCTTGTTCCCATCCCTCTGTCACGTCCCCACATCCTCCTGGAGTTTTCCAGGATCCCACATAAACTATTTGCCCCCAAATCCTCATTTTGGGGGCTGCTCCCAGAGAACCCAACCCAAGACATTGCAATGAAAATCAGCTCTCTAACTCCCTTGCCAACACTTCCAGGGAGAACTTTGACACACTTTGGGGGCAGGGGGGATTGCCCCTTGCTCACTGTCGGCTGTAGACCTCCCTGTCTCTGCGCACAGACTGCGACATATGCAGTTGTGTATTAATTGTGGCTTTTTTCAGGAACGAGATGCTCTCCTGCAATATGTGTGTGTGTGTGAGTGAGTGTGTGTGCTTAATGACTTTCTCATTTTGAGATCGGGCCAGATAGCTGTTTGAAGAAAGTCTGCCCAGAGCCTGGAACGTATAGAAAATTCTCTGGGCTTAATGGCACTCCCACCCACCCCCACCCATCCATCACAGACGCACCGCAGAATGAAAAACAAGTGCATTGATTGGACCTCTTTCTAATCGACAGCCTAAGATACCGTTTGAAATCTGCCGTTAGATGAGAGAAGTTGGAAGTGGCTGTGTCTCGTTTCTCAAGGGCGTGGAGTCTGCGGGAGAAGCGAAAGAATCATGGCAGCGTTCAGCAAGCATTTATTGAGTACCTAGTGTATGCTGCATCCTGGGCTGGTGCTGGGGACACAGCGGTGACCAAGACAGACCCAGCTCTGCCCTCCTAATGGGGGAGACAGGCAGGCCACCCATGGCCCAGGATCAGGGCCAAGATGGGGGATGCTCAGACAGCTTTGGGGGCCAAGAGGGGGTGCCTGATCAGACTGAGAGATCAGAGAGGGCTTCCCAGAGTTAGAAAAAGCTGAAGGCTGAGAAGCAGTTAGATGTCAAACCAAAATACAAAATGGGGAAAAGTGCTCCATGGAGGGGGGACAGCATGTGCAAAGGCCTGGGGGCAAATGAAGGTAATTTGGTGTGGCTGGAGGGTGGGAAAGTAGTGAGAGATGAGAAGTGAGCAGTTGGCAGTGACTTAAAGGCCATGGGAAGGTGCTTCAACTTTCCTGTGGACAATAGGGAGGCCATGGAAGAATTTAGAACAGGAGAGTGAGTGACATTTGTTAAAAATCATTTTGGCATAGAATTATCAGATGTCCAGCAATTCTGCTCTTAGATATATCCCCAAAAGAATTGAAAGCAGGGACTCAGATATTTGTACACTCATGTTCACAGCTGCATTATCCACGGTAGCTAAAACATGGAAACAACGCGAGTGTCCATTGACGGATGAATGGATAAACACAATGTGGTCCATCATACAATGGAATATTATTCAGCCTTGAAAAAGGAAGGAAGTACTGATACATGCCACAACACGGAAGAACCTTGAAAACATTATGCTCAGTGACATAAGCCTTTTTTCCACCAAAGGACAAATACTGTATGATTCCACTTGCATGACGTCTCCAGAATAGGCAAATTCATAGAGACAGAAAGGATAGCAGACTGAGAAAGGAGGAATGGAGAATTGTTGCCTGATGGGTACAGAGTTTCCGTTTGGTGTCATGAAATTTTTGGAAAGAGATAGTGGTGATGGTTACACCACATTGTGAATGTACTTAATGCCATTGAATTGCACACTTAAAAATGGTGAAAATGGTAAGTTTTATGTTATATATATTTTCCCACAGTTTTTTTTAAAAGGAGTTACAATTAAAAAAGAAACAGAAAAAAAAAATTATTTTGGCTGCTGTGGGAGATCCAGGAATGGAGCAATGAGTCAAGGTGAGTGATGATAGGGGTTCAGGTAGGGGAGAGGGTGAGAAGTGGGTGGTTGGGGACGGGGCTAACAGGCAGTGGGAGGAGGTGAGACATCAGTTTCCGGTTGGCCCCACCTCCTAAGGTGGCCTTCACAGGCAATGGGGTTCATTGCACCCGTTCTCCCCAGGCCCAGGCACCCCACCTCACCTGCAAGTCCCCTTGGCTTCTCCCCCTCCAAACCCCCACCCTTTATGCCCCAACCCAGGGACGTCCCCAGCAAGGAGCCCCTAATGGTGATTAACGCCATGCCTTCGGTGCAAAGATCAAGTCGACACCGGCTAAAAACACTCCATCTCGAAGCGATCCCTCCACCCACTTTCACTTACAAGGTGCAGATGTAATACCTGCTTTTAAATTCAATTAAGTCAGATTCAGTTCTGCTCCTGGAATACATTACCCAGTCGGAGACAGCAGGGGGTGGGGGGGAAAGACAGGAAAAAAAACACACACACGCGCAAAACACAACACAGACCTATTTAGAGATTTTCCTCTAAATGGATTTTAATTCTCTCAATTTATCAGAGGCCAGAGGAGCTGCTGACAGCTGGCGATGGGCATCTGCGAAGCCAGTTCCAGCCGCAAAGAGGGAAGAGGAGAAGATGAGCTTATATTCTGACATTTGCTTCCAGCGGAGGGGTGTGTGGGTGACCCAGACCTGGGTTCGAATCCCAGCTTTGCCACTCGCTGGCTGCGTGACCTTGAGCCAAGGATTGCATCCTCTCTGTGCCTCAGTGTATTCATCCGTGAAATGGGGACAACGGTTCTGCTCGTCTCGGAAGACTGGTGAACGGTGGATTATCCAAGAGGATTCGGGTCGAGCCTTTAGCAGGATGCCTGGCACACATGAATGTTCAGTAAACACAGAGGTGATGAAGATGATAATGAAGATCGTCATTATTGATATTGCTTTCCAGCTAGAGGCACAGCCCAGTACTAGGTCACCATAGAGGAGAGAAAAAAGAAGTGTCAGCCTTGAGTCCTGCTCTCAAAAGCTGGGGGGCTTTGGGTAGGGCAGCAAAGGAAGGGAAAGGGTGGTCTGGGAGTGACCTGGCCAAAGCAAAGGAGTGGAGGTAGAATTGAACCTGGCATGCAGTGGGGAGAGGCCACTGAGGGGTATTGAGGCTGGGCAAATTAGGGAGAATCTTGGATAGAAGAGATCAGAGAGGATTAGATTCATTTTTTTGGAAGCCCCGCCCCTTGCTCTATCAAAGCTTACCCATCCTGTGTTGCATTTTATCAAAAGTGCTGACAAATTCATGATACCAGGGCTCCAATGGGACATAGTGGTATAACCTGTCTCTCCTGGGAAGCCCAAATCTGACCTGAGGTTCACAGGCAGGAAGAAAAGCCCCCCACCGTGGCTCCCCATAGTCTGCCCATCTGAGGGGAGTAGGGGCCAGGGTGTCAGGATTCACAGCACGAGACCAGCACCTCCTAGCTCAACCCTCAGCCTCCCATTTCAGAGATGGGGAAACTGAGGCTCAGGAAAGAAAACAGGCCACCTGGAGGCCACAGAACTGAGAGCTGTACCCTGGAGGCCTGGGTCCTAATCCATTGGGTCCAGACTCACTCTATGAACTTGGGAAGGCATCCATGCCTGGCCTCAGTTTTGCCATCTGTACAGGAGGAGGGAGAAGCGAAGACCCCTCTATGTCCTTCAAGGTGCTCTGTGCCAAAAAGGTCATCTGTCGGTCAGTTAAAGGATGCTGGGACCCCCTGGAGGGCCTTTGCCTTCATCAGAGCCTGGTGAACAATAATGGGGGACTTTCAGACCAGAATCCAAAAGAGTTTTAGGGTGTCCTGGCCACTTAGGGACCTCCCTCACTTGGGGAGGCCTGTAATGTCCCTTGGGAGCCTCAACGGGCCATACTTGGCTTCTCAGAAGGGCCAATTCATCCAGAAGGCCTCCCCGGATCCCACACAGCGCCTTGCCTGGCCCTACCCTGGAATGGCAACTGAGGAGGGCAGGAGAAGCAGGGGGCTTCTGAGGGCTAGAATATTCTGCGTCTTGATCTGGTGGTGGCTACGTGGGTCTCTACCCATGTAACGATGCTCAGCCTTCACATTTAAGACGTGCACTTTAGAATGTACGTGGGACATCGATAAAAGGAGGGAGACGGATTCTGAGAGACTGGCAAAGACAGAAAGAGCCAGAGAGAAAGAAAAGGGGAGACAGACACAGAGAGACAGGTGGAGACAGAAAGAGACGGAAACAGAAATGGACACAGACGTAGAAAGATTGAGGAAACTGAGATGTAGAGAGACAGAGACGCAGACATGAAGAGAAAGAGAGAACAAAGGGAGGAGGGAAACAAATGAGTTTCAGGGTAGAAAGGTGGGGAGGAGGAAGTTGGGAAGAAAACTGAGGGAGACGAGGCAAAGCAAAGGGGAGAGGAGGAGACAGGCAAATAGCCTGAGGGGTGGCGGGGAGAGCTGCTGGGGAGTCTGGGAAGCCAGGAGCTGTCAAAGGCAAACATGTCCTTAATTGTAATTACACGGGAACATTTAGTTTGTAGATGCAGCAGAAAGGAAAACGCTGCGCCTTGCCCATTAATCTAATGGCTGTTAGTCAATCATCCTTCAAAGGGGGCTCCACTGTGGCTGCGTGGGGGGCGCCCTGTGGGGAGCAGATGGGATGAGATGGTTTTAAAACTAATGATACCCTCAGGGAGAGCCTGAGGGGCAGTTCTGGAGAGAATGGAACATTCACAAAAATCTTGGCTAGTGAATTTCAGAGCCCTGCAGACAGCTACCAGCCCAGAGGTCCTGAGCAGGCGAGTAGGAATTCTACACTGCAAGGCTGGGTTAGGAGAGATACAATGTATCCAAGAGGGACCCAGCAGGTCTTTAACTCACCCTAGGGGGTCAGGGGAAAGCTTCCTAGGAGAGCTGACATCTAAACTTCCTTTCAACGTGTAAAATGAGGCAGGCAAGTGAAAAAGGAAGGGAGAGGGGACTTCCAAGTAGAGAGAACAGCTTGTGCAAAGGTTGAGAAGGAAAGACACAGACAGCCGGGAGGGGTGAGCTGGACAAGTCGGCAGAGGCCAGACTTTTAAGGCATACTGAGGAGATTTTGTGGTTTTGAGGGCGATGGGGAGCCATCGAGGGTTTCCAGCAGACGCACGCAAGTTCAGATTTATATTTTTAAAAAATCTCTCTGCCGATGGAGGCAGATTTGGGGGTCAATCATAAGATCTTTGACTCACTCAAAAAGAGTGAGCTTCTCGGCCCTGGAGGTATGCAAGATAAGGCTGAACTAACCAGCCAGGGGATGTGGAGGGGTTTCAGCATCAGACGGAGACTGGGATGGCGGAGTTGGGGATCTCAGCCAGGAGGGTGGGAGGACGCTGTAGAGAGGGGTGTGATGTGTTACTAATCTCACTTGGGGGTACGCTTGGACCCACAGTGAGGAGTGTGGATGAATCAAAGATGCCTGGGCGGGAGGTTTGAGTCGGCACCCAATGCATACCTCTCCCCACCACTCCCTGCTAGGGGTGACTCACTCGTTCATTTGGCCTGGAGTACGGAAGCCTGGGGGTAATGGGGGAGGAAAAGGCCACACAATTTTCCCCTCTAAGACTCACCTCCTGCTCATTGAGTACCTACTGTGGGCCAAGTCGTGCGCAGGAACCAACACTCCACCTCCCCGCAACCCAATACCTCTGGAAGGAAATCTGTGGGCTCCAAAATATACCTCCATCTCATCCACTTCTCACTCCCTCCGTGCCTGGACCAGCACAGCCCCCTCCGCCCTGGTCCCCACAGCCTGCCCTCCCCGCAGCAGCCAGAGGGCGCAGCAGCCAGAGGGCGCCTGTGAGCACCTGAGTGAGGTCCCGCCCTCCTCTGCCCACAGCCCTCCAGGGCTCCCACCCTCTGGGTAAAAGCCCAAGTCCCCCCCAAGGCCCACCAGGCCCTGCACGACTTGCCCTGTCCCCTCCCTGCCCTCCCTTCCTCCCTCTCTCCCCCTCGCTCACTGTGCTGCCGCCACACGGGCTTCCTCACTGTTCCTCCAACACGCCAGACCCGGTCCTGCCCCAGGACCTTTGCACAAACTGGTTCCCTCTGCCTGGAATCTTCTCATAGCTTCTTTTTATTCTGTCTAAACATCACCTCCTCAGGCGAGCCCTCCTTGATTGTTGGGCTAAAGCAGCACCCAACTTACTCTCCTCCACCTTCTGCCTTGCTTGTATTTTCCTCGTGGGTGCTCCAAGGCAGTCTACAGCTGGAGCGTGGGCCCTGGAACTCTGTGGGATGAATGGTGGTGTCTGAGGCACTGACCAGCAAACTGAGGTCCTGTTTGATGGGGAAAGGGGGGAGGGTCTCTGATCATGTTGCCCTGGGGACACTGTGTGTGACTATGGGGGAGGGGTTTCTTGATTTAGCGAGAGGGAGGGGACCCTCTCATTCCCCTTCTGCCTCCCCCCTAAAATCGGCCTTGGATTGGCCAGGCGAGAGGACCCGCGTGGGGGGCGACACGCTTATTCTAAAGACCCACTCAGAGCCCCGCAGATACTGCAAATTCCCCATCCACGCGCTCCCTCCCTCCCCTCTCCTCCCCTCCCCTCCCCTCCCCTTCCTCGTCCTCCCAGACCCTCCCCGCCGACCCCGCATCCCTGTCCCCAGGAGCTGGAGCCCGGTTCCCGCCCACCGAGAGCCCGCAGCCAATGGCCGCGCTGCCTGATGAGGTAATGCGCCCGCTCTGCGCTCCCATTGGCCAGAGCGTAAGCCATTCTCTCCTGGCCCCAGGGAAGACCGAGAGCATGGGAGGCGCGGCTGGGGTCCTGGCAGCCTAGGGCACCGCCCGCGTGGCACGTGGGCACCGGCGCCGCCTCCTGACTGTGGGACCCCCACCTGCCCGTGCCCCTCTCTGGGCTCAGGCCCTAGCGAGAACGGGCGGGGCTGGACTTAGAGACCCTGCCCGCCTCCTCCTGCCCCTGGGGGCGCCCCAATCCTCCTGTAGGAGCAGGAAAGATGGAAGACCCCCACCCTCCACCCCCAGCAATCAAAAGACCCCAGAGCTTTGATTGGTCTTTCAGGACAATTGCACATTAATTGGGCGCCCACTGTATGCCAGCCGGGGGCCCAGTGGGGATACAGCGGTGGTGAAATCGCACCGAGGTCCCTTATCCTGGGGGTTCACAGAATAACGGGGAGGAGGGACGCGCCACCAGACTGTCGCCTCTCCTTCCCCCTCCTAGCCAGCGCGGCTGCAGACTGATGGTGGAGAGGGAAGGCAGCGACCGGCGGTTTCCTGGCAGCCGGGCAGGGATGGCAGAGGCGGTGGAGGAGGAAACAGAGGGGGGCTCCCCTCTTAATTATCTTGTTCACTTGTTTATTTACTGGGAGCTCCGGGCGCGTTGGGGGCTGTGCCTTCTTGTTCGCTGCTGTATTCATTCAACAAACATTTATTTGATTTCCCGTCTGCCCCACCATCACTGGATTTTCTTTTGCACACTTGTTTCTTCCTCCTGTGTCTCCCTTCCCTCCCCAAACCATTCTAATGGGCTTTTTTTTTTTAATTGTGGGTGTTTGTGAAACTAGATAAGGTGATTTTGAATCTGCCTGTGTCTCTTTATTCTTAACTTTCTCCTTGAGGCGTAACTTTCATGCAACAAACGCACAAATCTTAAGTGTGCAGCTGGATGCACGCTTACTCAAGCACAGAGCTTGCTGTGGCACCCAGAGGGAGAGATAGAACCAGGGTCGGGGGCTAGGGGGTGGGAAGTGGAGGTGAGTCTTCAAGTGCAAGGTCAAATTTTGTCTTTATTTGCAATTTTGATATCTGGTGCATCTTAGATTTTTTTTTTTTGCATTAATTTTGGTTTCTCAAAATATTATTTAGCTGGATTGCTGAGTTTTTTGGTGTGCCCTTAAATTTCGTGGCTGAGGACAGTGTGTCCCCCACCCTACCCTAGTCTGGCCCTATATAGAACATTCCACCACCCAAGGCTTCCTGGGGGGACCCTCCCAGTGAATACCCCCTATCCCCCCAGGTAACTGTTTCTACTCTCCATCATCACTGTTCAGTTTGCCTATTTTTAAAGTTGCTGTAAATAGAATCATACAGGACATAGTATTTGGAATCTGGCTTCTTTCACTCGGAATAATGCTTTTGAGGTGCCTTCAAGTTGTTGCTCTTCTGAATATTTCGCTGTGTTTCCTAACTGTCTTATCCCGGTGTATGGAGGGAGCACAGTTTGTTTATCTCATCCCCGGCTCCTGGGCATTTGGGCTGCTGCTTCCTGTGTTCGGCTGTTCCGAATAAAGCTGCTACGATCGTTGTCACACATGTCTCCGTGGGGACATATGCTCTTGTGTCTCCCGGGCAAACACCCAGGAGGGTGGCTGGTCCTATGGTAGGTGTGTATTTCACTTTTTAAGAAACTGCCCAACTGTTTTCCACAGCGGCTGCACCATTTGGCGTCCCGACCAGCAGCGGAGCGGAGCGCCTGCGAATGCATGTTTGGGACATATTTTGGGGACTTTATTGAGGTGGAATTGAAGCATACAGTTGGGTGAATTTTGACAAATATATCCACCTGTGTAACCACCATACCTCAGTAGATAAACAGCCTTTCCATCGCCCCCGAAAGCTCTCTTGGGATGTGTGTGTTTAATTTACAAAAAGTCAGCGAGAAAAAAAAGAGAGGGAGAGATCTCACTGTTTTTTTTCTTATTTTCTGCGCTTCATGCTTTGTTTTGAAGTTCCACCCACGTGCCTGGAAAAGAACATCTTTGCCTGTTCTGACTTTCTCGAAGATGAGAGTGCCCACAGTCTGCACCCTCTAGAGTTTTCTCCAGTCTATAGAGCGTGTACTGTGGCCAGGGGACATGCCAAGCTCTTTACATAAGTTAAATCTAAACTCAGTTATTTAATCCTCTTCCCCAACTGCACCATCAATGAGGTACATTGTCGTCCCCATTTCACGGATGGAAAAACTGAGGTACAGAAAGGTGGCGTGTCCTGTCCCCGCCCCAGAGCCCCAAAGTGGGTGGCGCTGGGATGTGAACAAGGTCCTGGGGCACCCCGTGCTCTTGACTGTGGCACAGACTGCCTCTACGTTCCCAGGCAGGTGAAAGCAGTCAACAAACGTTAGCCACAGGCCCCACGCTCCCTCACACGCGATTCCAGCATCTCAAAAGCTCTAAAAATAGAATTTTTTTTTCATCAGGATGACTCTAAAACTCATTGAGAAGCAAGCCCCAGCTCCCTGGGGTCAGAGGAGTGTTCTGGGAGCCTCGCCATGCAGGCGGGAAGGCCACCATGGCCCTCTGTGTTCTCGTCTCCCCCAGGATACTGTGCATCCCCACAGGACAGATTTCAGGCCCTCAAAGCACCACAGGGCCTTTGCACAAGCTGTACTTTCTGCTGGAATGCCCGGTCCTCCTCCCTCGCTACCCCTTTCTCATCTTTCAGGTCTTGGCTTGGGCATCACCTCCTCCAGGAAGCCTCCCTTGATGCTTCAGCCTGAGTCAAGGCTCCTCTGGGCCCTTCGGCTCAGATAATTCTTAACTTTCTGCTATTAATAAGTTTTATTGATCCCATTTATTGTGAGTATCCCTATTATATGGCTACTGTGTTTGATTGGGAGGGGGGAATGGGCTTCCCCAGGCCCTGCTAGGGTGTTATATGATATACTCTGTGCGCATCTTATCAGCGTCCTAAAATCTAGAACATTCTGAATTCTGAAACACATCTGGCTCCAAGGCATTCAGATAAGCACCGACCTGGGTGGGGGCCCACAGGAGGCACCCCCTCACCCCATCCAACCTCACTCCCTGGACTTTGGCTATTGGCCTCTGTGAGGCTGAAGACTTCTTTTTGAAAAAGGCTTCACTCTGTGGCCATCTGGCGTCTTGGTGGATCCGCCGTCCATTTCTTCTGCTTCCTGGAGCCACAGAGCTGGGGGTCTGCAACTCTCTTCTCTCCCTTTCTCTTACCCTCCCCTCCCAATGATATATCAGCCAATCCTGTCACCTCTAAATCTACCCCGAATCTGTCTCCACCTGGTCCAGCCTCATCAGACTGGTCCTGCCTCAGGACATTTGCACGGGCTTTTCCCTCCCCCGAATGCTTCTTCCCCTAGCTCTAATACCTTCATTTGTTTCCTTTGCTTTTACAAATGTTTGTCAGGATGGGAGCTCTGAGAAGGCAGTGGCTCTGTCTAAAGTGGTCACCGTTGGGTCCCCGGCTCCCAGCACAGCACCTGGCACCCAGTAGGTGCTCAATAAAAATTCCTTCTGCCACGGAAGGCATCAATTCACAGAACCTCAACAAACAGCCTTGTCGGATCCCCACATCTTGGATGGGAGCCTTTAGCCATGGACCCCGATAGAGATATTAGGGGGAAAAAAAAAGACTCCCAATTTTGGTTGCCTCCCTCTGCCTTTAATTATTTTGTCGACAAGACTCACAAATCCGCGAGTGAAGGTGGCATTTGAGAGGGACGGTTCCCTTTAGCGTAGCTGACAGCTAATTTGTGGGAAGTTTAATTACAGGCGGCGTTAATTAACTGGCAGAGCGCTGGGCGAGGAAGGCAGCCATCTGTTCCTGAAAACGTCCGCCCCTCCCGGCCCGGCTGGGAGGCTGGGAGGGTGGGCCAGGAAGAGGATAGGGCGTGGGGAGGAGGCGGGAACAGAGAAGGAACGAGGAACCGGTGATGATTCACAGCCTTTGCACCCCGCTTCCAGATGCCGTCGGGGCTGAGACCCTGGCAGCCGGCCTCCTCGTGGCTTCCATCATTTTGCAGTTGCCTCCAGTGGTGGCTGGGAGTGGCGGCAACAGTTCCTTGGAATCTGCTTGTCACTGGTTGTATCACTAGGAGCAGAGGATGTGGAATAGAGGAGGTGAAGAGCACACTGTGCTCAGCCCACGTTGGAGTGGATGGGCTCCCACCAAAGGAGGTGGGGAGGAGGAGCTGGGACAGAGCCAAGGTGAGGGATACCCCGGGCAACCAGCCTGGAAGGAATGGATCATTCTGCCACTCATTCCCCCATTCACTCCTTCATCCCAACCGTTCTCCATATAGAAGCGATGCAAACAGCCTCCGAAGTCAGGCTTCTTGGTTTCAAAACCCAGCTCTGTCCCTTCTGAGCTGTTTGCCCCGGGGCAAGTCACTTAACCTCTCTGGGCCTCAGTTTCCTCATCTGGAAAATGGGATTGATTCTAATAGGTCCTCCTTTCATGTGTCTTTCTGGAATAGTCGAACCCAAGCATTTTCAGGCTGAGGAAGACAGCTGTGTTATGAACTCGAAGTGTCATTTCTTGTTATAGCTAAAAATGTGTATGTGTATTAAGGTGAGCAGTGGGGGGAGTGTCCAACCAGGTTGAGAATTCTTGTGACTTCTAGGACTCTGGGCCTTTGCATATGCTGTTCCCTCTCCCGGAACACCCTTCCCACTCCTTCCCAGTTGCTTCTGTTCTATCGTTCAGGTCTTGAGGCAGAGGCCCCCTGCCTGGGAAGCCCTCCCTGACCCACCAGGCTGGGCAAGTGCCCCTCTGGACCCTCACAGCACCTGTGTGTCCCCCATCGGAGCCCTAGTCACTCTGCCACTGCTTACCACAGTTCATCCCCCCATAGACGGGGAGCCCCCTGCAGGCGGGGACCGGGTCTGTCTTGGTCACTGCTGTGTCCGGGGCACTCAGCACAGGCTGGAACAAGTAAGTGGTCAGCGCACAGTCAGAGCGGTGGCCCACCCTGCAGAACGCAGGGATGCAGGGGTGAGCTCCCCATCGCCACCGGCTCGGTCCGCTTCCGGGCGTGTGGCCCCGGCAAGCCACGTCCTCTGTCCCGGCCTCAGTTTCTTCCTCTGGAAAATGGGAGGATATGCACAGGAACCTGGCTTAGGAGGCAAGAGTTGGTGCAAGGAAGTGCACGACCTGACGTGCTGTGTGTGCTCAGGGGTCATGCAGGGTCCACCCTATCACCGAGGCTGGGCCCCCCCTCAGAGCCTCAGTTTCCCCATTTGGCCACACTCTGCCTTAGACGGCACAGAGGGGCACTGCCCAAGTGGATGGGCAGGAAGACGGGCTGGCGCCTACCTAGAGCAGAGCCAAGATCGGACCGATGGGGCTGGCAAAGGCCGGCCTCGCCAGGCTGGCGGTCCTTAGCACCGCGTGGCTCCCCTGGAGGCAGCTGAAGAAGGGCCTGGGCCTGGCTACGATGAACCTGAGGCCCGTTATCAGAGGCAGCAGGCTCTGATTCGGGGCACGGAGCTCCATGCACACTTATTAAGCACCTACTGGATGCCAGACCAGGCTGCTTGGTGCCTTTGCACATGCTGTTCCAGATGCTGGCATCACTTTCCCTTTTCATGGTGCTGATCTCTGCTCTTTCTGCTGTCAGTCTAGAAGACGCCACTTCCAGGAATCCCCCCAGATTCTCTGGGTTGGGTCAGGCCCCTCCACTTGGAAATGCCTGAGTTTCTCCCATCACAGCTCTGATCACCCAGTATCATAGCTGGGCTGTGAGCAGGTGACTTAGTCAATCAACAAACACTGATGAGTGCGGAGAAGGTGTCAGGCACTGTGCTAAGCACTGTCCATTCTTAGGGAACTCTGTTAGCTGGCCACCCCTAACATCTGTTCTCGCCTTCTCCATAATAATAGGGCCCCTGGTTTTCAGTGGAACCACTGGCCACTCAGAATAAAGACTACATTTCCCAGCATCCTTTTGGGCAGGTGTGGCCACAAGACTAAGTTCTGGCCAATAGGATGTGAGCAGAAGTGGTGTGTGGGAATTCTGAGAAGCATCCTTAAAGAGACAGGACAAGCCCTTTCTCCCCCCATCCTCCTCACGTGTGTAAAAAAGAAGACCTCTGAAAAAACACAAATATTCGCTTGTGAAGCCACCAAGACCAGACTGCCAGGTCCACACCCCATCGTTGCCCAGACGCTGTGTGCTCCCGAGCAAGTGACTTGGCCTCTCTGGGCCTTAGTTGCCTCATTTGTAAAATAGAGACGTGCAAGTGCAGCTAAGTGCGATTTTTCTCTGAGCTGCTTAAGAGTCTCCAATGGTTTTACTCAGCACCTCAGAATAAAACCCAAATTCCTTACTAAGCTTGACAAGGCCCTGCAGGACCTGCCCCGTCCCCTCCCTGCCCTCCCTCCTCCCCCTCTCCCCCTCGCTCCCTCTGCTCCAGCCACACGGGCTCCTCGCTGTTGCTCCAACACGCCAGGCCCATTCCTGCCCCAGGGCCTTTGCACAGGCTGTGCCCTCTGCCTGGAACGCTCTTCCTGCATGCCCACCTCCTTCTCACCATTCCAGTCTCAGATCCAATGTTCCCTCCCTGACCTCTCTGATCATGCGTGCCCCACGGCCACGTGACCGCCCCTCACTCATCGCCCCAAAGACCCCTTAACGTGGCCCAACCCTTCTGAAGCCGGGGGCACGCTGGGAGCTGACGAAGCACCTTATCTGCTTGCTATAAAATGAAACCACACTTGGTGTCTGAATCCAGCGACAAATTCGCAGGAGATACGGGGGACCGAGGAACGTGATAGATGATACCACAGGGACACGTTCTGCCAAGCCCAGACCAGGGACATCGCAGGGTGAACGACACAGTTGCTCCGGCAAATAAATCACAAGGAAAAATGAAGAGAGAGAGATGGTGGGCAGAGCTCTCGCTTACAAGAGAGATTCTAGACTTCACGGGCGATCCTCGACTTTCTGTAGATCCGAATTGGAACCACCAAGAGAAATGACACATGGGGACGGGACCCCTGGGTGGTTATTTGATGCTATGACGGGGTCATTGTTGTTTTGAGTGTGATGCTAGAGTTTGTGGGGTTTTAAGAGGTCTTATCTTAGGGCACGGGGACATTCTCTGTGGGGCCGTCCTGGGCGCTGTGGGGGGTTGAGCAGCATCCCTGGCCCCCACCCACTCGATGCCAGGAGCACCCCCAGTGTGACAGCCACAGATGTCCCCAGACATGGCCCCGTGTCCCCTGGGGGCAGACCCACCCCAGTTGAGAACTACTGCTTTAGAGACACAAATGAAGTATTGACAGATGCAAAGCCACCTGGAATTTGCATCAAAATACCAAGGTGGGGGTAAGTGGCAGGGGGAAGATACAGAAGGGGCCACACATGGATAACTGTTGAATCTGAGTGATGGGGACATGAGGGTGGGTGTCACTAATCTATCCTCTCTACTCGGGTGTGTTGGAGATTTTCCACCATAAAAAGCCGGAAGGAGGGGGAAATTCAAACAAATCCCGGAGTTTAGTTCGTCGTCACGTGCCCACGCTGCTTTGGGCGTTGTGACACCCAGGCTGTGCTCACGTAAGACGAGACTATCAGGGGAAGCGGTGAGGGGCACGTGGGGACTCTCTGCAGGACGTTTGCAACTTTTCTGTGAATCTAAAATTACACCAAAGTAAAAAGTTTATTTCCAAAAAAAAATGTTTAAATGAAGATGAATCAGCATACCAAGGATGAGCGGCCTGTGCGCCCAGGGCTGGAACGGAGGACGGGGGCCCCGTCGAGAAGCCACTGCTGGCGTGATGGACGCGGTGGCCCTGAAAATCACCCCCCGGCCCCCCATCTCCTCACTTACCCGCAGACACTGCAAGCCAGGCTCGGGCTCAGCCGGGATTGGCCGCCCACGGTGGCACCCGGGGCCGGAGGCTGGTGCCCCCACAGCAGCCAGGGAGCAAATCCGCTTTCAAACGGGCTTTATTCTCTCCAGAGTAGAGACACTCCTCCCTCCACCCTCCCTGCCCCGAGCTTCGCCAGCCAGGGGCCGCTGGCCTCAGGGGGGTCCCGGGGACACCACAGCCTCGGCTGCCCCCACGGACGTGGCGCTGCAGCGGCGGTGCGGGCCGGCCCAGGCCAGCAGCTCCAGCCTGCGGGCGCGCAGCCGGGCCTGGATGGCCCAGATGGGGGGCCGGTGGCCGGGCAGCGAGGGGTCCTCGTCCCCGAAGCTCTCGACGGTGGAGTCGGAGCCGTCCTCCGTGCCAGCCACCAACTGCTTGCACACAGGGCAGGAGCGCCAGGCGCCCTGGGAGAACCAGAGGTCGATGCACTTGCAGTGGTAGGTGTGGGCGCACGGCAGGATCTTGAGTCGGTCGCCCTCCTCGTACTCGTCCAGGCAGATGGCACACAGGTCGCTGTGCCGCGTGAAGGTGCGCACCTGGGCCTTCTGGCACACCTGCGTCTGCACCGTCTTGACCCTGGTCCACCGGGCCCACAGCCACCGCCACAGGCGCCGCAGGACAAAGACGGTGGATGTGAGCAGGGCCAGGGCGCGGCCCAGGACCCAGGAGATGGCCAGCACGGGGTGGCAGTCCAGCTCGGGGCACGGCGGGTAGTCGGGCAGCAGGAGGACGTGGGTCAGCTTGTCGCAGCGCAGGATGACCCGCAGGTCCTGCGAGGCGGCCTCGCCCACGAACACGGAGGGGATGGTGATCTGGCGCCGCAGGTCCTCGTAGACGTGCGCCATGCGCACCAGCTCGTCCGAGCGCACGTTGTGCACGATGGCCGCCTCAAAGCCGGCCTGCTGGGCGTGCAGGACCTTGAGATCAAAGGTGCAGTCGTAGCGGCGGATCAGCACGATGGCGCCCAGGGAGCCGTTGCCCAGCCGCGGGCCCTCGATGGGGTAGCATGCGTTGGCTGGCTTGGCCTCCATCAGGTAGCCCCAGACGCCCTGGGGGGCCAGGGGCACCCCGAACAGGGCCGGCAAACTCTGGAAGTCCACCGTGCTCGCGTTCCCGTCCAGCACAGCCCGCACCACCGCCTGCGAGGGCACCAGCAGGGCCCACAGGATCAGGGCGGCCGTGACCGTCCCCGGGGCCTGCGCCGGTGGCCACCCCATGGCCACCCCCTCCCCCTCCTCCGGCCACCGCGTGGAGCTAGGTCCCGCTGGGGACCACCGATGGGAGGCCTTTGGGCATCTTCAGGGCCTCCCCGGGGGCCCGTGGCCGGGATGGGAAGGGAAGTGAGCTCGGATAGGGGCGCAGAGGCTATTAGGCAGGGTGGCTGGGCCCCGGGCGGCCCTAGGTGGAGGCTGGTCCCGGGGGCAGCGCGGCACGCGTTGTGTCCGTGAAGGCCCGTCCCAGAAGGAGCTGCCCGACCCGGCGGCCGTGCTGGCAGATGATGCTGAGGCCGGGACCCTCCAGTGTTCTAGATGCCTCCAGCCTCTGTGACATCGTCCGCTTGCATGCTGCCCCCAGGAGCCCCCAGCTGCCTGGGCCTGTGGCCGAGACAGAATTCCAGAGTCTCTGACCTGGGGGCCCGGGCGGGCTTTGAAAAAGCTTCTCGAAGGCTCAGAGCATCGCCGGCCCCTGGACCTCGTAAGGCTCGGGGGTGCCACACAGTGGGTTGGTGGCCACCGCTGACAAGGATCCAGCACATTCATACTCTAGGGGCATCATCTCCCTGTGCCTCCCAGCCACCGAGGAAGATGTCAGTGTTGCCCCCTTTTGAGATTCCCAGAAGGGCCCGGGCTTTTTCAGGGTACCCACTCCCCATGAGGTTCGCTCCTATAACCCAAATTCCTCCCCTCCTCCCCCTCTCCCCCTCGCTCCCTCTGCTCCAGCCACACAGGCTCCTCGCTGTTCCTCCAACATGCCAGGCCCGGTCCTGCCCCAGGGCCTTTGCACGGGCTGTTCCCTCTGCCTGGATGCCCTTTCTCCCTGTGGCTCTTTCTCACGACTCAGGCCCGGGTTCATACATCTTCAGAGTCTAGCTGGACTCCATTTGGGGGGATGGAGAAGTGCCCAGGTCAGAGCTGGGCTGACAGGGGCGGGGGGTCCCAAGTCCTCATCGCCTGGTAGCCTCCAGACCCACACCAGATTTATTCTCTCACCTCAGAGCTGCCTCTCCAGCTGGGTCTCCGACTGTCCCCTATTCCCCAGCCAGAGCCCTGAGCACCAGCCTCACATCCTCCCCACCCCCCACCCCCCAAAACCTCCCACCCTGAGTTTTACTCACCCGGCTAAGCGGCCTGATCAAGTCTCGATTCCTGGCTCTGCCATTGACACGCTGTATGACGTCAGGTAAATCACCTAACCTCTCAGCTTCCAGATCTGTAAAATGGGCATAGTGATGAGGAACCCGTCTTACAGGACTGGCAGTGGGAGAATCAAGTGAGATGGTGCAGGGTGAGTGCTCAGCGGAGGGTCTGACGTCATTATTCTCCCAGACCAGATTGGCCTCCAGTTTGCACCCTTCCCAGTTCATTGCCATGTGGTGGTTGGGGGTTTTTCTAAAATCTCAATCCTCTGGGCTCTCCCACTGCTCTCCAGATAAAGCCCATGCTCCTCTCTGGGGCTGGCGAGCCCCCCATAGGCAACCCCTGCCCATCTCTAAAGCCTGAGTGCTTTTCAGTGCTCTCAAGGCATCGTGATTTGTTGACCTCTGGATCTTTGCAAATTCTGTTCCCTCTGCTGGGAACAGAATTCTCTCTCCTTAACCCCACTTTGCCAGGATGACTACTTATTCTTTAGAATTTCTCAGTTGGTCTAATACCTCCCAGAGTGGCCCTCAGCCAATGGCAGAGAAGAGACACAGAGACACACAGGGACACAGGGACAGAGGCAGAGATTGGAGTGACGCGTCTATAAGCCAAGGGACAGACACCAAGGGTCGAGGCAACCCCAGAAGCTAGGAAAGGGGCACAGAACATATTCTCTCTCTGAGCCCCAACAAGGAAACAACCCTGCTGACACCTTGAATTGTGAGAAAATAAATCTGTTGTTTTAAGCCCCCTGATTTGTGGTACTTTCTGACCATGACACAGGAAACGAATACGCACTGGAATCCTTGTCCTGGGGTCCATCTCTGGATGAGGCCAGACAAAGGCAAGGTGTCACCACACTGAGACTGCAGGATGCGTAAGGATGAAGTTGGCATAAAAGGGCAGAGAACAGCATGCTGGGAGTGTGAATGGCATGTGCAAAGGTCCTGAGGTGAGCGAGAGAGAGAGAAAGTGTGTGTTGAATGGTTGGAAAGAGCAGGCCATTCAGAGTGGCTGGAAAGAGGGTCTTACCAAGGACGGAATAGAGTTGGGGGAAGGACGGGCAGGGCCAGGCCTGAATCTTGAACGTGGATGGCCTTGGGCTTTACAGAAAATGACAGGGAGCCACAGAAAAGTTTACAGTAGAGGCGGAACACAGTCGAATTGTTTCCTGTTTTGCTCTGTACATTCTGCACGGCTTGGGTCTCTTAAAATGGGCACGAATTCACTTATTACCTCTGCAATTAAAAGAGATCTGTGTTGCCGAAGGATCCCCTGGTAGCTGAGTGGAGGGTGGGTTGGAGAGGAGGAAAGAGGCTGGAAAGCCAAGGAGGCAGCCGGAGAATCAGGGAAGGGACTGGGGAAGGGGACAGAGAGGAGGGGACGATAGCCCTGAATGAGTGAGTGGGTGTGAAGAAGAGAGAGGGTGACACGGATGGAGCCGGCCACAGGCACACAGTGACGTCCCCCCTTGCAATTCTCTCCTCCTGGGGATGACTCCAAGAAAGTCTCGCTTGGTGCTACCATCTTTAACACCATTCAGGCAATTGCTAATTTCCCTAAGAGACGGGTCCTTGGCCCCTTTGGATTTTAAAACATCATTTTGTTCTTTGTGTCTTTGATTTTTGGTGGCACCCATATCTTTCTGGCAAGAGATACGGGTTTTTTTACTTAGGACTCTCGCCAAGTTTTTTAAAGAAAGACAACAGGTGGGTTGATCTTTAGGGAACTTTGGTAACAAAAAGAAAAGGTGGCTGACGAAAGGGGAAAAGATCGAGAAGAGTTCTCCAAGGAGGGACTGTTGATAAATTGGGTGTGTTAGCGTCCTAGGGTGGCTGTAACCAAGTCCTACAAACTGGGTGGCAGCAAACAAGGCGTTTATCATCTCACAGTTCTGGAGCCCAGAAGTCCAAGATGAAGGTGTCAGCAGGGTGCGCTCCCTCCGAAGGCTCTAGGGAAGGATCCTTCCCGCCTTCTCCAGCTTCTGGTGGTGGCCGCCAATCTCTGGCATTTCTGAGCTCACAGCTGCGTCTGTCGCTCACGGCCACCCTCTCCCTGTGTGTTTCTCTGTCTTCTCCTCTTATAAGGACGCCGGTCATTTTGGAGTAGAGCTCACCCTAACGACCTCATCTTAACTTGATTCCATCTGCAAAGATCCTATTTCCAAAGAAGGTCCCATTCCCAAATACTTCCCTTTCTTAAACCTGCAGAAAGAACCCCAAATACGAGAGTCAAGAGTCCTGGGTTTGAATCCCATCTCTGCTCCTTATTTGCTGTGCACCTGTTGAGTATGCCACTGCCTTCTCTGTGCCTTGACTTGCTCCTCTGTAAAGTGGGGATAATAATACCAGGCAGCTAAGGTGGACATCTATTTGGGGCCAGTGGCAATGTGTACCCATGGGATGACCTGTCCCCAACTCTGGGTATATGCGTCTATAAAGGATGGATGGAGGGAGAGACCTTCTTCCTGGTTCCAGGGTAGGCACGTGACCCCGGCCTGGCCAATGAAAGCACTGCATCCTCCAGGCCACAGTGATTGGTTCAGAGTGGGACATGCGATCCAGGCTGGGCCAATGAGAGCACTGCACCCTCCAGGCCACAGTGATTGGTTAAGAGTGGGACATGTGGTCCAGGCTGGGCCAATGAGAGCACTGCACCCTCCAGGCCACAGTGATTGGTTCAGAGTGGGACACGTGGTCCAGGCTAGGCCAATGAGAGCCAGCCCTGGGACTTTTGAAGGAACTGTGGGGAAGAAGGCTTCTCCCAGGATGCTGACTGGGCTGGAAGGAAGGGATGCAAGTCCGGGGCTCCTGAAGTTTCTTTGCTGCCAGGAGGGAAGATCCTTACTGGCATGAGATGCTGTTGGAGCTCCCCCTTTATAGCCACTCAACACTCACCATTTCTGTACCTGTTCTCCTGGTCTCCAACATCCAATACCTATGACTCTACCTGGGGGCCTCTTCTGGCTGCAGGAAACTGTCTGCTCATGTGCAGGGGAGTCTGGGTGTGCCAGAGAATTAACACCCCCGGGGAGCAGCCCAGAACAAGGACTTATAGGAGTGAGTGGGCAAATATCCCATCCACCTCGCCCCTCCAGTGAGATAACTCTGGGGTGCATGTCCCATACCATCACCTAGAATCCCCAGCAGATTAAGGTCCAGCTGCCCCAGTGATAACTTGCTTGACAACGCTTCCTTCATCAGTTGTCTTATCTTTCCTGTCTCCCTTCCCCCACTCCCTCCTCAGTGTTTTCTGAGATGACTTCCAAAATAAATAACTTACATTCACATTCTTGTCTCAAGGTCTGCTTTGGGGGGAACCCAAACTAAGATGCTCTCTGAGAATAAAAGAGTGCATAGGAAAGCAGAACAAAGAGCCTGAGAGAAACCTGAGTCCTAAAAACATCATTTGAGCACCTCAATCCAGCTGAGCCTGAAGGCCACACAACGCCTGTATCCTTGTTATAGAACTGATATATTCTTTTTTTTTTTGCCTAAGAGAGGGTATCCATACCCATACAACTAATCTCACAGGGGAGTGGTGAGGCTTCCAGAATCTCATAGGAGGAGAGACACTGGGCATAATAATGAGTTTTTCTTTTTTTGCTTCACTCCTATCTCCCTCTGCAAATGTTTCTAGCAGAGACCTCCTTCAGTGATGCCCAGATGGGATATTCCAAAGATGTGTGACTCCTCTGACTATTAGACATAAAACTTGTATCAGATGGGGTGATGGGATGTGTCTTATACTCGCTCTAATTTCCCAAGAAGTCAAGTCACATCTCCTCCCTTCCTCAGGTGCATCTCCTGCTGAATCGGATACTAAACTTGTCCATACATGGTCTGGTATGCAATACACATGTACACCTGACAGGCTTGGGATTCAGGGACCAGTGTGGCCCCATGGGGCTGGGCTGGGAGGGGGATTTAGAGGTCTTCAAGGGGTCTGTGATAAATTCCCAGTGGATCACCCACCTGCAGGCTGACCTGGGCCTCTCCATCTCCCCGGCCCTTCTCTCTATGTATCTCTCTGTCTGATAATTTTTGTCTTTTTCTGAATCTCTGTCTGACTATCTCTCTCTCTCTCCACCTCTATCTTTCTGTTTCTCCATCTGTGTCTCTCTGCCTCTTTTGTTTATGCCTCTGTGTCTATTCCTCTCTCGCTCGCTCACTTTCTGTCTTAGTCCTTCTGTGTCTCTGTCTGAATATCTCTGTTACTATCTGACTCTGTTATGTGTCTCTGTCTCGTTCTTTCTCTGTTGTCTCTGTCTGCCCCTGTCTCTCTATGTATGTATTTCTCTGTCTCTGTCCCTTTGTCCTGTCTCCTTTTTTCTTTCTCTCTAACTTAATCCTTCATGTTTCTTTTTGTGTGTGTCTCTGTCTTTCTCCCCAGGGCTGTATTTATCTCTGTTGGTCTCTGTCTCTGTCTTTCTCTCTCTGTCTCTCTCTCTCTCCCCATTCCCCAGCCCTACACCTGGTCCACAGTAGATATGCAGTGGATTTTGTCAGCTTGAGGGCCAAAGACACATGTTTGTGGACCCAGACAAGCCTAAAGTGGTGTGAGGGGAGAGCTGTGCTTAAGACCCAGTATGGCCCTCACTTCTCATCCCAGCATCTCAGCTTCTGCATCAGTAAAACAATGGTGATCGGTGCAGTCAACAAACACTTTCTGAGCACAACTGCCCGCGGACCCTCCCATCACCCTTAGAACTTGGAACTGCTTTTCCTCATTCCTCCGAGGAGGAAGCGGCATGCGGAGAGGGGACAATCCCCTGCCCAAGAGCCACAGCTAAGAAGAGTCTAGACCACCCTCTCCACTCCAGGCTCCCCAAGCCTCCTGCCCCTCTGGCTTTGTCCCAGCCTGGTCACCACCCCGGGCCAGGCATCCAGCTGCAAATGAACAGGCTTGCTGTCCAAGGTCAGACAGCTTCATTTGTCTTCCCTCCTTTCTTGCTCCAAAGTCCCGGGTTTTATGCTGGAATAATTAGACTTGTGGGAACAAAAAATATCGCTGGGGAGAGGGATCTGTCTGCACACGATAATGTGCTAGGCACTGGGGATACAGTAGTAACCAGGACAAAACCCTGAACCCTTTAGAGATGATATTCTAGCTGAGAGGAGGGGAGACAGCACATAAACTAATTAACTAAATGAAGAAACTAACCATCAAACAAAATAATTTCAGGATGCAAAGCGCTGTGAAGGAAATGAAGCAGGCATTGTGGTTAAGAGTGGGGCAACACTAGTTGGAGTGCTCGAGGAAAGTCTCCTCAAGGTGGGGACATTTGAATGGAAGCCTGAAGTAAGGGAAGACCTTTGCTTCTAGAACATTCTTGGGGTGCCACCAAATCATACTTCCTGAGCACCTGGGATTTGTTGATTGGTCTCATTTCTTTTGTTTATTTGCTCATCAAATACTTGCTAAGCACCTACTGTGCGCCAGGCCCTGGGGACACAGACGTGACCAAGACTGACCCAGTTCCCACCCTCCCGGGGCTCTGTCCAATGATGGGGGAAAACTTTCAAACAAATGAACAGGAATATTTCAAACAGCAATGAGTCCCATGAGTGAAGTAAGACAAGGAGGAGATGAGATCAAATGGCTGAGAAGATCAATCTAAGAATGCTAGAATTCGTGGGTGAACGTTTAAGGAGAAACAGGATATTTGCATAGTGTCAAAGCAACTCTCCCAAGACACTTACTAATTTGAAAAGTAAAAAAGCAACTTTCCAGTGGGGAAAATCTGGCAGACACTGTGGTAACCACAGGATCAAGGTTAACATCACTGGTGATGAGACACACCCACCTCATGTGCCTCCTGATACCCTGTGCTGGGGAGGATGCAACATCACTCCCGTGGGATTTGGGGCAGAGATGCACAGCCCCAGTCTAATCACAAGCCAACATCAAACAGATCCAAATTGAGGGACATTCTACAAAATCCCTGGCCAGTGGTCTTCTTAAGTGTCAAGGTCACAGAAGACAGGAAGGACTGAGGAACAGCCCCAGGATGGAGGATGCTAGGGAGTGTGATGATGAAATGCAATGAGTGGTCCTGGATAGGATCCTGGAGCAGGAACAGGACATTCGTGGAAAAACTGGTGGATCTCAAATAAGATCTGTGGATTCATTGCTAATATTGTGTCCATATTATTTTTCCGGTTTTGGTCATCATACCAGGTTATGTAAAATGTTACTGTTAGGGAAAGCTGGGTGAAGGGTATACGGGAGCTCTGTACTTTCTGCAATTTGTGTTTCTGCCACTTTTCTGTAAGTCTAAAATTATTTCAAAACAAAATGTTTAAAAAAACAATCAAACAGCCTTAAGGCACTAGAAAGAAGATGGTGGAGGTGGAGGAGGAGGAACAGAAAGAGAACAGTATGGCTGGCGTGAATGGCAGGGAATGAAAAGGCAACCGGCTTGATTATGGGCCGTCTTGTAGGTCAAATCAACCTAAAAAGCAAATTTGCCTGTTATTTTATCTCAAAATGAGTATTTGGGAATAGCCAAAATAATTGCAATGAAGCATGTGCATGCTATGGCAAACCATAGGCAAATCCAGCAAACAAAGGAGGGGAGCTGCTTTTATAGAGAAAAGGGGAGTGGGGCGGGGCTGTTCTAAAGAAAGTTCATTGGGGGAAAGTAACAGTTCAGGGCAGCAATGCCTTCTCATTGGCTGAGCCGCAGTGTTTCTCATTGGCTGAGCAGCACTGTTTCTCATTGGCTGAGCTGCCATGTTTCTCATTGGCTGAGCTGTGGCATTTCTCATTGGCTGAGCTGCAGCGTTTCTCACTGGTGGCTGACCTGCGGCGTTTCTCATTGGCTGAGCTGCAGCGTTTCTCACTGGTGGCTGACCTGCGGCATTTCTCATTGGCTGAGCTGCAGCCTTTCTCATTGGTGGCTGAGCTGCAGCGTTTCTCACTGGTGGCTGAGCTGTGGCATTTCTCATTGGCTGAGCTGCAGCATTTCTCATTGGCTGAACTGCGGCATATCTCATTGGCTGAGCTGCAGTGTTTCTCATTGGCTGAGCTGCAGTGTTTCTTATTGGCTGAGCACGGTGGTTCTCATTGGCTGAGCTGAGGCATTTCTCATTGGCTGAGCTGAGGCATTTCTCATTGGCTGGGCTGTTGCCAGGTGGGGAAAGAAATCTTCATTCAGGAGTTAAGTCGTTTTACTTCCCGCCCAAAATGCAAGTGTCCGCATCGCCCTGTTTGGTGTAATTGACGACGATGTAGTAGGGCCTGAGAGCTCCCCCTACAGGCCTTCTCAACTCTAATTTAGTTACTGCATCTTTTATTAATTTCTGCAGTGATGATGAACAGTTTGCATTTTATTGTAAGCACAACGCAGAGCCTGGCCAATCTGGGTTCCCTGCAAGCAGCCCTTGAGAAAAGGATTTGGGTACAAATTGTTTATGTGGAAGGTGATCCCAGGAAACCCCAGCAGAGCAGGGGAAGTGAGAGAGGGATGGGAAGGAGCCGATGCAATGCAGGGTGCATTCGTGAGGAGGTGACTGTGGTTGACAGGTGGGGCTCAGGCCCGCAGGGGACCTCTGGAAGATAGCGTACAGCATGCGCGTCAGAGATGTCCCACTTGAGGGAGGAGGGAGCTGGGGTATTTACGCGCCAGCTCCTGCCAGCCATTGGTTGGGGGTCGCTGGTGGGGGGATGGCGTGAATTCTGTGACACTTCTCACCTGCTGTGAGTGAGAGCGTGCTTATTTAAATCCATTAAGATGAAATAAAATTCAAAATTCAGTTCCTCACTCACACTCACACATTTTAAGTGCTCCATAGCCACATGTGGGTGACCAAGTTTGGCGGCACAGTTCTAGAACATTCCGTCATGACTGAATGTTCTATCGGACAGCCCTGCACCGGAGGATTTTAAGCAAGAGAGTGGCACCATCCGACTGAGACTCTAGGAAAATCCCTCCAGCTGCTGAGGAATCACAGCCTGTCAGGGGTGAGGGCGGAAGCTGGGAACCCGGCGAGGAGGCAGGGCGAGCATCCAGGCTGAAGGTGATGGAGGCTAGGACCAGTGCAGTAGCCATAGGGGTGGAGCAAAGCTGTTTGGAAGTGGCATTGCCGGGGAGAGCTGGGCATTTGGATGTAAGAGGTGAGGGGAGAGGAGAAAGAGGAGGTAAGATCTGGACTCTGCAGTGAGACGCAGGTGGAGGTGGGGTGGCTGTCCCCAAGATGGGGACCTGAGAGGGGAAACTGATTCAGGGGTCAATGCGGAGCTTTGTCTGGGCCCCGCTGGGCCTGAGGGGTCAGGGAGAAGTCCAGGGGGACCCCTGTTGGCAGCTGGACTCCAACGGCGGAGGCCTGGGTAGACGTGGGAATCTGGGCCCACGGGGCATCCTGGCCACAGGCCCAGCTGGCAACCACTGGGCCGTGATGTCACTTGTCAGGAGGAAGAGGGCCTCGTCCATCCCCAGGCTGGAAGACACAGCTTGCCTAAATGCTAACAAGTTTTGCCTCCAAATGGTGGCGGGCTGTACACATGTGTATGTGTGTGTTTAATTCTGGAATGAATTTAATTCTAATTCCGCCGACTTTGGGGATGCGAAACAGCTGTCTTAATGCGTTAAACAGTGGGTTTAAAATAGCGAACATCTGTTCGCCATCTGAGCCAGCGCCCGCCGAGGCCGCTCCCAGGCGCCGGGGCTCAGGGTTCGGGGGACCCTGGTCGTGGCCCTGGAGAGAGGACAGAAGGTGGGGCTGGCAGGTCCAAGATGCGGGTTCAAAGCCGGCCCTGCCACTGGGCACGTGACCTGCCCCCTGTGGTTTCTGCTGCTTCGTCTGTTAAAATGGGGACTGTTGACCAACCACGCTGGGCTGTCCCCCGTGCTGGAACCACGAGCACAGCTGTGATGGATCAGACGGCTCCTGTCAGGGGACGGATCATAAGCACATACCCCCCCACCCCTCAGATGCTTCCTGGCTGTGTGGCCTGAATCGCTCTGTGTCTCAGTTTCCCACAAATGGAGATAATGATAGTAGCTAACACCAAAAGTCGTTAAAAAGTTTAGATGAGTTAACACACGGAAACTGCGCACTTACAGCAGCGCCGGGCAGACGGGGAGCCCTATGTAAATGTGTAATGAATTTTTTTACAAGTTAATAAATACGTAATAGGGCCAGCCCCGTGGCTTAGTGGTTAAGTGTGCGCACTCCGCCGCTGGCGGCCCGGGTTCGATCCCGGGCATGCACCCACGCACTGCTTCTCCGGCCATGCTGAGGCCGTGTCCCACATACAGCAACTAGAAGGATATGCAGCTATGACATTCAACTATCTACTGGGGCTTTGGGGGGGGGAAAAAATAAAAAAAATCTTTAAAAAAAAAAAAAATAAATAAATAAATAAAATAAATACGTAATAGAATCTCAAAGAGCGAAAAGGGATAGAGAAAGGAAATAATAGGGTGATGGAGGCCACAGAGGGGGCTGGGGAAGTCAGGGAGGGCTTCCCTGAGGAGGTGACCTTTGAGCTGAGACAGGAAGGAGGCGGAGGAGCCGCCCATGTCAGGAGGAGAGCCGTCCAAGCAGAGGGAACAGCAGGTGCAAAGGCCCTGGGGCAGGACTGGGTTTGGGAATTCCACAAATAGGAAGGAGGCTGGTGCGGCTGGAACAGGAGCAGGGCCAGAATGTGAACGAGCCTGCATGTTGTGTTATGAAGTTTAAGTCTTACCCCTAAGTCAGCAGGGAGCTCCTGCAGGTTTCAATGGGGGAGGAATGGGATCTGATTTGCAGCCAGACCGATGGCTCTTAGCTCGGCTTCTCTGTGCACTTATTGAGCACCTACTGGATACCAGGCCCCCAGGGGATAGCAGGCAGAGTCAGAGCTGCTCACGGCCAAGCTAGGGAAGAGCGAAACGCTGAATGTGCCCGCAGGCTTCCATTCCAGTTCTGGATAATGCAGCCCACAGGCAATGCTCCAGGCTCGGACGGCCCTGGGTTCGAGTTCCAGCTCTGCCACTTCCCAGCCACGTGGCCTGTCCTCAGTTTCCCCTTCTTGTCACCGAGCTGTCTCACGGACGGAAGAAGATGGTCCACGCCCTGCACTTTGCACGCGCTGTCGTCACATTTCAAACGCTTAGCCCTCATTTCTTACAAAGTGAAACTCACAGCCACCCTGTGACCCAGCAATTCCACCCCTAGGATTTACCCGAGAGAGTCGAGAACACGCGTCCACACGAAGACCTGTACCCACGTGTTCGGAGCATCTTTATCCGTAACAGCCCCAAATCGGAAACCACCCAGACGTCCGTCGGCAGGTGGGTGGACCGGCAAACAGTGGTCCACGCGAACCGTGGAACATTCCTCAGCCACAAAGAGCAAGGAAGCACGGAGACACGCAACCACACGCGTGAGCCCCAACATCGTCACGCCGAGCCACAGAAGCCAGGATGCACACTGTGAGATGCCTCGAACGTGCACACCAATTTCTAGTGACCGAGAGCAGACCGGGGGGCACCAGAAGAGCTGAGTGTGTGGCTGGGAGGAACTACGGAGGGACCCAGTGGGAGTTAGACGAGGTCAGGGTCCTGATGGTTTTACGGGTGTGCGTGCATGGGTGTGAAAACGCATCCAACCGCGCACTTTAAATATTTGCGGTTCACCATATGACAATTTCACCTCAATTAAGCTGTGAAAACAAAATGAAATCACCAAAAGAAATCACTGAGCCCAGAACCTAGGGTGCGGGGGGGGACCAGCATGGCCGTGACGGGGTGGGGGACAGGCACGGGTGTGGGGGGAATTTAAGAGAAGCTTCCAGAGCCCAAGGCCACAAGCTGGCCCCCATCCTCCGTGTCCCGGGAAAGGAGCCCGTGCTTCACCCGGGCCGCGGAGAGCAATTTCATAACGTTCTGCTCTCTGCCAACGAGACACAAGATTAATTACGGCCATAAACACGCTGGGCACCGCCTAAATATTTCATAGATCTGTGCGTGCACTCGCACACACGCACACACGCACACACCCGCGTGCGGCCACAGGCTGGCTCTCTGGGGTTCTTGTGTTTTGCTTTTCTGCAAAGGAGGCTGCAGGTGGGCGAATGGGCAGAGTCCTTCTCTTCCCTTCTGTCTCTTTTTCACGCCTTTCCCTGCCAGGGGCGTCTCGGGGAGACGGAGGAGCCTTCAGCCAGGGTTCAAGGAAGAACCGGTTTCTGCGGCCACCTCTTCGCAAGGCGGCAGCCGTGCTGGGACGATGGAGGGGGTGGCAGAGGGTCTGGGCCCTGGCCTTGCTCTTGGGGAAAACTGGAGGCCCCTGTGTCATTACGGAAAGTGACCAAGAGCCCCTTCTCCCTTCCCAAAGGATCGATCAACGCTCATTTATTCACTCGACAGACATTTCCCGGGGTAGAGAGTGTGGCAGTTTAGAGCGCAGACTTGGGATCAGAGAGACCTGGGTCCGATACAGCTTCCACAACTTCTTGGCTGTGTGACCTCGAGTGAGCACCTTTACCTCTCTGGGCCTCGGTTTCCTCATCTGCAAGATGGGGATAATAATAGAATCCTGTATCATAAGTTAGATCTTAGGCGTAAGTTAGATCTAAAATTCTTATAAAGTTCTTTTTTTTTTTTTTTTGTGAGGAGATCAGCCCTGTGCTAACATCTGCCAATCCTCCTCTTTTTCTACTGAGGAAGACTGGCCCTGGGCTAACATCCGTGCCCGTCTTCCTCTACTTTATATGGGACGCCGCCACAGCATTGCTTGACAAGCGGTGGGTCGGTGCACGCCCGGGATCCGAACCGGCGAACCCCGGGCCGCCGCAGCGGAACGCGTGCACTTAACCGCTTGCGCCACCAGGGCGGCCCCCTTATAAAGTTCTTAAGGTGGGGCCAGGTATACAGTAGGTGCTCAAACAGTTTGGCTATCATGAGGGGGGTACTATTACTGTTTGCTGAGCTCCAGGCCCTTTCCTGGAGCAGCAAAAGAGATGGTGCTTACCTGCCCTCCATGCTCAGGTCTTATTTCTTATTTTTTCATCCTTGCACTTTACATATGGAGGCTCAAAGCCACGGAAGGGTTTGGTCAGGGACTCAGTGCAGGATATGGTTGAAGGAACTCAGAGATGCCTCAATGATCTCAAGGCCCCTTCTTTTTGCTGATGGGGAAACTGAGGCCCAGAGAGGGGCAGGGAGGGCTTCCCGGCCTCCACTTCTGAGCCCAGCCCTGAGTCTCAAGAGGGACCCCAGAAATTCCCAGTCACGTCCCTGCCTGTCCTCAGTGCTGCGGCTGCGGGAGCTGCCTGCCTGTAATTTACCAACTGTGACAGCGTCTTAGCCCCGATGGCACAGCCCCAGCCAGTGGCCTCTGCGGGGCTGTCACCTCCCCCGCTGGGTCTGAGTGATGGACCGAGGGAGCGAGAGTCAGGCCCTCACTGTGTGCCAGCACCCGGCTGGCCCAGCGCTTCTGCAGACTTGTGGTGGGGACAGCTAGAGACTCTTATCGCCCCCTAGGATGGACGGATCACGACCCCACTGACGGGTGTGGAAACTGAGGGTCCAGGATGGAAAGCAAGTCACCCCACATCACACGGGTACCCATCTGACTCCCTCCTATTGCCGGGCCCCGGGGTGGGGGCTCTGACAAGCAGTGACCGAGACAGACCCAGGCCCTGCCCTCTCGGGGCTCACGTCCAGCGGGGAGGGCAGGCGATGAGCAACGCACACAATAAATAATTGTGGGGTGTGTTGGGTAATAAACACTATGAGAAAAAAGAAAGCAGGGAGGGGGGTACAGGATCCAGAGATGGAGGAGGATGAAAGTGACAAATGGAGGGAGGCCTCACTGAGGAGGTGACATCTGAGCAGACACCTGAGGGAGGGGAGGGAGGGAGCCATGTGGGTTTCTGGAGGAGACAGCATGTGCAAAGGCCCTGCGGCATGGGTTTCTGGAGGAGACAGCATGTGCAAAGGCCCTGCGGCAGCAACAAGCTCAGCCTGTGTGAACAACAGCACAGAGATGGAGTGAGGGACACGATAGGATGGACGGTGTGGTAGGCAGAATAATATCTACCCAAAGATGTCCTCAGCCTAATCCTTGGAACCCGTGGATATGCTACCTTACATAGTGTAGTGGGGTACATAGTGTCCCCCCGAAATTCATACCCACCCAGAACCCCCGAACGCAACCTTATTTGGAAATAGGGTCTTTGCTGGTGTCATTAGTTAAGGATCTCGAGATGAAATCGTCCTGCGTCTAGGGTGGGCCCTAAATCCAATGACTGGTGTCCTTATAAGAAGACAACACAGAGACACAGGGAGAAGACCGCCCTGTGAGGATGGAAATAGAGGCTGCAGGGATGCGGCCACCAGCCAGGGGACGCCTGGGGCCCCAGAAGCTGGAAGAGGCCGGAAGGACCCTCCCCTGGGCCTCCGGAGGGAGCGCGGCCCTGGGACACCTTGATTTCAGCCCTCTGGCCTCCAGGACTATGAGAGAATAGATCTGCGTTGTCTTAAGCCCCCCGGTTTGTGGTCCTTTGTTACAGAAACCCTAGAAAAAAAGGGAAATTAGCAAATGTGATTAGATTAAGGATTTTGTGACAAGGAGATTGTTTTAGATTATTTAGTTGAGCTCAGTGCAATCCCCCGGGGCCTCATCGGAGGAGGAGGAGGGTGAGAGGCAGAGAGAGACGGGAGACGCTGCGCTGCGGGCTGTGCAGACGGAGGAAGGGGCCCCGAGCCCAGGACGCGGCCTCTAGAAGCCGGAAAAGGCAGGAGACGGTTCTCCCTGGAGCCTCCGGAGGACAGCCCTGCCCACACCTGGACT
>JABWHU010000634.1:12452161-12473056 GCA_014189135.1 Dicerorhinus sumatrensis harrissoni | reverse complement strand
ACCCCCTGAGAGGTCAGGGCCCAGAGGGGGTCAGAATAGAGGATCCAGGCAAAGCCTTGGTGTTGCGGGATCCTCAGCTTCTCCATCTGTAAAATGGGTGTCAGTCGCAGGCCTTGACTGTTAGGATGGTTGGAAAGTTTTGCTCAACCGTTTAACAGCGTACAGGGGGGGGTTGGGGGGACCTCTCTGAGGAGCAAAGATCCGTATAGAGAAGTGGGGAGAGGGTGTTCCAGGAAATGGGAACAGCAGTGCAAAGGCCCTGAGGCAGGTCATGCCTGTGTTTCTGAGGACCAAAGAGGAGACAGGAGAGATCGCTCTGGGAAGGAATGGCTGAGGGGTTCCTGGAAGATGTGAGGCTGCGGCCTGGGCAAAGATCAGGGGTATGACCAGCCTAGAGCAAACGAGTGAAGCAGGCTAAGGGCGCCGAGGCAGAGTGACAAAGCTGCAGGATGGGAGCCTCAATTTCCCCGGGGCCCGAGGGAAGCCTCAGGGGGGGTTGTGAGTGAGAACAGCCCTGCTGGAAGCAGCCCCCCAGCCTGCCCGCTCTTCAAACCCCAGCTCTGCCCCTCTCATGCTGTGTGACCTTGGGCAAGTCGTCTCCCCTCTCTGGGCCTCATCTCCCCATCTGTACAAATGGGGATAACGGTGGTGCCAACACCACAGACCTGGGGGAGGAGGAAACGAATAACCCAGGACAAGCTCCGGGCTTGGCGCACAAGGAGAGGGCAGAAGCCCATCTCATTCACTTCGAGGCAAAACTCATCCCCAAAATTCTGCACCCCCTTCTCTCTCAGTCCAACTTTTTGTTTCCTTCGATGACACACATGTCCGTGTCCCCAGGCGGGGGATCTTGCTATTGTCAGCGAATGAACCGCCACCGCCCGAGGTTGATTGCACCATCGCCCCCCCCCAGGATCCGCTCACCATGGGGGCACAGAACCCCCAACAAGGGGGGCAGAATTAACCCCGGCGCCATTCACAGGAGGCGCCTCGGTGGTTGCAAACTAAATGGCACACAAAAATGACTGCTCCCTCGAGGAACTGGAGGGGGCTGTCTTGCATTAGGATTTTGTTTCTTATCTTATTTACGAAAAAGTGCACGACGAAATTCTGCTGTTTGGGGGCCCCGCTTCTGGGTTCAAGCCAGAGAGAGGGGTTCCAAGGAGATGGTGTCTCGTTGGGCTGGGTCTTCCTCCCCCGACGGTCTCAGAGGTTTCTTCCTTTGAGGCACCTCGCAGGTCTTCTGTTCTGCCATCACGCATCGGCGTCCTTCTAAATCTCCCCTCTGAGTCTGCCCTGCGCACAGTAGGGACACAGAAACCCTGGTTCAATGGACCTGAGACACTGCCAGGGGCCGTGGAGAGGTGGGAGGCGGGGGTCTGGCTCCATGCTGGCATTCGGGTGTTTCTTCCTTCGGTAAATATTTATTGAGCACCTACTGTGTGTCTGAGCCTGTGCTGGGCGCTGGGATACACAGAGGACACCAAACAGATAGAAAGAAAAAAAAAATCCTCATCCTTGTGGAAGGAGATGGACCGGCTGGAAAAACAGGGTGACGAGAGATATGTGGGTAGTGCACGGGGCAAGGGGAGACATCACGGAGGGCTTCCTGGAGGAGGTGACTCTGAGCAAAGCTCTGACGGATGCATTGGAAGAAGCCAAGAGAGAGGATGTTGGGGGTGCAGCAAAGCCTGGAGGGGAGCCGGTGGCTCCTCGCGACAATTGCAGGGTGTACGAGGGCTGCTGGGGGTCCAGGGAGGAGGCAGAGGCGGGGGCGACCGTCGAGGCAGAGCCGCGGGGCAGAAAGGAGGGGCCAGAGGGGAGAGAGGGAGAGGAGGTAGGATCCAGGAACGACAGGCCGTGGTGGGAGGGAACGTGAGGCAGGGCACGAGGCTGACATCCGGGGCTCCAACTCGGGGTTGGGGCCACCTCGGGAGACGGGAACCCCAGAGGGGGAGCAGGTTTGTGGGGAGACGCTGAGGCCGGATTGGGCCCTGAGGACGGAGGCCCTGGGGGACGGCCAGGGAGAAGCCCAGGGTGGCGGCTGGACCTGCCCGGAGGAGGCTGAACTCTGAGCACCACTGGAGCGCTACTGTTCCCTCTGCCTAGAACACCCTTCCCTGCAGCCTCCACCCAGCTTACGTGCCCTGCTCCCTCCAGGTCTCAGCCTGGAAGACACCTCCACCGGGAAGCCCCTCTGGGTTCCCACAGCCCCTGTGCATCCCCGTTCCGGCCGGGAGCGTGCTTAGCCGTCAGTGTCCGAGCGGGGCTGGTCCCTCCTAGTCCTGCCGTGTCCCCAGCACCCAGTTGGCACCCTCGACCTCTCTGTCGTGGGAACAGGGTGACTCTCATTTCCGTGACGTGCCCGGCGCCCATCGGTGCCCCTGGCTCTCTGGTGCTAACTCCCGTCCATCAGCGGACCCCGCGAGGTCCCTCGAGGACACACAGCAGAGTGGCCGGAAGCGGGCACCTCAGAGGCCGGCGAGACCCGGGCCATTTCCAGCGGCCAAGGCCCCAGACGAAAGCAAAAAACCGGAAAAACACCAAAAGAGCTGGTTTGTTTTAACAGAGACTGTGGCACAAACGGATGCTTCTGCTCTGCGCCGCTCACAACCCAGCGCAAGTAAGTGTGTTCTGCAGGTCATGACACGATTATTCTGAATGATTAATTCGAGGTACACACAGGCGGGACTTGTCCATCCACTGACAGGTCTGAACTGAGCACCGACTGTGTAGCGAGTTCTTTTCTAGGCACTGTGGATGCGGAGGTGACCAAGACAGTCCCCCTGCCAGATAGAAAACGCATTAGCAAATAAAAGAACAAGAAAATTTCAGATGTTGATAAGTTCAGGCCAAAATAAATAGAATGATGGGGTCAAGAAACCCAGGGGTGCTATTTCAGCCAGGGGAATCAGGGAGGGCCTCCTGGAGGAGGTGATATTTGAGTAGAGAAAGTTGAAAGTTGAGATGGAGCCGCACATATGGATAAGTGGGTGGAGGGAATGACATGTGCAAAGGCCCTGCGGCAGGACCAGGCCTGGCAACTTGGAGGAACAGGCAGGAGGCCCGTGTGGCTGGAGGGAGGAGGGAGGGCAGGGAGGGGACGGGGCAGGTCGTGCAGGGCCTGGTGGGCTATGGGGAGGACTTGGGCTTCTCCCTCGAGGGATGTGGGAGCCCTGGACGATCCCTGTAAGCTTCTGTGCCTCCTGAGTCTTTGTGACTGTCACACCCACAGCCTCACCAGGAAAGAACGTCAGAGAAGACCTTCGAGGCTCTCTGAGAAGACGATCCTCACCTCCTGCACGGCCCTGCCAGACCCCGGCACCCCCGTCTCCACCGAGCCCCCGCGCTGAACCCCAGGATGGCTGCCCGGCTGAGCCCCACACTCTCCCCGCCGTCGCGGCTCCTGCCCCCACATCTAGAGCCCCAGCCCGAGCTGCTCACGTCTTCCCTCCCGCTCCCGCCATTCCCAAGTGTCAGGGCTGAGGTGGGGGCTCTGCAAGCAAACCGCACATCCTCGGTGGCCCCACCTAGTCCCTGGGCCCCGGGGGGGGGGAAGGTGATGACCCCATCCGCCCTTGAATGGGCTGAATACAGAAGGAGCATGATGGGGACTGTCACAGCGTCTGAGGTCCACCCCTGTGGCCCTTGCAGAGGTCACTGGGGGATTCCTTTATTCATTCAACAAACAGTGGTCAGCTTCCCCCTTTGCCATTAATCTGAACAAGGCTGAGCCCCAACTCCAGGCTAGGATGCTGGATCCTGCCCCACTCTGACCCTCAGTCTCTACATCCATCCCCAGGGGAGACTGGACACTCCCAGTCCCGTCACCTGAAATCCTAAACCCAACCTGAACGTCCCACTGCAGGGCCAGGCTCCGCTGACCCTAAAGAGCAGGGTCCTCCCACCTTCGCCCCTCAGAGCCCCTGGGCCTGGAGGTTTCCGGGGCCCAGGCGGCGAGCGGGCGGGTTGGGGTTAAGGCCCCCCAGGGGACAGGCCTCGATGCTTGAGTCTCAGAGCCCCGCCGAGCGTTCCATCTCCAGCCCAGCAGGGGCTGCATTAGCTGCTCAAAACCCATTCGGGGAAATTAGAGCAGAGGCCTCTGCGACAATCACGGGTCATTCTACTCCCGGTTCCTAGGGTCTCCCGCAGCGATGACAGCCCAGCGTCGGGTCTGGGGGGAACGCAGGAGGACTGGGGGGTGCCAGCCGGCCGGCTCTGGCCCCAGGCCTTCTCCAAGCCAGCCAGGGAAAGAAAAATGCAATCACCACGGGGTTTAAGGCAGTCGCTTCTCCGCTCCAGCACCTTCCATGGCTCCCAGCTGCTGAAGAGTTCAGTCTGAATGGTTCAACCTGACGAACAACAGCGAGTCTCAGCAGCACCAGGGGAGAAGCCTGCTCTGCCAGCTCTCTGTGTTTCTTCCCACAGAGTTCGTGGGCTTCCTGAATGTTGTCCAGCCTCAGCGGCTCACAAGGCAAAGTGAGGCCAGGTTTGCATTTAATTCAGAAGAAGGATGGACCTCAGGAATGGTTTGATCCAGCATTTCAACTGGTCATCAAGATTCAAAATTCATTCTCTCTTCTGAGACCTAGAAGACCTGAGACCTTCTTCCCAGCCTCTTCTCCAGACTCCCCAGGTTTTTCCACCTCCAGGTTTTGGCTCTCACCTGGCTGGCCTGTCCCATTCCTCCTAACCCCCTCTCCCCCATTCCTTGGCCCAAATGTCACGCCCACAGTTAGCACAGCAGTAGACTCCCTGGAAAGTGAGATCAGGAAGTTGGCTGCTACCCAAGCCAAGACTTCTCTGCCCCTCTCCAGGCCTCAGTTTCCCCACCTGGAAAACGACAGGACTTGCATCCATTTTCCTTAGAATCTCTAAGGTTCAGTGAGCCTGGGGGCCCCACAGGGGATGCTCCTTAGGGATTAGTCCTCTCAGTGGCCATTTTAGTCATAATAATAACAGCCAACATTAGTGTGTGTTTTCTATGAGCCAGGCCTGTACATAAGGGCCGTGCTAGGGCCTCTGGTCCACGACGAGGTGAGGTTTCAATTCTCACCTCCCATGTGAACTAGGGACTAATGTTAGCTCCATTTTACAGATAAGAAAACTGAGGATCAGAGAGGTCCAGCCTCTTGCTGAAGGTCACACAACTGGTAGGTGGGAGAGCTGAGACTCGACCCCTGTGGATCTCATTCCAGACCTTAGCCCCCAGGCTACCGCACCTCTGGGTCTCCTGGCCAAGATTTCTGGGCTCTAATCTTCCATTCAGGCAACCAGCAGGCGGGTAGAAGGAAGCCTTTTCTCCCATGAACGCATCTCCATGTTTGTAACTGAGATTAGTGGACTCAGTTTAGCTCCTGGGACTCAGTTTACCTCCTGGGAAGTCCCCCTTCCCCTGAAGGTTCTCCCACATTGCTGACAAATGCTCCTCCCTCTCTGACAGATGTGGAAACTCAGGTTCAGAAAGGCCTCCCAGCCAGGCAGTGCCCCGGTGTCTGATATCAGTCAGGACAGGCTGGTTGTGCAACCCTAGGGAGCCAGCCTCCAAGGTGGCGTCTGTGAGCCTTGCCTCCTGGTATCCACGGCCTTGTGGGGTCTCTCTTGCAATGAATCAGGGCTGACCCATGTGGTCAATGGAATACGATGGAAGTGACAGCAAGTGGCTTAAAGCCCAGGTCACAAAAGACACTCCAATTCCTCCTGCGTCTCCCTGGGATCACTCACTATGGGAGGAGCCAGCTGCCATGTTGTGAGGAGGCTCATGCGGTGCTGTGGAGAGGAACTGAGTCCTCCCACCAACGGCCACTAGAGGGAGCCATCCTGGAAGCGGCTCCTCCGGCCCCGGTTGAGCCTTCGGATGATACAGCCCCAGCCAATAGCTTGACTGCAAACTTGTGAGAGATTCTGAGCCACAATTGCCTGGCTGAGCTGCCCCCAAATTCTTGACCCCCAAAACCACAAGCGGTAATAAATTATTATTCGAAGCCACTAAGTTTTCAGGTCATCTACACATCCATAGGAACTGGAGTAAACCCCCAAATATTAGTGGCTTTAAAACGACTAAGGTAGGGCCGGCCCCGTGGCTTAGCGGTTAAGTGCACGCGCTCCGCTGCTGGCGGCCCGGGTTCGGATCCCGGGCGCGCACCGACGCACCGCTTCTCCGGCCATGCTGAGGCCGCGTCCCACGTACAGCAGCTAGAGGGATGTGCAACTATGACATACAACTATCTACTGGGGCTTTGGGGGAAAAATAAATAAATAAAATTATAAAAAAAAAACGACTAAGGTTGATTTATTTATCACACATGCTATACGCCCAGCACAGGTGGTCAGGGAGCCTCTGCGTGTACTGTACACAGGCACTGGGGCAAAAAGATCGAACATCAGTGGTCTCCAGGCAGGGGAATGGATACAGAGAATTGCATGCTGGCTTTTAAAGGCTTCCACCTGGAAGCGATGCACTTCACTTCTGCTCACATTTTATTGGCCAAAGCAACTCATGAAGACACGCCCCACCTCAGAATTCAGGTGTATTAGTTTGCTAGGGTTGCTGTAACAAAATACCACCAACTGAGTGGCTCAGACAACAGAAATTTATTGTCTCACAATTCCAGAGGCCAGAAGTCTGAGATTAAGGTGTTGGCAGAGCCAGCTGCTCTGAAGGCATGAGAAAAGGATCTGTTCCAGATCTCTCTCCTAGCTTCTAGTGGTTTCCCGGCTTGTGGCAGCATAACTCCAATCTTTGCATGGCGTTTTCCTCGTGTGCATGTGTCTCTGTGTCCTCTTTTGATAAGGACATCAGTTGTAGTGGATTAGGGGCCCATCCTACTCCACTATGACCTCATCTTAGTTAATTACACCTGCAATGACCTTATTTCCAAATCAGGTCACCTTCTGTGGTACGGGGTGTTAGGACTTCAATGTATAAATTTGAAGGGACATGATCCAACATGTAACAGCAGGCAAGTAATCTTATCACTTCCCTAGCAGAAGAACTGGAAGCCTGTAAGCAGCCCTAGTAACCACAACACACCCATTTATTGAGCACCTACTATATGCTAAATCCTTTACTAGGCACCCACAATGCTTCCTCGTCCATCTCTCAAGACAATCCTACCAAATAAGTCTTCTCATCTGATTTTACGGTTGAGGAAACTGGGGTTCAGAGGTAGCAAGACATTTGCCTAATGTCACACAGCAAGTCAGAGGCAGTGCCAGAGAGAAGTCCATTCCACCAGCTCGCCATCCTACTTCCCACAGAGTTTTTGGGTTTCCCGAATTTCCTCCAGCCTCAGTCGCCTACAAGGCAAAGTGGGGGCATGCTTGGATTTAATTCAGAAGTAGAGTGGACTTCAGGAGGGGTTTCATCCAGCATTGCAATGAGTCAGGAAGAATCCAGGTTCACTCTCTCTCTTCCCTCTGCCACATTCATCCTAAATCTGGTTCCCTAGGGGTTGAAGGGAGGCTGCTAACAGTTGGGGGGGGGGCAGTGGGGTAGATGCACAAACTGGGCTGCATTTGAATCTACCCTGATCTACTTATTTTCATCACACTCATCATCTATACACGTTATGAATTTGTCATGCTTATTGCTTTATGTCTCTTTCTCTCCCCACTAGACGGTCAGCTCCTGAGGGCAGGGATATTTATTTGATTCCATATCGTATCCTAAGTGCCCAGAACAGTGTCTGTCACATACCAGGGAAATATCCGGTGAACAAATAAAAAAGGCAGGACCGCCCTTAGACAAGTCACATTCTCTCCTGGGACTGAGGGTTGGTTCAGCCTCCCCTGAGGCACATGACCGAGCAAACTTGGGGGTCTGTTAAGTAGGATGCAGAGAGCTGGGGGTGTATTCCCCCAGCTCGCCCCCTTTCCCAAAGACTCAGGTTTTGTCAGGTGGTCCTCTCCATGTGGCTTTCTCCAGGCTCCAGTAACCATGTCCTCCTCTTGCTATCTCAGATCTAGGGGTGACAAGGGCCCCCCACTGTTGCTATTCTGTGTGCTGCACCATCCCTCAGGCATTTCTCTCAATCTCACCCACACCACTGGAAATAGTACTCTTATTCAACTCACCCCAAATTACCCCAATTCCAGTGGTGCAGCTGTGTCCTGCTGGGACCCTCCCTCTCCCCTCTTGCTGCCCCAATACCCTCGCCAAACTGCTCTCTCCTTCCTCAAGTCACAAAAGAGCCTAGCGAATGCAAGCAGAAATGGAGGGGGGTGTCTACACCAGCAGAAGCTCCACTTACTTGGAATTCACTCTGCCAGGCTCCCTGCTATCTGCTTTTCCGGTGTGGTGTCATTTAAGCCTCACGCGTGTTCTTATTAATCCCGTTTTCCAGATGTGGAGATCGAGGCTCAGAGAGGCCCACGTAGTTTGCCCATAGAGGTAGTAAGTCACAGAGCCAGGTGTTATGGGCGGATTTGTGTCCCTCCCAGAAGATACATTGAAGTCCTAACACGGGGACCCGTGAATGTGACCTTATTTGGAAATAAGGTCTTTGCAAATATAATCGAGTTAAGATGAGGTCATTAGGGTGGTCAAGTCCAATATGACTGATGTCTTTATAAGAAGAGGGGGATTTGGACACAGATCCACTCAGAGAGGACAGTGCCACGTGCAGACACAGACACGGGGGAAGATGCCACGTGGAGACGGAAGCAGAGACTGAAGGTCGGCCACTAGAAGCTGGAAGAGGCAGGAAGGATCCTCCTCTAGGGTCCTCTAGGAGGGAGCACGGCCCTGCCAACACCTTTGATGGACTTCCAGCTTCCAGAACTGTGAAAGAATAAATTGCTATTGTTTCAAGCCACCCCATGTGTGATACTTTGTTGCAACAGTCCCAGGAAACTAAAGCACCAGGTTCCTGCCAGATTCGTTAAAAATTCCTCTTCTCTGCTGCCTCTTACATAGGATCCCCCCAACTCTGCTCCTCCTCAAAGCCCAGAAAATCAAATTAGTTTATTCCTTATCTAAGGAACCTCCAGATTTCACCTTTTCCCTCCTCTCACCTGTGTTATTTGCCGTGTCTAATAGAGCAAGGTTGCAATGTCACCTCTCGCCAGTAGAGGCCGCTCACACACACACCTTCTATCCTGCAATTAACACGCATCTCCGCCTCGGTTTGCAGCAAGGTGACCTTGAAACTGTATAAGTGAGGATCTAGGGGTCAGAGACACCTCAGCATAGAGGTTCACAGGGTCCCGGGCTCCATGGAGCTGGCCCCATAACTGTTGTTTGTTCTTAACTCCTGAGACAGGTGGTAACGGCCCCAACTTATAAACTGGGAGACTGAGGGCCCAAGATGGGCACTGCCATAAATCTCCTGGCTTCCATATGTGGCCCTGTCCCATATCCTTAAGCCCTCTCTTTTTCGCCCATCTGACGTCCAGGTTCAGTCAATTCCATCCCCTCTGCTTTCAAAACCTATCCAGAGTCTGGCTGCTCCTGTCTCCTATTCTGCCTCCATCATGGTCTGAAACTCCATCATCGCCCCCCTGGACCAGCCCAGTCGCCTCCGCCCTGGTCCCCGGCTCCCGCCCTCACCCCCACGGTCTGTCCTCCCGGCAGCCGCCACCAGAGGGCTCTTGCTCCTATGTCACCTCCTCAGAGAAGTCCCCTGTGGTTAATTTTACACGTGTCGATTTGCCAGGGCTGTAGGGTGCACAGATATTTGGTTAAAGATTGTTTCTGGGTGTGTCGGGGGGCGGTTCTGGAAAAGATCAGCATTTGAATCGGCGGCCCCAGCAAAGCAGATGGCCCTCCCCAATGTGGGTGGACCTCATCCATCCGTTGACAGCCCGAATGGAACAGAAAGGCGGAGGAAGAGAGAATTCGCTCTCTGCCTGACCCCGTGGGCTGGGACATCTTCTCCTGCCCACGGGCCGGGCCGTTCGCCACCGGCTCTCCTGGGTCTCCAGCTTGTGGATGCAGATTGCAGGATTTCTCAGTGTCATAATCACAGGAGCCAGTTCCTTATAATAGATCCCTTTCTAGATAGACGTATACATCCTATTGGTTCTGCGTCTCTGGGGAACCCTGACTAACAGCCCCACCCCGAGACTTCCCTGTCTTAATCCCCCCACCCCCAGCCACTCCCCATTTATTTCCTCCACTGACCTCTGAAGCCCCCTTCTTCCTTTATTTAGTCACTAGCCCACTTGGTATACAGTAAGTGCTCAATATAGACTGGCTGACTTGAATCCTCGACAGTGGCCATGTGATGGTGGGAGAAACTAAACAGTTGATCTTGCTCCGAATTATAACACCCTTGGCTGCAGACCCAGGGCTCGAACCCGGGTCTCTCTGCTGTCACAGCAGGCCTGGTGCCTCCAGGTTTTGGAATAACCAGGATGTAGGGCTCAGAAGCGAAGATGGGGAAGAGAGAAGGGTCCCCAAAATTGCCCTCCATGCATTGCCCTAAAGCTGGGCTTCTCCCCCCACCCCACCCCCGGGCACTGCCGACATGGGGCCGGGTCGCTCTCTGCGGGGGGCCACCCTGGGCACTGTGGGGGGTTGAGCAGTATCCCTGGCCCCCACCCACACGATGCCAGGAGCTCCCCCAGTGTGACAGCCACAGATGTCTCCAGACATTGTCCAGTGTCCCCTGGGGAGGCAGAATCGTCCCCGGTTGGAACCACTGCCCTGCAGCACTGGCTTCCCCCCCCCCCCCCCCCCCCACTGCGTCTACACCCGGGGACGGGAAGCCCCAGCCAGACCCAGGGAAATTGGATTCACTCGCAGAAGCTCGCCGAGACCATCCGTCACGCCATCTGAAGGACAGCGTATTGATCCCCACGTTGCGAAAAAATTAAATGATATCCCTTTTTGTTATTCAAAACGCTGCTTAAGCAATTCCGTAATGGAACTGCCCGGCCCGGGGCCAGGAGCTCCCTGGCCGGCCGGCTGCCTCCCCAGATTGGACGGAGGACGAGCGAATGTGGACGCGGCCCCGTCGTCCCCCCGGGTAATTGATGACCCCGAGAACAGCTCCATTTTGCCGGCGACGCGCGCAGCTTTGATTTATTAAAGACATAACAATTATGAAAATAGCTGATTGATAATCAACTCGCCCGGGGCCCTAATTGATTTCTGGGGGGAAATTAAGCACGGGAGGTATTGACACCTTGAGGACAGGGCCACCAGCCTTGGGGATGGGCTGTGATGCGGTGGCTGGTGGGGGCAGAGGATGGGATGGGGGGACGGTGGCCTGGGTTTGGCTGCATCCTTTGTCACCTCGCGGGATGCTGGGCATCTGGCCAGCTTTGCTCAAGACGGTCCAGCCCCGATGGACTCTGCCATTTCCAGATGACCGAGGGGGACCGGACTCCAACAGAGGCACGTGTGCCATATTGTCCACAAATCTCCCAGCATGCTCTGCGTCGGAGACCTCAGCGTGGCATCCACAGCGGCCGAGAGCCTGGCGCCGTGCGTGTAAATGAGTCTGCCCCACCAGATCCAGAACCTTCTATGCCTCCAGACTCCCCTGCGAGGGATGCCAAATTTGGCCAGAAAAACGGAGGAGGCTCAGTTACATCTGAGTTTCAGAACACAAACGAATTTTAGCAGAAGTCTGTCCCAGGCAATATTGGGACACACTTTTAAAGAATTATTTGCGGTTTCTCTGAAATTCAAATTTAGCTGGGTATCTTGGATCTTTTCCGACAATCCTACCTGGACATTCAGGACCCCAGCTCCCAACAGCCCCACAAGGGCCTGTTGGAGGCAAGAGGATGTTCAGTTCCTGCCCAGGGGTCACCGGTGGCTGACTTAAGATTCAAACCCAACCCTGAGGTCTGAGCCTTCCAAAGCCTTCGAGATCCCCCGCCACTTTGGGAGGGAAGGGACAACAACTTTTCTTTCCATGCAGGGACAGAGCAGACGGGTGGCAGGGACCAAGTCTGGTGACAGACGGACGTGGGTTCCAATTGCCCTAGTTCAGCCTGCTGATTGCTGTGTGACCTTGAAAAAACAGCTTGGCCTCTCTGGACCTCGGTCTCCAGCACCATAAAACCAGCATAATGGTGGGATCTCCATCACAGGGTGCTGGGGAAGAGAAAATGATTTGTGGGTGCCCACACTTGGGGGGGCATTCGATACATGGGAGGGGTCGCTTGGGGCTCCCCGAGAACTAGCAAAGACAGAGAGAGACAGAGACAGAGAGACAGCAATAGAGAGAGTCAAGGCAGAGAGACAGAGAGACAGCAACAGTGAGAGAGAGATGTGCCCCATTTGGAGATGGGGTGGCCCCCAGGATGGGAATTCAGCCTGCAAGTCAGAACGTTCCATTTTCTATAGAACGTTCTAGAAACGTTGCCAGTTTCTATAAGGCAGGGAGAGAGCAAACGCAGAGATCTCAGGATGCAGACCCAGAGCTGGCAGCCGCCTGCGCCCGGTCCCCGTGACGGCCCCGCTGAGCGGTTTTAAGTACCGGGAAAGATAAAATAATTTTTCCCCCTCTGAGCTGGGTGATTGACGCGGTAATGAGCCCCGCCGACAGGGAGAAGGTGAGGCTGGAATGTAATCAGTTTTTTCCAGAGCGATGCATAAACATGACGGCACGGCGGCGGGGAAGGGGGAGGGACCCCAGACTGTCCCCAAACCCTCCGAGCTCTCAGCCGCAGGGCATGCCGGGGCCAGTGGGGGCCGGGGGGCTTCCCGGAGGAGGTGTGGCTGCTGCTGGGAGTGTAAAGGCATCGCGGGCAGAGGAGCCTGGACATGTCTCTTCGGGCATCTTCCCGCCCCCACCTGATGCTCCTGCCTGAACACACATCTCCCTGCATTGCTCCCACCCTCAAACCCTCCGTGGCTACCCACTACCCACCCTGCCTAAGAGTTTGAATCCGGGCTCTCCCTCCTGTAGCTGTGTGATCTCGGGTGTGTCACCTCCCCCTCCCACCCTCAGTCTCCTAAACTGTAGAACAGGATGGATACAGGGCAAGAACTGAAAGAAACACCAGTGGCAATGCTTTGGGCTGCAAGTAACGGGAAAACACAGCTTAACTTGCTTCAACATTAGGAAACCTTTTTCATCTTGTACGACAAATCATTAAGGTCTTTACTCAAAAGGCGCTTCTCCCGAGAGCCTTCGCTGATCAATCCCTCTGCTCCCTATCTTTACATCCTTCATTTTTCTCCCTAGCACTTATCATTTCCTGATGCTATGCATTTGTTCAATATCTGCTTCTTCCTCCTCCAAACTCCCGAAGGCAGGAATTTTTAGGTTTTGTTGACATGTTCCCAGGGGCACAAGAAGGTGCTCATTAAATGCTTGTTAAATAAATGGATGACTTCTTCATTCAGGATGATTGATTTGGCTATTTAAGAACGTGGTCCTGTGTCTTTGTCAGTATGTCTACCATGTTGTTCCTCATGGTCCAAAATGATTGCCAAAGCTCCAGCCATCACATCCTTATTCTAGCAGGAGGAAGGAAGAAAGGCAGAAGGACAAAGGAGGCTTCCTCTGTGGACTGTCTCCTTGATGGAGCCTTCCCAGAAGCCCCTCCCCAAATCTCATTGGCCAGAACTCAGTCACATGGCCAGACCTAGCTAGCTAGCTGCAAGGGAGTCTGGGAAAGGTAGTTTTTATCAGAGTTCCCTCCCTGCTCTCCCTCGTCCAGCAGTGGTTCTGCAGGTGGAGACGGACAGGAGGATGGATGCTAAGAGGCAGCGAGCAACGGACTCCTCCTCGCAGCCTCCACGAAGGGGAAAATACCACTGTGCCCATTGCCCGGTTCAGAACACTGAGGCCCCCAGAGATGGAACAACTTGCTTGTGGTCCCCTGAGTGTCATAAATTCCAAGAGCTGGAATTCGGACCCGGGCAGGGGTGGTTGCTGAGCCCGGGCCTCCTCCAGCCCCTGTGTGGTCTGTAACCACAGCTGTGGCTTGTGTCATTGTTATCATTGTGGCTGTCACCCGGGGGGGCGCCTGCAATGTCGGGGACCGGCCTCCAGGATGCACGCTCCAGCTGACTCTAGAGAAGGGCGGTGCAAAGGGCAGCACGGAGGCAGGGGGAGGTTGAAGGGCATCCCAAGGTCACGCAGAGGGAGGCAGAGCCGGGACTCGAACCCGAGTCCACCTGGTACAGCCCACCACCCTCCCTGCCTCCGGGGAGGCCGCGGAGGACCCTGCGTGGGTTACTCGGCTGCACCAGGGGCTCCCGGGCCCTTTCGCTTCCTGGCAGAGGCTAGGGCAGCGGCGGGCGCGCGGGGGACGCCGGCCAAGTGCTGAGTCTGCACCGCGACATCTCCACAGAAGCCACCGGGCACGTGGCCACGGGGGCCCAGGGCTCTGCAGATCATCAATCTCACCCCGTCCCTGTCGCTGGCTGCCACCCTCCCACCGCCACCCGGCGCCCTCCGTCCCTCCCTCTCCCAGGCCCTGCTGCAAAGGGCCCAGGCTACAGGGCAGAACATCCTAGAGGAGGCATCGAGCCAGGACCACCCAGGCGAGGAAGGCCGGCCGGTCCATCCTGGAAACACTCAGAGGCAGGGCTCACCAGTCTGAGAGAGATTGGAAGGTAGAGGCCCAAATCGTGGGGTCTGTGGGTCCCCATCTCTGCGCCTCCTCTAGTGCTGGGCCAGCTGATTAGTCTTGCTGTGCCTCAGTTTCCCCATCTGCAAAATGGGTTTGAGAAAAAGAATCTGCGTCATGGGGCTGATGTGAGGGTCATGCAAACTCTGACAAGCACTTTGGGTATTGACTGTAGATAAGTCCTGTATTGGGCCATGGGAGACGTCGAGATAATCTGGGAAGGCTTCCTGGAAGAGGCAACATTTGTTCTGGGCCTGAAAATATGGGGAGAATTTGGAGGGACTGACAGAGGGGCAGGGGAAGGCCTGGGGGGTGGAATGGCTTAAGCAAAGGTGTGGAAGTTAGAGGAGGGTTTTACAGCATTGAGAGGAGAGGTGGGGCTGAACCATCAAAAGGCCTTAAATGTCAGGCAGAAAGAGATGGGACTTGGCTGCAGGTAATGGGGAGTCACAGAAAGTTCTTCAGCAGGAGGTTGAGAGCATCAAGGCAGCTATGATTTTAGGGAGATGAGCCATCTGCAGGTCAGGGTGGATCAAGGCAGACCCGTCGGGCATCCACCATCCTGCCCCCCAGGGTGCCTGGGTCTGGGCAGTGACTCATGAGGCACCTGGGGTGGGGGAAGAAGATAAGCATATGGGTGCTCCTAAGGGGAAACTGAGGCACGGAGAAGTTCATTTACTTGCACCAGGACCCCCATCTTTAACTGCTCTGGGCAGGGAGGGCCTCTATCCGCGGTACCAGGCTCCAGCCCCAAGGCTGCTTACCAACCACTCTTGTCCCTAACGCCTCCCGGGTGACAGAAGCTGATCCCGTCCCCTGTCACCCCGCAGCCCTTGGCCCTTCCAGCCTCCAGGACCAACCGTGACAGCACTGCAGTTAGTGGATTCTGCCGACTCCACACACAGAGATCACTTGCTCGGTGCCTGTTATGGGCTAATTCCGTTCCCCGCGAATATATATATTGAAGCCCTAACCCCCAGGACCTCAGAATGTGACTGTATTTGGAGATAGAATCTTTAAAGAGGTAATTAAGTTAAAATGAGGTCGTTAGGGTGGGTCCTAATCCAATAGGACCGGTGTCTTTATAAGAAGAAGACATTAAGACACAGGCACGCACATTGAGGAGAGCACGTGAGGACACGGGGAGAAGACAGCTGTCTACAAGCCAAGGAGAGAGGCCTCAGGAGGAACCAACCCTGCCAACACCTTGTCTCAGACTTCTACCCTCCAGAATTCTGAGAAAATAAGTGCCCGTTGTTTAAGCCACCCAGTCTGTGGTGTTATGGCTGCCCTAGCAAATTCATACAGTGCCCGTGGGACCAGCTGCACCAGCTCTGGACCTTCAATCGTCAGAACTCTGTGGTCTGCAAATCACCAAAAAAAAAAAAATTGACTCAGATTAGCTTAAGCAAAAAAGGAGTTATTGGGACAAAATGTAGGGCTTCAGGCATGGCTCGATCCAGGTGCTCAAATCACATCAAGATCATCTACTTTCCTCGCTATTAGCTCCATTCTCGGGGAGGTGTTTCCCACAGGGGGATCAGATAGCTCCTAGGAAGACCAGGTTTCTATCAGCTCAGCAGCCCCTGACAAAAACGGTGTGTCCTCCCCACCCTGGCAGAACTTCCCTGGTAAATCCAGCAAATGTTCAGGAGTTCGATCCGATTGAACCAACCTGGGTCATGGTGGGTGGCCCTGAGCCAATCACTGAAGCCAGAGGTTCAGCATCCTCTGATGGGCCAGCCCTCGGTGTCTTTGATGGGGCCCCCCCATAAAGAGACTCTGAAGTAAGGATTTCGGGGGAGGTGGCAAGTAGTTTCTCAGGAAGATGATCCCAAGAGGCACCAAGAGAGGGGAAGAAAGTGAGCCAACACAGGGGCATTGGTGGGCAGGTGACTGTCACCAACAGGGGCCCACGGGGGCCTCTAGGGGACTGGGCGGAACGTGCCTTGGAGTTTTCCCAACAGAGGGACGAGGGGGCTGCGGTCTTTACCCCCCACCTGCAAAGGCCGAGGCTGCATTATCCCTCCTCGTTCTGGCCTGGCCTGCCCGGGGCTGAGCGAGCTCCAGGAGCCAGGAAGATGCCTTCGGAGAGTGGACTGCAGGTGTTCTCGGCAAGCAGGCTATTCGAGCGAATATGGGTGGGGCTGCTCCATGGGTGGTCGCCTCCCTCCCTGGTGCCTGGGATGAAGCCTGCCCGCCCCTCATGAACCAAAAGCAGGACAGGGGAGGTCCCTCCAGGATGATCCCAGGCGCTAATCCAGAAGCAGGAATGATGTAGGACAGACTAAGGCAATGAAGGTCTAAATAGGGTCAGGTCTCCTGCATTCTTCCCGTAAATCGCATGTGTTCCCCCTGGCTGCCTGTTGACACTTCCCTCCAACAGTCCAAGCCCCCCGAGCCCCTTCTCAGTCCAAAGGGACAGTCACACTTTTGGACATTAGGGTGGGACCACAGGGTGGGATGGATGGGGCCACCAACGCTGTTACTCCCGTGGCCGCCACCAGGTGTCGCTGTGGAACGAGGGTCCTGCACAGCCTTGCCTGCTTTTCCTCGCTTGTCTCCATGAACCCAGATCCTCGCATGGACCCCGGTGGGTCCCCGAGATTAGAGCCCCGATCACCAAGCAGACATCATGACGGGAAAGTGAGTGAGGTGGGACTTCCAGCTCCCACTATACCCTGCCTTAGAGCCAACCAGCTTCTTTCCCAACCACCTTCCCTTTTCCCTTAGGACTAAGTCCCCCTGGGACACCACGGGGTGTCCCTTCCTGCCTTTAGATCTCCCTCGGGGCTCAACCCACCAGAGAGATCCTCAGAAGGGGAGGAAATGGAATCCCTTTGCTCCAGTGAGTTCTGCCTCATCCCCATTGGCCATCTGCACACCAAGGATTTGGGGACAAGTGTATTAGTCAGCTATTGCTGCGTAACAAATCTCCATAAACTTGGCAGCTTAAAACAACGCTTATCTATTATCTCACAGTTTCTGGGGACTGAGAGTCCAGTCCAAGCTTAGCCGGTCCTCCGCTCCAGAGTTTCTCACAAGGCTGCAATCAAGCTGTCAGCCGGGGCCACGCTCATCTCCAAGTTCAACTGGACTAGGTTCTCCTTCCAAGTTCAAGAGGCCTGCACGCTTCTGCTTGCTCTCTCGGAGCCCGGCTGCCGGGCGAATGACCCCAGGCTGGTCTGCCAGAAGAGCATCCTGTTCTTCACGGGAGAAAGCCCTGTTGTCCCAGCCGACAGCCAAACCAGAGACCCCCAAACAAGAGAGCCCAGCTGAGATCTGAGAGCCACCACGCCCAACCCCGGGCAGAGGGCAGAGGCCGGAAGGGGCCCGGTCGAGACTCGAAGAATCACCCAGCTCATCTATGGACTCGTGGGCAAAAATAAATGCTGAGTGTTTTCAGCGCTGGATGTGGGGCCGGTTTGACAGATCCGATCTGCGACAGTGTCGTCACCGCCATTCCCCCACGATGACGACGGGCACCCGCTTAAATATGAATGAAACGAGGAGGAATCGGTCGACCGACTCTCCCTAAATAAAGCAGTTCTGCTTCGCGGAGTTGAGCTGTCTCCACTCTACAAAGGGAAGGTGGCTGGCAGCTTCTCCTGATTAAAAAACGTTCAGTTCCACCTCGCCAGGCATCTCAATGCCCTCCTTTTCCGCCCACCTTCCCAGGAGCGAGGGGATGCTCTTCTGGGCTTGCTGGACCCGGGACCGGTGAGGGGCTCTCAGGACACTTCGGCTGCCACAAACGGGACCTCTCTCTGCCATCCCGGCCCCGGCTGCTGGCAGAGCAGCTGCGGAAGCTCCCTGAGGATCTGCTCGCCTCTGCTTTCCAACACTCAAGACCCTCTCAAGAAGAAGAAACAATCCCTCGTGGGTGGAGGACGACAGGATGGGCTTCAGGAAGCCTCAGCGCCGGCAGACAAAGCAAGACAACCTGTGTCCCGGACTTGGCTGTGACCTTGGGCTTGTCACCGTCCGGGAATAATTGGTAGAGAGACAATGTCACCTGCCCACTTCTCTGGCCCATCCCCGAGCCCCTGGAACTCTCCAAGTTCTAGCCACTAAAACAGCACCTGCCCCAGAACATCCGTTCTCGCTGGCCGTACCCGTGGCTCAATACATTTCACGTCACCCCCAGAAAGCAAGGCTTCTTAGCCAAACAGTTCAGCGATGCAGAGCAAAAAGTCTAGAGTCAGACCTGCGTAGAAAGCTTAGAAAAACTGGGTGGGGCACTAAATGATGGAAGGATTAGAAAAATTAGGAGGAGGATGAAAAGACTTACAATGACGCTCAAGGAGTCCTATGCAACTGTGTAAAAGAATCAGGAACCTCGTGGAAGACGGCCAAGATACTGTGAGGAGGTCAAAAAACAAGAGTAATAGATACAGAGTTTCTGTCTGGGATGATGGAGAACAGGTCTGGGGCGGATGGTGGGGACGGCTGCACAGCGCTGCCAATGTACATAACGCCACTGAGCTGGGCACTGAGAATCGTTCCGATGGTAAATTTGATGTTCTGTATGTTTGATCACAATTTAAAAGCGGGGGTGGGGGTGGGGGGCAGAAGGAAAGATTCCGTCTCTCAGGGGGGGATCCCACCCTCGTGCTGCCCACATCGAAGCCCCTCACAGTAAGTAGGCTTGGAAGCCACGTCAGGAGCCAGTTTGGAGAAACCGAGATCCAGAGAGAGCAAGGAGTTGCCCAGAGTCACACAGCAAGGAGGGCGCGGGGCCAGAACTTAAGACTCCGAAGGGGCCTGAATGAATACGACGGTCCCCCACGGTCCCTCTCCAGGGAGCGGCTGATTTTGCTTGAGCTCCTGGTGGGCCGAGGCTGAATGAGAAGGAAGCATTTTCTCTCCTTGTGGAAGCCTCGGGAATTCCTCCCCGGGGAGACGTGCCTGTTAAGTCTCCGATCACAGATTTCATTATTGTCTGCAAAGCTCTTACAGATAATCACAGTGATACAGGACGCTGGAGTCATCAGCGGGATCCCTGAGGATGCTCCGCTGGTGGGGCCAGAGGGTGCGGCCGGGGGGTGTGCGGAGACGGCCCTGCCCATCCCCTTTGTGCGGAGAGAGGGGCTCAGGAGCCAGAGAAGGGGGGAGCCTGCCCAAGGTCACACAGCCAAAGGGGGGCAAGATACTCCCCCACAGCCACTCATGGTAAGCCTGAGTCAGGCCCCCTCCTCTGCCCACAGCCCTCCAGGGCTCCCCCTCCCTCGGGGGAGAAGCCCACGTCCTCCCCGCGGCCCCCCAGGCCCCGCACGACCTGCCCCATCCCCTCCCCGCCCTCCCTCCATCCCAGCTTCTGGCACTCACCAAGTTCTCAGAAAACAGTAAAGGACCCAAGGCAGAATAAATGGGCACCTTGAACACATCTGGGAGCCGAAAGGAACTTCTAGTCCACGGCCTCTGCTTGGACTCCTCTCTGGATGGGGAGCTCACTACCTCCCAACCTCTCCCATTTCATCTCTGAGCTATTCTGGTCATTGGCAAGGTCCTCAGAAAAATCTAGGCTGAGTTTTGTGCCCTGAACTCTGTGTGTGTGTGTGTGTGTGTGTGTGTGTGTGTGTGTGTGAGTGTGTGTCTGTGTGTTGAGGGGTGGGGGACAAAATGAGGTCACGAGGGGAAATTCTGGAATCTTTGCAGGGTGGTCACTGTTTGGAACTGTTTGAAAGCCTCTCTAAGACTGTAGGGGTGAGGTTCACCCAGACTGACTCTCTCTCTGTCTCTCTCCCCTCTTCTCTTTTTGTCTCTGGGTCTCTGTGCTGTTCAAAGTCACACAGACCCGCAGCTTCTCAGCTCCTAAAGAAAATTGCCGGCCACGCTGGCAGCAGAATAATTGAATCGGCAGGCGGCCGGGATGGAATCAAGTGAGGGGGTAAAAGGCAGAGGGCTGGGGGGCGGGCACTCGGCTAACAGCGGGGCCCTCGTCAGGGGGATGCGCTCAGCGACGGGCAGCTGGAATGCGGGCAAGGGGGCCGCGGGGCCGTGAAATCTCACCAGCGACCTGGAGCCCCCGGCTCCGCCTGAGACGATCTGAGCCCTACAGAAAGAGCTGGAAGCCCGCGTCTGCGCCTCCAGCACAGAGAGTCTGCGGAATCCCCAGAGCCACTTGGCAGAGCCGGGGTGGGGGTCTTCTCCAGGGTCCACTGCCAAGGGGGGCCCAGCTCATTGAGGCGAGGGTCGTTACCCGTCATTCATCCATCCACACAGTCCCTCACCCCCTACCCATCCACCCACCTACCCATCTACCCATCCAACCCTCCAGCCACACCCACCCCACATCCCCACCCACCCATCCACCCATCCTCCCATCTTCCTACCCCACATTCCTCACCCGCCCAT
>JABWHU010000634.1:12434864-12444995 GCA_014189135.1 Dicerorhinus sumatrensis harrissoni | reverse complement strand
GGGAGGGGGGGCACCCTGAGCTGGAATCCCCGGCCTCGGGCCCGCCGCCCTGCCCGGCCTGTGTCTCTGCCATCCGTGCTGGCGCCCCCGGGGACACCCAGTGCCGGTCACCCTGGCGCGGGGGCGGGGGGGGAGGCCAAGGTCACGTGCCCCTCCCCCACCCGCTGTAATAGCCCCGAGATGAACTAAACATGCGGCGACCCGGCAGCCGGCGGCTCTGACACAGTTGTCCCCGGGAGCAGGGGGGCGACGTCCGCCACCCCCTGCGCGCTGGGGGACAGGGGGCGTGACAGCAGGGGCCGGGGCGCCTGGGCAGGTGTGTGTGTGTGTGTGTGTTCATGTGTGTGTGCGCGCAAGCACGTGTGCATGTGTATGCGTGTGTACGTGTGTGTCTGTGTGCATACATGTGTGTACGTGTGTGCATGTGCGTGTACACGTGTGTGTGTGCGCCAGGCGAGCCCTGGGTCACTAAAGTGCCCTCACATCGCACCCTCCCGGGGACCCCCCTCCCGTTTCCTGCCTGAGTTTCCACCGTCGCGACTGTCGCGATCACTCCCACTCCCCTGAGCCCCTGGATGGGGGCGGGGAGGGCCGGGGGCCGCAGGGTCAGGGGGCCGAGGGCCGGGGCGAGAGAGGCAGACCTCAGTGTCCCCATCCACCTGATGGACCTGCGGCGGCAGAGACAGGCCTGGGGTGCGGGGGGGGGCGGCCGGCTCTCCCTCTGGGGTCCCTTCTCGCGGGCCCCGGGACCCCGACAGCCAGCCCACGAGCCACAGGCCCTTTAAGCCTCTGTGCAGCGGGAAAGGGAGGTAGGGGACGGGGGGAACACGCCCTCCGGCTCCCCGACTTTGACCCATCTCTCCGCCCCCTGTCCCCCAATAATACAGCCTCTACTCAGGCTGGCCTCCCCCCTTTGCCCGGCCCTGTTCCCTCTCCCCGTGGGACTCAGGCGGCTGGCTCTCTCCCAGCCTCAGTTTCCCCTCCTGTAAAACAGCAGGATGACGGTGCTTGGGGGTCAGGAGGGTGAGCAGGGGGCCCGTCTGCCCCACGGTGACCCTGTCTGCAGCCAGTATGGGTGTGGGGACAACCTGACCGTCCCCGAGAAAAACCGCTACAGAATCACCCACCGATCTGCAAATATTTTAGGTTTAAGACTATTTTCTCCTCATTCACGGCCCCCAGCTCCCCGAGCCCCAGAGAACCCAGGAGTGTCCCCCCATTATGAGATCCTCCCAAGCTGGCCCATGGGCGGTCCGGACCCCCAGCCCTGGAGGTCTCTGCAGACATGCACCCCAAGTTCTGAAGACTGAGGAGGATTCCCACATGGGAAGGAAAGGCATTCCTGGTGGAGGGAACAGCCAACACAAATGCTTGGAGGCAGCCGGGAAAAAAACCCCAAATTCGGGTCTCAACTGGAACCCCAAGTGGCTCCCCTGCGTACAGAACAGCAAGTGGGAGCTTTGCTGTCTGAGATCTCAAGTCGGAACCCACTCCAGCGTATACAGTGCGGCTCAAGAGCTCGGATCCTGGAGTCAGAGAAGCTCTTGTGAAACGGGGGCCATAACAGCTCTCACCCCCAGCCCCCAAGCTCTTGTGAGAGAAGATGAGCTACGAAAAGCATGTAAACCCTCAGCACATACTCAGCGCTCACGGGGCGGCTGCTGTTACCACAGTTCCCAACAGGCCCGCGTAGATCATTTTTAACAGTTATATATTCACTTCAATGTATATGCCCCAAATTTATATACACCATCTACGCTGCTCAGAAAAATATATTTCTGGGTTTTCAGGGTAGGCTATAAAGATGCATTTTTAAAATAAATATATTTTGGTGGAAAAGGATGGGGAGGCGGTTTAGAGAAAAATGACGGAGGGAAGGAGGGAGGCCTGGAGTCCGGTAATAGATTTCTCAGCCTGTTCCTGGGTGCAGTAATTAATCCTGAGGGGCTAATTAAGCTCCGGCTTCTGCTCCAGCCACTCAGCGGCCTCCCTCCCGGCCTCCCCTCTCCCCCAGGAGGCCCAGCCTGGCCCGCCCCCGCCGGGGCCTCGCTCCCGCGGTGCCTCCCGGGCCCCAGATCCCCGGGCTTAATCATCAGGAATTAAGGTTTAATCAGAGGCCTTTCCTACGGGAGGGGACGCCTCCCAGATGTGTGGCGGCGGCGCAGGGCAGAGCCTTTCAATATTTAACACTTTGATACTTTGTTCATTGGATATGTTTTTGCATTCATTGTGAGTTTTTAAAATGTTTCATTAAAATAGTATTCAGCAGTCACCTGCGCCTCTGTCATCTCCCTCCGCCCTGGTCCCCAGCTCCCATCCTCACCCCGCCCAGTCTGTCCTCCCCGCAGCCCCCACCAGAGGGCGCCCGTGAGCCCCTGAGTCAGGCCCCCCCTCCTCTGCCCACAGCCCTCCAGGGCTCCCACCTCACTGGGGGAGAAGCCCACGTCCTCCCTGAAGCCCCCCAGGTCCTGCCCGACCTGCCCTCTCCCCTCCCCGCCCTCCCTCCTCCCTCTCTGCCCCTCACTCCCTCTGCTCCAGCCACACGGCCTCCTCGCTGTTCCTCCAACACGCCCGGCCCGGCCTGCCCCAGGGCCTTTGCACGGACTGTGCCCTCTGCCTGGAACCCTCTTCCCCATCATCACTCACCTGGACCAGCGCCGTCGCCTCCACCCTGGTCCCCTGACTCCCAAACTCACTCCCCGTAGCAGCCAGCAGAGGGCGCGTGTGAGCCCCGGAGTCAGGTCCCGCCCCCTATGGATTGCGTGTCAAACGATATTTTGGAATTTTGAGTTAAAGAACATACATTTTTAAAATTAACCTCACCTGTTGCTTTTGGCTTTTTTCTTGCGTCTCTCAGAAAGTTTTAAAACACACGCGTGGCTGGCGTGATCTTTCTACCAGACCGCGCCGGGCTGAATTGGGGACATTTGAGTTCTAAGATGCTGCCGCCTTTGCGCCGCCCGCCAGAGGGCGCTGTGCCCTCCGGGTGGGGTCAGGCGTTCCGGAATCTGGAGGAACAGGAAGTAGTTCAGACAAACAGTCGGTCCTTTGTGGTTGTCGTCTTAGCTCACTTCTTAGAACTCAGCCCCACATTTGCCGTCCGTCGTCTTTCACCGTCTACAGGAGATGGATCTGCCTCTGGGTTAGGATTCTGCCTCCAACCTTGACCCCGGTTTATTCTGCTGGGGGGCAATTAGGTCTCCAGCGTCAACGTACCGATTCTGCAGCATTAATTGGACACCTACTGTATGCCACACTCTATTAGCTCGAGGCGATTCCTCCAACAAATTCATCCCAACAGATGAGGGTATTTTTTCTTCCCTTTTTCCAAATGAGAAGACCAAGGCCCAGAGAGGGAAAGCGAGCTGCCCAGAGTGGCCCAGCAGAGCCAGGCTTTGTCCCCAGCTCTTTCTGACGCTAGTACGCTCTGGGCCTCTCCCCCCAGCCAGCCACCTCCCAACCCCTAATCAACTCCAGAGAAACGTGGGCAGACGTGGCGACGAGGACACTCTTTATCTGTCAAGACCGGGCCGGCGCGGTAGAGCAGGCGATAATTAAGTCTGAGTTTTCCCCATTTATCATTGAATTCCAAGACACTGTGGTGACATAAACTAGGGGGGCCCCTCGTGGACGGCTGGCTTATTAAATGCTGCGGGACCCAGTGGTGACAGACGAGACTCCATCCCAGCCTTCCCGGTGCCCGAGGGCTGGTGGGGAAAACACACACTGACCGAATAATAATAGAAATAATTAACGCTGCAGAGGAATAGAACAGGATGATGGGAGAATGCAGAACCGGGGGGGGCGTGACTCGGTTGGGGCGTCCCCCAGGAAGTGACACCGAACTTGCAAATTGGAGGATGAAAGGTGAGGGGTGGGGACGGGGCATCCCATATGCAGAAACAGCACGTGCAAAGGCCCTGAGGCTGGAAAGAGTTTCTCCCACATGGGACCTGGCAAGGGGTTTAGCAGGTCTGGAGCTCAGATCACAAGAGCGAGGTCAGAGCCAAGTCAGGAGCCCTCAGGGTCAGGCCTGGAGCCCTCGTGGTAAGGCCAGCAGCCTTCAGCGGAAGAGGCAGGCCGGTTTCCCCGATGATTTGGGGGGCGGCAGTGAGGCTGCTTCTGCCTCCGGTGAATCAGGCCGGGCCGGCGACTCTGCTTTTTTGGTTTTGTTTTTTGTTACAACTGTTTCCCCCTCAGGGGATTCTTTCAAGCCCATTCGGGGACACGTTGGAGTCAGGATTTCTCTGCCGACAAACAGCCTACGCCCCGCCACCCGAGACACCGCCTCCTTTGGGCAGGTGGGGAAACTGAGGCCCAAAGAGGGATAAGGACACCCGAGGTGATTCAGAGGAGGACGGTGGGCCTAACCCAGAGGAGGGGTTTCTGGGAGGCCCAGGAGCAGACCCCCCGCCCTGCCGCTTCTGTCTCTTCCGCTGGACCTCGCCCTCGCTCAGCCAGCTGCTTCTGTGCAGTGAACAACCTGCCCCACTGTCCGTGGCAGACGGAGTAGGGTCCGTCTTGGCACCTCCAGCAGCCAGCGCAGGGCCGGGCATGCAGAGGGCGTTCAATAAGTGCCGGCTGAATGACTGTGCAGTTAGAAAATGCCAGAACCCAGCCTGGAGTCACGGGGAGAGAGACAGAGCGGGACCGAAGCGGGAAGTCGGGGTGCCTGCAGTTTCTGGCTGAGCCGCAGACGCCTCCTCGGGGAAACACTTGGATTGACTTGTCCCAGGAAAATTCCCCTCGACCTTCTGGGAGCACAAACCTGGGGGGGCGGCCCCTCCCCGGGACGCCGCGGGCCCCAGAGAGGCTGCCAAGTCTCAGCCGAAACTCGTCGCGGCCCAGACTTGCTCCGCGGGTGGAGCCCGGAGCCTGGCAGGCTGCCCCCCGCGTCTCGGCCCCGAGAGGGGAGGGGGCCGGCCCGGGGTCACCCAGGACAGGAGGCAGGGCCTTCCCGGCAGGGGAACGGCCTGTGCAAAGGCCGGGCAGGGCGGGGGAAAAAGGGCGAGGGCCAGAATGAGACGTCTGAACTTGATTTTGTTTCCAACACTTAATCTTTTATTCAATTCACACTCACAGACGCCCCCTCTGGACCTAGTCCCAGCCGGGTGACCCTGGGGCCCCAGAGGCGACCCCTCAGACTCGGAGGACACACAGACCTCCCAGTTCTGGGCGCCAGGGGTGAGCCATGAGGGACGGAGGCTGCAGGACCCAGGGGCTAACTGTAGGGCCCACGTGGGACCTTAAACAATGAGGAGTGTGCCAGCTGGAAAAGACCAGAAAGGGCATTCTGGGTAAAGAATAGGCACATGCAAAGGTCTGGACGTGTGTGATAACCAGGAAAGCACTGGAATCGAGCCAGAGTGGACGGTGACACTCCCAGCCCCAAGTGGTCAGGGCTGGGCCAGAGAGAATCCGGGGCAACAGAAGCCCAGAGGGAAGTGGAGGCTCTTCTTGGAGGATCAGAAATGGCTGCATGATGAAAAGGACATTGGAGCTGGGGTTTTGAAGGATGAATAGGAGCTTGCCAAACAGAAATGGTAGAGCACACAAACTGAGCTATGGCCAGAATTCAAGGAACAGGCTGATGGGGTAGCAGAAGAAAGAAGGTCTGGAGAGTAGGGCGAGTCGATGCGAGATTTCTCCAGATCCAAGCTTGCCACGTAAGGCCAAGAAACCCCACGACGGTTCTCCCCGCCAAGCCCCATCAGGCCTGCCCCAGCCACTGGCAACTCTCCTCCTGGGGTCACAGGCTGCGCCCACTTAGGTCCAGGACAACACTCGGTGGAGACTTTCCACAGTCTGGGACCTCAGGCCAGGCTTGTGCCCTTCCGTGCCTCAGTTTCCCCATCTGGAAAATGGGGATCCAGAAGCCACTTTTGCTATTTGTGTTTCTCTGAGGACTGGGAGGCCTTCAACAAAGTAGGCGAAGGAAGAAAATGGAAAAAACGAAGAAGGGAGGGAGGGAGGGAAGGAGAGAGAAAGAAAACAGAAGAGAAGGGTAGGGAAGGAAGGGAGCAGGGAGGAAGGGACCGGCTGCCACCCCTCCTCCGGGCCACCACCAAGGTACAGAGGGGACAGGTCCAACATTATCGCCTCTGGACACGCCAGACCCGTCGGGGCTTAAGAAACGGGTGCTGATTTGCATGGGATTTGCATGGGATTTGCATACCATCTGCTAAATGTCAAAACGGCCTGAAAACGCTTTCTCTGCCCCCAGATCCGTCAGGAAGCGGGAATCCTCCCCCCTCCTCCACCAGGGACCCCACACGGGCTGGGGACCCCTCGGTTCCGGGGCTGCTGGGGCAGCAGCCCGATGGGGGGACCTAGGACGCCCCATCTGTGAAATGGGTCCTGGTCACGGCCGCCACCACCGCGCAGGACAATTGGGTGTCTAGGGTAAGTCGAGGCCGGGCCGGGACGTGGCATGGGGGGGCCGAGGAAGGGAGTGGGGGGTGGGATTAAAAGCCCCACTTTCCCGCGGGGACTCCCCAGGTGTGCACGGGGGTCTCTGGCACTAAGGGGGTTGGGGGACAGGAGAAATCTGGTCACAGGCGCCGCCCCTCCAGCCGTCTGCGGGAGCGAAGTGGGGACCCCTCGGATGCAGTGGGGGTCCCTCCCCCTGTGGCCTCTCCCCCTCCCGGGTTCCTGTCTCCCCCTCCATCTCCCTCCCCCCTTGGCCCAAGGAGAGATGGCCCCAGAGCCCCGCAGGCCTGGCGCTGTTCCCTCTCTGGGCCCTGCGGCCACCACGACCCTCCGTTAAAACCTTCTCTCTCCCCCCGGCTCCCGGCCGCAGGTCAGGGGTCCAACGAGGCATGAGTCCCGCCGTGGGGAGGTCTCTGAGGGCTGGGGTCCCCCACTCTGCACCTGGAGTCATTTGAGATCCATGAGTCCTGGCTGCACCCCCCAGCCAAGGCCACTCACAGTAGAGGGGACTTGTGGTGACCCCAAAGGGGACAAGGAGCTCACTGGCTGGGGAGGAGGGAATCTGGGAAGACTTCCTGGAGGAGGCTGCAATCTCAGTGGGTTGGAGCTCAGAGGGGAGCATGAAAGGGGCCTCGGGGGGACACGGCTTGAGCCAAGGTCCATGTGACATCCTCTGGCTGTCCCTGGGAGCCTCCGACGGTGGCACGGTGGTGCCCACAGCTGACTGGACACTTGAGGTCCCCAGAGGGGCGCTGTGGCTTCAGGGTGACACAGCACGGCTGGAAGGCCTCAGCTCCTCCCTGGCCGGCCGGGCTGGGGCAGCGACGTCCTAGGTCGGTGTCAGGGACGGGGCTCCGTCAGGAGTGTCCGAGCAGTGGGCGTCAGCTGGTCAGGCCGGTGTCGCCCCGTCTGCCCGGGGGAGCCCAGGACTGGAACAGCAGGAGGGAGGGGACAAAATTTCACTCCAGGCCGGCAGGAGGGTGCAACACCAGCTCTCTTCCCTTCCCCTAACGGCCGCGACGTGGGCAGCGACACCTGTGGCCATCTCCTCCTTCCGATGGCCCTGGTGCCCTCCAGGAGGGACAGTAGTGACCCTTAGCTGCTTGGCTCTTTGGAGCCACCTGGTGGCAGTCGCGGTAATTGCAGGCAAAGAGTGCCATTCAACAAACCTGCCAATCAAAGCCCATTCTTGCAATATAAGCATGGGGGTGACAGAGCCCAGAGAGGGGCAGCAATTTTCCCAAGGTCACACAGCAAGGCAGGCAACACCACTCCAGCCCACGTGTTGGTCTAAAGGTAAGCGAGGAGGAGGTAAGGCCGGCCTCCTGGCCCCAGGGGCCAGAGCATAGAGCAATGGAGGGCGGGGACAGTGAACAAAGTGAGTCCCTTCTCCTCTCCGGGCCTCAGTTTCCCCATCTGCGGCCTCTACAATCTGTAAGGTCCCTTCTGCGCCTGAAGCACCAGAGTGACTTACCCAGGTGGGTCCAGGCCCCCACCCCAGCCTGCTCCTTCAGCTGGCACCTCGGGTCCCCTGGGGCATGGCTCCAGCCCAGACTACCTGCAGGAGGGGACAGCAGGGCACAGGTTGGAGGCCGCGTGCAGCCCTCGCCTCGGCACTCAAGGCCTCCCCGTCTGCTCAGCACCCAGCGGTGCATCTTCCCGCACCTGCCAGGACCCGCCTCCAGCCTCGAGACCCTCTCCTGGCTTCCGGGAAATGCTCTGAGCAGCCCCTTCCTCACCTCCAGACACAAGACACTTATTGAGCACCTACTGTGTGCCTGCGGACATAGCAGTGACGATGATGGACAACAGCACCTTCCTACAGTGTACAGTCTGGCGGGGGGTGGTGTGGAAACATGACTAAAAGACAGAGAAATCAGCTGCCCATATGTGTGGGGAGAAGGATCAAGCGGGGTGGGGATGGGGAGGGTTGGTGACATGCATTTTAAACAGGGTGGTCCTGGAAGACTGCACGGAGGTGGTGTCTGAACAATGGCCCGAGGGAACTGGGGAGGGAGGTGGAAAGTGTTCCAGGCTGAGGGAACGGCCAGTGCAAAGGCCCTGAGGCAGGATCGTGCCTAGGGAGTTGGAGGCTCAGCGAGTCAGCTCTGTCCTGGTTCAGCCCCCACCATGGCTCACCTGGACCTCCGCCCTGGTCCCCGGCTCCTGCCCTCACCCCCACAATCTGTCGTCCCTGCAGCCACCAGAGGGCGCCCGTGAGTCCCTGAGTCAGGTCTCCCCTCCTCTGCCCACAGCCCTCCAGGGCTCCCCCTCCCTCGGGAATAAAACCCCACGTCCTCCCCGCGGCCCCCCAGGCCCCGCATGACCTGCCCCGTCCCCTCCCTGCCCTCCCTCCTCCCTCTCTCCCCCTCCTCCCTCTGCTCCAGCCACACGGGCTCCTCGCTGTTCCTCCAACACGCCAGGCCCAGTCCTGCCCCAGGGCCTTTGCACGGGCTGTGCCCTCTGCCTGGAACTCCCTTCCTCCCACTTTTGTTCTTTGTTTAACCAGCTCCTTCATGTCGCAGCCTGAAATGTCACCGTCTCGGGGGCCGCCCCTGGCCCCTGTGGCTAGGGTGGCACCGTCTCCGTCACTCTCGACCTTCCAGAGTACTTATTACACCTGACATTCAATCATGTATTTATCTGGTTCCTCGTCTCTCCCCCACTGAACTCACTGGGGGTCCACGAGGGTGGGCCTGGTCTGCCTGGGTCACCGTTGGGTTCTAGTGCCCAGCGCATCACCTGGTACACAGTGGGCACTCAATAAATGCTTACTGTATACTGAACGTTGATTGTGTGGACGTGTGTGGCTCGCTAGGGGCCTGGCGAGCTTGACCCCCCAAAACCTCAAGGTTACACCTATGACTGCCGTCCCTCCAAGGTGGCATCGGGCCTCTGGGCCCAGTGTCACCATCTCCACCAGCTCGCTGTCCATCTCGCCAGGGACCAGCTCCTCGTGCCCCCGAGCCGCCCCAGGCCTCTGCGGGCGCTGTTCCCGCGGCCCGTGCCCTTCACTGCAGGCCCCGCCTCGGGACGAGAGCCCCTCGTGGGTCACCTTGGCGGGGGGACCTCTTTGGAGACCCCAGATGCGCAGGTCAGAGTGCGGGCAGCAAGGGTCAGGATGGGAACGTGGGGAGGGCAGAGGAGGTGGGGGAGACGGGGGGAGAGAAGAGAGACTCAGAGAGACACAGAGAAATAGCAGAGACAGAATGGACAGAGACACAGAGACACAGAGACTCAGAGAGACAGAGACAGAGAGAGAAAGAGAGAGACAGAGACACAGAGACACAGAGACAGAGAGAGAAAGAGAGAGACAGAGACACAGAGACAGAGGCTCCAGAGAGAGACAGAGAGAGAAAACAGCAGAGACAGAAATGGACAGAGACACAGAGACAGAGACAGAGGGAATGACAGGAAATGAAAGAAACAGGACAGCGCCACTGAGAGAGGCAGGGAGGGAGACAGAGAGCGACGAGGAGGCCGGGAGGCCGGCGGGAGGACAGAGGAGAGAAAACAAGGACGCAAGGGGGGGCCGCCCCACGGCCTCTCTCGGGGCCTCCCTCCCTCCGCCTGCTCTCCCAGCGGTTCCCAAGATAGCAGCGGCTTCAGGGACCCCCTGGTCCCCTCTCCCGCCCCAGCCCACCCCGCCCCAGACCCCAGCCAGGCCTCCTGTGCGCCCCGCCTGCCCCGACCCCCCATCCC
>JABWHU010000634.1:12314848-12433585 GCA_014189135.1 Dicerorhinus sumatrensis harrissoni | reverse complement strand
GCCCCGCCCGCACCTGGGCTCGCGCACGAGCAGCAGCACGGCGCCGTCCTGCAGGCGCGCGTCGCGCACGGTCTGGTGGTCGTCCAGGCGCCGCGCGTTGTAGTAGAAGGCGCGCCGCCACGAGCTCACGCCCTGGCCCACCAGCTGGGCGCGCAGGTCGCGCAGCGTGTCGCGCGGCCGCACCGTGAGCGGCAGCAGCAGCGCCTCGTCCGCCAGGTGCACCTTGATGTGGTAGCGCTGCCAGCGCTGCAGGCCGCGCCGCAGCCCCTCCATGGCCGCCCGCCCGCGCAGGGCAGACCCGGAGGGCGGAGCGCGGCCGGCAGCGCCCGGATCCCCGCGAGCCAAGCGCGCGCCACGGGGGCGCAGCGTCAAGACGGATACGTGAAGACACCGTGCATGCCGGCGTGGCGAAGCGAGCCAGAGAGGAGGCGGGCGGCTGCCCGAGACCCAGATCAGCCTCAGGGGAGGTCTGAATGGAGTTCTCAAGGAGGAGGGGTGAGCCAGCCGCGCAAAGGATCAGGAGCGCTGCAGGCCGAGGCAGGAACAGCCGTGCAAAGGTCCTGGGGCAGGATTGCGCCTACAGTGTCCAAGGAAAGGCGAGGAGGCCGTGTGACTGGAGCCGAGGGAGCCAGGAGGGCACAGGGCAGGTCGTGTGGGACCTGGGGGCCCACGCGGAGGACTTGGGCTTTTACCCAGAGGGAGGTGGGAGCCCTGGAGGGCTGGGGGCAGAGGAAGGATGTGACTGAGGTTTATATTCATCAGTCACTTTTTTTTTTCCTTATTTCCTTCAAGACACATTCAACAAGCACCTACTCTGTGTCTGGGCTGGGCACCAGAGAAATCTCACTAGGGCTCTGCCCTCGAGGGTCTCCCAGTTTGGGGTGGGGGACACAGAGCTGGTCACAGACATTCTCAGCCCTATGTGGTCAGGGCTTGAGTACTGGGAGAGACCCCAGGCTGGGAAAGGCCAATAGGTGGGGATGGCTTCTCAGAGGGGTGGGCATTGCAGCTAGGGCTTTGGCAGATGAGTAGGAGTTCAGCATTCCCACCCAGGAGGCACCTGCCCATGGTCACCAACTATGTAGTTCAGTGTGTGCCCAGTGGGGTTGTTATGAGGATTAAACTAACGTGTGTAAAGCAACTAGAAATGTTCCTAGAGCATCGCCACTCACTAATTGGCTCGGCCGAGAGAATATTCACAAAGAAATACAATTTGATTCCTCAAAGTAAAGCAAATAAAAGCAAAAAGAGCAGACAGAAAAAGCACCTGTTAGTGACAGATGGCCTTCTAGGTACTTGATTTAAAAAACAGAATGCTTCCCTGAATTCTCACATGACACTCTGATCTCCCATTTTACAGATGAGTAAACTGAGGCATAGAGAGGGTAAGTGAGTTCCCCGAGGATACACAGTGAAAAATGGCAGAGCCGGGATTCAAACCAGCCACCGGGCGTCAGCAGTCACGCTATTGTCCACATTAAGACGCAGATTTGTTTGCAATCATCAGATTTCAGACAGAGATTTTAAAGGTGGCTCAAAGCAAAATAAATTCCAGACGGATCTCCACTGCCCCTGCAAAAAAAAAAACAAACACAAAAAAAAAAAAAAAAAGACATGATAGACAAAAGGCTGATTTCCTGCATATGTAAAGAGCTTCCAGAAATCAATAAGAATCAGCGAGAACAAAGGAGGAAAAGGCATGAACAGTTTTTGACAAGGAAGCACACACGTCTTCTAAGCACATGAATGGGAGCTCCTTCTCGCTCATGGTAAGCTAACTCCACATAAAACTACCATAAAGTACCTTTTTTTCTGAAATCCATCAGATTGCTCAAGATGACAAAGTTTGATAATTCGCCGTGGGGCTGGGGTTTGGGGAAGAGGGCAGTCTTCCGAATTGGAGTTCAGCGTGTGACATGGTGTCATCTCTCTGATGATAGCTACTGAAACCAGAACCAGCTGTGTCCCTTCGGGGACTCCATCCACGTGCCCAAGGATGGCTTAGAGCACCACACGCAGGCTGAGCAATTTACACGTAACTCCCAGCAAACGCTGAGACTGAGCTCGTGGAACAAAGCAGGGAAACTGAGGCCCAGAGAGGGGAGATGCAGGATGAGGCCCTCTCCAGGGAAGGTGGGAGGGCTGGCTCGGCCTGCAGAACCGATCGCCACGGCCCCGAGCCACCGTCCTTGTCGGGCTAAGTCCCAGGCGTCCCGTGTCACACCTGTTGGTGTGCAGAACAGGTGAGAGCGATGCCGGGGGATGCTCGGCTGTGGCGTGTGGAGGCGAGGCCAGCCACGCTGAGCCCTGAGTGCTGGGTGCCAGTTCCAATTAATTCTGACTTTCTCGTGAAGCCGTCAGGAAAAGACAGGTGGCCGCGGGCGGCAGGCCCTCTGCCTGGGCCGCCGGATTAGAGGCATCAGGGCTTCTGCCTCGAGACACTGTCTTGTCTGTCACAGGCAAGACCCGGGCGGACGGCGACAAGCTCGGAGAATCCCTGAGTCCTGGCGCCTGAGAGGCTCCGAATGGTGGGGTCACGGAAACTGTGGACTCCCCCCGTCTTGGAATGCCCGGCGTTCTAGACCCTAAGAATATTCATGCCTCTTCTAGAACATTCTAGAAGCAGAGAGCCAGGGTTCCGAGAGGCAGTCAACACACATCACTTCTGGCTGTCTTAGGGGGCAAAGGAATGTTGGAGAAGGTTCCGAGGGAGGTCAGAGAAGCAGCGGGCAGCAAGAAGACCGGGTTTTAAAAATGGGCCAGGACGCACAAGGCGTGGTCGTCGGGGGCAGGAGGGACACGTGTGGGTGGGGCCGCGTCCCGCCAATACTGCAGGCAGATCAGAAGGGAGCCAACTTGCCCCCACCAGTGACATATCCACTGAACTGGGCATCAAAATTCTGGAATCGCAGATGCTCAGCCTCCGGTGACACAGAAGAGATTTCTTATCTAGACTTGTCCCCTTTGGACCAGAGGTGTCTCGGACTGGAACCCCCGGGGCCGAATCTGCTTTGTTTGGCCCGCACAATGTTTTCAAAAAAAGAATTGGTGAATGAGTGTTTCCGTATTAAGAAGCTGGGTCCTTCGTTAAGAGAGGCCTTGTCTCAGGTCAGAGTGCTCTCTTCATAGCTACTATTTCCTGAACCCATCTGTCCCCCTCCAGTGAAATTTCACAAGGAATTCAACGCTAGGATGCCTGGCACATGAGGGCTCATGGTGGTCCCTGTTGGTAACTTGTGTTATTCGAGTTTTGCTCTATTAGAAACAAAGGCTATTTGCCACCAACAGGTTCAATGGTTGCATCCTTCATATGTAAAGAGTTGTTAGAAATAAATAAGAATAGACACACGCAAAGAACACGGATGCCACTCTGGACACACAAAAGACACAGGCGGGAAATTGTTAAAGAAAGACTCGCATGACTGGTGCCTGCAACAGCATCTGGCTCTGATTTATATACCCAGCCTGATCCAATCAATGCATTTTTCTGTACACTGAAGTTTGAGAACCACTGAGCTAGACCAAAAGGGAAGTTTTTGTGCAGACAGATATCTGAGTGTCCACCTATTTGGGTCTTTAAGACAACCCTCAGCTCCCCAGTGGTGAGAGGGGAATTCTCAGGGGCTCCCGCTGACCCACGGGCTAATGGATGTGCTCGCAATTATAAGGATTAAATGAGATGATTTCTGACACCCTCAGGCTGTGCCAGGCTGTGTTCGAAGAGCTTTATAAAACCTGGCTCACTTTATCACTTAGCAGCATTGCTATGGGGTAGGTGCTAATATCAGGCCCATTTTACTGATGAGGAAACTGAGACCACAGCATGAAAGCAGCACCTCAGCTAGGGCCTGGCACACAGCAGGTGCTTGGGTTTAGAAGAACCTAAATCTTGTTCAGTCAGCAACATGAACACCCGTACCTGTCTCCCCAGGGAGTATTTCCTCTGGGGTCCCATGAGAGACTCCGGGCCTGTCAGCACGCCATAAATGTTTCAGTTCTCACGTTCCATGGGTGACTCAATGCAGAGCTGCCAGGGAAGGGGAGTGGAGATGGTAGTGGCAGGTTTCTGGGGGTGTGGAGACACGAGACGCACACAGGGACGCCCATGAACACACACCCCGAGACAAATGCAGACACGCCTGTTTCGAAACAGGCACAGAAACAGACACACACCCAGACCACACACACAGGTATGCACACAGGCACACACAGGCACCCCAGGGCCTCGGCCTGGGGTGGGCGGATTGGGGAGGCCCCGGACGCGATCCCTCCCAGGGGAAGACCCGGCCCCAGCCTCCACCTCCGTCTCTGCTCCCTGGGGCCCGGAGCCTCCCGCTCAGGCGGTGGTGGACCAAAGGGGGAACTGCAGGCCTAGAGAAAGGGACTCGGGCAGCGGGAGGGGCCGGGCGGGCGGCTGTGGCGCAGAGCGCAGCTCTCGGGCGCCACCCGGCGGGCACGGGGGGCAGGGGGCACGGCGGCCTCTGGGCTTGGCATCTCTGGGTCTCTCTGTGTCTGTCTGCGTCTCCATTTGTCTGTGTGTCTCTGCTCCTCTGTGTCTCGGTCTCTGTCTCTCTGTGTCTCTCCATCTCTGCCTCTTTCTCCCTCTCTCCCCTCCACGCCTCCCCCCAACCCAGAGCCCAGGCCCCTCCCATGACCCTCCCCTCCTGTAGCCGCACCCTCTGTGCCCTGTCCTGATGGCATCTCGGCGTTTCCTGCCACCCGTGGGCTGCCCGCTGTGACTCAGGCCGGGTGGGGCGTGGTGACCGGCCGCCCGCTCCTGCCTCTCATGTCCTGGGCTTTGGGGAGGGGACCCATGTCTGGAGGAGCACACGGTCCCCCTGCCGTGCCTCTGTCCAAATAGAGCCGGGTCCATGGGGCCACCTGGGCCCGCCCCTTCCCCAGGCTGGCCGCTGCTGGCCCCCCGAAGGCGGGAAGTGCACGGGGGAGGGGGCACAGGGACAGGGAGGATTCGGACCCCTAAGCAAGGAAGGGCCCAGAGAGACAGTGGTGGTCACCCTGGAATCCTGCGAGGGGGGCAGGGCCCCCTCTTCTCATCTGCTGAAAACCCGCCATGTCCCCGCCATCGCCTGCAGGCTGGTGGCCTGATCCCTGACCAGCCCGGGGTCTCAGAGGCCACTGACCCCAAGCCTCCCATGCTCCCATTTTCTCTTGTTCTCCGGTTCCTCCAAGGTGCAGGGTTCCTCCGAAGTGTGGCACCCTTTCCTTCCTGGGGGCTTCTGCACATTCTGTTCCCTCCCCTGGAATGCCCTTCCAGTCACCTCCTCCAGGAAGCCAGCCTCACTTCATCCCCGGCTGGACACCATCCTCTGAGCTCCAGAGAGCAGGTCTGTCCTGGTCACGGTCATAGCCGTGCCCCTGGCACAGCGCCGGGCGCACAGGAAGTGCCCAAGAAGCATTTGCTAAACGAATATGCAAGCGAGAAAGGGCTCAGAGGCGCACCCTTGAGCCCCATTTCCGCTCTTGCCTGGCTGGGGCGGGGGGTGGCCACGTGGACGTCTTCCTGCTCTGTGCCCTGTTTTCCCAGGGACGGGGGAGAGGGGACATTTTCTGGGCTGCCTGTGAAATCTACCCTGCTGAGGCTCATTCCAGCCGAGTCTGTAAATATTTGGTCCGCAGTGGCCGGCAGCGTCTATGCGGGGGAAGCTTCAGTGCCCTTTACGAGCCTCCCCATGGGTCCCGACGCGAGGTTTCTGTGGCTGGGTATGTGGGGCGCCCCGGCAGTTTCACAGGCTGGCTGGCATGACGTGGGGACGACGGTGGGGCCGGGAGAAGCCGCGACACACCATCACGGCTTCCAGCACTTACCCCCGCAGCGTGCGGCATTCGAGAGGCCGAGCCGGGGCCTCTTCTAAAATTGCTCATGCGACATGATAGATTTCACAGCAGTGGACATGGGGACCACGCGGACCCTTCCCCAAGCCCGAAGTCCACCCTTAATCCCTGGAGGGAGAGATCTCTGGCGAGGACGCAGAAGGCCTGGCTTAGACCTTCTAGAAGAATTAACAGCAACCACAGGCATTTATTAAGTGCCAACTGTATGCTGCGTATTGTGCAAAGCACTTTAAATGCATCGGCTGGTTGCTTCCTCAGGAATCACCCTGCCCGTTTCATGATGAGAAAACTCAGTGGGGTTCGGGGTAACTGGCTCAATGTCATCCAGGAGGCGAAGGGCAGAGTCAGGATACAGACCCTCCCGCCTGGCTTGGTCTCAAGCAAGTCACGCAGCCCTCACTGTGAACACCCCCTGGAAACCACCCAGCCCTTCTCAACAGCCAGGATCCCGGGAAGGGCTGGAGGCAGGGCCTGAATCAGATTGGCAGGTCTGAGCGGGGGCCTGGGAGCCTGCGTTTAGGGAACTCTTGCTAGAGGTGTTCCTTGGCCCTTTCTCGGTAACGGCAGCCTTACTACTGCACGCGTCCAAACGTCCCCCTCAATCTCAGCCAGGATTGTCCACCACCTGGTGTTTCCTGAAGACAACACGAGACAAAAGAGCTGGCGGCCCCATCAGACACTGCGAACTAGGGGAATTTTCTACCAGGCCTCGAAAGACCCCATAGGCCAAACAAGGGGTGAAGTCTTCTGAAAACCTGAAAAGACAGGATTATGACGTACTTGCTCTCTTTCTCCTCTCCATAGATTCAGTGAGTGTTTACCATGTGTCTGCTAAGTTCCAGTGTGTTAACTAGGTCTGTATTTTCTGGGGTTTGATGCTTTGATGTCTGGGGCCTTGCTGACCAGGGAGGGACGGCCCTTCCCAGGACTAGCTAACTCCCAGAGACAGTGAACAACTCACCCTAGGGAGGTCTTTCAAATGCAAACCAGCCAGTGCAGAGCCCACACCTCCATCCTTTCCTCTATGGGGCTCGCCCACTCAGGGCCACTGTCCCCCACTCGGATCACCCCAAGACCAGGTGGCAGACGACTGGGGCCGGCCCCTCTGCCCCAGAGCCCGCTGGAATTGCTCGGACTAGCCCATCCGGCTGCCCCTGGGTGCCGGCCTTTCGGCGAGGGATCTGGGGGCCTGGACACTGCTTTAAGCTTCACTGGGGCGGTTTCCAGCCCGGTCCATCCCTGAATCATCAGGGACATAGGAAGTTATCCTTGGGGTCAACGCTGAAGGTTAGACGCACACGCAAAACAACGTAGACAGTGTTCGAGTCCCGCCCACTCGTTGGCGCTCAAAGCAATCGTCACTTTACCACCATGCGACCTGGGTGTGTGGCTCCTGCGTCCCGGGTGGCTGAACAGGGCCATGTGGGTGGGTCTCAGCCTCTCGGGGGCTCTGAGCCTTCATCTCTGCTTGACCTTCCCGGGAACGGACTCTGGCTCCCAGAGAAGCTGCGACCGGGCACGTCTGGGTGTCGGGACGCTGTGTGACATCTCTGTGTCCTGGTATCCATCGGTCACTGGCTGCAGGGACTGCGCACGTCTCTCTTGGCTGACCAGTGTTCACGTCTGCCACCCTCAAGGCAGATTTTGTCATAACCCGGGGTGACGGGCAACGTAATGCCCCCTCCCTGCAAAGATCCTTAAAATCAGAGAAACTTCCCGACCGTGGTCAGAGGGAGACGGGACCATAGAAAAAGGATCAGCCTGGGCCGGCCCCGTGGCTTAGTGGTTAAGTGCGTGCGCTCCACTGCTGGCAGCCCGGGTTCGGATCCCGGGCACGCACTGACGCACCGCTTCTCTGGCCATGCTGAGGCTGCGTCCCACGTACAGCAACTAGAAGGATGTGCAGCTATGACAGACAACTATCTACTGGGGCTTTGGGGGGAAAATAAATAAATAAATAAAATCTTTAAAAAAAAAAAAGAAAAAGGATCAGCCCGATGCTACGTTACGGGCTCTGCAGACACAGGAAGGGGCCAGGAGACAAGGAAGGTGGGCACCTCTAGAAGCTTCCAGAAGCACTGGAAAAGGCAGGGCATCAGATTCCTCCCCCAGAGCCTCCAGAGGGAGCCAGCCCTGCAGACACCTTGAATCTTAGGGCCTCTGGCCTCCGGAACTGGGAGATGGTAAGTGGTATTGTTTTAGGCTACGGAATTGGTGTAATTTGTTACGGTGGCCACAGGAAACACACACCTGTTATCCTGCAGGCAACGTGTGATGCGCTCGGATCCTAAAATGCATACAGCGCTCCGGGGAGAGGAGGAGATCACCGTTCCTGAGAGCTGGCATCCTGCTGGGCAAACGAGGCCTCCGGCGCGCCAGGCTGGACTTGACGGGGTCAGCCATCACATCCTCCCAGCGACCTACGACCGAGGCCTCACGCCCATTTGAGAATCCAGAAAGCTGAGGGCTCCAGAGAGGGCGAGTCACTTCCCCCAGGACACACAGCTGACGGGGGAGATGACACTGAGACGGGAACCCACCTGGCAGGTGGGAGCCCGTCCTGTGGCTGTATTTTGAAAAACACCTCAAAAGGCCTTTTTATGACGTTGGAAATTATTTGACGAGGAGTAACGCGTGCCGTTTAAGACTGGCAATCGTCGTGCAGGCTTGGGAATTCCTGCAGAGCGGGAACGTTTAACCTCGGAGCTGTTGTGAAATGGAATGAAATCCTGATGAATACAAAATTTAGCAGTTGACGGAGTTGACACATTTTTGTAGACATGGAGACGTTTGATAAGGTATTCATTCTGATTTTGCAGGGTTCTTGTTGTATTTTTGGAGCTGCTAATTTCTTCCGTCCTCCTCTCCAGGTCTCGAAACATTTTGCAGGTCCCCTGTGAAGCAAGAGCACCCTAGGCCCTATTCCGGTAGGCCTCCCAGTACCTGTCAGCATTTATTAAGCACTTACTGTATGCCCAGAGCAAGTTTGAGCTCTTTCTGTATATAGCTAATTTAATCTCTGCAAAGACCCTCTACGGTAAATACGATTACTATTCCTTCCCTCCAGTTAAGGAGGCCACAGCAGAGAGGAACCATCAGCTAGCTCCCCAGGGGCAGACGGGTAGGCTGGGTCTCAGCGTCCGGCTCCAAGCCTGCCCGGCCGAGTATTCTCCAGCAGCTTCCAACCCAACTTTAACGTTTGTTTTTAAATTGTGGTAAAATACACGTAACATAAGAGTTACCATCTTAACCACTTTAAGTGCACGGCTCAGTGGCATGAAGCACATTCACATGGTTGTGAAACCATCCCCACCATCCATCTCTAGAACTTTCCATCTTCCCAAACTGAGACTCTGTCCCCATGAAGCACTGACTCCCCTCCCCTCTCCCAGCCCCTGGCCCCACCGTTTACTTTCTGTCTCTGTGGATGTGACTCCTCTAGGGACCTCCTGCGAGGGGACCACACAGTGTCTGTCCTTCTGTGTCTGGCTCATGTCACTGAGCATCATGTCCTCAAGGTCCATCCACGTTAGAGCAGGTGTCAGGATCTCCTTCCTTTTCAAGGCTGCATAATATTCCAGTGGGTGGATGGCCCACATTGTTAATCCGTACCACTACACACCCATTAGGATGGCTATTATTAATAAAAAACAAGTGTTGGTGAGGATGTGGACACTGGAACCCTCGCGCATGGCTAAAGGGAACGTAGAATGGTGCAGCCGCTGCAGATGACAGTCGGGCGGTTCCTCACAAGTTAAACCTAGAATTACCTTATGACCCAGGAATTCCACTCCTAGGTGTCTACCCGGGAGAATGGAAAACAGGTGTGCCAACAAACACACAGACACCTGTCTTCACGGCAGCATTGTTCACACCAGCCAAAAGGTGGAAATGACCCATGTCCATCTGCAGCCCCTTCTAGAACAAATATTTCGTTCCACCTCCCTTTTCTCTTCTGAAATAAAAATCAGAGTTAATGTAACTAACTACATACAAAAAAAAAAAAAAAACCCAACCAACATGATGCCCTATCAGATACAAACAGCAGAAATAGAAAGCAAATGTCGATAAATATGTCTAATCCGTCCTGTAAATGCTCGGACACAGCACGCAGACACAGAGACCTGCTCAGCCGGCTCCAATCCCGGACAGAAGCCGTGGGGAGGCATTTAGACCCCGGCCCCCCAGCAGCTCTGTTCTCACAAACGGTGAACAACTCTCGGTAAGGTTCTGGATGAAACGATGAGCCATTTCCCCAGAAGGTGTGTTCCAGAAAAGATCTGCACGTAAGACAACTGCAGAGTACTCCTGTGTCCCCCCCCGACTCCTGGGTTGAAGTCCTGGCCCCGGGACCTCAGAACGTGACAGAGGTAATCACGCCGACATGAGGCCAGTAGGGCAAGCCCTGGGCCAACAGGACCAGAGAGGGGACATCTGGGCGCAGACACACACGGGGAGAGGCAGAGATTGGGGTGACGTGTCTGCAAGCCACAGAACGCCCAAGCAGGCCGGCGACCCCAGGAGCTGGGGAGACATGGAACAGACTCTCCCTCACGGCCTCCGAAGGAACCAGCCCTGCGACACCTCGACTGGACTTCCGGCCTCCAGAACCGAGTAAATGTCTGTGGCGTCAAGCCACCAGTTTGCAGTGAGTACTGGGTCACGGCAGCCCCCGCAGACTGGCGTATTGTGTGTCTGTGTGAAACAGGGCGGGTTTTGGGTCTGGCTGGTCCCTAGGGGCTGTCCACGGGGCAGCCTGGCGGCGGGTCCCTTCAGGGTGCCCCCCACCCCCCGGGCCTGGCTGCTCCGTGGCAGCCACGTGATGAGATCTGGAAGCAGGTTTCTCCACAAGCCCAGGCCGAGTCTGGCTTTTACTGCCCAACACGGAAGAGCCGGGCCCAGTGTGGCGACTCGAGCTTGCAGAGGAGACGGGCCACCGTGCGGGCGGCGACATGGCCCCACCGGCCGCCGTGTGCAACCTGGAGACGGCGTCCTGTCACCCTGTCACTGGAAGATGACTCGAAAGCCCCCTCGGCGGGGCAGCTCGAGCTGTTTCTCCTGGGCAGCCCTGCCTTTCACGCACGCGCCGGCTCCGCCACACGCTGGGTAGGGCTGTCAGGTGGCTCTTTTAAAACTAAACAGCCCAGTGGGAAGGCGGGGCACTCCGAGAACGCAATTGTTCGCAATTGTTCTTCGTGGGGTGGCTGTCCTAGTTTCCGAGGGCAGGGAATCGGGTTCCCAGCAGGAACCCGGTGGATTAACTCTCACCTCGCCGCAGCGGGGCCGGGAGTTGGGGAAGGCAGCCCTCCTTGCCCCGGCCCCACACACGCCCCTTGCTGGGCCTGCAGCCACCGGATGGGACAAGCCAGCCCACAGGCCTGCGGTGACCGTGCATCGGCACCCCGGGCCAGTCGGGGCCCTCGTCCCGCTGTCTTAAATGAAGAAAACTGGGATCACTTATGATCACAACTGAGAAGATACCATGATTTGCATTCCTGAAGACAGGGTGGACGGAGTGCCAGGTCCGGGCGCCCCAACCCCGCCCAGTGGCCCAGGGCCGTGACCGAGCCCCTCAGCCAGAGCCCCCAACCGCACGCCATCGCCGGATGCTCCCCCAGGCGCCCCGAACAGGGGTGGAAGGACTGGTCCAAGGGCCCCCGGGGCACACCCCCTGCCCCCACTGAAGAATTCCTCATTCCCACCCGGCTCCGCCACGACGAGCTCCAGGACGCCGGGTGAACGACCTGCCGCCTGCACCCATCTCATCTGGGACGGGGACATGGATGCCCCACACCCTTGGGCGGCCGTGAGGACCCGGGAGATGAGCCCCCGCAGGTCGGCAACCCTCTGCTCCGTAATCACCGGACACACACGGATGCGAACCTTCAACTTTTATTAATGGAAAATGGAATGCCTCATTAACAGAAACCTTGTCTTAAAAACGGCAGAACATTTATTTAAAAAAAAAAAGTGACTTCACATTGTACTGAGTTACAACATGGTGGCAGGACCTGCTTCCGTTTGTTAAAAGATTCCATGAGTTCCCGGGAGCTGGGGCCGGGCCGGCAGTGCGTCCGCCCACCGCACACGCGGCTGGCGGGTCAGTAGCGGCGGGTGAAGTGGGGGTACGGGTGGGGGTGCGGGTGGGGGTGCGGGACTCGGCTGCCCCGGTCCTGGCCGGCCAGTCCTCCACCGTCCAGTCCGCCGCTGGGCACCACGTGCCCCTGGGAATGCCCGCCTTGTGCAAAGCCGCCTCGCCTGGAACAAAGGCACACGTTTGTCCCCTGCAGCGCGGTACGTGTCGTCCTCTCGGGCGCGGCTCTGCGGCCCGGAGAGCAGAGGCGCTGTGTCCAGGCGAGCCACGTCAGGTTCCCGGACTGCCTTCCGGTAAGCGAGGACTGGTACTTGCATAAGCTGCCAAGAGCTGCTTTTGGGTTTGTTTGCAAAACACTCAAGCCAGCAAGTTGATCAGACATGCAAAACAGGGAGAGGAGGGGAGGAGCAGCAACAAATCAGTGTCATCCGCAGACAGAACTTCTTACCCCGACATGCCGCCCCGAGCGGCCACGTGCCCCGGCCCCGAGGGCCCAGACAGGCCCCTCTCACCACCTGCGAGAGAAGACGAGTTTGCCAACACTCCCTTCTGGGAAGTGCCCGGAAGCCTCTGGAAATGCTGGGACTGCGGCCGCCCCTCCCCGGAAGGTGCCCCCACTCGTGGGCGGGAGGCAGCCCGTACCTTGCCACCGTGCGTGCTCCCGGCCCACCGTGCCCACGTCCACCGCGCCCGGCCAGGTGCGCTCCTGATGCTCCTCCAGCCTCTGACCGTGCTCCGTCCACTCACGTCCACCCCTTTACCAAAACAGAAAGCAGAGGCACGACTGTCCCCGTGTGCCTCGACGGCAAGGCCAAGGTGTGGCTGATCATGCCCCGGATCAAGGGTTTCCGGGAGAAGTGGGCTAAGGATGGGAACAGACACGTCTTCAGAGACGCACACGTGGCCAGTCAGCACAGCTAACGTCACAGCCACCAGCACGAGACGGGAGACCCCACCTCATCACCACCAGGACGGCCAGAATCAAAAAGACAGATGATAACAAGTGTGGGCGAGGCTGTGGAGAAACAGGAACGCTCACACACGGTTGCTGGGAACGGTAAAGGGCATAGCCGCTGTGGAAACAGTCTGGCGGTGTCTCAAAAGGTTAGACAGAATTACCCTATGATCCAGGAATTCCACCCCTAGGTGTCTACTCAAGAGAATGGAAACATGTTCACACAGAGACCTGAACACCAATGTTCTCAGCAGCACGACTCTACACTAGCCCCAAAGTGCAAACAACCAAAGCGTCCAACAACTAATGAGTGGATAAAAACGTGTCCGTCCACACATTGGAGTACAACACAGCCATGAAGAGGAGTGAAGCCCTGACACAGCCACACCATGGATGGACCCTGAACACACAATGCTCAGTGAGGGAACCAGACACAGAAGGACACACGGTGTGTGATCCCATTGATGTGAAATGTCCAGAACAGGCACATCCACAGACAGGAAGTGGGTTCGTGGTTGTCAGGGGCTGGGGAGGGGGTGGGGAGTGACTGCTAGTAGGGACTTCCTTTGGGGTGATGAGAATCTCTAAAATTGACTGTGGTGATGGATGCTCAATGCTATGAACACACTAAAACCCGTCAAACTGTACACTTTAAATGGGTGAACTGTATAGCGTATGAAGCACATCTCGAAAAAGCTGTTTAAAACAAAAAGCTTCAGAGACAAACGGGGAGATTAAAGCCCAAACGTGGGTCCAACGTGCGGGCACCAGCCATCCCCGTGGCTGTCCAGGATTGCTGTCTAGGCCCAGGCCGCGTCTAGAACAACGAGTGCGCTGGCCACTCGGCCGACCAGCGCTCAGAGGCCCAGGACTAGGAACCCACCAGAGCCCCACCACCCGTCTGCGAGGGCGAATGCAATACTGCCCCCAAAAGTGAAACCCCAGTGCACTTAACGCCACCATCGGGCGACAGCCGCCCAGGCACAGGGTGACACTGCTCAGTGGTCTTCTGTCTGAGAGCCAGTTGTCCCGTCTACATTCCCCACAGGTATTTAAGCCAATGGAGCAAACGATGTTAAAGAAGCGAGCGCTAAGTAGGCTGCTTGGGAAGGAACACTGCACCCTTGTCTATCAGACGGGCGCCCAGCCGCGCTCAACACCTGAGAACCCACCTAGAGACGCCGTAGACCCCACTGCTGCCCGTGTCAGCTGCCTGAAGAAGGCCTACAGACAAGCCGCGGGGGAGAAGCCGCTCTACCGAGGAAGGGGCAGGGCCTCAGGGCTTCCTCCGTCAGCAGGCGGGGGCCCGTGACGGAGACGTCCACACCAGGGGTGACGCCTGCCGTGACCAGTGCGGAGGGGCCGCTCCATCGACCTGGCGGGGCGCCCGGGGCTGGCTCACTTCAGACGGCCGGCCCCTGATGGACCAGGGCGGAGGGGCCCGCCTGCTCACCTGGGCGGCGGCGGCCCCCGGCCCTCGTTCATCCTCTTGTCGGAGCTGTAGCCCCCCCAGCCGTCGCGGGAGTCCCGGCCGTGGCGCTCTGGGGGTCCTCCATGGCCGTGGCGGTCATCAGAGTAGTGCTGGAAAGCACAAGAGAAAAGGTGACTCTGGCCGTGTCACCGCTGGACGGGCCTGTGAACCCACAGCCCCAGCGCAGTGGGCCGGGGGTGACGACTGGGAGAGGACCTACCAGGCCCCTCTGAACCCCACCTCACCAAACACTCCACTTCTGACCCGACACCGCCGCAGGGGCTCCCGGATCCCCCACCTCCTCCTCGCTCAGGACGCCGAGTGCCCCTGGGGCTCCATCACTGGCCACAGGATGCGCCAGGGAAGCCCTCCTGGCCCCGTGAGTGCGGAGAGCCCTGTGCTGTTATGACACTCGGTGACTGCTGCAGGGTCCGCTGAGAAGAGTCACTTAGCAGCTTCCCCGAAGAACGGGGACACAGCCTCCGTGCTGATGACAGATGCCCCCCCCACCCCCGCTTGGCGCCCTCAGACCCTTCTGCGCGTCACTTATGGGGGCGGCCCAGGGCTCCTCACTCGGACGGCTGGAGGCAAGTCCCGCAGGTGGAATGACCCAGCACCCCCGGCCAACCAGTTCCGCGCTCAGGAACCCAGCACGTCTGGGTGGCAGGAGAGAAGGCTGCAATGTTCTCCCAGGAAACACCCCTGTCTTAAAAAGCCACCACCCGGACGCCACCCCCACCTTTCTTGTGAAGGCCTCCCCTTTTCTCTGAGCCGACACCCTATGCGCCTCACGGGGCGCCTGCAGATCACCAGAGACGTGAGGCGCACCCGCCAACCATGGGCTAAAGGGCTCCCTAACCGGGTGCTAAGCCCCTGTTGGAGGTACCGGGGGGCACCCCACAGTGCCGAGACTCAAAAGCATGTTAAGCAAGCAGACAACCAAGAGCTGTGAGGTGAAGCAAGGACGAGCCCTACACAGCTGAAAATCACACTTGCTAATCAGAAGACTGCGATTACGTGCACTCTCCCCGCCGGCCAGACGGACGTTTCCACACCCGCCCACCCCGAACAGAAGCAGGCGGCTCTTACTCACCTGCCCGTCTCGCTCTCCCATCACCGACCGTGAAGCTTCCCTCCTGCAAAAGGGAAAGATCTCGTTCCCAGGGCCGCTGGCGGCCCTGCATGGCATTTCCGCAGGCCACACAAGAGCCCCACCGTCGGACACTCACTCTCCCTCACCACGAGGGGCGGTAATTTACCGGCCTGAAAAAAAGCCGGCTGGCCTCTAAAGGCTTCTCCCTGGGGGTGGGAGGGAAGTCGGATCCTAAGAAGGTGAGACTGAAGCTTTTACTGGACTAAAATCCCTCAGAGGAGCCTAGAAGTACAGACGGACACTGTGAAGCCAATGCCTAATTGATCTGTGGCCTGGTGACAAGTCTGGGTAACAGGGAAGCTGACAGGGTCCCTAACCTCTGGTTTGACCCCACACACGTGACTCACACGGACCCTCAAACCACCTCCAGCCATGATGAGGTCCAAGATCGGCTTCCCAGCCGTCTTCCCCGTTCTCCCCGCCCTTCTGGAAGAGCTAACCAACGGTGAAATGACTGAAGGAGATGCAGCCTGGGGGAGCCTGAGGAGCAACCCCAAGACAGGGCTCTTAGACTGGAAAATCGAAGGCTGCCTTTCTCATAAACCACATCTATTCTCATTAAAAAAGGCTCTGGTAAAAGAGAAAAAAGAAGGCACTGGCGGAAGAAACCCACCAGACCTTGGAAACACGAAGCAGGCCCATACGCGCTTCCCTGCATTCGCCGGGCAGCTCTCCCTGTGGTCTGGTCGTGAAGCCTCGCCTGCAGAGGCTCGGGGGGCCACACCCCTTGTCTGAACTGCCTCCCCACCTGAGCGTCAGTGAGCCCTGCGGCTTCAGAGGGGCCCATGCAGGGGGGAGGCCAGGGGAGGACAGAGGTGGAGGTATTGGAGCTATGGAGCGACCCCAGGGAGCTGTGAAACCCAGAGCCTGGCCCCCTCAGAGCTGAGTGTGGGGGATGCCGAGGCTCGGGGCCCCTCTGTCCCATCTGTCAAGACGACAGTGCGTGGAACGAGCTTGGAGGCGCCTTCCCACCAGACCAGTCGAGGATGCCCAAGTGTCCACTGACTCCACCATCCTGCTCAAGGCCTGTTCCCAACTCCCACGTGCAGGGGGTCAGTCACCCACCAGGAACCTCACGAGTCACTCGGACGCCAAGGGAACAGATGGTGGGGCGCTGACCTGTCGGCCACGTGGTCCTGGTACTGGCCCCGGTCGCGGTGGTCGAGGTCGTGGAAGCGGTGGTCGGGCCGGGGGAAGTCGGGGCGGTATCTGTCCTCCACGGCCACGCGCTTTCCCTCTGGCCAATAGGCGTCCTCTCGTCTGTTTTTCATTTTAAAAAGGATGCAAATTTCACTTACAAAAGGAAATGAGAGAAAAAAATAGGGGCAGGCGTGGCGCTCACTGCAGCCAGGGTATCACTGGAAATGCCCCGCAGGGCTCACCTGTAAACAGCCAATCACTACGGCTTTAATCTGACAAACTGAAATCCCCCAGGCTGCCAAGAGGCAGCCCGGTGCTCTCATCTGCGCATCCTGAGGAGGGCCGCTCTGAGCTCATCGCGTCACAAGGCTGTTAATATCTGGACCGCAGGTGAGCTCAGGTGCAAGGGAAATGACACGTCTGATCTTCTGGAACGTTTTCCCCTTCCCGTGTTCCATGGGAACCTGAACCTCCCTCGGGTTTTGTGTCAGAGCAAAAGGAATCAGGTGGGGTGACAGTGCACGACAGCCAGCTCCGGACGGCCCCCAATTATCTCCTTCCTGATTTCCACCAGAAAACCAGGCTCACGTCAACTGACGGCTCAGAGGCTGGAGGCCAGTCCACCTCCTTTCTGAACGGGAGGGCAAGCTCCTCTTCCACCGCGCAAACGCTGCCCCCCACCAGGACACGCGGGGCCTGGGGCACCCTCGGGGCCTCCGACCACACTGGAGGGTGGACCTGCTGCCCCAGGAGCCGCGGCGCCAGGAGCGGGCGCCCGCGGGCAGGCACCGCAGACCGTCCAGCACGCGGCCCATCAGGTGGGGGAGGAAGCGCCGCACAGCCGGATCGTGACACTGAACCGTCCAGACCCGAGCTGCGGGCAACAGGGCGGCGTCCGGAGCGCCGGTGCCGCCTCCCCGCCCCTCCCGCCGGGCGGACAGCAGCGGACGCAGAGCCCGCCTCCCCCTGCCGGTGACCGGGGCTCCTACCGGCCGTCCACGTCGCAGGGCCGCCGCAGCGCCGGCCGCCGCTCCTGCTCGTAGCGCAGCTGCTCCTGCTGGCGCCGCAGCTCCTCGCGCTCGCGGTGGATGCGCTCCTGCTCGCGCCGGCGCTCCTGCTCCACGTGCATGCGCTCGCGCTCCAGCCGCTCCCGCTCCAGGCGCTCGCGCTCCAGCCGCTGCCGCTGGCACTCGAGCTGCAGGCGCTCGCGCTGCAGCCGCGCCTTCTCCTTGCGCTCCTGGAAGGCCTCCAGCCGCTGCTCCCGCTCGCGCTGCTCGCGCTCCCTGCGGGACAGCAGGCCGCCCTGACTTCCCCGCGCAGGCGCCGCCGGCCTCGCCTTAACCCACCACGCGGCCGGCGCTGACCCGCTCCCGCCAAGCTGCCGCGACCCGCCGGGAACCCCAGCCTCCCCCTCGCACATCGCAGAGCCAGGGCTGACCCGGGAGCCAGAGCCCCAGGGCCAGGCCAGCACACTGGGCTCAACGGTGCCCAAATGCAGCCCCGCGGAACTGGGGACAGAAACAGCACAAGTCAGCGTGACTGCGCCTCTAAAGACAGGCTGCTGGGCACACAGGGAGACCCCGCAGAAAGGATTACAGCAGCCCTCCCGAGGGCCAGGGTGCGGGGTTACAGGCTAACACTGTCCCAGGAGCAGTGTCTTTTCCCACATCTTCCCTCTAAAAAGGCTGATGTTTTTCATGACAGTGTCACTTTGAATGGAGCTGGGAGGGTTTGGGGACAGGAAACAGCTCAGCACAAGCAAAGGGGCCTGCTTGTGCTGGCCTGGCACCAGCAGCTGGGGCCGAGGTGCCACGTCATCGGCCACTGCACATCAGGCCCTGCGCCAGGACCGGGACCCCTCTCTGCGCCTGAGGAGCCGCCATCACTCCTCGAAGCCTCCCTCGGGGCCTGGAAAGGCTCCAAACCAAGTGCGAGCCGGTGGGGAGCAAAAGACCTCCGGATGGGATCAAAAAGCCACTCTAGGTGCCTTTATCGTGTAAAGCTCCCTCTACAGAGGCGGAGACCATGTACTGCTTCAGGAGAGCGGGGGGAGCGTAACCAGAGAAGTTTCTCCGTGCTCCGCTTTAGCTCTAGAAAGTTTCCCAGACGCCGTGACATGAAGCCACGGTTTCACTGGGCAGTATTTGAGGAGAGACGACGAGGGGACTCTGGCCGTCCCGACGTGACATGGCAGACCGGGAAAGTGGAAGCGACGGGCCTACATCAGTACACGCTCTCCTCTGCAAAGGCGGGGGCGCCAAGGACGTCGCTGCGGACCAGCGCCGCCTGAGAAGGCCCCTACGCAGCCGTCTCAGGAGTGCAGGCGCCACTCCCGGGAGCAACATCCCTGACAGAGCCGCCACAGGCCCGACCTCGGGAGTGACACTGCAGAAGGTCCGGGGGGGAAGCCGGAGGCCCCCACACTGGGGACCCTCCCATCAAAGCCAAACGTGGTGGGCTCGCCACGTGGAAGGTTCCACCTGCAGCCAGAGGAAGCGCTCTGGGCTGACACCCTGGGCTTTGGGGACCATCCTGCCACCCATGGCGGGCCAGCTGTGACCCGGCCTCGGCCTGGGGGAAACGCACGAGGAGCCCGCGGGCCCCGGCCCCGGGAGACGCTCGGGACGGGGAGAGCCCGCCGCCGCTGGCCGCACTCACCGCCGCCGCTCCGTCTCCCGGATCTCGCGCTCCCGCTGCCGCTGGCGCTCGCGCTCCCGCTGCTCCTTGATCTTGTCAAACGACAGGATGTCCCTCTTCTCCTTGCTCTCCGACGTGCGGTCCTGACTCTTGGAGCTCTGCTGACCAGATCGGTTTATGGAGGTCAGATGCACGAGAAGGACGCGCGTATCTGGGCTGGACCCGGAGCCTGCGGCCCCGCCCCGGCCGCTCTGCCTCGAGTCTCGCTCAGACAGCGCCAACAGGGGGCACCGATGGGAGAGAAGGGGGAGGAAGCCGCAGAAAACCCACAGGCAGGCTCTAGCGTGGCAGAGCCGAGAACACCACGGAATCTAAAGCAGGACGAGGCCTCACGACGCCACGGCGGCCCGTTCGTGCGGACAGATGGAGGACGGGCTGCCTTCTCATCCTCAGGAGGCGGCCTCAGAACAGAACACGCCAGAGACGCCTCCGCGGAGAACAGCGCCCCTGCGGAGGCAGAGCGTCCACGGGCAAGCGCCACGCCCCGCTGTCTCGGGGGAGGCACGGGACGCCAACGGCTGACCCCCACGTCCAGGCTCTCGGAGGCGAGGGCACCCCGACCAGCCACGAATCAGACTCGCCCAGGGAGGTTCAGGGCCTCCTGCAGACCCGCAGCCTCAGAATCTCCGGGCAAGGGGCTGCGAGATACTTTTTAAAAGTTCCTCAGCTTCTTTTCTTAATTATCTCACGCGACAGGGGGGTGGAGGGGGGGGCAGTTAGGAGGAGAGAGATCAACAAAAAGACAAAGCAACCTGATAGAAAGCCGGGCAAACGTTACCACCAGATTTCTTACAAAAACAAACAAAAACCGAGGGGGAGAAAGGGGAACACGCAGACAGAGAAGACAACCTCATTACGAGGACAGAGCCACGGCCCAAAACACGGCGAGGACGCTCCTCGCCTAGGAGATGGGCCAACAGTTCAAAGTCTGACCGCAGCCACCACAGCGGGACGGAAGAGGGACAGACACCCTAGGTTCCAGGTGAGGGTGCGATGTAGCTCGAGGCCAGCACGGCAGCAGAGTCCCCGATTCACACTCCGGGGTTCACAGCCCGGCCCCGCCACTCACTAGCGGCCTGGCACGCGCTACGCACCCAGGGAATGTGAGCATCCTCCGTACCCTCTCTGAAGGGCCCTCTGACACCACCAATCAGAGAGGGACGCACACGCACTTTTGGATCCCCCGCCGCCCACCCCGACGGGCATTTACCACATAAACACAAGTCTGCCAGAGGCACCACACGAATGCTGCACCGCAGCAGTTTTAACAGGGGACGTGGAGACAACCAAGCGTCCAGCCGCAGGGCACCGGTTACAACGATTACAGGGCATCCCTAAACAGAGCCACACACAGCTTTACACGGACAAAGACACGCACGACCCCCTGGATGGGTCTCAAGGGCATCGTGCCTCGTGCAAAGAGCCAACCTCGAGAGGTCACGTGCTGCAGGATCCCGTGTATAGTCGTCGTCACAACGACACCTTTTAGAGACAGATGGGGGCAGGGGGACAGTGACGGGGGAACACGCAGGAGGTCTCTCCACCTTGGCTGCGGGCGTGGCCACACCCACCCACGCTGGTGAGGAAGCGTCCCCGCACCACGCACACTGGTGAGGAAGCGTCCCCGCACCACGCACGCTGGTGAGGAAGGGTCCCCGCACCACACACACTGCGCACCAGCATCACCTCCCGGCTCCCCCAGTGCCACAGCCACCGATGATCCCTGGGGAAACTGGGTGCCACGTGCACGGGACCTCCATACTACCGTCTACAGCTTCCTGCCAATCTATAACTACTCCAAAATTTAAAAGATTTTTTAAAAAGTAAAATAGTAAGGGGCTCTACTGTGAATCTATCCAAGGAGCCTGAAATCAACGATCCAAAGAGGCTTATGCACCCCTATGTTCATTGCAGCATTATTCACCATAGCCAAGAAGTGGAAGCAACCTAAGTGTCCCTGACTGACGACTGGATTAAGAAAATGTGGTATACGTATACAATGGAATACTACTCAGCCATGAAAAAAAACAAAATCGTCCCATTTGCAACAACATGGATGGGCCTGGAGCGTATTATGTTAAGTGAAATAAGCCAGAAAGAGAAAGACAAACACTGTGTGATCTCACTCATATGTGGAATATAAACCAACACATGGACAGAGAAAACTGTGCTGTGGTTACCCAGGGCAGTGGGGGTGGGGGGCGGGCACAAGGGGTGAAGGGAGTCATATATATGGTGATGGACAAACAAAAATGTACAACCCAAAATTTCACCATGTTAGAAACCATTAAAAGATCAATAAAAAAAAAAAAAAAATAGTAAGGGGCTGCCCCGGTAGTGTAGTGGTTAAGTTCGTGTGCTCCGCTCTGGCGGCCTGGGGTTCACAGGTTCAGATCCCAGGCACAGACCCATGCACCGCTCATCAAGCCATGCTGTGGCAGGCGTCCCACATACAAAATAGCGGAAGACAGGCACGGATGTTAGCCCAGGGCCAGTCTTCCTCAGCAAAGAAAAAAGTAAAAAAGTAGACCCGTACGTCTCATCATATACGTCTCACAAAGAGGTGTGCACCAGCAGGTCACAGGATGCTCCCTGAACCGTGGTGCTTTAGAGAGCACATGTTGTGTGTCTCGTGTGTCCTCACGCTCTCTGAGAGGAAGTGTGAGGAGCCCCTGCGGAAGCAGAGGCTTCTGTTCTGCTTGTGTCGAATCTTCCTGAACTATCTGGATGTTCTATTCAGGCGTGCATTACACTACTTATTTTTCTAACATCAGAGTTACTTGGGTGGTAAGACTGTGCGTCTTTGTTTTCTTCTCTAGATTTCTCTGTATTATATGATTTTCACATAACCCATAGAAAACTGGCATTAGGAACTGCTGCTTTACAGACTCCAAATGTTCATCTTGAAAGGAAGTCCCGACACCACCGAGCGCTCTTGGATGAAGACTGCTTGGATGAAGTGACTCTGCACGCACGGAGAGCAGTGCTGTCCTCGTAAACCTTTTAGCCAGAACCTTCAGCTGGGAAGCAGAGGGTCTGTTTTCCCAAGTGGAAAAAGCAAAACGAGAAGCCACTAGCTTGTCCAGCCGTGTGCACAGATAAGCAGCGTGGCTCGTTCGCTGATAACAGGGAGGACAGGCAGTTTTGGGGTGGACTCTACTTTCCTTTTGGTTAATTTAATAGAAGATTAGACTATCAACTAAAAAAAAATAACTGCTATGAGATTCCCCAAAGAGCAGACCCTGCCTTCCGACATGAAAAGCCTGGATTTCGCCCGTCCATCCAATGGCGAGCTGTCATCTGTGAACTGGTTCTCCTTCTAGAAGATGGTTCACGCTGACAAAGGATCAGTGAAGGGTCAACACATTTATGGAAAGCAAACACGGGTGAGGACGGTTTTGAAATAAGTTCTAGAACCTAACTTCGTGTCTGTACATATAATCTAAACAGTTAACAACATGCCTCCAGAGCACTTCAAAGAACTTTAAAAATCTTAAATGTGCAACAACGCTGTTTTCATAATGTAAATTGAAGTGGTTGTCAAATCCCCAGAAGCGGCTGGACGGAGGCCGCAGCACCAGTACTTACTCTCTCTTTGGACCTGCTTGTAGTTTTCACGCTAATGACGGGCTCTCCCTTCGACTTATCCATTACGACCGTCCGTTCCATCCCTCTGCTTCCTTCAGGAAAAAACAGCCATCTATGAGCACATGCTGCACCCCACTTCCTGAGATCAAGCAGTACACAGGTGGACGGCGGCTTTCAAGTGACTAATGCTACCCTCGGGAGCCTGTGCGCCACCCCCCCTCCATCAGGACACAGAGTTAAGTGCCACCGAGACAGCCACGCTGGGTTGGCAGCGGCTGGCGGACCTCGGCCGGCCTGTGCTCACGTGGAAGGCAGGGGCTGTGACGTGCTCATCTTACACCTGGGATCTGAGTGCATTCCACGACGCGGGCACCAACGCACCTGACCCGCAGGCTCTCTCTACCCCCACACCAAACCCCAGTAGCTCCAGGAGAACCACTGTCGAGTTTTCTTCCTCCCACACGTTCCACAGAGCTCTGCAGACTCCGGGCCCCTGTGCTCTGCATCAGATACTGCCAGCTCTGAGGGAGCCCCCAGCAGATGGGTGGGCTTCCCTCCATACTTCTATGGCAGTAAAGCCATTCTTCCCCTCGACGACACAGTAACCGGGCTCCAACCACTGGAACAGGCACTGAGGTAGGGAGATTTGCAATACTTAAGGAACATTCTAAAAACATGCTCCTCATGAGACTGCTGGCAAATTACCCCAAACGTTTAAGATCTAACTTGTAATTCGCTGTACCAAACTCCAGTGCTCTAGATGGTTGGGCTGCATGTCTGTTTTTTGGTTTTTTGAGGGTTGGGACAGGAGAGGAAGCATTTTACTTTTTGCCACACAACATTCTGCGGCGCCCCACGCATCTGAAGGTGCAGAGCACGATACATTTTTATAAAATGACAACAGAGGTCGTGTGCTCCAAGTGCAGCTACCTCAGAGGGTACAGACGTTCTGAGGTGTTCGCTTTCTCTACGTATTTTACTACGTCTGGCTTTAACATAAACGCAGGAGAAACCTGACTGCACACCTGCAGAGCTGCATCCAATTAGTTACGAGGAACCAGGACAGCTCCCTCTTGCAAATCCCACATCTGTTCTGCTGAAGACTCAGGAAAAGCCAGAACCCAGGTCCCTTGGCCACCAGTAAACAGGAATCACGGACGAGAGCCCCCCCAGATTTCTGCTGTAGGACAGAAACTCCAGCAAGCCGTGTCCTCAGCGGAGGCTCTGCTGCTCTGCCAGCTCCCTCTCAACAGCAGAAGTCAGCAACGTCATCCAAAGCTGGCTGTGCTCACCTGCCCTCTGAAACCCACCCAGCCGTCGTCACCGCGTTCCGCCCTTTCCACGGACACGTCAGAGACTCATCACCTGATCTGGTGACTCTGGACCGATTCGTGGGTCCTGCTTTCAGCTCATCTTCATCTTCTTCCTCCTTTTTAATGTCTTCAGGCCTTTTCTCCTCGTCCTTCTCCATCTTGTCTTCGTTCTTGATTACGGTTCTATTTAAAGACACGGTTATCAAGCTGGAGTTGCTGAGACTGTAACAGAAGCAGTGCACACTCACTTGCAGATTTGCACACAGAACCAAGCAGCCGGTGGCAATCGGCTGGGGTAACATCTGAAAACCGTGGTGACGAGAAGACCCTCTTCAGATCCAGCCCCTATTCCCACTTCGGTTATTAAGGCCGCATCTAGAAACGTGCAGGAGGAGGCTGCAGGCTCCTGGGCTGTTTCTCTACAATGCCAGAGGCAGTGGTACACGAGACGGGCAGGCAAATGTACACAAGAAACACTCCAACTACAGAAGAAAGCTTGTTAAAAGTCCATTTTAAACGTTTCAGTTTGTACGTGCGGAATATCATCTTTAAGTTTTGTAGGGAAAAACACTTTTTCCAAATAAGTCCACCAGTATCAAACAGCATGGAGGTACAGTACGAGGACAGGAAGTTCCGGCCACAGGAAGCAGTGGGCCACCTCCCTGAACCCTAACACGCCACACCTGGTAATCTGCAGACTGTGGGGAGTTAAAGTGGCGTTCGATGTTAGTAACATTTCAACCTTAGTCACATTCCACTCCAAGGCAGTTTTATTCTAAGCAGGGAAATAAATCATCACTGCCATTCAAACTTGTCTCCCATATTCCCTAATGCTGTTTGTCTCGGGCAATTAAATTCCACACTTACTAAACGCCCCCGGTGTGCCAGGCCCAGGAGGGGAAAGCCAGGTGCCCTGGGGGCCTATACCCAGCGCTGCTCCCCCTCTCTTCCCTACGACCCGGGCACAGCTCGGGCCGCCACAGGAAACCTCTCCCAGCTCACTCTTCCTCCGTCCTAAACTTCCACAGCACGGAGCAGTGGTCTTTAAAATGCTATCTGTTTTGAGATCATTTTTCATTTTAAAACTTAAAAAAACGTCAATACAATAATAATTGATGGTGTGTACCAGAATCAACTGTAAATGTTTTTAACATATTGGTTTCCTTTTTAAAAAAATAAAACGCTATGGATACAGCATATGTCACAGATACAGGAGGCCCCTCCTTATCCATGGTTTCAGTTATCCGAGGTCAGCCACAGTCTGAAAACATTAAATGGAAAATTCCAGAAATAAACAATTTGTAAGTATTAAACTGTGTGCTGTTCTGGGTAGCACGATGAAATCTCGCTCCATCCCGCTCTGGCCCACTCGGGATGTGAATCCTCCCTTGGACTCCAGAGCCTCTATGCTGTACACGCTCCCCGCCCATTAGTCCTGTAGTCATCAGACTGACTGTGGCGGTATCGCAGTGCTCGTGTTCAAGTCACCCTTATCTTACTTAACAATGGCCCCAAAGCGTAAGACTAGTGATGCTGGCAATTTGCATATGCCTAAGAGAAGCCGTAAAGCGCTTCCTGTCAGTGAAAAGGTGAAAGTTCTTGACCTGATAAGAAAAAACAATGGTGTGCTCAGGTTGCTAGGATCTATTACAGAACATTGTTATAACTGTTCTATTATTAGCTATCGCTGTTAATCTCTTCTTGTGTCTTATTTTATAAATTAAACTTTATCATGGGTATGTATGCACAGGGTGAACCCGTGTGTGTGTCTGTGTGTCTACACCACACATACATATCTATATATATTCGGTCCTATCTGAGCTTTCAGGCATTCACTGGGGGTCTTGGAACGCATCCCCCGAGGATAAGGGGGCACTACTAGACACTCCTCCCCTCCCCGTCACCATGACAACCACCGCCACGCCTTCACTGTCAGTCACCTGGCTCCACCTCCTGTGGGTTTACACACACGCTCACACGACCGTGACCATCCCGTGACTTTGTTCCCTAGGACTGACCTACGGAGAGTACTCAGGTGAGCGCCCTACAGCGCTTCTCAGCTCCCGTTCCCAAGGCCAGCCTGTGTGGATCCTTCCACAGATCTGGTCCCTTCACCTGCTGCACAGTAGTCCACGATTATTACTGTGCCCCTCCTGACAGGCAGAGACTGTTCCAGCGACTGTGACTGCAAGTAAGGCCACAACGAATCCTCTCTGATGTGCCCCTTCCACTATTCTAGGGTGCCACCCTCTCCCTCCCAGGAGACCTGAAAACTGTCCACAGGAGACACCTCCTACTGGCTCTGTACTCACAGGCACCCCCCAGACACAGAGGAACTTACTGATAACACTAATTAAGTTAAAAAGTAATATCTAAAAAATAAACATACATAGGGAAAAGGGCTGGAGGGCTGCACACTGGGTAGTGGGATCACACAACACGTGTGTGCTCGCCAAAAGGTGATTACGGACCATCACCACTCATCCCAGACAGCGAGGACAGGCCACCTCTCTGGAAAAGTTTCTCTACACCACTTAGGCTGACTACCAAACCTGGAAATCCTTAAAATGAAAGAAAAGGTTAATGGAGGTGTTTAAAGAAAAAAATAAAATACGGTTCCAACACATCTGAAAACGCTTAACCTCCAGGGAAACCACGTGAAGGCAATCTGGTTTTAAACATCTCAAGCTCCTCAGACAGTTAGGTGCCCCAGCGCTGGGACAGGGCAGCCAGCCCAGGACTGAACCCTGGCCCTGCCGCTCCCTAGCTGGACTGTGTGACCTTGGGCCGGGCGCGTCCCCTTTCTGAGCCTGCTTCCTCTTCTCCCCAGAGCACAGACCTCCAGGACTGTTCCAGGACTAAGGGAACCACTGACACGTTAGCTTGTTCCTTTCCCCCACACACGGCTCACTTTTGTGATCCGAAAACCAAGGAAGGAAATGCATCCCCAATACAGGATACCGAAGGCTCTCCCCGGTTCCCCAGTTCCACCAATACAGACTGCTGAGCGCTGCTGAGAGGACGTGCCTCTCTGGGGAGGCTGCTGATAAAACGACCAGTCCTACACCTAGACACCCGAAGGCTAGTCTGACGTCCATTATTCACGGGCCTACAAATTCCAATTTGGCCATGATGAAGACCAGCAATCACACCTTTAAAAACCAGGTTCAACTCAGGAGTACTGATGTGCCCACAGCCACATTTACTCGACTATAAATAGTCTCACAGAACAGCAAAAAGGAATTACCGTGGGACAGACAGAGGCTCAGCAAAGGGCTCAATTTTTAGAGTGCGAGTGGACCTCAACGTGGAAATAAATTGCGTCGGCAATATGAACTGAACGCAGACGCTCGGCGTTCTGAGAACAGCGCCATACCAAGCACATCACCAAAGTCTAGCTTCTCAGAAAGATAAGGCTGTGATCCTGATGAAAGTGTAAGTGAGCAACGCCTGTTTTGAAAGATCTGTCCCTATGTCCATCTTGATTAAAGACATAAATCATCCCTTTTAGAAAAATTGTAGCTCAGACCCTGAATTCCCAAACTACCATGCCAAGGCACCCTAGGGTACCGCAGTGAGCTCACAGCCACCCTGGGATGGTTTAAATGTTTGACCTGACAATGGTCAGACGCAGCACAAACTACTAGCTTGAGGCCATTCATCTCAGGATTAGATCAGGCTGCACTCCTTCAGATGAAACCGTTATCTTTGCAAAGCTGGGTTTCTGCAGCTGCTGTGATAAAAAGAACTGCGTGAAAACCAATCTGGATCACGAGATGATTCCAAGGTTTGAGAGGCCGTGCCAGGGCCCAGAATGTTAAGAATGAAATAAAAACATTATTCTTTCATTTTGTGTGTGTGATGTTTTTCAACAGGCTACAAAGTTGTTTGAATGTAAATACTTATTAAGGATGCTCTGATCCATTTTTTGGAGTTACTGGTTATTTCACTACAGACTCTAGGTCTTGAGTGAAGGCTGAGTATTGAAGTGTCGGCACAATGCAAAAATCACCTGGGATCTAACTGAGAGGCTGGTGAGGCTGTTGATGGAAAGGACGCATGCTTGTTTCCTGAGTGACCCCACTGACCCCGGGGCTGCCACCTGCCCTCCTCCCAGCCATCAGCCCGAGAGAAAGGTTTTCAAACATCACTTTACTTTTCAATTTTGATCTCCACGGGATGATGTCTGTCAGCGCTCGATAACTTTTCCTTCTTCACTTCACACTCTTTTCTGTCTGACAGCTTTTTCCCGGCAGGTTCATTTTTGGCCTAAAATACAATACGACACAATTGGCTCGCGGTCCACTGCTCCTTGCCCGTGAACTTCGTGAGCTACCACAGGCAAGACCCGCCTCACCTTCTCTACGGAGATCATTCTCCCGTGGAGTTCAGTTCTGTGGAGATGGCTGATGCACTTGGTAGCCTCGTCCGAGGTCGACATGGTGACAAATCCGTAGCACCGAGCCCCAGGACTGCGGGCGTTGGTCACCACTTTGGCCCCGACAACCTTCACGAGAAAGGGCACCCTTATTTTCTCATACTAGTGAGAAACCACACAACTTGTCAAAAATGATTAGCAGTTAACTGATCATCCGAATCGTTTCCACTAGTTTTTACTTCTCCGGAAATTGTCAGGTCTTCATAATTAGTTATTAAAGTGGTTCTAGGACCAGCCCTAGTAACCTAGTGGTTAAGTTCAGTGAGCTCCACGTGGGCGGCCTGGGTTCAGTTCCTGGGTGTGGACCTACACCACTCTGTTAGCAGCCATGCTGTACTGGCAGCACACATACTAAAAAACAGAGGAAAGGGCCAGCCCAGTGGTGTAGTGGTTAAGTTTGTGCACTCTGCTTCGGTGGCCCAGCCCAGGGTTCACAGGTTCGGATTCCAGGCATGGACCTACGCACCGCTTATCAAGCCACACTGTGGCGGCGTCCCACATAGAAAAAAATAGAGGAAGATGGGCACAGATGTTAGCTCAGGGCTAATCTTTCTCAGCGCGCGCGCGCGCGCACACACACACACACAAAGTGGTTCTAATTATTAATCCTGACCTATCAAAATACAATTGCTTTCATATCAGATCAGCCCCTGTAATGACAATAAACAAACAGAAAAAGCTCAAGACAGTTAAATGTCACTAACCACAACTTGTTAACTAACCAAAAGTCCTTTCTGCCTGGATGACTTTCTCCAAACCCACTGTACACATGAGTAGCTAAGGGGATATCTACCCAGAAATGCACCCCATCCATGCCAGCCACAGCTGAGAAGAGCTCTGACAAAGATGCAGAGAAGTACCAAGCATTCACCCACCTGTTGCCTGAAAGATCTAAAAAACTGGAGGAAACATAGGTAACAAGGGTTTTCCAACACCAGACATCAGGGCACACAGGACGGTGACCCCTACAAGACGGCAACACACGAGTGAGCCGTGTGGCTGCCCTGGCTCACCGCCTAGAGGTTCCAGGGAGGGGGAACTGAGAGGCGGTATCCCTGAGTTGAGCAGAGCACCAAGTCTGAAGAGATCAAGGCAGCAAGAGATCACAGTACCAGAGAGGAAAGTTTTGCACAGAGACAGCTGCAGGGAGCTTCAGAGGAACAATCTCTGGGTTCACTCAGGGCTGCAGATGGTTCACTTTTCCCAGAGGGAACCCAAGAGCTACAGTGCAAGAGCCTGTAGCTCACGGGCATCGGGCTGAGTACTCAGAAGGGTGTTGCCCCAGGAGTGGACAAAGCTGGCCCTGAACTAAGGGTGCTCCAGCCTCACAAAGCCTAATCAAGCCTCAGAAGGAGCAAGTGATAGACTGTCTCAGCAAAAGCTCAAAGACATCCACAGGGACACGAGAATACCCTGCTCCCAACAAGGTAAAAGTCACAACGTCTGGCATCCAGTCAGAGACGACTAGGCTGGCCAGAGAGCAGAAATATCTGACACTAATGAAGAAAAGAAAACAGTCAGTAGAAGCAGACCCAGACACGACACAACGATAGACTTAGTGGACAAGGATGTTAAGGTTATTTTAGCTATATCCTGAATGTTCCAGATGGTGGAGGAACGACTGAGCGTGTTAGCTAAATACATGGAAGACACGTAAAAATACCCAAACTGGACTTTTGGAGAAGGATACACGAGAAGACACAAAATGACAGCAGCCACTGCAGAGGAAAAGATTAGGGAACTTGAAGACGTAGTAAGAGAAACAATTCAAAATGAAACCGAGAAAAAAAACTGAAAAAGCAAAACAAACCAGAGCAACAGGGAGTTGTGGAGCAACTTGCGGAGTCCTCAAAGGCGAGGAGCGCAGGAAAAAAGCTAGCAAACGAAACCAGAGCACACCACCAGCAAAGTGCCCCAAAGCACTGATACAGAGAAAATCTTCAAGGCAGCTGGAAGAAGAAATGCCACCTGTGGGCTGAGGAACGAAGATGAGAACCACAGCCAACGGGCTGGAGACGAGGTGAGCCGGACGGCAGCAGAGCAGCAGTGCTGTCCGGAAGAAAATCAGCCAACCTGGAATTCTACACCTGGTGAAAACAGCTTTCAAAATGAAGGCAAAAAACGACTTTTTCAGACTTATGGAAGTGGCAGGAATTCACCATGGCAACCCTGTGCTACAAGGAAGGTTTAAGGAGGGAGGAGAACGACTCCCAGTGGGAAGCAGGATATACAAAAAGCAGTAAAGAGCAGCCCCAGATGGCAAACACACGGGAAATTAAAAACTCAAGGTTTTTCTTATTTATAAATCTCTTTAAAAGACTGTTTCAAGCAAAGAACAAAAAACAAAAAAGCCAATAATGTACTGCATGGTTTACTAAATAGAAGTAAAACGTATGATCATGACACCTCAAAGGCTGGGAGAGGACCAGGCACAGCACTGTCATAGGGTTCTTATGCTATCTGGGAACTGGACAACATCACTGGAAGACAGACTGTAGTAAATTAAGATGCGGACCGTAATTCCTAAAAGCCAACACTGAAAAAAAAATTACAGCTCATCCAATGGGTCAAAGGAGAAATCAAAAAAATACCACGAGGTGGGTGAAAATGGAAATACAACCCACCACGACTTCTGGGATGCAGCAAAAGCAGTTCTAAGAGGGAAGTTCCTAGCGATAAATGCCTACTCCAAGAAATGAGAAAAATCACAGATAAACAACCTAACTTTAAACCTCAAGGAACTAGAACACAATTATACGTTATATATACCAGTTATAGCTAATAAGCCACAAATCATAAAAATTACTTGATGCAAAAGCCAGCAGACAACCAGGAACAAGGGATCCAAGAAGAAACAGCAGAGAGAGAAAACAGAGCAAGATCCGGGACTGACACCCCACCACGCCAGTGCTCACGGGTAGGACACTCAAGTGAGGGTGCAGCCAGCCACTCTGGGAAGTGCAAAGAGCCCGAGACAGAGGAGCCGAGGGTTCTGACTCCAACCACCTCCGATGCAGTGGGTCAACACGAACGAGTCATCTCCTCTCTCTGGACCTCAGTGCCCCCAACTGTGAGATGACGAGGGGGTCCATGCTCTCTAGGTCCCCAGCAGACCCTGACATTCGAGTTTCTGCCTGCAGTGATGGAGGAGCTCTGCTCTGCCTGCAGAGGAAAGCCTCAGTCGGTCCAGAGCACCTCACCCGTGGCCAATGGTGACAGAAAGTGAGAGGGACACAGATGTCAGTTCTCCCATCAGAGATGAGGCTTCCCACTCTTTCCTCTCCTCAAGGTCGGGGGCTGAGCCAATTATGGGTCAAAAGACCTTTCCATCACACTAAGTACCCTTGCAAACGTATCACTTCCTACGACAGATAAACCCAAACGAGAGCAGACACCACGAGAAGCTCGAATGTCCCCATCCCCAGCCCGCCCTCTCTGCCCTCAGCCCCTCACAGCAGCCTTTCGTTAGTTCATCCAAACCACAGCCTTGCCCACCACGGGCCCTCCTAAGTGCTGCTGCTTTAGCCGGGAGCTGAGCTCGGTGGGCAAGGCCAACCCTAACCACTCAGGCCTCGCCCTAAACATGACTTCCTCAGCGAGGTTTGCCAAACCCCACTCCTCAGTCTAAGTCAAGTCTATACCACACAGACGGCATGCTGTAATTTCCTTAATATACTTATCCTAAGGTGTTTTATGTGTTTATTTCTTTTTTATTTATTTTTATTTTTTTGGTGAGGAAGACTGTCCCTGAGCTAACATCCGTGCCCATCTTCCTCTATTTTATACGAGGGTCACTGCCACGGCATGGCTTGATGAGCGGTAGGTCCGCACCCAGGATCTGAATCCGCGAACCCTGGGCTGCCAAAGCGGAGCGCATGAATCCGACCATTACGCCACCAGGCTGGCTCCTGTATGCGCTTATTTCTTAAGTGATTTTTCCACCACACTGTAAGCCAGTGACAACAGTGACCTTGTCTCTGTCTGCTTTGGCTGTAGAATCAGCGCCTGAGTCGAGAAGGAAGTCAACAAAATAACTGGATGAACAGGATACGGCTTAATACTTTTCTAAGCCCTTCTGAATGCTTCTTCTGGGTCCTGTCTGCTTAAGTCACTAAGGCATTCACCAACACCTAATCGAGTGACACGGACCCGAGCAAAGGGATGACCTGGGCAGCCAGGACAGGACAGCCACCAAACCTCTGCCCCAAGTCCCTGTGACGTCTTGACGCCAGGCGGTACATGCCTACCTCCCACTTGGAGGGCCTCTCCCCATGGCACCCAGAGGACTAGGGCACAGCTTATGATAAGACTTTCATTATTTAACTCCAAGACAGTGGAATCATATTTAAATGTCCTCAGCTTGCTCAGAAGGCTTCTGAATTACATGATTTTCCCCCTGCCCCCATGAGCAGCCTATTAGTTGATTTTATTTTTAAATCACTATCACCTTCCAGTTCTCAAAATATACACTTAAGATATTAGAAGATATAAAAGTCAACTCTTTACTTACTGTTAAGGAAAAAACTCAGTGTGCCAGCTTTAAGTTTTCTATAGGCCAAAAGACAGCAGCCTCTTTAAGTGAGCAAGAACCACAAAACTGCAGACTGTCGCTGTTTGCACACATTCTCTGAGCAGTGTTCTGCTCCCCGTTATCCACTCTCAACCAAGAAACGAGGCAGACCACCCACAACGCGGTGGGTATTTTCCTTTTTTTTAAAAACCAGAACTGAGAACCAATAAAATTAAACAAAGCAAGGAATCAGGTCCTAACCTCCTGAGTTTGTTTTTTCATGCCAAATCGAGGCTAGGCGGCCAGATGTAAGGGAGAGCCTACCTTTCCATACTTGCTGAAAAGGTTCTTCAGATCTGTCGCCCGAGTCGTGGAAGACAGTCCGCTGACCCACAGATTCTTACCAGAGCTGCTGCCCATCCGACCTGGAGCAGGAGGAGAGGGTTGCACTTTGCCTCGAGGCGTAACAGGAAGCACGACCAGCCCTAAGATTGGAGCCCTCTCTTCAACTCTTAACTAGCTCCAGTTTCAAATCTTGTGATTCAAGAATTTAATTACTGCCAACACATAGCACAGGAGACAAAAAACTCTGAATCTTGGAAACTGAGTTTCCCTACTTGAGGAATAATCGTGTCTGTGTCAGCCACGAATTGAAATGTCTCTCTATGATCAGTTCTCAACCAAGACAGCAGTTTCAGTAATTATTGTCCCATTATTATTCAATGGGCAGGAAGACTCCTGTCCAGTAACAGGATTTTCACTCTCTCATAAATGGTAACCACAATAAAGACACAGAAGACAGAAGCTCACCAACATTTAAAGCTAGTCTCTCAAGGCACCACCAGATGGTGAATTCCAGTAATCCACCATAAAACAAACACTGGATCCACTCTGTGGATACCTGCAGGCCCCTCCCTCCCCAAATAAGGGGTCCATAGGTGTGTCCCCGCCACATAAGTTAAATCATACCTTTTTCATCTTTAATGATTGGCTTTATATCTTTTTCTTCCTTAAAAGAGCTAGAGACAAAAGTTAGTGTTACTCATAGAGGAAAAAAACGCAAGAGAACTAAATTAAAAGTATGATGTGCTAAAACTGAATACCTACCAGAAAATTAGTCTGAAATAAAACTTTAACAGACACCTTTGCAAGCTGATATTGGAAATTTGACCCCCAAATACAATGTCAGATTCTTAAAAGTCAATTCGATTTGGCTGAAGATAACACTTAATTTAAGAACACAACCATAGTAGGTTGAGAAAAAGAAAAGGAATCGAATCACCCATTAAAAATACACAAAGAGAACTAAAACATTCTTTAGAGGTAAACTACAATTTCATCAGTCTGGCTGGCCAATTGCAGAAAAACAGCTTATGTGTGTCATTAAACGACCAATGAAAGGAGATAGCGTCTGGTCTAAAACTGAGAAAAAACAAACCTCATTTTCTGATCAGCGCCCTCACTGGCTGAGGACTCTTTAGGAGCCGGAGGGACTTCATTACAAGCTTCAAAAGCAAACTTCTTCACGTCTTCTTTGCTATCTCTGGGCTCTGGGCTTGAGGCTTCCGGGGGCGCCTCCGCGGCCTCCGCGCTACGGGCTTCCGTGGGCTCTGGGGCTTTACTACTCTGCTCAACTGGCTCCTCTAGCCCTACAGGCTCACAGTCCGTCCTCTCGCCAGCGCCTGTCTGCTCCACGGGCTCCCTTTTCACTACCGCTAACAGGGTGTCTGCCCTGCGCGCCTGAGCTTGTGCCGGTGCCTCGCTGGCCACATCTAAAGCACCCTCCTCCGGGTGGCCGCTGCCAAAAAGGTCCTCTTCCTCCGCAAGCTTTCTGTCTGGCCCCACGCTACTTGTTTCCTGTGCAAATGGCTGCTCCAGCTCGGAACTTTCTTCTTTTACTGGCTCAGATTTACAAGTTTCCCCCAAAATGTCGAGTATTTTCTCATTTTCTACGGATTTAACAGGAATAGAATGGCACAAGGTTTAATTACCAGGGAAATAAAGCAATCACAAATGCGGAACGGGCACGGCTGCCACACTAACACGCAGAGAACTGCTAGCTACACAGAGATTGGAAAACCCGCGGGTACACACACTCACACTGGTTACACTACCTGCGCTCCGACCGACTGCTAGAGTAAGCTCTACGCTACACGCAAGAGAAAAGAAAAGGCCCCCACAGATTTAAACACCCACAACCACGTGGCCGCTTCTCAACGGTCTTCTTCGTGTTTTTGTTCAAGTCTGGGTCTTCCGACTGATTTTTCCAGTGTCCAAGGTGCTGAGCCGAATGCAGTGACAGCTCAATTTCCACATTTCTTTGCATTTCTTTTAACAGAATGGTCCAATCTGAAAACCGGAAACTCTTCCGAGGGCGGGAGACACAGGCAGTCCAGAAGGGGGGTAACGTGTTGGAAATTTTCATGGAGAAACTCTGTCTCCTCTTCTGGAGTCCAGTCACTTCCCAGCTTATAAGAGCCCTGACAACCACTTTCTCCTGCCTCAACTGCATCAGTTAGAACAACTGCAGCAAAATATCACAAGATCTGTTTCCTGTGTGGAAACACACGGAAGCATCACGGGGGGAGTTACCTAACTGCCACGCGACGTGGTTAGAGAGATGAAAATAAACACCACCACCTCACCAAACACACTTCACCTCCAGAACCAGAACGGCACTTCCACAGATCTGGTGATACAAGTGGGTTTCCAATCTCTGATCCTTGTACGATCTGGATTGTCCACCATTCAAATAATTTACGAGACCGTAACACAGCTTAAAATACACAGACAGCTTGGAAAAAACAGTAGCAGGAAAACTTTCAAACCAGAACTGGCGTGTTTCTCTTATCAGTACCTGGTTCCAAAAGAGGTTCTTCAATATCCTGTTTAGAAAAAGAAAAGAAAGAGAAAAGCCACAAGGCTTTAAAAACTGGGCAGACACACTTCCCCAGGAGAGGGAGCTTTCAATCACGTATGAATAAATGCCTGTTGCAAACACCTTTCTCCACTCAAAACAACATATTCCGTTAAAATAACCCAACGAAGATAAGCTCATTTTGTCAGTTTCTCTCCGGCAAAAGCGGACAGGCAGTGGGAACACTGAGCCCGCCCAAGCCCCCCCAAGTCCGGCCACCCCACAAGTCTGAGCTGACCTAATGGCCTCTGCAGCTGGCAGAGACTCCCACAGCCACGGCAGAGGCCACATCGACAGCCACTGCTTTATAAGTCCCACCAGGTTTAAAAATATATTTCTTCCAACATAAACCGCTATTTGTCACTGGAACCTGTAACAAACTCATCTCTACCCTGTTTAACATCTTTCCCCCACTTACCGCTGTATTGAAGACAAGGCCAAATCCCCTCCCCAGCCCCACCCTGTGCCCTCCACCCCTCCAGCGAGCCACCCTCACTTCTGCCCCTTCGCGGACCAACTCCTGACCGACCTGTCAGCTCTCAATTCAGATAGGACTCCTCCAGGAAGCCTTCCAGAAGCTTCTGGGGCCCAACCTCCTGAACTTCTCCTCCCTCTAGTTACATTCTTATGGTTATTAACCCCTCCCCCACTAGACTACAGATCCCCCCAAGAGTGACCTGTTTAACTTACCCTCTACCCCCAGCACGCAGCTCAGTATGAATGTTGAGTCACTTTTTTACACACACACACACACACACACACACACACACACACACACACATCCTTTTTCACTATGGAAGAGTAACCACTCCCGTGAAGTTTCCAGCGGGGCAGAACCACACGGTAACTTACCGGAGGTACTTTGAAGTCCAATGATGGAGCATCCAGAGTGTTCTCGAAGCCGTCCCCATCCACCTGGAAGACGAAGTGGAAGATCACTTCGTGGAGACAGAGCCGGGAATGCCAAGGCCCGCACCTCACCACTGTCCAGGCAACCCACGTGTGTATTTCCTTCCTGGCACCCACCACCGCCTCCGGGTCCACTCCTGGATTATCCAGTTCACCAGCTGCCTCCCTGCCCCAACGCCCAGTCCAGGACTCAGTGACACCAGCATCTCTGACAGCACTGGCCGAACGAACAAATTCATTTCCCAGGTGGTTTCCATACACCGGTGGTCCACATACACCACCCTCCTCAGAATCCCCAAAGCAGACCTCGACCTTGAGAGGAACACAATCAACTTCCCACTCCTCTGATCTCACCTGACAGCAAGACTTTTAAGATAACAGTAACTGGGCACTTCTGGAGTGCTTTATTTAAAACAAATACGTGATTGTTCTCTCTTTTTGCTGTTTATTAAAAAACTGTTCTCTTAAAGGTTACTAAATTTGACAGTCTTTTACCTCTTTAAATGATACATAAAGATCCCCTCCCAAATATTTTTCTCTTTTTTCCCTTTTCTAGGCTTGAACCTTAGGAACCGGGTGCTTCCACTAATCAAGAAGTTAGAAAGGAAGTCCTCGCTCTGGAAATAATTAACACCCGCATCACACTGAGAGATCAGGACAAATGAGCTGCTCAATGCTGCCCCAGGCCGAAGTGCAGTGACGTTTGGAGCGTGACTTTTGACCTCTGAGGTTTCAAGTTCAGTCCTACAAGGGCACTTCTTTCCAGTTTAAAGCTATGACGCCTTAAGTAAATAAATAAAACCACCGAAATAAAACAGCTGGGCACACCAAGTCAGTAAGATTAAATGGCAGTCAGCCCTCCGATGGCTACCACGGAGAGCTCTGCGTCACAGCATGAGAAGGGAAACTGGGAAAGCGACGTTGGTAACAGAATTAAAGTCAGCACTCCAGGGGCTGGCCCCGTGGCTTAGCGGTTGGGTGTGCGCGCCCGCTACTGGCGGGCTGGGTTCGGATCCCGGACGCGCACTGACGCACCGCTTCTCCGGCCATGCTGAGGTGGCATCCCACATACAGTAACTGGAAGGATGTGCAACTATGACATACAACTATCTACTGGGGCTTTGGGGGGGGGGGGGAACGGGGACACAAATGTTTTTCTTCACTGTATTTCACACCTTTTAATATAACTGTCTAACCCTGTGCATAAAGCACATTTAAAAAATAATAGGGCTATCTGGAGGATGGAATTATGAACTTTTTTGTTTTCTTCTTCTCTTTCTATTTTAACCTATATTTTAAAAGGAAAACACTTTTAGCAACTGTGTCAGCCTTTTATTTTTTGACTCACGGTTAGAAAGCATCTCCCATCCAATTATAAAAATTCTCCAGTACCGTAGAGAAGTTATCCACTCGTTAATATCTGACCTGCGTGGAATTTAACTGGATATAACCGACCACCGAGGTTTAGACACTGAATTAAGTGATTATGGTGACTGAGCTGCACACTACTTGACCAGGCACCAGCGCGTCCTCACTCGTGTCAACAGCACGCGAGCACTGGGGAGCCTCTGAGCCGCTGGCACATTCCACCAGGTCTCCAAGTTACCTACAGCATGCTCTGTGAGCTGAGCCGGGAGCTCCCTCAGCTGTGCAGCCACGTATTCTCTGCTGTCACACAGGGAATCGAGAATGCTGTCGGCGCCCTCCTCCCCAAAGTCTGGAGCACTGCTGTTCTCGACTTCGGCTTCCTCTAACACACTAACGTCCATCATGTCAACACGCTGCAGGCTCTCCAAGCTGGCTTCCACGTCCTCCTGCGAAGAGGAACGACAGGCATTGACGACCAGGCGGGCCAGGATGTGGGGCTCCTGCCGCCATCTCCACCGTGACGCCACATACCTGCCCATCTCTGGAATCTTCTTCCAGGCCATTGTCTTCTGTGCCTCCTTCCTCCGTCTTCTGTCCTAATTAGAAAATAGTTGTTCAATCAGACAACACTCAGGTTCTGCCCTCATAACTAGTTTATACAGGATGATAGATTTCAAACTTGGTGAGAACATGTTACAAGGAAATGAGAACAAGTGCCCATTCTTCTACCACGTGTAACTCTGTCTCAACAGGGACACAGAAATCTAGGATTTCTCTAACACTATCAAACTCTCTTGATTTTGCACAAAACATCCAAGAGTTCAAAAGATTTCAAAACCAGGCCAAACTAAGACAATCATCCCAAAAGAAAAACGAGCAAAGGATAAACACGGGCATTTTCCAACAAACAAAAATTTTAAAACGCAATGTGCTGGGGCCGGCCCCGTGGCGCAGCAGTTAAGTGCTCGTGCTCCGCTGCTGGCGGCCCAGGTTCGCATCCCGGGCGTGCACCCATGCACCGCTTGTCAGGCCATGCTGTGGCGGCGTCCCATATAAAGTGGAGGAAGATGGGCACGCACGTTAGCCCAGGGCCAGTCTCCCTCAGCAAAAAGAGGAGGATTGGCAGATGTTAGCTCAGGGCTGGTCCTCCTCACAAAACAAAACAAAAAAATGCAATGTTCATCTAGCAATCAAAGAACCATAACCTAAAAACACGCTGGATTATTAACTTGCTGGTTCTCCCTACCGTCCACCCATTTCAAGACGGCTGCCTGTCTTTCATCATTCCTCAGCCTGGGAACGTTTTCTACCAGGCCAAAAGGCAAGGCTACCATCAAGTCAATGGTCCTCCTGGGTTCCGTGAAGGCAAAAGAACTATTTAGAGCTACCGCTAGGTATTCCCAAGGGGGGCTGGAGGGGAAGGAGAGTGGGCATGTCTAGGCTCAAGAGGGAAGTAAAATCTCTGGGTTCCATATGCATCAAAAGTCTTGAAAACGTGCATATCCTTTATTCCAGGAATTCCCTTCTTAGGACGTGCACCAAAATGTCTGACAAGGAACTAAAACATAGGTATTTATTCTATCTAGAAAGTGCATACTGGGCCAGCCCCATGGCTTAGCGGTTAAGTGCGTGCGCTCCGATACTGGCAGCCCAGGTTCGGATCCCGGGCGTGCACCGACGTACCGCTTCTCCGGCCATGCTGAGGCCGTGTCCCACATACAGCAACTAGAAGGATGTGCAGCTATGACACACAACTATCTACCGGGGCTTTGGGGAAAAAAAAAAAGGAGGAGCATTGGCAATAGATGTTAGCTCAGAGCCGGTCTTCCTCAGCAAAAAGAGGAGGATTAGCATGGATGTTAGCTCAGGGCTGATCTTCCTCACAAAAAAAATAAATAAATAAAATAAATAGAAAGTGCATACAGCCTAACCATCCAGAGGGAAGCACACTCTGGTCTATTTTGTTCCTATGTGGGATGCCAGTGGTTCTCGATGGGGGGACTGGGGTGGAATTTGGAAATGCTGGGAGACGTTTTTGGTGCCATAACCGGGGGAGTGCTACTGGCATCTGGTGGATAGTGACCACGGATGCTGCTCAACATACCATAACGCACCGGACAGCACCCTGCCACAAAGGATTATCCACTCCGAATCGCCGATGGCGCCAAGGCTGTGAAACCCTGCGGTACACCATACAATGTCTTGTGACTTTACAAAAAAGTATGCTTTTAAAGAATATTTAATGACATGGGAAAACGCCCCCAAAGTAAAAAAGAAAAACCACGTAATCTACTTTTATTAAAAGCTCACGTATGTTTCTATACACGCAAGCGTGAAGATGCATTTGTACAAACACAGAAGGACATGGCTAAGGCAATCGCCAACAGTGTTAAAACACCGAGTGGTCAGATTACAGAGAATTTCATTTTCGTACACGTACTTTGCACGTTTTCCAAATTATCGAAAAATATCATTCTCATGATTTTTAAAAAGGAGGAAATGAAACATAAGAAATCTCAATCTCTGACTAAAGATGCAACCCGTGGTGTCAACACTTTGAGTATCTCATTCACCATGATGATCAATAATCACTCGAGAAACGCAGCCCTGTGCTCTTTACGTTCTGTGATTTAATTCTCCCCAGGAGGCTAGCAGGTCTGTTATCTGCGTTCGACATAGGAGAATTTGGTTCGGCTCCAAAGCTTGGACTCAAAAAATTCCGCTGTACCGCTTCCCGTTCTATCTAAACCCAGCACGTCCTTCTGAAATACGCTGTCTAAAAATGTTTGGTAATTGCACCCAATTTCTAGGCCTCAAATAGTAGCCTGCAGGGCCCCACAGGATGTAAACAGGAGATGCAGACCAAAAGGCTGCACCAAGAGGCACCCTAACTGGGAGGGGGGATGAGAGACAGGCTGCACCCCAACCCCAGGGGCCTGGTCTCAGCTGACTAAAAGCCGGGGGGGACATGGACACTAGAAAATGAAATTTGAATGTCACGCAAACGGAGTTCAAAATTTTAATCTTTCAAAACAGACCCACAAGTTTTCAACAATTTGCCTGTTTAGATGAGTCAGGGCAGAGGTCTCTTGTTCTATTTATCATGAGGAAGCTTGTTCTCAGAAAGTTGAGCTCCTTTTGACTTTTCAAAGGCAGCGGTCACTCGTGAATTTCCAGAATCAGTCCAACTTTGTGGCACAGACTCTGGAAAACAATTGGTTAAGTCCTCCTAGTCACTTTTATGCATCTTCCAGGACCTCACGTCAACCCTGAGGGTCTAGCACTTCACGTGGATAAAAAGGAGCCCACACACCCTCAAGACCACGCCCGCCCAACAGGGTAGACCTGCTGGGCCCCGGCCACCTCTCCTCCCCTGGGCTTTGGTGGCTCCTCTGAAGGAGGCAGCGGAGGGACCAGCACCCTCCTGATCCCAGCCAGAGCTGTGCTGGTACACACGCCCTTTACACCAGCGCAAGCGACTCGGATCAAAGCTCTCCAGACAAAACGCCAACTCCCAGCGGCTCTGATGGCCCTAAGCTTTAATGCAGACACTCGCACAGGCACCTGAGGCGCTCAGCTGAGGCTGAGTTTGTCTAACGACGCAAAGATCCCGGTGCGGAGCCAAGAACACTTGGATTAGCAAGGCTTGAACCCCAATAGTTTTCAACGAGCATCTACGTTAAACACGTTTAAACTTAAATGTAAATCCCTTATGGAACCTAACTAAAAAATTAACCTTTCAAAACGCACGTACAAGTTTTAACCAGTTAGACGAGTTACGGAAAAGTTGTCCTTCTAGAAAAAGCTGTCAAAAAAGTAAAGCGAAATGGCTGAAAACGCTGTAAATTACTTTCCTTTCACTTTCTAAGCAGCTGTCCTCCACGGCCTGAATTTAACCCTTCTTCAGATGAATCGGACACGCACAGCTCTGAGAATTTTCGTGTGGCATCTTTCAAGACAACAAGCCCGTCACACAGGAGTTTCTAATTACACTGTCTTTATCGCCGTAAAATCTAATAATGAGGACAACAGCCAGTGAGGGTAGCAAGATTTCAAAGTTTTATGGAAGTAAGCGCTTGCAAAAATAACTGGTATCAGCCATGAAAAGGAGTAAAGCCCTGACACACGCTACAATGTGGACGGACCTTGAAAACATGACGCTCAGGGAGAGAACCAGACACAAAAGGCCACACGGTGTGTGATTCCATTTATAGGAAAGGTCCGGAACAGGCAAATCTAGAGAGACAGGAAGTCAATTAGATATTGCCAGGGTCTGGGACAGGGGGAAATGGGGAGCGACTGCTAATGGGCATCGGGGTTTCTTTTTGGGGTGATGAAAACATCCCAGAATTAGACAGTGGTGACAGTCACACAGCCCTCTGAATATACTATTTTATTTTTAGTTATCCACGTTATCCACTTTAAACAGGTGCATTTTGCAGTATGTGAATTGCACCTCCATTTTTTTAAAAATCACACTGGCAAAGCACAGGCTGGGTGCAAATACTCCCACAGTCTATTTTGGACCCTAGAGAAACAGAGTTCTATTCAGTCTCGGGTTGGTGTCATTTTCCCTTTACATCTATTAACATCTATTTCTTGAACCACGAAGGAAGCCAAGCAGGTGCATTTGGCTGCTCAGACCAGTGGGGGCAGCTTTCAGAGTGTGCCGTACGCTGGTTCTTTTTTAATCTCAACGACAAGGGCTGTTTTTAAGAAATATTTTCATTTCACTGGGCACCTGCACATCTCTCTACTCCTCCCATGCACACAGCGGACAGAGCTACTTGTTAAGTGGTGAGGAGCAAACCCAACTGTCAGATGGGGGACAACGCGTGCCCAAGGTTCTCCCGGCCTGCGGGGCAAGAAGAATGCTCCACAGTCTCCTCCTCTCAACACCCACGTGCCAAGCAGCGAAGAGTACAAGTGGATACCTTTTATGCCTCTCTTGGCTGCCTTCTTGCTGGTGGCTTCCAAAGCAACGCCGATGTCATCGGGATCCTTAACCGCCTAGGAGGAAGAGGTGAACTTCACATTATTGAGAGCTGCAGGGCACACGCTGTTCTTTGCAAGTAACAACTTCCCAGCAAACAAAGGCAAACCTGCTTTGCAAAGAGCCACCCCGCCTCTGCAGTCTGGGCTGCATGCAGGAAAGGCACAGGATGAACCCAGCGCAACTTGGGTCTCTCTGCGCCCCACCCGCAAAAGACAAAGGGGCATGGGAGTTCCAAAAGGACCCCCAACCTGCAAACCACCCAAGCTCCTACTTTAAGCTAACAATGGAACAGACAGGCTGCACCTGATCGGGCGTGGGCAAAGGGCTGAGTGGTGGTCCACGGGCCGCCTTTGACCTCCGGGGGGCCCTCAACGGAGAACTCACAAGGTCCCCACCCTTAAGGAGCGTGTTCTTGGAAGACGACACCCCCATGCCCCCGATTTTGTATTCAAGAGCTGGGAGGTGGGACATGCCCCCAGGACGGTGGGACAGACAGAGGCCGCGGGACGGAGCAGCACTTCAGGGAGGGCGATCGGGGAGGCGACATTTCAGACAGACCCCAAATGACAACCAGGCGCCAGCCCGGAGAACAGCAGGCGGGCGGCGGGCACGGTCAGTGCAAAGGTCCTGGGGCGGGTAAAGGCACTCGTCCTTTCCCGCAAGATCTCAAAGGTTCTGCAGGCGGGGAAACGGAGGCGCAGGGCGGGGAAGGCACTCGTCCAAGGTCACCGAGCCGAGGCCCCGACCCGAGCCCCATGCTTTCAGGGCACCTGAAGCGCATGGATGGAAGCAGCGCGGGAGGCGAGGCACAGAGAGGGGCGGAGACGGCCAAGGTCACGCAGCCGGGTCCCCCGGCCCCTGACAGCTCGGGCCGGGGTGGCCCTCGAGGGGGCGGTGACAGGCCCGCGCGGGGGCGTGGCCGGCCCCGGGGCCCCGCGCCGCCTCACCTTCTTGAGCCGCTCCATCAGAGCGCTCTTGTTGCCGCCGGTGTCCAGGTTCCGTTTCTTCAGCTCCGCCCGCAGGTCGATCACCCGCAGCTCGCTCAGCCGCCGCGTACCGGCCTCCGAGGCGCCCAGACCGACAGCCGCCGCGCCGGAACCCGAGTCGCCGGACCCGGCCAGAGCCTCCGCCATCCCTGGGCTCCCGTCGCCGCCACCTCCTCCCCAGCCCGCCGGCGGCTGCAGCGGCTCTGAGCACAAAATGGCGCCGCCTAAGAGGAAAACGCACTCGCTTCCTCCCGCCCCGCTTTCCGGCCGCGCATGCGCACCGCCCCGACCGGCGTTCTGAGCAGCACGCGCGCTCGCGCGTCCACCAACCGCGCGGCCCCAGCCGCAACGCGCAGGCGCCGTCACTGCAGCACGCATGTGTCCCCGGTGTCGGCGGCGGGACGCAACGCGCCTGCGCACATCCCTCCAGCGCTCTCAGCGCGCATGTGCAGACGCGACCCAGAGCGTCGGCTCCGCGCCGGGTGCGCCTGCGCAGAAGCGAGGCGCGCCGGGGCGGCTGGAGCGGTTCCCTCGCAGGCGGCGCCATTTTGTGCTGGGAGCTGAGCGAAAACCGGCCCGGTTCTGTGTGAAGTGGGCAGCGGAGCCAGGGGCCCTGGAATGGCGGAGACTCTATCAGGCCTAGGCGATTCGGGGGCGGCGGGCGCGGCGGCTCTGAGCTCCGCCTCGTCGGAGACCGGGACGCGGCGGCTCAGCGACCTGCGGGTGATCGATCTGCGGGCGGAGCTGAGGAAGCGGAACCTGGACTCGAGCGGCAACAAGAGCGTTTTGATGGAGCGGCTGAGAAAGGTGGCGCGGGGCCCCGGGGCGGGCGGGGCGGGGGGCCCGCGGCCGCCCCCGGGGTCCCGGGACCTCGGGGACCGCCTCCGGCCGGGTTGCGGCCTGCGCCGGCCCGGCGCCACGGCTCCTCCCAGGCGCCGGCGGTGGCTCCGCGCGGCCGGGCCCGGGTTCGAGTCCCCGCGCCGCGCTGGGGCGCGAACGGGGCCCCCGGGTCGCGGTGGCACCGGGCGGGGGCGCGGGGCGTCCGCTCCCGCCGCTGGCCCGGGGCCTGGCTCGCGCTGTCGCCGCCGGGCCCCCGAAAGCGGCTGGGGAGCCTGGAGTCCTCTGCCCGGGGTGGGGAGGGGACTCGGCCAAGGTCACCCGGCCGGGCACGCGGGGCGGCGCGGTGGGAGCCCGGGCCGGCCGCGGGGGGCTTCAGTGGGGGGACAGGGGCTCCGCGATGTGTCGGGGCCGGCGAGCCTCGAATGGGGGGCTCGTTTGCAGAATAAATATACGGAGAAGGTAGTTAAAGGGAAAAATGACGGTGTAGGGGTCTGCCAGTGCTGGCTCGGGACATAACCTGGATCGGGAGGTGCTGTTTGCACCAGGACCGGAGATGCGGACACAGACTTGGGGCGACGGAGAAACAGCTGCGGGGGGTCCCCCAAAAGGCGGGCGGAGTGTGGGCTCCCAGTGGCCTGGCCTTGGGCAGGGAGGACGTTTAGCCCCCGCGAGCCTGTGTGTTTCTGTGTCACACGGGGGAAGGGGTCGTGCTCCGGGGTTAGGATGGAGAAGATGTTGGGAAGCGGGCCGGGCTCGGTGCCTGGTGAGTAGTCAGGATACGAGCGCTGTCCCAGTTGGTCCTCTGGGCCCCTGATTGTCGTGTGCGGAACAGAGTCTGAGCCCTGGCTCGAGGGGTCTGGGGGACGCCCGGCGAGAAGCGGAGTCGAGTCGGTGTTTGCGGTCCTCGCCCCCCGGTGTCCTTAGTCCTGTTGGCCGCCCGCTCCCCGTTTGCCGCCTGGCTCCGCTGGTCGTGGACCCGCTGTCTGTGTCCCCGTCTCCTGCAGGCGGGGAGGGGTCTGCCTCGCTGCGCGCTCCCTGCTCGCGGGCAGCTGGGAGTCGGGGTCTCCTTGTCTATTCTTGCTCCTGAGAGGAAGCGGGTTTACTTCTCGTGTTCCGGGTCGGGAGTCACAGGCCGTGAGTGGGGTGAGGTGGGCCTCCCCAGCTCCAGTTTGTGTGTGGTTCACCATGGACACCAGCTTCCTTGATGCAGGCGAGGCGGGAGTTGGTGGACCAGACCGTCACCTGGAAGGATCCGGGGACGGTGAGGGTGGCACCTGGGGAGACGTGGCCCTCGGTCTGTCAACAAAGCCACGTTGGGGGGCTTTGTCCTTGTTGCCCCAGAGAGTCCGCAGGCCTGCAGAGCTGGTAGGATGGTATGGAACCCTCCCGTCGGGCTGAGACTGGTGTGTGACTAGAGGAGTCTTCCGTCACTGCCATCTCTGGGGGGACAAAACCGTTCCTCCGTTTGTCCCCCCCCGCTCGGTTTCTCAGGGATGTGGTCACAATACGTCAATCCCTCAGCCTGCACGCCCGTCTACTCCCCCGCCCAAGCGAGCCTGGAATCGATCTCTCTCCTCGTCCACTTCTGCCATCCAGTTAGCGTCCCTCTCTGGGTTTATTTTTCCAGGAAGGGCAAAAGGGGGAAAAGCAGAGGGAACACACAGTGTGATTTCCTGAGGTCTGTAAGGGTGACTCAGAGTCCACGGTCCCCCTGGCGTGAGCCTGCACCCCCCCAGGGGACACTGCACCCAGAGGAGACACGCCGAGGGGCGAAATGGGACACCTGCTGTCTGGGGCAGTTCTTCTCGTCTCCTGGTGGTGTTCTAGAATCTTCCATCTCCAGGGTGAGGGCTTTCCTGGTTGTACTTTCCTTGGTCCCAGGGCAGAACTTCAGTTCCTCCTCCTGGCTCTGGCTTCACAGAGAAGGGAGAGATTTTCTCTGTCTGGCACACACATAGATGGGGTGTGGAGCCCCCAAGCCCCGTTCTAAATTTAGACCGCCAAGTTGGGAGACTCCTGAGGATGGGAAGCTTCTGAAACCGCCTACAGATAAAGTGCAGGATGTCAAGTGGGTTTAAATGGAACATGTTCACGGGTGGTGCGGTAAGGAGGGACAGGGTTGTCAGGAAGACACGAGCACGCAGCCCAGCGTCCAGCATGTTGTTGGCACGTTCTGTACTGATTGGCCGAGCGCCTCCTTGGTGCCAGGCGCTGTGGCTGAGCGTGGGTGGGGGCTGTTCCAGTGAATGACAGGCTCCCGGGGTGGGAGGCGGGGCTGTCGAGAGATGCTTATAATTCCGTGTCCTGTGATGGGGGTCCCCTAGTGGTTGAGAGCAGGACCTTTGCACTCAGTTGTGGATGCGTGTCATCAGATGAGGGAAGACGTGTTGCGTCCTGTCCTGTGTCCCATGCGGTAGGAATTCAGCCAGTGAGCGCTAGCATCCTATCCCGACAGTGCTGAGTGTAGGCGGGGTGTGGAGAGGGGGTCACGGGGTGGAGCGGCACACTGCCGGGGGCAGTCACAGGAAATGGGAGAGCGTGCCTTTCCTTTCTGAGGCCACTGAGCCCAGGAACGGGATGAACCAGATTGTGGTGGTGATGATATTGAAAATCAGCCTAACGTGTTGAGGGCTTGGTTTCCGTGGGTGATGCAGTTCTCACAGCAGTCTTCCAGAGTGAGTACTTTCATCAGCCCCATGTTCCACAGTGAAAACAGACTCGGTGGTTAAGTAAAGCTGCCCAAGAGCACGCAGCTAAGAGCTGGCAGCGTGAGTCTGATCCAGAGCCCTGGCTCCGGCGGGGAGGAGAGAAGGAACGGATGAACGAACAGTGGGGAGAGGCCTTTCCAGACCTACATCTGAGGCTTCTGGGAAAGTCCAGTGTGTGTGCCGCCTTATTTGCTGAACTTGTGTTTTTCCTTCCCTTTAGGCAATTGAAGACGAAGGGGGTAATCCTGACGAGATTGAAATTACCTCCGAAGGAAACAAGAAGACGTCAAAGAGGTCCAGCAAAGGTATGGAGGTTTTATAAGCGCCGACGTGAAGAGCTTTCTTCAGAATTGCTCCCTGTGCTAACGTGCCTTGTTGACTTGGCTGTGTGTGGGGCCTGTGGACTGCCCCGTGGATCCACAGGGCCTCGGATGAAGCTGTGCATTTTCTTTCAAGCTCCCTCCACCGAATTTTGTTTCCCTGGTACTTGGGAATTCAAACAGGATGGAAAGAGTATTTGTGCCTTCACTCATCTACTTCTGTTGGTTTTTCCATAGCCCTTGCTAATCCAGACCTTTTACCTTTAAGTAGAGTCTTTAGGACTGCTGGAGTCTCCTAGTGCTCTGACTTACAGAAAATAACTTCGCTTTTAAATACCACCTGGTCAAAACAGAGTTGTCAATTTTACAGGCATTGCTTTAAAAAATACAGCATTAGTGACTCTCACCATCTTACCCAACCGTCCCTTCCCGCTCCCCCCACGCCCCCTCCTGGGCTTTAGCCAGACCCTGACACCTGGGCCCCTCTCTTGGCTCTGTGACCTTAGCTTATGGGCTCCGCCCACTCCCCATCTGTCTGCATTCAAGGCCTCGTTCATTCCTCAGGAGACAACTTCTGATCCTGCCAGTGGCGCCCGTCTCTCCTTGGGTCCTCTGCTCTGCCGTGGTCTGGTTCCTTATATCTTGTTTTAATGCTTTGTCACCTTGCCTCGTGTCAGAACCAGATTGCTGAGGGCAGGGGTTGTGTCTCCCTCGTCTGTCTTCCCCCTCAGTATTACTCAGTAATTTAACTCAGAAACATTTAATTACTGTTTTAAGAAAGACTCGGCTATAGCTGGGCATTTGGACTGTTCTGGAAGTTTCCTTGGTAGGTGTAGGCTTTGTTGCTCAGGCCCCAGAACAGAGTGAAATATTCGTGTTACCGGGCCATTGGTGAAGAGTTGGGATTGAAATGTCTAAGAGGCAGGCACCAGTGTCAGCCCCGCCGTGTGGTATCGGCTCTCACGGGGCGGCAGTCAGTGACCTCACTTTGGGGTGAAGGCCTTTCTGTGGTCCGAGGTTCGTGGTGCGTTTTTGGCTTTGCCCAGGTAATTGTCTTTGCCAGGCTGAAGAATTCTGGAAAATGGACAGAAAGACACTTGTGGTGGGGAAAAATAGAGCCTGTGGATCTTCTTTGCTTTCTTTTTCCTTTTAATAAAAAAAGAAATGCATGTGCTAAGGTTTTTAAAAATACAAATATGCATTAAGTAAAACATTGAAGTTCCTTCCCAGTCAGGAGGCAACCCGTTGTTAGGAGTTTTGGCATACTTGCCCAGAGTTCTCTGTGTGTGCAGTCCTTTAAAAATACACATGTGAAGATGCGCACACACCTGTGTATGTAAGTTTCTCTTTCCTTTAAAAACATTGGTCCTGCTATACAAAACATTCCGTAATTTGATTTTTTCATTTAAGTTGTTAAGGACGTCTTTCCGTAGTGCTACAAATAAAAACACCTTTTTTTTTAACAGCTTAGTAGTAATCCTTGCTATGAATATACTGCAGTTTAGCTCAGCTATCTCCTTATTACCAGACTGTAATCTCTACAGGGAGAGCATATCTCCAGTAATCTCGGCCCGATTTTGTATTCATGACAGTGCCATTTTTGAAGAATACAGACCACTTATTTTGAAGCCTGTTTTTCAATTTGGGTTTTTTTTTCTTTTTTTTAATAATTTTTATTTATTTATTTTTTTCGCCCAAAGCCCCAGTGGATAGTTGTATGTCATAGCTGCACATCCTTCTAGTTGCTATATGTGGGATGTAGCCTCAGCATGGCCGGAGAAGCGGTGCATCGGTGCACACCCGGGATCTGAACCTGGGCCACCAGTAGCTGAGCGCGCGCACTTAACCGCTAAGCTACGGGGCTGGCCCTGTGGGGTTTTTTTTGTTTTTCTCATAATGTTGAGATTTTTTCCAATTTTCACCTGGCATTTCCATTTTCGGTGCTGCCATGAGCCAGAAATGTCTCTGTGTAGTTAAAGGAATGTATTTTTTGATAACGTACTAGATGTAGAATTCTGGGGTCGAAGGATATGTGCCTTTTATTTTAAAAATCAGTCTGTACTGGTTACTATCTCTATCAGCAATGGGGGGCGTCTATTTCTTTAGCTCTCACTTAACGTGGAATATTATCCTTTTGAATGTTGCCTCTTCTATGGAAGAAAGTATTTCGTTGTATTTATCGCATTTCTCCACAGGTAAAGTTTTCATGTGTGTTTCTTCACAGATTAGACAGCTTCTGATAATTGGCCATCTGTGTTTTCTGAATTGGCTTTTCATGCCCTTTGCCCATTTTCCTGCTGGGTTGTTTGTCTTACTGACTTGAGGGCTCTCACTACACAAAATGTTGCAATTGTTTTTCCCAGTTTGTCATTTGACTTAACCTTGTTTGTGGTGATTTGGTCGTTTACGTTTTAATCTTTAATACAGGCAGTGCTGTCAACCTAGTGTGTCTGGTTTCTAGATTTTATATTGTGTTTTAAAAGGCTCTGCTTTGCTTTAAGATTATCAAAAGCATTCTCTATTGTAGAGTAATATTTATGGTTTTATTTTTACATTTGGATATAGTTCATTAGGAATTTATTTTTGCATATGGTCGGTAGGGATGGAAATAGGAAAGGTTTCTATCAGAAGGATTCCTTGTCCCTTTCCCAGTCACACTCCCCCCGCCCCTCGCCAAAAAAACAAAACAAAATGTTGTGATTGTTTTTGCCACAGATTAGTTTTGCCTCTTCTAGAACTTCATGTAGAGTAGAACTGTTCAGTACTAACTCTTGTGTGTCCAGTTTCTTATGCTCGGCGTAATTAGTTCTATTCTGGAGCTTTATGGTACATTTGATAGTTGATAGGGCAATTCTCTAAGTCCTCCTGAATTATTTTCAACCACCTTACTAGATTTTATCAAGATTTTACCTGAAAATAGAGATCTTTCTTCTGACCCATTGAACAAACTCAAAATGGTTTAAGTCAGCATACTGATTATTTTAATCAGAATCCTGGAAAGCACATCTCCAGTAATCTCAGCGCTGTCTTGTATTTGTGACAGTGCCATTTTTGAAGAGTACAGACAGTTTATTTTGAAGCCTGTTTTTCAGTTTGGGTTTATTGTGGTGTTTTTTTGTTTTTGTTTTTTTTCTCATGATTAGGTTCGAATTATTAGACTTTTGTCAGAAATACCACTGGAAGTGTTACCCTTCTCAGTGTATCCTCTCTAGAGGCACATGTGGTCCGTTTGCGTGGCTTACTTGAAGTGGAGCTGGTCAGGTTTCTCCACTGGAAGGCTCCTGTCTTACCGTCTGTAATTGTATCTATGGGGAAGATGCTTTGAGATGAGGGTAAATATCCTCTTCATCCTCCACTAGTTACAGCATCCACTGGTTCTCGTCCAGGGGTGACTTTCTAAATGTGTTATTCCTTCTACATTTATTACTTGGTTTTCCACCAGAAGAGAGAGCTTGCCCTTCTTCCCTATCTTTCAGTGTGAGTTTAGATTATTTTATTGTGTAGGTTATAAGCCTTTATGATTATTACTTATTTCGATGTTCAGATTATCCCAATGAGAGCCCTTCACGCGGGCTCCCATGTCTTTTTGACATGTTCATATCATTCTGTGAGTATTTCCTTACTTTCTGGCACAAGAGGGTGTTCAGTCTCTTGTACTTTCCTTGCCCCACCCCAGTAATCAGTCTTTTCTTCTAGGCGCCCTTGTTCCTTCTTGTGGAGAGTGGTACTCAAGGATGTCATCTCCTTCTAGGCGAGTGCCAGGTTTGTAAGGTCTGTTGGGCTGAATATGCCTCATGAAATTAAATACTGGTAAAGCAATCAGAAATAGGCCAGTGACAAGCTAAGCAATATGAAAAAGTAAAGCCTTGGGTAATATGAACAGTGCCCCTGCCAAACTCGCAGCTACGATTGTTTATCACTTGATGCTCTTGGTTCTTTGTTTGAGGTGGCAGTGATATCCTCTGCAAGTCAGAGACCTAAGCAAGGTATCACCAGGTGGACGTTACATATGTATGTATAGTATTGTTAAATAGCAGATAAAGCTAACAGGATGTACTCAAGACTGACTTGGAGAAAGTTTTCCTAGATGGGATGACTTCATATCAGAAAGTTGTCAGTTCCCCCCAAAGTAATCTAAAAATCTTTGGAATCTGTCTATACTAAAAGTAATCTAAAAAGAAAATGCACAAGGATAACTAAAATTTTGAAAAAACAGTGATGTAAACTTGCTCTGATTTTAATGGTAGGCTATTGGAAACAGTGGAAAGTGTGAGGATTTGTTCATTTTAAAGGTTGCGCTAAGGATTTTTCAGTAAACGATGTTGGAGCCGTTGGCTGTCTATCTGGTGTAGGAAAAAGCTCTGTTTTTACTTCCTTCCGTGCAAAATAGAAATTTCAGCTGGAGAGTACTTTAATTTAGTGATAAGGAAGACCTGAAATGAGACGAAAACTGAGAAACTATACAAATGAAATTTAGATACATAGAAGGTGTAACCCTCTCAATAAAAGACACTGTAAATAATTAACACACATAGCAGACTGGGAGAAAATATTACAGCATATAAATATCCAGAAAGTATTAAATATTCGTATAAATCAATAAGGAAAATAGACAATCCACTTGACAAAGAGCAGGGACTATGAACAGGCAGTTCAGAGATAAAAGAAAAAACAAACATGGCCTATATGCAAAAAAAGATTCCCTCGCTAATAATTGAAGGAAAGCAAATAAAACTGAGATACCATTTTTGCCTATCAGGCTGGTAAAAATTTCCATAGTTCTTAATATCCCACATTGGCGAGAATGCGAGGAAATGGGCCGTTGCTGGAGACGGTAAAGTTATAAAGCCTGTTGGGGGCGAGGTAACTCAGCTGAGGTCCGTAGTGTGGAGTGAATGATGGAGGGGGAGCAGTAGACAGTCACATCAGTCAACGGCGGGCTGTGTCCACGACAGTGGTCCCATGAGATCGTAGAGCCTAGATGTGTAGTAGGCTGTGTTATCTAGGTTTGTGTAAGCACACTCTGTGATTGCACAACAACAAAATTGCCTGACGACACGTTTCTCAGAACCTATCTCCATCGTTAAGCAACACGACGACTGTGTAGTGCGAAAACGTATTCCAAGGCCTGTTATTGAGTAACAAAAGCAAGTTACAGCGAGCCTGGATGATATGATCCCATTACATAACAAGTTTATTTCCGTTTGTATAATGTATGTATGTAAATGCCCAGGAAAATGTTTTGAAGGCTCCTCCAAGCCAAGAACAATGGTTACCTCTTACGAGTACAGTGGGAAGAAGGGAAACTGGGTTTTTTCATGATTTATGAGTGTGAAGCTATTAGTGGAATAAAATTTATAATGGGTATGAATCTTTTAACGAGTGTATTTGTGTAATTGCATAAGTGCACTTGTGCAGTAATCAAATTGAAAGAAGTACTGACCCATCCATGTGCAGGCCCCGGGGTGCTGTGGGGCGTCCCTGCAGAAGTGCGGGGAGGCAGTCTGGCAGGTGAGCATGGACGGGATCACTGAGGCAGAGGCGGAACAGGGGAGAGACGGTCGCAGGTTGCAGAGGCGAGCAGAGCAGCGCCTGTTGTTGGGGGCTGCTGACAAGGATGAGGTTACTCCCCAGAGGAAGGGTGCGAGGGGCACCTTGGCCCTTGGTATAAAGACATAGCGCTTTCGTTTTTGCCAGAGAGTGATATTTTTCATTCACCTTAGTTTGGATTTGGCTTAATCACGTTGTTTTTCGTCTTTGGAAAGTAGGGTGTCTTTCTCCAAATAGGGATTGTTTGTCAGTGTCGCACTGGGGGTGTGCTTTCTGTGTCGAAGGCCAAACGGTCTTAGGACCGTGTGTTCTCTTGACTTTTCTCGTCGCTCCTTACCTGGAAAGCCCTCCCCGAAGGGACTTAGGCCACACAGTGCTCCTGTTCTGCTGCTCAGGAGAAACGCTGGTGCAAGAGTGGAAACCCTGATTTTGCTTGCTGAAGTCTGCTGCCTCTCTGGAAGGGGAGGAATTCCGTTTACAGGGTGGCAAGTTTGTGGTGGCCTGCTGAGATTTTTCCCAGTAACTAGAATAGGATTAGACAAAAACCACCCTACGTGTTCTAGAATGATAGCAGCTTTATCAAGTATAATCAATCTGGGGAATGCTGCTGGGTCAAGTTCCAAACAGTTTTTCAAGCCCAAAGCCTGTTTTGCTGTAGGAATGTTATCAAATGTAATGGGTTTCCCAGCCCGCCACCACGGCTGTCTGCACGTAATGTATTGAATTCTAGCGTTAGTATGACGATCCCCCGTGTTCCTAAATAAGATATTCCTGAAAACGTGAATGAAATGAGAATATGGGAAAATCAGGTAACTCAAGTTATAAGGAAATTCTTAACTCGGAGAGAGATTTTTAGCCTCAGTTGTGGTATAAGATGTGGGATTTTTTTTTTTTTTTGATGAGGAAGATCAGCCCTGAGCTAACATCCGTGCCAATCCTCCTCTTTTAGCTGAGGAAGACTGGCCCTGAGCTAACATCCGGGCCCATCTTCCTCCACTTTATATGGGACGCCGCCACAGCATGGCCTGACAAGCGGTGCGTCAGTGTGCGCCTGGGATCCGAACTCAGGCCGCCAGCAGCAGAGCTCGAGCACTTAACCACTACGCCACGGGGCCGGCCCCAGGTGTAGGATTTTTGCCTTTTGCTTTTTTTGTTGTTTCGAATGTTACACATTTAATATACTTACAAGCTTAATCATTTAATAGAGGGAATTAATGTCTGCTTCCCTTACGTTACTTGAAACAACACTTAGTAGGCCTAGGAAATTGACCTTCACGTGGGAACAAGGCCTTGCGGGAAGTGAGTTATCCTGAGGTGTGTAGCTGAGTACAGGTGGCTGATGAGCCGCCCTTTCTGTGTCCCCCGAGAAGCTGAGCACCGCCTTCTCGATTAGGAGCCGTAGGAACAGCTTTACTGCACCACGCTCTGCTTTTGAGACCTGGTCTCCACACGGTACTGACATAGTCCATTCACGGGATTGTAGTCTTCACACTGGAAGTAGGCAGTCTCTGTGACCTTAGCAAGCCTGCTCTTGAGACCTGAAATTTCATTTTTGCCATGCCTAATAATTTCCATTTTGGCTTCAGCTCTCTCATTCTTACCATCATTGACATTTTTCTGTTTTCTACTCGTTTTATCATTAGTGTAAATAATAAGGCAAATGACCACAGATAGACTGCTGCTGGGATGAAGGTGCCAACACGCCTGCCCGCTGTGAACTGTTGGCCCCCGCACAGACTGTGACTGTTATAAAATAATCTAATAGTAAGGACGATTAAGAGATTGGGCGGGGCGAGTTAAGGGAAATGGTTTCCTCAGTTTTCAAAGCGCAGAGTTGTCTAAAAAGGTGAAATGCGAGCCTAAAGATGTGTCCAGCCTCTTGATGTTCGTTTTTGTCTTAGCCTTAAATTACTGACCTCTTGAAAAACCCCCTGAAGTTAAGCCACTCCTTCCAGTTCACTTTAGTTTCCTTTTCTTCCAGTTAATCTCAATACTTTATATTTTTAAAAATATTACAATGCCACATAATTAAAACTGGAACAAGAATAACAGGTCAGTGGAAGAGAATAGAAACATTAACTAGTCCCAGGCATACAAAAGAATATAATGATGGGTAGGACCAACATTTCACATCAGTGGGGGGAGAAAAGATTAGTAAATGATGTTGGGAAATCAGTGTCCAAATGGGACAACCATTTGGAAAATAGCCTCAGCAGAAAACTGAAAAGAGTTAAATTTTAAAATGAAAACCTGGGCCGGCCCCGTGGCTTAGCGGTTAAGTGCGTGCGCTCCGCTACTGGCAGCCCGGGTTCGGATCCCGGGCGCGCACCCACACACCGCTTCTCCGGCCATGCTGGGGCCGAGTCCCACATACAGCAACTAGAAGGATGTGCAGCTATGACATACAACTGTCTCCTGGGGCTTTGGGGGAAAAATAAATAAATAAAAAAAAATTTAAAAAATAAAAAAAATAAAATAAAATGAAAACCGAACAAGAACTAAATATAGGAGAATATTTATGTAGTGTTAGTGTGGAGAAGGGCTTTTAAGTGAACGTAAAAACCATTTACACATAGGGGCCGGCCCGGTGGCACTGCAGTTAAGTGCGCACGCTCCGCTGCAGCGTCCCGGGGTTCTCAGGTTCGGATCTCAGGTGTGCACCGCCGCACCGCTTGTCAGGCCATGCTGTGGCAGCGTCCCATATAAAGTAGAGGAAGATGGGCACAGATGTTAGCCCAGGGCCAGTCTTCCTCAGCAAAAAAGAGGAGGATTGGCATTGGACGTTAGCTCAGGGCTCATCTTCCTCACACACACACACACACAAACCATTTACACATAAAAACCCATTAATGGCCTTGGCTACTTGAAAGTGAAATTTACCCGAAACCCATAAATTAAGAGATTGGTGAAGGACTGGGAGAAAATATGCATTGTCTATATGACGTGCAAATGTAAAATGAGAAATCAAACAGAAGTCGTTTTGTGTGTGTGCGAACTTAACTTTTTTGTGAACTTAACCACTGTGCCACCAGGCTGACCGCAAACAGAAGTTTTTAAATGAAGAAAAGATATAAATGAGAAATTTTTATTACCAAGCTACGAATGGTGAACAACAAAAAATTCAGCCTAAGCTGTAATCAGATAAATTTCGGTTAAAACAAGTATTCCTTTTTTGCCTAGCACATTGGCAAGGGTCAAGAAAAGTAGCTGATGTTAACACAGATTCAGAAAGATTGGCACTTCTGTTCACTGTTGATGGAACTATATGAATTGGAAGAACCTTTCTCTGGGGTATCGTGATTATATGTGGGGGCTTTTTTTCTTTTTAATAAAAGCCTTGAAAATATACATACTCTTTGTCTTGGGGATGCTATTTCTAGAAATTTGTCCTAAAATGATAATTGCCTATGTGCAAAAAAAAAAAATTAGCAGGATGTTCATCTTTATGAGCATTTCCTTAAATTTCCAGCCATAGTTAAATCAGTGATTTTTTTTTCCATATAATGCTATTAATGTGGAAAATTGTTAACTATATTAAGTGAAAAGATTCTAGGATGACGGTACAGTGCCATTTTTATAAGCATAGTGTCTGTGTATATATAGCAAAATAGGGGAGGATATCTAGATGTAAATAGATCATAACATGAGGCTGACTCTTAGTGGTAGTTACAAATGGCTTTTATTTTCTCTTTGCTCTCTTATGTTTTGCTTTATGTGATTGTTTCTGTGCGAGAACATGCTCCATGTTTCTTAACTAAAAAGCAGCACATTTGTGTGAGATAGTCTTCTCCCCACAGCCAAAGCCACTTGACACAAAGGCCAGGCCTTAGAAAACAGGTCTGGTCTGCCTCAACCTTACTGGGAACTCATTTGCAGTTTCTCAGGCTTCCACAGCCGCTTGATGAGAGCAGAGCCTCTTCTGCGTGGGCTTGGGGGGGTGGGGCTGCTTTGTCCAGGGGGGCCTCACCATTCCTGGATTAGTGTCCCTAAACTGGGCGGTACCTTGGGTGTTTTAGGGGTCCACTTCTGTAGTGCTGAGGGCCTATACAAGCAAAAGTTATTCCTTCTGGAAAATGCATATCATTGCTCTCATGCTGTAAACAACTCTCGCTTCAGGGCGTAAACCAGAGGAAGAGGGTGTGGAAGATAACGGGCTGGAGGAAAATTCTGGGGACGGACAGGTATGTGCAGCCTAGTCAGTGAGTCTACTTGGTGGATGGACCAGTGGCAGTACGTGATGGTTGTCTCTTGTTTTGTCACAGGAGGATGTTGAAACCAGTCTGGAGAACTTGCAGGACATCGACATGATGGATATCAGTGTATTGGATGAGGCAGAAATCGATAATGGAAGCGTCGCAGATTGTGTGGAAGATGACGATGCCGATAATCTCCCGGAGTCCCTGTCTGATAGCAGAGAGCTAGTCGAGGAAGAGGTGAAAGAGCTTCCTGAGCAGCTTCAAGAACATGCTGTAGGTAACTCGGCAGTGTCTCTAGAAGATACCCTGAATATATCAATTCCTCGAATGTAACAGATGCTAAATTTGATATTTGGAATTAAGTTCTTCTTTTAAAGCCATTTCAGTAGCATAATGGCTATTCTGTTCACATGTAAAATTCAGACAGCTCTGAAAACACTTTGCTTTGTTGAATAGTGGTGTCTCGTGAGGTACACGAGTGTGTGCTGCCATTTGCATAACGCAGCATTAAACATTTCCGGGACACTATTCAAGGCCTTCCTGTTACTGGAGGTTGGTCTGTGGGGTTAGGGCTGGAATGCCTTGAAAGTGCCGAAATAGAAAGAGGTTGAAAGTTGGTCTTTCCCTGTTCAGAAGCCATTGGGACATTTCCAGTAGTCGGTCTTTAGTAATACTAAGCTTTGACATTGTTTCAAATATTAGAAACAAATCAATGTAATACAATTGTAATGGGTGCTCCTTACTGAACTCTGCCGGGCATCAGGCATTATGTCTTTTAATCCTTTTAACAACAGTATGACATGTAGATGCTGTTATGCCCATTTTCCAGTTGAGGAAATTGGGGAGTAAAGAGGTAACAAAATATCTCCAGGCAACACACAGCTTGTAAGAGAATGAGTTGAGAGCAGGCTAATCAGGCCGGCCCCGTGGCGTAGCAGTTAAGTGGGCGCACACCGACACACCGCTTGTCAGGCCATGCTGTGGCGGCGTCCCATATAAAGTGGAGGAAGATGGGCACGGATGTCAGCCCAGGGCCACTCTTCCTCACAAAGAAAAAAAAAAAGAGCAGGCTAATCCCGAGGCCGTGAACTTCTACACCACACTGTCTCTGTGCCGTTAATTTACTAGATGATTTTATTTCTTCAAGGATGAATGTTTGTTGGGTAGACAGAAAAGGCAGTGAAGATGAGCAGTGTGGGGCATCTCTATGGGATCCCCATGTGCCGGGCTGCGAGACGCCTGTGTTCATGGTGGTTCTCGGCGCTCTTGGAGTGAGCGTCTCTCGAGGAGTCTCCGGGGAGGAGGCCGTGTTCTCTCCCAGCCACCGTGCTTCTGCCATGCCGCACAGTGTTTTTGCATTTTCTCTGGGAGCTGACTCTGAGTATCCTTAGAAGTAGCAGATTGTCATCTTTGAATGGGGAGGTTGATTTTGAGAAATAACTGAGAGTCACTTTGATACAGATAGGGTAGGTGATTATTTCATTTTTTTGATGAGTCTCATTCACTGGCATCTAAAAAGTTGTATCAAAAACACGGGAGCCATGACTGGAAGTACACACCCTTGCTTATTGGCTGCTTTTTCTTAAAGCTTTTTTTCCCCTCTGATTAGAAAATAATAAATACCTAACAAAAACCTGGAAACATCCTAAATATTTATCAATAATGGTTAGATAACTATGATTTAATAGAAACAGTGTTGTGTAAGAGTTAAGTGCACTGACTAGAGGTCTGCCAATTAACTTGCTGTGTGACCTTGGGCAAGTTACTTAACCTCTCTGGGCCTCATTTGCAAAATTAGTAGATTTGGGGAGGATTAAATAGATGAATATTCATCACTAGTTTAGAGCAAAAGATGTATTGGAACAAAGCCACACCATCTTGTGACAGTTGTCTGTGGCTGACTTCTCGCTACAGCAGCAGAGTAGAGTGGTCGTGACAGAGACCATCTGGCCTGTGAGGCCTAAAAGAGTCCCTCTCTGGCCCCTGACGGCAGAAGTTCACTGCCTCTGGCTTAGAGCAGGGCCTAGCATATCGCAGGCACCGGGGGGTTGCTGCTGTTGCTGTGCAGTCTGTTATTACTGCTGTATGACCATCTCAGCGAACTGAGCAGATCCCCAGGAACTGTAGCCGTCTCCAGAGGGAGGGGAACACAGAGACTGTGCTGTCACTGCTGTGGACAGAGAGGGAGGTGGGCTCTGACACATGCGTGTGCGCCTGCGCCTCCGTGAGCGTGCACGGACTATCTGGCGGCGGTTGATCAGGGGAGGAAGGAGGGGTGGGTTCCTATCAAGTAGCGGTAATAATGCCTGCTCAGCGTAACAGAGTTGAAAAATGCTCTGCCCCCCCCCAATGCACTGATATTCAGGGCTTTATAGCAAACAGTCAAAATTATTTCAGGTCATACGACGATGTTCTGAATCCCTTTTCTGTTGGGCAGGGCCCAGCTCTTAGAATAGAAGCGCAACACACTAGTAGTTGTTCCCCTGCAGAGGGGCGGAGATGGCTCCCCTGAGCTTTCCAGGCCTGTGCTCCCGTCCCCACACTCCCATCTGCAGGTCAGCCATGCTGGGAGCAGGCTTCTCAGAAATGCCCTTCCAGCCTGGACGGCAGCGGTCAGGCTTTGGGCAGAGATTGTGGCCACGACAGTGGAAGAATGCGCTCGGCAGTGTGTTCTAGACAGTGTTCTGAGAAGAGTGGTCCCCACACCTGGTGCTGGTCAGATAGGCTGCGTCCTACCCACTTTTAGTCTCCTTACTGCTTAACGTAGACTTTTTTTCTTTGTTTTGACTTGCATTTTAAAACCCACAGTGACCATTTTAGTGGGTTTCCTAGTCTGTCTGCAGGTATACGTCTACGTACAACATTTCTTTCAGTCAAGATGGAATCACACTAGGATGCTGTTTTGATTCCTGTACTGTTTAGAATTTTCTCATAAATGATTTTTTCATGGCTATTACTTTTCATTGTACAGAAGTACCATTACATTACCTTCTTGTTGGTGTAATAAACTGTGTTCTCCATTTATTTTATAGGTAGAGGACAAAGAAACTATAAACAATTTAGATACTTCATCGTCTGACTTCACTATATTGCAGGTAAATTGTTGTGTGTCTCAATATTTTAGTCAAAGGTTAGCCTGCAGTATCTGGACACCTCTTCAGACCTGTACGGCACTCCCCCCTGAGAGCCGGTGCAGGTTTGTTGACTTCAGCATCCTCTTCTGGAAGGATTTTTGCTGTCCACTCTCGCCAGATGTGCCATGCCTGTTGGCTCACCTGCAGCTGAGAGGAGGGCAGATTTGGGGAAGTTCTTGTTAATTCAGTTACTGTGGGGGAAGCATCCTGTCTGATCCATTCTGGATGGCATCCTCTGCAGAGAGACTATTAGATGAGACAACGGGGGGAGGGGGCACCTCCACAAGAGAGCTTAATGGGGCACAGATGAGGGTGCAGCGAGGCGGGGGGGGGGGGGGGGGGGGGGGGGGGGGGGGTAGAGTGCTGACAGCGTAGCTGGGAGGGGGTTCTCGGGGGTTCTGGCCCTGCCTTTGGGAAGTTTTTCTCACAGAGAATGCACAGATTTATTTTGATGATGGTCTCATCTTGGCTGTTTCATTACCATCTGTGTGGATGTTAAATCTTAGATGAGAACAAATGAGATGTGGACTAACTTTCAGGTATGAGCTGCATAAATATGGTCTCGAGTTTCCTTTTAATTCTTCTGCCAGCCTACATAGATGTAAGCTGTTGGAATAGACTAACCTGGGTAGCTATCTCCTTTTCAATGGAAAGTTTTGTGAGGAAATGAAAATACAGTCAGCTTATGCCAGCCCTTCTTTTTTAAGTAATGTCACCTGTGCTGCTTAATTACAAATCATCTCTCAGAGAAGATCTCCATTTGCTTCTGGCAGGCAGGGGCCAGGTTGATGATTGGCAAGCCAGAGCTGCAGCCCTGAGGAGCATGCAAACCTTAAGAAAACTCAGTGAAACTCAGCTCACCTTTAGGGCTGAGGTCTCTCTTCACCTGTGAAGAGACACAAACCATTCCTGAGTCAGAAAGGAAAGGAGGGGCCTGGCCTGGTGGCACAGCGGTTAAGTGCACGTGCTCCACTTCAGCGGCCTGGGCTTCGCAGGTTCAGATCCCAGGCGCGCACGGACACACACCGCCTGTTAAGCCATGCTGTGGCGACATCCCATATAAAGCAGAGGATGATGGGCACAGATGTTAGTCCAGGGCCAATCTTCCTCGAGGTAAAAAGGGGAGAATTGGCATCGGATGTTAGCTCAGGGCTAGTCCTCTTCACAAAAGAAAAAAAAAAAGATAAATAAAAAAAATTTAAAAAAAAAGAAAGAAAGGAGGAGGTGAGTTTTGTCATTTTCTCTGGTGTCTTTCTACGTCAAAGACTCACATGTTAAAATGGAAAATACAGAGCCCCTCCCAGAGACAAATAGGAATATATTTGTTTCTAGAGAAAGTTAAGGAGAGACTTGTTCTGCCTAGAATGATACTTAGCTTCAGTGATAGAATCTTAATTTCCAGCTTGGGGTACGTTACGTGGAAATAAAAAGGTTACAAATAAATGAAGCTGTGAGGAAAGTGAATAATTTCCTGGGGTTTCCAGCAAGGCAGGTCAGTTCCCAGTGGAAGGTCATGTCATTCACATCCATTTAATGGGTGTAATTCAAGTACCCGTGGTGTGTCAGGCGTGGATGCAGAGATGTGTGAGAAGAAAGGACGGTCTCCGTCCTCGCACAGCTCATCCTCCCCACTTGAATTACACATGTAAAGACATTGCTGGGGGGGGTGCCTGGACTGGTGCACAGACTCCTTGTCATACAGCCTTGGCTCAGATCTTGGCTCTGCTGTATGTCCTTGAGCAAGTTAGTCAACCACTCTGTGCCAGTCTCCTAATCTGCAAAGGATGATACTAATAGTACTAACCTGCTAGGGCTGTGTGATGATTAATTTATCTATGTAAGGGGCTTAAGTTTGTGCCTAGAGCTTAGTCAGTGCTTATCCGTGTGGGCTAGAATTCCAGAATAATGTACCTCGTGCAGAGGTAATGTGGGGACCACATATTGAGAAAGGCCCTTCCTTAGTGGGGTAGCCGCTGAGGCCTTAGGAGAAGCCTTTCTACAAGGAAATGGCCCCTGAGCTAAGTACTGAGAGGTGTGTAGGACTTGGTCAGAGTGGGGGCAGGGTCCAGATGGGCCTGTCGGGGAGGGAGGTGGCGTGGGGGCCATCGCTGAAGGCTTCAGGCCACAGAGGGACATGTGCTCACTGTGGTAGCAAAGTGCACCGTGGCCATGGGGGAGTCCAACCAGACATTGCGGTAGGCAAGCAGTAGCAGCGGTCTGAGCTGGCAGGACTTCCCGGGAAGGGTTGAGGGACGTTTGGGAGTGAGAGCTGGCCCTGTGGGGACGTGGATGGGAAGAGGTAGAGGAGCAGGTGTGTGTGATCCAGGAGAGCACGCGGGTGGGCGAGGATGGGACGACTGCAAAATAAGAACAGGGGTCAAACCGCCTGTGCCCATGTCCCCCAGTCTTTTCAGTTTTCAGAAACTAATGGTACATTAGTTAAAGGATGAAATGATTTGTCTGATATGGAGTAGAAAAATGAAAACACTGCTCTGCTTGCGTGGAAGAGTTCAATCTAGAGGGACAGGCAAGCATGTGATCAGTTCATCACCATGAAAAGTGATGGCATTGCTGGGCACTGGGAAACGCAGGAAAACATGCACCCGAGGGGGCAGGCCCCTGGAGAGTAGCCTGCAGTGTGGGGCTGGGGGCCAGATGAATGGGGTGGGGTGCCAGCTGTGTGGGCTCCTTCTCCAAGCAGGCAGTTCCCCACCTGCTGCATTTGTGAGTTTCCTATTCTGTGTTTTAAAAATTCCCTTTTTACTGTTAATAAACCGTAGGTTTCATCCATCTGGCACAGTCTTATTTATGTTTTTTGTTGCAGGAAATTGAAGCACCATCCTTGGAGCCAGGTACTGTTAAATGAACAACTTACCAGCGGGGGTTTGGAACCATGCTAGTTTTCCACCTTTTCTAATTGGAATTCTTTAATTTTAAAAAGTTGCCTTACTGTAGCATACATTGTTCTAAAGGTTTACGATCCAGAACATACCAGGATCATAGAGATTGGAAACCCAGCCATATCACCAGATCTGTGAACGTGGCTAATTCTCATTTTGCAAAACGTATCGGTGAGATGAGACTATCTCATGCCTTTTTAAATGTGAACCGCACTTAAACGTACGTGGAACGAGTTTGCATGCCTCTCGAGAGCTAAGGCCTCGGCATCCCACACAACAGATCTTGTGATATTGGGCAGTACCTTAACTTGGTGGTTTTAATTCAGGCAGTGCAGGGAGTGCTAGGGAGATACGTTTAAAACATTGAGACGTAACTGGATTCCAGAAGAGGAAAGAGTTTCTTCATGAGAATTCCAAACAAATCATATTCACTGTCTGGACTGCAAATATCTCAGAGCACCGAAGGAAGAGATTCTGGTTGTCATGTTGGACTGTTCTGTTAAAAGAAATGCAAAGAATTGTGGAAATTGAGCTGTTCAGTGAATGGTGATACGTTCAGTTAAGCAACTTGGACTTTGGAAGCTAAATTTGGAAGAGTCATATATACACGGCGACAGAATGAAGACTGTCAAGAATCAGCCAGAAGGTTTTGGGGGTTAACTCTCTGGGATGCTTTTCTCTTGCGTGTAGCGTAGAGCTTACTCTAGCAGTCGGTCGGAGCGCAGGTAGTGTAACCAGTGTGAGTGTGTGTACCCGCGGGTTTTCCAATCTCTGTGTAGCTAGCAGTTCTCTGCGTGTTAGTGTGGCAGCCGTGCCCGTTCCGCATTTGTGATTGCTTTATTTCCCTGGTAATTAAACCTTGTGCCATTCTATTCCTGTTAAATCCGTAGAAAATGAGAAAATACTCGACATTTTGGGGGAAACTTGTAAATCTGAGCCAGTAAAAGAAGAAAGTTCCGAGCTGGAGCAGCCATTTGCACAGGAAACAAGTAGCGTGGGGCCAGACAGAAAGCTTGCGGAGGAAGAGGACCTTTTTGGCAGCGGCCACCCGGAGGAGGGTGCTTTAGATGTGGCCAGCGAGGCACCGGCACAAGCTCAGGCGCGCAGGGCAGACACCCTGTTAGCGGTAGTGAAAAGGGAGCCCGTGGAGCAGACAGGCGCTGGCGAGAGGACGGACTGTGAGCCTGTAGGGCTAGAGGAGCCAGTTGAGCAGAGTAGTAAAGCCCCAGAGCCCACGGAAGCCCGTAGCGCGGAGGCCGCGGAGGCGCCCCCGGAAGCCTCAAGCCCAGAGCCCAGAGATAGCAAAGAAGACGTGAAGAAGTTTGCTTTTGAAGCTTGTAATGAAGTCCCTCCGGCTCCTAAAGAGTCCTCAGCCAGTGAGGGCGCTGATCAGAAAATGAGGTTTGTTTTTTCTCAGTTTTAGACCAGACGCTATCTCCTTTCATTGGTCGTTTAATGACACACATAAGCTGTTTTTCTGCAATTGGCCAGCCAGACTGATGAAATTGTAGTTTACCTCTAAAGAATGTTTTATTTCTCTTTGTTTATTTTAAGCTGATTACATAATCTTTTTTCTTTTCTCAACCTATCATGGTTGTTTTCTTTAATTCTTCCTAATTATCTTTAGCCCAGCAGAATTAATTAACTCCTGTGGGTCTGAAATCTTATGGTTAGGTCAGATTTCCAATACCAGTTTGTCGGGGTATCATTTTTTCAGAACTAAATTTCGGGTAGGTATGCAACCTCAGCACGTCTTTTATAATTTTGAGTTTGTTTCCTCTCTGCTGCTTCTTTCTGGAGTGACATTCTCTTTTGTCTCTAGTTCTGTTGAAGATGACTCGGATACAAAGAAGCTTTCCAAAGAGGAAAAGGGTAGGTTACCGCGGTGATACCGGTCCCTTGGGGCGTGTTTGGCTTTGGCAGCAGTGGGGCGTTAGATTCTAGTTCATTGCATACCGCGTTTCTTACCCACATTTGCCTGTGAGCTTTAATCAACCTTTCTCCAGTCCTCTGCTAGTCACCGTGGGTCCTGGGGCGTAGGGAGCAAGCCAGTCCCTCAGAGTTCATGCCTCGGTGTGATGCGGACACTGCTTTGGCTGGAGCCCGTGAGCCCAGCGACCCTGCCTGCCCCTATTGTTGCAGATTCCTTAGCCTCAGTGACACTTGCAAATGGAAAAAAGGCTTCTGGCTTCGGATATTTTGGGCTTACTTGGCATTTCACGTTTATCAGTACCTTAACCCTTTATTCAGATCACTAACTGAGAAGAAATTATGCTGGTCCAGACTCCTTCCTAATCAGGAAGGAATATTCTTTCCTAATCAGGAAAGAATAAAGATCAAGGATTGGTGCAAAAGTCTACGCTACAAAAGAAAGAGAAGCAGCCGAAATGGTTTTACAGCGACATCAGCCATCTGATGTTCAGAAGCCTCTGTGCTGGCTGCGCAGCCATTTGGTGACTTTCTCAGGGAGCCTCCCGTGGTCCTGACAGCTGCTGCCTCACCATTGTAGTGGCATCGCAGGCGGTCCTGTGGGCCTCGGCGTCTAGCTCCTGCGGTCGTGTGGGGACAGTGAGCCAGGCCCCCACGCCCAGCTGACTGGGTGCTGCTGACATCTGGGGAGAAGAGGGGAAACGTCTGGTTTGGAATGGCTTTAATATATAAGACTAGGGATCTTGTGGGTGTCGTGTTTTTGATGAGAACTTTCTTTTGAAATAGGTCGTAGCAGTTGTGGTAGAAATTTCTGGGTTAGTGGACTTTCTTCTACCACCAGAGCTACAGATTTGAAGAATCTCTTCAGCAAATATGGGAAGGTAAGACAAGGGGTTTTCTGGAGAAGGAGACGTTCTTAAGACAATATGGTACAGCCTTTACATGCAGATTATCGCCCCCCTCAGTGAGTACTTTGCCACCATGCTGTTCTTTGAGCCCACATTTGCTCATGGCCTGTGGAGTGTCTGCCCCTCCACAGGTGGAGGTGAGAGACCTCTGGAAGCTCCCAGAGCCCACGTCTGCTTTGTATCTCTCCCCCTTCTCCAGCCCCCAAGGCACCACTTAGATTTTATAGGGTCTCCTGAATCCATTTCTACGGGTTCAGGACGTAGAGCCAGGGAGGGCTGCGGGGGTTGTAGGAAAGGGCGGGGCCAGGAGGCACACTTGGGTGAGACAGTGGTGATTACAGAAGACCGCTGGTGAGGCTGTGCATAGGGGTTCCGAGCAGGTCTCTGGAGTCAGACCACTGGGCAGCTACGGGTCCAGGCTCCGCTGCTCACAATCCTGTGACCAAGGGCGTGTCACCTCCCCTGTCTGAACCTCGTCTCTCCACCTGGGGGCCTCAGAGTTGCCGCCTCCTTAGGATGGCGTGTGTGGCTCTGTCACTGTTGGCACCCCACCCCGGGAACCTCAGCTCGCCTTCACCCACAGCTGGGGCCGCTCTGGCCGCCTCTCCTCTGCAGCCCCTGCCTCCCCCCCCACTCCCTCCCTCCCGGTGCCCGCTGCAGTTCCGTTTGTTAGGGCACCCGTGTCGGCTTTCCTCCCTTTTCTGTCTCACTCCCCCTTCCTCCCTTTGCCTCCTGGACTCGCCTCCCAAGTAGATTCCTGCACCCCGGGCTCCTCGTCTCTCAGAGCCGGCTTTTGGGGCAAGCCAGACTGAGACTCAGCACAGGCCCCTGCTCAGAGTGGGGGTTCAGTAAGTCACAGCAGAGAAAACCCGCAGTGCTTACCTTGGTTATTGATGTCAAAGGACAAGCAAGAGGAAGACTAGATATGACGTGGTTATAGACACAACGGACGACTCCCGGGGCCTCAGTCATACAAGGCGGGCCCGTTTCCAGATTCTGCTGCGCCTCAGAGCGCGTGGCTGCTCTCAGCATGGAAGTGTCACCCTGGAGCCTGCCGTGTGTTGGGTGCATCGCAGGCTTCCTGTGGGTTGAGTGGGGGACCCGACCACTCTGGAACCTTCCTTTGGGTCTCAGACCCTGTGTGGCGCGTTGAGGGTGACCACTGGCTCCTTTGGGACCCCTGAGCAGTGGTGCCTGCAGCTCACTTGAGTTGGGATTAAGAAGCACATAAAGGCTGTGCCTGTGGCGCCTGAAACGTCTCGCTGATGACGATGTTGTTAGTAGGGGAGGAGGTCTGCCTTCCACAGCGCTCTTGCCACACCTGTTCTTAGGTTGGGCTCTGGCTGTAGACGTGTCTCCCTACTTTACTGCCCCTGCAGCGGGCCTGTGTGTGCAGAACCATTTCTCCACGAGTCTCGGGAAAGGAAAGCCGGCAGGCCTCGGCCCCCCGCGTCACTCCGCTCTCTAGTCCACGGTGCCGTCTGGGCCCCTGCGAGACGGCCAGATGTGGAGGAGGGCCTGGAGCGGTAGCCACAGACAGTAGCCTTGTCCTCCACAGTGCTCGTCTCCCACTTGTCAGGCGCCTGGTGATGGGCTTTCCCGTGGTCCTCGTCCCAGGGAGGAGGGCGCCAGCATGGGGGGGTCAGAGGCAAGCAGCGTGAGCTGTAGTGCCCTGCACGTTTTGAGCAGTGGGTGCCGGGGTCCGCCTCGGGGCTTCGTGTCTGAGGCGTATACTGTGTGCTTCCCTTCGAGGTGGTGGGCGCCAAGGTTGTGACAAATGCCCGGAGTCCTGGAGCTCGCTGCTACGGCTTTGTCACCATGTCCACAGCAGAAGAGGCCACAAAATGCATTAACCACCTGCACAAGACAGAGCTCCACGGGAAGATGATCTCGGTGGAGAAGGTGAGGGCCGTCTTCTGCCCGGGGTGCGCCCGGGGTGGGAAATGGGGTAATACTCCACTCCGTGTCTCCTTCAGGCGAAAAACGAGCCTGCTGGGAAGAAGACCTCCGAGAAGAGAGACGGCGAGGGGAAGAAGGAGAGGTCCAGCAACAGTGACAGGTACTGCTCTCCCCTGGGGGCACTGTGCCCAGGGGACCCCGGGCTTTGTGTCCCGTCCCGCAAGTTTTCCACACGTCAGGGGGACTGCGAGGCCCTCAGCCCCTTTATTTTTTGACTTTTGTCGGAGGATTTCTCCCCCAGTAGTCCCTCACTCCAGGCCTCTTCCCAGGGTGCTTGGGGAAAGCGGGGGGGGGGCTCCTTGTTCTTGGTCGTCCTGTTGCCACCAGCCGAGGAGGCCTCCTCGCCACGTGGTGCTCAGGGCAAGAGTCCAGTCGTGGTGGTGTTTCCCTGAGTGTCTGATGTCACACACTCGTGTGTCCTGGGCTGTTATTTGTAGGTCTGCAAACCTGAAGAGGGAAGATAGAGCCGACAGAAAAGAAGATGCTAAAAAGGGTGAAGACGGAAGCGGAGAAAAGAGCAAAGATCAAGAAGATCAGAAGCCTGGCCCCTCAGAGCGCTCTCGGACCACAAAATCAGGTAGCCCCCAGTGGGTCTGGGGTGTCACCTTGTCTTCTCTTCCTGGCCACTGTGGGTAGCCGGCAACTCCAACTAAAGATTTCTTTTCCATGGCGTTGCGTGTTTCTTTCCCGTTGGGGTGTTTCGTGTCGCTGACCGTATTACCCTCACTCCTCCTGCAGGAAGTCGGGGAACCGAGCGAACAGTGGTGATGGATAAATCTAAGGGCGTGCCCGTCATCAGTGTCAAAACCTCGGGGTCCAAAGAGAGGGTGAGTGTGCCTTTTCTCGCAGGGTTTTCAGCTGCTTTCTCATCTGATGTTTCTTTCATTTCTATTTCTATGTGTGTTTTAGAGAATTCTTGGGCTTAATTTGAGAACAGTTGTGTGCCTTTTCAAAATGTAGACATCTTGGACTTTAAACAATCGATAGAATTTAGAAGCTTTCCTTGCTGCCCTGAAAGTGTCAGCAGCTCTCCGCCATGCATTCCTGGACCCCTGTGTGACCCACCAGCCTTTGCAGCCTTTCTAAGCCTGGTCTCCACCTCCACTCCGTCCCGTACTCTGTCTCCGTGCAGATGCTCCCTAGAACACAGAATCACAAAGTACCTGTCTCAGTCTGCCTGCTGTTAGGGTCGTGCGCATCTGTCAGTGTTCATACATTCAACTTTTGACAGCCTTACGACTTTGATAGATGTGGGTCCAGGTCCCCAAGACCACCCACACTCAGCGATTCACTAGTAGGACCATGGACTCAGCCTATAGTTGTAGTCACAGCTGAGCCTGGCACCAGTGATGCAGACACAGCCACATCATGGGGGGAAAGACGCAGGCGGGGTCTGGAGGGAACATGTGTGGGCTCCTTTGTGTTCTCTCCCTCCCACGAGGGCTCACACAGCGGTGAAAATGCACGGGCGATGCTTCTACCCAGGGAAGCCCATGAGAGCCTCAGTGCCCAAGGTTTCTCCAGGGGGCTCGTCATGTCAGCACCCTCTGCCAGGCGAGGACCAAAATTCCCGACTCCCAGAAGGAAAGCAGGTGTTTAGCATCAACTGTAGTTTGCATGGTCTGGGCACAGTGAACCATCCTTACTAGTTAACTGTCCACTGGGGACCCTGAGGTCCAGGTTCCAGGCACCAGCCTCAGGCCTGCCATGTTAACCCTGCTGTATGGATGACAAACTGCTGAAGCTATGGAATGCGGGGATCAGTTGGAAGCCAACATTTCAGTTATGGAAGCTTTCAGTCTGCTTGTGTTTGTACAAGTATTTTAATATACTGTGACCTTTTACCCTTATTCTATAAAAAAAGATTGGAAAATTACAAAATGAAAGTGTGATTCCAAGGCTAAAACAGGTAGATCTCATAAAAATAATAGTCGCACAGAGGCCGGCCCAGTGGTGTAGCGGTTGAGCTCGAGTGCTCCACTTTGACCCCCAGGGGTCGCAGGTTTGGATCCCAGGCGCGGACTCATGCCCCGCTTATGAAGCTGTGCTGTGGTGGGCATACCACATATAAAGTGGAGGAGGATGGGCACAAATGTTAGCTTAGGACCAGTTTTTCTCACCAAAAAAAAATAATAATAGTCACATAAATCAGGAATCCTCAGACATACCAGAAGTGGCATTGGTTGGGCACTCACTGCATGTTTAATTATGAAGGAAAAGAACAAGATTTATTTTGGATGCAAAAGACAAAGTATAAAAAATATTTTTTGATTTTATGAAAAGTTTTTGGGGGAAAGTACTTACTTCTCTTTTGACCCTGTGGAAGTACTCAGTAGATTGATCCCACTGTAGCATTAAATGGTGGTGAAGGTCTGTGACTTTGAATTGTAAGTAGAACACAGAGTCTCTTAGGGGTCTGCATTACCTGACAGCTTCGTTACACGTCAGTCTGCGTTTCCAGTCTTCACCTTGGGTGCTGGGACCGTGGCACACCTGCTTCTTCCTGTTGTCACTTCTCCCTTAACCTCTTAACGTTCCTTCGTGAACCAGGTGTCCAAGAGCCAGGATCGCAAGTCGGCCAGCAGAGAGAAGCGGTCCGTCGTGTCCTTCGATAAAGTCAAAGAGCCACGGAAGTCAAGAGACTCAGAGTCCCGCAGGTGAGTTGGGGTCCGGGGGTGTTCGCTGGTTTGCCTGCTGCCTGGGTGGGCTATGACCGGGTCCTGGGAAGATGTTTCACGAGCCCCTGTCCAGGGAGTGTCGCTCTAACCCTATGGCCCCCTTGGCTCTCACTTCACAGACTCGCTGTGCTCTGACTCGTATCCTGTGGTTTTTTCAAATGATTTTCTCATGCAAATAGGCCCCTCTCTTCCTGAAGATTCTGGAAGATAACAGCAGAGAGATGGCATGCCTTTCTGCTGCAGTAGTGCTAGTTAACAGACGTACCAGATTTGCTCTGGAAGCTGTGGAAAGGGAAAAATAGTGGGACACACCCAGTGAGAGAGCGGAGAGAGGGCCTCTTCCTTAAGTCAGCCAAGAGAAATGTCTTTGTAAGTTCTAGAACTAAACACAGATGCAATTGGTCACCTTGAGTGACAGTTCATCTTTCCTATCAAGAAATAATTTTAAACTATAGTTTGAAAAATAAGAACCATTTGTAAAGCCTGGCAGGATAAGAGTGAGAAGGGGCAGAGCGCCATTTTTTGCACTGCCCTGTACAGAGCTTTCTGCCTACCAGGGAAGGCAGCAGGGAAAGGAGAGGGCAGTTTTGGTGAAGTAATTGGCAGATAGATCAGCGGAACTGACTCGTGCCTGTGGGAATTTAACGTGATAAAAACGACATTTCTCACTAGTGACAAAAGGATGGACTCTCCCCAGAATGGCTTCAGGCCATTTGGCTGTTCCTTTGGACAGGCCTTTGGGTCTCCAACTCACTCACATCACTGACCAAACAGTCAACACAAACTGATGAGGGAACAGGGACATAAAACTCAAATTGTCCACGTAATGTGAAAGTAAATATATTTATGAATTTGAGCTTAGGAAGGCCTGAAAAGTCATGAAAGAGAAGTAGGGGAAATCAGAATTTAACTTCTGTACAACAGACAACGATAGAGAAGTCAAAACATGCGACAGATGAGAATAAAGGTGATTGAAATCGATGTAATAAGGAAAAAATAACCCAACAGGGAAACGGGCAGAAGACAGGTCACAGAAGGGGCAATACTTATGGCCGTGAAACGTATGGAAAGTGGTTGAGCCTCGCCAGGGTTCAGGGAGATGCAGGTGGACACAGCAGTGAGAGCAGTGTTCCCTCCATCAATTAGTTTGATTCACCGTCTGAACTACAGCGTAGGAGACGGTGTTTGGTGGTGAGTGTGCCTGTGGGCACGGCAGCTGCAGGGAGGTTCCACAGTAGACGTGCCTGCAGCCTCATGTCCCAGACCCAGAAATGCCACTTTTCCAGACCTGCCCTGGAGGAACCTGTGCGCCAGGAAATGGAGGCATGGGGGTCTGTTTTGGGGGTTGGGAACAACCAAAAGGTCCCTCATGGGTGCTGGTTGTATAAACCGCAGCCTCTCCACTCCATGGGCTCCTTCCTAAGAATGTGCCGGAGAGCTGTAGACATAGGGATGGGGAGGGTACGGGACATGCTGCATGAACTGAGCAAGCTGCAGTCATTTTTGTCCAAAACACAGACGAAACAAGGCAAGGTTATACATTTCTGCTCGTACAAATGTGTGTCTATAAATGCATAGCGGGGGGTGGAAAGGAGGTGACCTGGCAGCTGTCTCCTCTGTTAGGTACACCGAGACTGAGAGGAGAGTGATCAGTGTCGCTCTCAAACGAAGAGCGGTCAGTGCCCTGAGTCAGGCAGGGGGCCCTGCGTGGCGTGGCTAGCACTGCACCCTCAGCTGCTGCAGGTCCTTGCTTGCTGTTACACTCAACTGAATTTATAAACGTTGTCAAAAGGTTGCGATTCTAGTGCACTAGCCCCATTTCACGTGACTAATTAAAGCTCCTGGTTTAGGGAGCAAAGATTCTAATTCAGGCTTATTCCCGATGAGAAATAGGTTGTTTCTTTTTCTTTTTCTTTTTTTTTTAATTTCTGGGCTTTCAGTTCTGTTGCGTTGGTCAGTGTGTCTGTTTTTGTGCCAGTACCATGTTGTTTTGATTACTAGAGCTTTGTAGTATATTTTGAAGTCAGGGGTTGTGATGCCTCCAGCTTTGTTTTTTTTTTTTTTNTATTTATTTTTTTCCCCCAAAGCCCCAGTAGATAGTTGTATGTCATAGCTGCACGTCCTTCTAGTTGCTGTATGTGGGACGTGGCCTCAGCATGGCTGGAGAAGCGGTGCGTCAGTGCGCGCCCGGAACCTGAACCCGGGCCGCCAGCAGCAGAGCGCGTACACTTAACCACTAAGCCACGGGGCTGGCCCTCCAGCTTTGTTCTTTCTTCTCAGGATTGCTTTAGCTATTCGAGGTGCTTTGTTGCCCCATATGAATTTTAGGATTCTTTGTTCTATTTCCATGAAGAATGTCCTTGGGCTTCTGATGGGGATTGCATTGAATCTGTAGATTGCTTTAGACAATATGGACATTTTAACTTTATTTTTCTAATCCATGAGCATGGGATATTTTTCCATTTCTTTTATGTCATCATCGATTTCTTTCAATAATGTCTTATAGTTTTCATTGTATAGGTCTTTCACCTCCTTGGTGAAGTTTATTCCTAGGTATTTTATTCCTTTTGTTGTGATTGTAAATGGGATTGTATTCTTGAGTTCTCTTATGGGTAGTTTGTTATTAGAGTATAGAAATGCAACTGATTTTTGTAAGTTGGTTTTGTACCCTGCAACTTTGCTGTAGTTGTTGATTATTTCTAATAGTTTTCCAGTGGATTCTTTAGAGTTTTCTATATATAACATCATGTCATCTGCAAACAGCAAGAGTTTCACCTCTTTGTTGCCTATTTTTATTCCTTTTTCTTGTCTAATTGCTCTGGCCAAAACCTCCAGTACTGTGTTGAATAAGAGTGCCAAGAGTGGGCACCCTTGTCTTGTTCCTGTTCTCAGAGGAATGGCTTTCAGTCTTTCCCCGTTGAGTATGATGTTGGCTGTGGGTTTGTCATAAATAGCCTTCATTATGTTGAGGTACTTTCCTTCTATACCCATTTTATTCAGAGTTTTTATCATAAATGGATGTTGGATCTTGTCAACTGCTCTCTCTGCATCTATTGTTTTTATTCCTCGTTTTGTTGATGTGGTGTATCACTTTGATTTGCGGATGTTGAACCATCCCTGTGTCCCTGGTATAAATCCCACTTGATCATGGTGTATGGTCCTTTTTATGTATTGCTGTATTTGGTTTGCCAGTATTTTGTTGATGATTTTTGCATCTATCTTCATCAGCAATATTGGCCTGTGATTTTCCTTCTTTGTATTGTCCTTGTCTGGCTTTGGTATCAGGGTGATGTTGGCCTCATAGAATGTGTTAGGAAGTCTTCCATCTTCTTCAGTTTTTTTGGAGTAGTTTGAGAAGGATAGGTATTAAGTCTTTGAATGTTTGGTAAAATTCTCCAGAGAAGCCTTCTGGTCCTGGACTTTTATTTTTGGGGAGGTTTTTGATTACTGTTTCAGTCTCTTTACTTGTGATTGGTCTAGTCAGATTCTCTTTCTTCTTGATTCAGTTTTGAGAGGTTGTATGAGTCTTAAGAATTTATCCGTTTCTTCTAGATTGTCCAATTTGTTGGTATATAGTTTTCCATAGTATTCTCTTTTAATCCTTTGTATTTCTGTGGTGTCCATTGTAATTTCTCCTCTTTCATTTCTAATTTTGTTTATCTGAGCCCTCTCTTTTTTTCTTAGTGAGTCTGGCTGAGGATTTGTCAATTTTGTTTATCTTCTCAAAGAATCAGCTCTTTGTTTCATTGCTCCTTTCTACTGTTTTTTTTTGGTTTCAATTTCATTTATTTCTGCTCTCATTTTTATTATTTCCCTCCTTCTGCTGACTTTGGGCTTTATTCTTTTTCTAATTCTGTCAGGTGTAGTTAAAGCTTGCTTACTTGGGATTTTTCTTTTTTGTTAAGGTGGGCCTGTATTGCTATGAGTTTCCCTCTCAGGACCGCTTTTGCTGCATCCCCTATGAGTTGGCATGGTGTATATTCATTTTAATTTGTCTCCAGATATTTTTTGATTTCTCCTTTAATTTCATCAGTGACTCATTGGTTGTTCAGTAGCATGTTCTTTAGTCTCCACATATTTCTGACTTTCCTGGTTTTTTTTGTAGTTGATTTCTAGTTTGATAGCATTATGGTCAGAAAAGATGCCTGCTATGATTTCAATCTTCTTAAATTTATAGAGATTTGCCTTGTTTCTCAACTTATGGTCTGTCCTTGAGAATGTTCCATGCGTGCTTGAGAAGAATGTGTAATCTGCTGTGTTTGGATGGAGTGCTCTGTATATATCTGTTAAATCCATCTGATCAAGTTTTTTGTTTAAGACCATTATTTCCTTATTGACTTCCTGTCTGGATGATCTATCCATTGATGAGAGTGGGGTGTTAAGGTCCCCTACTATTATTGTGTTGTTCTGGAATCTCCTTTTAGGTTTGTTAATAGTTGCTTTATGTACCTTGGTGCTCCTGTGTTGGGTGCATATATATTTATAAGTAATATGTCTTCTTGGTGGAGTGTCCCTTTTATCATTATATATTGCACCTGTTTGTCTCTCATTACCTGTTTTATCTTGAAGTCTCCTTTGTCTGACATAAACGTGGCAACACCTGCTTTCTTTTGTTTGCCATTAGCTTGTATCGTGTTCCATCCCTTCACTCTGAGCCTGTGTTTGTCTTTAGAGCTGAGATGCGTTTCTTGGAGACAGCGTATTGTTGGATCTTGTTTTTCTAATCCATGCCTCCACTCTGTCCTTTGATTGGAGAATTCAGTCCATTTACATTTAGAGTGATTATTGATACATGAGGGCTTAATATGGCTCTTTTTTCACTCATTTTCTGGTTCTTTTGCACTTCCTGTGTTTCTTGTCCAGTGTATCTCAGACTACCAATTCAGTTCGGTAGTTCTGTATGCTGGTTTTCTTAGTTTTCTCTTTATTTATCATGTTTATCTGTTCTGATTATTTGTTTAGTGGTTATCATGAGGTTTGTATAAAAAAATCTTGTAGATGAGATAGTCCATTTTCTGATGGCCTCTTATTTCCTTAGACTAAGTCGATTCCATCACTTTTCTCTTCCCCTTCTAAGTTATTATTGTCACAACTTATTCCATCTTGTGTTGTGAGTTTGTGTTTAAAGTGATGAAGTTATATGTGTTTTTGGTGTTTTCTTTCCCTTAATCTTTGATGTTATAATTTTTTGCTAACCTATTCTGATAGAGAGCTGCAATATTTCTGATTTTCTCTACCTGTTTTTCTTCTTGCTCAAAGCTTTGTATCCCCTTTTTCTTTTTTTTTCAGGCATGAGGGCCTTCTTGAGCATTTCTTGTAGTGGGATTCTTGTGTCAGTGAACTCTCTTAGCTTTTGTTTATCTGGGATAGTTATTATTTCTGCATCACCTCTGAAGGATATTTTTGCTGGATAGAGTATTCTTGGCTGTAAGTTTTTGTCTTTCAGAATTTTGAGTATATCGTTCCACTCTCTCCTAGCCTGTAAAGTTTCTGTCGAGAAATCAGCTGAGAGCCTGATGGGAATTCCTTTGTACATTATTTTTTTTGTCTTGCCTTAATATTTTTTCTTTATCATTGATTTTTGCCAGCTTTACTACTGTATGCCTTGGAGAGGGTCTTTTCATGTTGGTATATTTAGGAGATCTATTGACTTCATTTACTGGTATTTCCAGCTCCTTCCCCAGGTTTGGGAAGTTCTTAGCTGTTATTTTTTTGAACAAGTTCTCTGCTCCTTTTTCCCTCCCTTCTCCCTCTGAAATACCTATAATCCTTATGTTGCATTTCCTAGTTGAATCAGATATTTCAGAGAATTTCTTCATTTCTTTTTAGTCTTAGTTTTCTCTCCTCCTTCGTCTGGGGTATTTCTGCATTCCTCTCCTGAATATCGCTAATTCTTCTCTCCATATTGTCAGCTCTGTTCTTTAAAGATTCCAGATTTTTCTTTATCCCTTCCATTGTGTTTTTCATCTCCAACATTCCTGATTGGTTTTTCTTTATAGTTTCAATCTCTTTTGTGAAGAAGCTCCTGATTTCGTTGAGTTGTCTGTCTGTATTTTCTTGTAATTTGTTGAGCTTTTCTATGATAGCTATTTTGAATTGTCTGTCATTTAGGTTATAAATTTCTGTGCCTTCAAGATTGGTTTCTGGGCGCTGGTCGTTTCCTTCTGGTCTAGAGATTTAATATATTTTTGCACACTGCTTGAGGGCCTGGGCTTATTTTTCCTCATTCTGAAAATATCTGGGTGCAACTTGCACCTGCCGCCACTGGGTGGGGGTCAAGAGCTGTGTATTCTGAGCCCACTGGGATCCGTGGGCGCTTTGGCTGACCAGCTGTGCTGGTGCTCTGGGCGGGTGGGGGCTGTTTGTTTCACCTGCCCCATCCTGGGGTGCTAGCTTAGTGAAGGCACCCCCACAACAGTTCAGTCCCCTCTGTGTGGGAATTTCCCACAGGCTGTGAGAGAACTTGGAGGGACAGTTTTCCCGCAGAGGGCTGCCCTCCCCCTCTCGCATTGAGCCGCGTGGTCCTGGCCCCAGGGTTGCTGTCGTTGGGGAAGGAGAGAAGTTATCCTTCCTCCATCCACTTCCTCCCAGGGTACCAGCACCTCAACCTTCAGATGTAAAGGCTGCGTGGTCTCTCAGACGTCTTTTGTGTTGTGTGAATGTCCTCTGTTTGTACATGAACGTCCTTTTTGTTGTATCTTAGGGGGGAGGGTCTAAGGGGAGAGTTCACTGTGCCGTGATGCCGACGTCACCGACTGTGGCTTTTTCTTTGTTTCTTTTTCTTTGTTTTGTTTTGCTGAGGAAGATTTGCCCTGAGTTAACATCCATGCCAGTCTTCCTCCATTTTTTAGTATGTGGGCCACCAGCACTGCACGGCCACTACCAGAGCAGTGTAGGTCCATGCCCAGGAACTGAACACGGGCTGCTGAAGTGGAGCCACTGAATTCACCACTAGGCCACCAGGGCTGGCCCTGTTTCTTATTTTTAATGGGCTGTTTCATGGAATCAGATGTTGAACTCGAAAGATCTCAGTTCACATCCTGGCTGACCAGACACACACACACACACACCCTACCCCGGCCTTTGCACTTTGCTCCCTAGCTGGTCGAGGACTAAGCTGGAGGCAGAGCCCATGCTGGCGTTTCTGGGCCCCTGCTGCGGTTCACACAGTCAGTGGGCCCCGCCTGTGTCCTCCCTGCTCTGGCGGCCGTGCTGCAGGTCGTCCTGCAGATCAAGGCACAGCCCTGGATCCTACATTGCAGCCTGGCTCTGGGGGCTGGTCTGCTCTCCCAGGGTGGGAACCATTGCTCTGGGTCCGTAAGTTGGGCGATGATGCCGCCAGCACCGCAGCCTGCGGGCCCTGCAACTGCTGATCTTGGCCCGCAGGGTGCGTGAGCGCAGTGAGCGGGAACAGCGCTTGCAGGCACAGTGGGAGCGGGAGGAGCGTGAGCGGCTGGAGATTGCCCGTGAGAGGCTGGCTTTCCACCGGCACCGTCTGGAGCGTGAGCGCATGGAGCGGGAGCGGCTGGAGCGCGAGCGCATGCACGTGGAGCAGGAGCGCCGGCGCGAGCAGGAGCGCATCCACCGCGAGCGCGAGGAGCTGCGGCGCCAGCAGGAGCTGCGCTACGAGCAGGAGCGGCGGCCGGCTGTGCGGAGGCCCTACGATGTGGACGGCCGGTAAGCTGAGCAGCTTCTAGCCGCAGCCCCTAGGTGGCCCGGGGCATTGAGAATGGTTCTGTGGTTCCCAAAATCATGTCATCGTGAGACTTTTATTTAAAAGGAAGCACAAGTACTTGCTACAGCCTGATTCAGTGTCCTGCACTACATCAGGGGTCCCGAGATGGGTCGAGGTTGGTGGAGAAGTGGTTGAATCAAGTGCTGCTGCTTAAATGATCACGTTCAAGTCCCAGCATACACCCCTGAGGAGGGAGTTCAGACACCCAGAGCAGCACGTGACACCTGAGTGACGGGTGGGCAGCCAGAGACCAAGAAGCGCCTCCTGCAGGGCCCCTTCCAGGCTTTGTAGTCATGGCAGTATTTGGTGTTGCTTATTCCAATAATGTTAATTTTGATTCCCCGGACACGCCAACCTGACGTATGAACACTGCAGTGCTGACACCAGTGAAAACCAGGCCTGCACTGAGAGCTCGCTGTCCAGAGTCGGCTGATAATCCCAGCCCTGATCCTGGCAGAGCCTTCCCCATGCGTTCCAACTTGAGGGCAAAGTGAGGTTTTTTTTGTTGTTTTTTTTTTAGTGAGGAAGATCAGCCCTGTGCTAACATCTGCCAATCCTCCTCTTTTTTTACCGAGGAAGACTGGCCCTGGGTAACATCCATGCCTCATCTTCCTCCACTTTTTATATGGGATGCTGCCACAGTATGGCTTGCCAAGCGGTGCATCGGTGCGCGCCTGGGATCCGAACTGGCAAACCCTGGGCCGTTGCAGCGGAGTGCACGCACTTAACCGCTTGTGCCACCAGGCCAGCCCCTGCGAGTTTTGTTTTTGTCTTCTCTCTACTGCGTGGGTTAAAGAGGACCCCGTGCATTATACACTGAGACTTCTGTAAAGGGCCTTGCGCTGTTTTAGGACTTGTCACACCTTTGTACAAAATACTGAAACTACACTTCAGGTGCTTCTGCAAGTTCCCCCACTGGGCGTCTGCTGGGTCCAGTCACTGTCGGGGTGGAGGAAACAGAAGTGCACTGAACAGAGCTTGGGGGAGCAGGAGCAGTGTGAGGGCCCCGTTCACCAGCCCCCACACAGGTGGTGCATCTGGGGGGACTTGCACTCAGCCCTTTCTCCCCTTCCAGGCGAGACGACGCCTATTGGCCGGAAGCCAAGCGGGCCGCCCTGGACGAGCGCTACCATTCTGACTTCAACCGCCAGGACCGCTTCCATGACTTTGACCACAGGGACCGGGGCCGCTACCCCGACCACTCGGTCGACAGGTCAGCCAGGCCCCACTCGGCCTGCCCACCCGATGCGACTTTTCTTGGTCCTGGGTCACTCTTAATGACAAGGAACTAGGGTTGGCCTTCGAGGCTCTGCAAGCCCACCTGAACCATCAGAGTGTGTGGGCTCATTGTGGGAACTGGTTTCATTTGAGGGTCTGACTGGCCTCTCCTTCCCCTCATGGTTTCATTTCGATTGGTTTTTCAGGAGAGAAGGTTCGCGGTCCATGATGGGAGAAAGAGAAGGACAGGTAAGTCAGAAGCTACGCATGTAGCCACGGATTTTCCCGTAGAATTGATTCTCTTCCTTCTTGGTGTCCTCCTGCTCCCCGCTGAGCTAGAGGCGGATGAGTCACAGGAGACGTGTGGCCCCCTCACTGTTGGTGGGGTGACGCTTTGAATGGTTTGTCCTTCCTCTTGGCTAGAGACCCATACAGGTGTCCAGAGCCGCCTTTGGATGTGGCCGTGAGGTCTTGTGTGCCTTAGTGACTAAATAGACGGTCCTGAAGGGCTGGAGAGCCTGGGGCAGTCTGGTGGCTCTGTTGGATAGGGCCTTGTGACCCACACGTGGACCCGAGGCTTCCGTGTTGGCGGGGCCAGTGCACCTGGAGCAGGCCGTGCGCTGTTGGTGCTGGGTCAGCCGCCCGCTGGGCCTTGGAGGGCAGCTCAGTCTCTGGTCCCTGCTCGTTGTCTATGCAGGACGGACGTGTTAGAAAATCTTCTCCCAAGAGCAGTGGGTTTCCTTGGAAGATGGGGGGATGAGGAAGATTGCTGCCCCATGAGTCGTTCCTTGCCCTAACTCCGGCATAGACTTCTCAGTCCCGTGTTCCGCCCTGAGTTCCTAAGAGCATGGCTGGGGGTGGCAGAGCTCCTGGGCTGTCTCGAGGGGGTCCTTTGCCACCCCAGGAGTGATTCCGTAATCCTCACGTGATTCTGTGTCTCCACTCCTGGAGGTCAGTCTTACACACACCTAGACCTAGTCTTGCGGGTTTTCTTTGGTAGAGAAGTTGAGCACGGTGCTTAAATGTCCAGGTTCCGGAATCGGCCGGGGTCACATCCTGCAGCCCCCACTGCTGCCCACCAAGCCTGTTTCTCCCGCTATGGAATGAGGGTGATTATCCCGACTGCGTAGGGCACTTGAGGGTTAAATGAGCCCATAGACGTGTCTACAGAAAGCGTGGGCCCCATTCCTCACACGCAGCCCTTCCTCATTGCCAGCTGGTCTTCCTGCGACTTAGTGCTCTCCTGAGACTGGGTGGGTGCGTTTTTTTCTCACCTCCACAGTCACACAGACGACACCGGGGCTGCCCCGACTGCAGGTGCCGACATGTGACAGCCCTCGGGGGCCTTGTTGAATGTTACGTGGGGGGTCGGTTGGAGGGAAGAACATTGGTTAAATTTTAAAGTGCTGGGGAGAGATGGAAATGGGCTTTAATTTACTAGGGTTTGCTCAGTTGAACTTCCCTGCTTTGAATTAAATGCTCCTGGGCCGAGTTTTGTGTCCTCAGATAGAGGCTATTGGTAAAAGATCATTCTTCCTTAAATGTTTGTCTTTGTCCACAATCACATGAAGCTGTCTCAGTCGTGAGCTGTAATTGTTTAAGAGCCAGTGTGCCTGGAAGATGGTTTACAGGAACGTTCTTGCAGGAGTCTGTGTAAGCAGCTCTGTTACATCTGGCAGACCTGCCTGTCGTGGGCGTGTTGGCTTGTGGTTGCGCCCCACGCAGGAAGAGTGCTGCGTGCTGTCCATCTTGTGACGTGGCCCCTCTTCTGCTGCTGCCGAGGGGAGGGTCCCACATTTGGGGCCGAGAGGCGGGGAGGCAGACCGCAGGGTGCGTGCGGCTGGGGGTCCCGTGCGGAGCCGCCGTGTAAGAGCAGGCCTGCTTGGCTTGGGTGGGCTCGCATCTCCTGGGCAGACAAGCGTAGACTCGGACAGGGACGGGGCGGCTGGAGCAGTCGTCCAAGGGGCCTCATTTCCAGGACTCCCTTCTAGTGCCTTCTCACTGGGAATGGGTCCTGCGGCGGAATCCCCCAAGGCCACAGGGTGGGTTTGTGGAACTGGAGAGCAGTAGAACCGTGGAGCCAGAGGCGCCTCGCCCGCTCCGGAAAAGCCGGCCTCGAGTGTCGTTCCAGCAAACAGGACAGGCTTGGGGCAAGGACGAGGAGTGGGCGTTTCCTTAAAACAGCCTTTCCCAGAGCGTGCCTTCCTCTTCATCTGTCCCTCAGATAGTGCGAGGAACAGCTTTCACACGGGGGATGCGCAGGGGAGCAGCGGGGGGCTGTGTGACCGGTCTGCTGCGTCCCGGACAAAGTGGGCTGGCTGCCGGGCCCAGGACTGAGTGGTGTCAGGACCCCTGGTGCCCATGCTCTGCTGGTGCTGGGGACTGTTGATGACATCGTGGGCACAGGGACCCACCACAGTGTCGTCCATTCTTGGTGTGGAGCGGTCGCCGTGCCCCAGCACCCCTCTGTCCTTTGGCGCCCGCATTCTCTGCCTCCTGTTAGCGTGGCTCTCAGCCCTGACGTTTCTCTCCGTTCCTCCACTCTGTTGAGCGCCTGTTCCTCACCAGGCCGTGAGCAGACTTCGGGGATGCAGCTGTCATGCGGGCTGACATGGCCTGTGTGGCACAGGACAGTGCGCAGAGTGCCTGCCGGCACTTCTGAGTTACTGTCGTTGTCGTCATTAGCTCGTTGCCCCAGAGCCTTGGGAGGCAGGGTCGATACTGAGCGCACCTTTCCTTCTGGCTCCTTATCATCCAGCATTACCCCGAGCGCCATGGCGGACCCGAGCGCCACGGCCGGGACTCTCGCGACGGCTGGGGCGGATACGGCTCCGACAAGAGGATGAGCGAGGGCCGGGGGCCGCCGCCGCCGCCGCCCAGGTTTGTGTCCCCCAGCCCTGTGCCCGAGCGGCAGGATTGGTGGTTGAGCTGAGCACCCCACACCCTCTCCACGGCTCAGCTGCCTCGGAGCCCTTTGAGGGGCCGAGAGCCGGTTCCCGTTCCCCACCGCCCCCGCTGCCCAAAGGGGTGGGGGCTGGGGACAGGAGTGTGCCACGCCCCCGTGCTGTTGCTGTTCTGCAAGGCAGCGGCGGGGCAATCCAAATCAGAGATGCCTTTCTCCAAGGGGCAGACGGGACTGGGGGGACCACGGCCGGAGAATCGAGGACGACCGCGCGTGGCAGGGTGCTGCCGACGGAGGCGTGATGGACAGGGAGCACAAGAGGTGGCAAGGTGAGGCCTGGCTCTCGCTGGGCCGTCTGTCTGCGTGGAACAGCGTCCAGAGGCTCCCGCTGCCCCCGCTCTCGGCCTGCCACAGGCGTCCCCGGCTCCGTGCGGCAGGGCGGCTCTCTGCTCCCCTCCACGGGGCCTGGCAGTGGGGCTCCTTGATGTCCGGGTGCGGGGAGAGGGAGTGCGTGAGGTCTGGCCAGGCAGAGGGCCGGGGCTGCGCCGCTCCTATGCTTCTGCCCCTTCGGGGACCTGCAAGTGCTGGGTTGACCGGGTGGCTCGCCGGGGACCAGAGGTCCTGACCCCATGTTGGTGTCCTCCCCACTCGGCGTCCTGAGCTCGAGGCACTGTATGAGAAGGTTTCTTGTTTTCTAGGTGGCGAGAGAAGCATGTCTGGTCACTCGGGGCCGGGCCACATGATGAACCGGGGCGGGATGTCGGGGTAAGGCTGTCCCATCCGTGCCCACAGTCCGTCCTCGAGTGTGGGCTCACCGTGGAGGGGGAGAAATGGCCGTCTGCCTACCTGACACAGCCCCCGCCCTGAAACCCGCAGGCCCCTCTCCGGGTGTGGCTGCCCCGAGGAGCAGGTCCCCTGCATGGGGCAGGGGCCCTCGGGGGGGGGGGTATGGAGGTGGGGATGGGCTCCTGGGACACCAGGACCTGCCTCTGTTGCAGGCGCGGCAGCTTTGCCCCCGGCGGGGCCTCGCGGGGCCACGTGATCCCGCGCGGCGGGATGCAGGGCGGGTTCGGAGGACAGAACCGGGGCAGCCGGCCCAATGACGCCCGCTTCACCCGCCGCTACTGAGCGCCCGGAGCCCGTGCGACGCCGTGGCCGCAGGAGTATGTTGTTAGGAGTCCCTGAGCTGTGTACAATACATTTTTTTATCTGCTGCCATATTGTAGCTCAATACAATGTGAATTTGTTTTTGTTTTTTTTGGTTTTTTGTAATAAACGTGTTTCTGTTCACATACCCTTTACTTAAAGTGTCATCTCTTCATTTCCGCCTCTTTACAATGAAGTCACACTCGGCCTTGCTGAGCCCAGCTCCCCTCCAGGGGGGAGGACGGACAGACAGGGGCAGCGGTCAGGGAGTCGGGGTTCCCGAAGCCCTTTGCCGACAGCGCACCTCCCAGCCCGCGAGAGCCAGGCCCGGAGTTCCTAGGATCATCAGGGTCCTGACTCAGCCATCTCGTCCCTCCTCCTCATCCCCCACCCCCGGGGCCCTCTGATGTCCCTCAGATGTTTCCGCCGCCCACGCTCTGCCTGTGTCCAGGACTCGCGCAGCCCTTGCAGAACCAGCTGTTAGCGTGTGTGTGTGTGTGTGTGTGTGTGTGTGTGTGTGGTGAAATCTACATAATGTGAGATTCACCATCTTAACCATTTTAAGTGCACGGCTCAGTGGCATTAAGCACACTCACATTGTTGTGCAACCATCCCCACCATCCATCTCCAGAACCTTCTCATCTTCCCAAACTGAGACTCTGTCCCCATGAAACACTGACTTCCCCCGCCCCCTCAGCCCCTGGCCCCGCCGTCTACGTCCTGTCTCTCTGGATGTGCCTCCTCCAGGGCCCTCCTAGGTGGAACTGCATCTGAGTGGGTCAGACGGCAGTGTGGGGCCGAGTGCTGCCTCCCCAGGTCAGCCGCGCTCTGGCCCCAGGGGTCCCAGGTCTCCGTGGACGGGGGTCGGAAGAGTGGTCAGAGGGAGGCCAGCCTCGGGCCTGTGGACACTGGAGCTGGTCATCTCCCTCTCTGGGCTCCATCTCTTACACACTGAAGTGGGGCCCGGCCCTGTCTGGGGGCTGGGGCTGTACCAACGACCAAGGCAGCCTGGGACCTGTCCCCCCAGGACCCGCAGCTCTGGGAACTGAAACGTGACCAGCCCTTTAGACTCGGGTCGGCCAAATAAACACCCTCTCCAGAGGGGGCCAGAGATGTTCCTGGTATCTGTACATAGGGCACCTCACATGGCAAAAGGGACTCTGCCGGTGGGATTAAGTTAAGGCCCTCGAGATGGGTGATTATCTGGGGTTATCCAGTGGGCCCAGTGTCATCACAGGGTCCTTGTAAGGGAAACGGAGGCAAGGGGGTCAGAGGACACGGGAGAGAGGACGACCACACCGCTGGCTTTGAAGAGGAAGGGCCACAGGCCCAGGAAGGCAGCGGCCTCGAGAAGCTGGAAAAGGCAGGAAACCGATTCTCCCTGGAGCCTCGAGGACCAGCCCTGCCCACGCTTCACATCAGCCCATCTCTGACCTCCAGAACCGTGAGAGGATGGGGCATCTAAGCTGGGGACAGGGAGGCAGGAGTCAGCTGGGAGGAGGGCCGGCCTGGCGAGGAGTTGCAGGCAGAGGCTGGTGGTGAAAAGCAGCTGTCCCGGGATCTGAGGGCCACCTGGCGTGAACGGGCGGGACGGAGCGGGGAGCGGGCCGGAGGGCCCGTCTCAGGAGTCTGGGCTGTTTCCTCATCTGTAAGACGGCCCGCCGTTCCCCTGGTCCTCGCTGTGCGTGGCCCTGGGTGTGGCCAGGCCCTTCCCGCCCATACAGCTGCCCCTGGACCTGCGCCCACACCATCTCTGCCTTTCGGGAGCCCCCATTGCATGGCCCCTGCACCCCACCCCAGGCACGTCCTGCAGTCCTCCTGAGGTCAGAGCCAGCTGACGGGTAAGCGTGGACCCAAAGGCGGGGATGTCACCAAGTTCACGGAGCCGCAGGCCACGGCCGGCTGGATGGAGGTGAGGGCTGAGCACATCGCCAGGGGGCCCTCACCCGCCTACAGAGGCCTCCTTTGCTCTGCGGGAGCTCACGGGGTACTGGGCCCTTAACTGTTGTTAAGGGCGCGCAGGGTGGCCTCGGCACGCCTCCCCTCTGTAAGACAGTGATGATAACATAGGAAGGTCGTGAGGCCTCACGGAGCCTCGGGGAGCCCTGGCCCAGCCCCAGCTTCACGTGGCCCAAGTACCAACCCCTCCTGAATGTGAAGACCGGGTCTGTGAGGTGAGGTGATTGGAAATCTGCGCCCGGGAGGGTTTAGGCTAACCTCCCTGGACTCCAGGCGCACAGAACAGCCGTGAACCTGGCCCTCCGTCTCCCCATCTGTAAAACGGGCCCTGATCTGCCTCCCTCCCGGGGCTGCTGCAAGGGCTGGGTGGATGGAGAGGCAGGCTAGACGGTCATGGGGCTCGCCCCTGAACCCGGGCCGGCTTCCCCCAGGAGCCCTGAAGACCAGGGACACTGCCCGGCCCCGCCCATCCTGCCCTCACCCTAGACCTGCTCCCCCCACAGCAGAGGCCAAGCCCGGACAGGGGGCCACAGGGAGCCGGGCAGCCTCCCGGTGCCACAGTGGACACGAGAGACCCGCCCGGAGACCGTTGCTGGAGAGCAGAGTGGCACAGGTCACCGGGCCCTCCCTCCCAGGGCACCCCAGGCCAGCCCACCCTGCCTCAGCTACACCCCTCCCCATGCCACCCTCGGGCTGGAGGGATGGATGGATGGACGGACACACGCCAGCCTCTCCTCCCGGGAGAGCTGGGAAACGCCCCCGGCCTCTGGTCTCTGCTTCCCTCATGTGTAACACCCACCGTCCCCTCCTGGCTCACGGGCCCGGGTGAGCTCTGTCCCCTAAGCGGAGCGACATAAACCCCAGCACTCTTAGGAACGGAGGATCGAGGGCCAACTCAGGGCTCTGTGACCTGGGCCTGCTCCTGCTCCCTGCTCTGGGGGCAGCATCCCGGGCCAGCCTCTGGCGCCCCCCTCCTACCCCGTCTGTCTGGGGCACAGGTTCCACCAGGGGATGCCCTGTGGCTGGGTGCCCGGGGCCTCAGGGAGCATCTCGAGGGCGGAGCTCCAGCCCGGTGGGGAGTCACATTCAGGTCCCCAAGCAGTGACCCAGTGTCGGGGAGGGGGGCAGGGAAGGCTTCCCAGGGGAGCAGGGGACATCTCGTGGGCTGGGGAGACCCCCTGCACGGCCATGACCACTGGCCTGTGTTCCCCAGGAATCCCCAGGGGGTGGGGAGAAGGTGGAACAAGCATGGAGACCAGGCGAGGGGTGGCTGGACTAGAGTAGACACGGGCAGATCAGTGAGCTGAGCAGGATGGAGAATCGCTGCCCGCAGGGGCTCCTGGCCGTGTAGACGACGAAGGAACCATGAATCCCCCGCTCCCAGACTGCCCCACCCTGGGCTCAGCCCTCCACGAACCAAGACCCCCAACCCCGGCTGGGTTCCTCACCCCGCCCCAGGGCCCTGAGCACTGTCTACGGAGCACGGGGGCCAACTGTCTGCTCCCACTCCCCACATCAGGAGTGAACCACGCCTGCGGTCAATGTCAGGCCTGAGGAGCCCCCGGGAGCCAGAAGCCCAGCCCCTGTGCTCTGGGGGCCCACTGGGCCACCCCCCGCCCCCGGGGCCAGCACACAGGTCGAGGAACACTTCCGAAGTCCTTTATTGGGCCGGCACGGCCGGGAGCTGCCCTCGGAGTGAGGTCCCAGTCTGGAGTCTCCAGGTCGGTGTCGCCCGTGCCCCTGTGCCCGACAGGGGCGGGCGGCCCCCTCTGACAGACTACTTGGTGCGCTCCTTCAGGTACTGCCAGCCCTCCTTGGAGTACTCGCAGGCCTTGGAGGGGGCCACCGACAGAGCCGACATCACCGTCATGATGCCTGTGGGAGGGAGGGGGGCCCACGCCTTCAGTCAGGGGGGTCAGCCCACTCCGCAAGGCTCTTAGAGGCGTCCCCTGCAGCTCCGTCCATTCCACACGGGGAAACTGAGGCAGAGGAGGGGCAGGGCCTCGCCTTGTCTGAGGGCACGCCACGAGCTCCAGTCCCATGTGGTTCTATCTTGCTCCCACCGCCCTGGAACCTCCACCCCTTTCCCGCCTTCAGATCCGTGGGAGGCGCGCGCAGAACAGGAAGGGGAGGACGGAGAGGCGCGGCCAGGAAACCGGGGTGGGGGTGCTAGACTGGGGTAGCCGGGGCCACCCCCCCAGCAGAGGAGCTCCCCAGGCCTACCTGAATTCCAGGACTCGCGGAGGTGAAAGTTAAACTTTGGGGGGGCTGGGAGCTGGGAAGAGAGGGGAGAAGGGGCTGGTGACAGAGGACAGGAAACCCCAGCCCCCCGCAGAGGCAGGCAGAGCAGCACAGGCCTCCGTTCAGAGGACGCCAAGCAGGGCTGGAGGGACCAGGGGCCGAAGGCCACCCCAGAGCTGACAGCCACCCCCCCGCCAAGCCTTAGCCTCACTCGCATCGCGGGCTACCTGGGGCATCTTCAGGCCCGTCTGCTCGCACACGTACTGGCTGAACTGGTACATGGCCGGGGGGACCACCTCCTCCGCTTTGTGCAGGGCCGCCTGTGTCTTGTCGCTGGGCCCCAGCAGGTCCTGGTCGTACACCAGGTAGACGGCAACCCCGGCCACGCTGCCCTTGATGAGGAACCTGCGGGCAGGGAGGGGACACTGCTGGCCACCGTCGGGGGTCTAGGGCCCCTGGGGGCCCAGAGTGACATGCCTGAAGCCAGGCAGCTAAGAGGGGAAGCACAGGGCACCCTCGGGGCCAAGAAGCGAGCCTGATACGCACAGCACTCAACTTACAGTGTGCAAAACAGGGCTACTCACCCCATTTAACGGGTAAACTGAGGCCCGGAGAGGGCCAGGGGGTCACTCGTGATCCCGCAGAGAGCAGGGGACAGTGAAGAGTTAAGACCCCTGACCTTCTGCCTTCCAGCCCCGGGAAGGACGGCCCCCGAGCAACCCGCAGGGGGGTTTCTAAGTGTCCCTAGTCGCTTCCTATGTCACAGGCGCTCTGGGCGCGCATGAACCTCCCAATAAATGCGTGCGCACCCCCATTTTGCAGAGCAGGCAACTGAGGCTCAGAGGGGTCTGGATACAGAGAGTCGGGGGGCAAGGGCTCGCTGCGAAGCGACCTCGGGAAGCCCCTCCCCGCCTGAACCTCAGTTTCCCCATCTGGGCCATGGAGACCTGACATTACGGAAATCGAAGAGCAGGTCGGGAGCAAACTGGAGGGGGGGTGCCCGCGGGAGGGGACTTTCTCGGGGGCTCGGAGAGCGCCCGGCGACCCCACGCACCTCATCAGCGACCACGCTCGGGACACCATGTTCGCTCCCCTCCGCGCGCAAGGACACCGGACTCGCCCGCCACTTCCGGTCGCGGCGCCGCAGAGGCCTCTGGGAGGCGTAGTCGCCCTTGTCAACCGCAAAGCCCTCTGGGAGTCGGAGTCTCGTCCCGGCTCCGAGACGCCAGAGAGGGTTGCGGCCCCACCGCGAAAGGACTCCGGGAAGCGTAATGTTCAGGGCCCGGCCGCCGCAAAGCTGCCTGGGAAATGTAGTCCGCACCGCTCCGTGAGGCACCCGACGTCCCGCCTAGCCGCCAACGCTCCTGCGAAACGTAGTTCGGCGCGGCGCTGCCCTGGGGGTGTGAGGGGAAAGAGGAGTCGGGTGTCTGGAGTGGGGCCTGAGGGTGACCCAAGAAGATGTCGGAGCCGGGGAGGTCCACCCGCGCCCGCGCGGGGGACTGAAGAGCCCAGGCCCAGGAAAAGTGTGCCTACAAGCCGGTTGTCACGGCAACGCGGGAGCGGAATTGTGCGAGAGGGGCGGGGCCTAAGTCACATGATCGCGTTCGGTGGGTGGGGCTTCCCTCCAGGGGGCGGGGCCAGAGCCGCTGTTTGGTGGGGGAGAGCCCGGCGGGAGGCTGTTGCCGGGCAACGCCCGGGCATGGAGTCCCCGCTGTCTGGTCCCTCCCTCCCTTGGAGGTGGGCTGGGAATCACGTGATTCCGGCCCTATGGGAGGGGGCGCGGTCGGGGGCCAGGCCAGACGCCGCCGCGAAGGCCTGAGGGGCTCGCGCTTGGCTCCCACGCCGGGACGCCACCCCCGCTGGACCGCGGGAGAAACTGAGGCTGGAGTGGGTGAGTGCGCGGTTGGGGTTGCATACCCCGTTTGTCCAGGGGGGAAACTGAAGCCCGGCCAAGTTAGGGAGCCGGTGGGTTCTGCGAGGATCTGTTTCCCCCCATTCCTCCCCCTTGGCAGCCTGGCTGCTCCGTCCATCCGTCCGTCCATCCATCCATCCACCCACCATCCATCCATCCATCCACGCACCCATCCACCATCCACCCACCCACCCATCCACCCATCCGACTCCTGCGGAGCTGCTGGGTCAGGGCCGGGGGTGGGAGGAGGGTTGGCCTGAGGGGCTTCACGGACTTCCCCTGGAAGTGGGAGAGATGGGAGCTCGTTCCCTGGTGAAGGGACGGCTGGCGTGACTGGGGAAGGGCGAGGAGTTCACTTTTCTGAGAGCTCATAGACAAGAGTTGGGGAAGATGAGGATGGACAGGTGGGCGGGGACCAGACCCCTGGGCCCGTGGGCTGGGGTGAAGCGCTCGGTTTCCATTGGGCGCAGTGGCGAGCCCTGGGAGGGTCTGGAGCAGGAAGGGACTTGCCGGATTTTTTTTGACAAAGATCCTCTGGCTGCATGGAGAGGATCGGGTGGGAGGGACGCAGGAGACTGGTGGAAGTTTGCAGTGCCTCCTCTGTCCCACCTACTTCAGAGGATACAAACCCCAAGATGTGATCGGCCTGTGCCCTTTTCAGGGGAGTTCCATGACCCCCCGAACTTTCAGTACCTAGCCTATTTCTCTTTTGCCCTCTCCCTGAGCAAGTAAATCGGCCCCCACAGCTGAAGTCTTGTCTTAACCCTGACGACATGGGCTCCTCTGTCCCTAACCTATCCCGGAGTGTCCAATTCCTTCTGGGTGTCTCCAGACAGTCGTCTTTCTGGGCCCCCCCAGCTGTCACCTCCCACATTCTCGTATCCCTCTGTGTCAATCTAGTATCTATTGAGCACCAACTGTGTGCCTAGCACAGTTTTGGGCGCTGAAGACCCAACAGTAAACAAAACAGGTTTCCATTTCCTTCCTGCCCTCGTGGGGCTGACACTCTGGGGGGAGAGAGAGACAGTGATCAGGTAACAACTCATCAAGATGATTTCATTGCTGAGAAGGCGATGAAAGTTCTAGAGGTCAGGGAGAGAGAGGAACCCAGAAGGGAGGTGCTTTAGAAAAGGATGCCAAGGAAGCGGCCTCGGAGGAGGTAATTTTTGCTGCGAGACTTGAAAGAAGTGAGAGAGCAAGCTGTTGGGTTATATTTGGGAAGAGCATTCCTGGCAGAGGGAACAGCCAGTGCAAAGGCCCTGAAGCAGATGGTGACTGGCTGGTTCTGAGGAACAGCTAAGAGGCTGGTGTGGCAGAAAGCAGAGTCAGAAAGAGGGGCTGGTCTATGCAGGGCCTCTTTGGCCATCGAGGAGTGTGGCTTCTGTCCGGAGGATTTTCAGTGGAAGAAGGCATGATGTGATTGGGTTGCTGCGTGGAGGGAGAAAGCCCTCAAGAGGGAAGGGGATTGGTACAGCGGTTCAGGTGAGCTCTACGGTGACCTGGACCAGGTGGTGGCTGTGGAGATGGAGAAGGGGGTAGGGCCAGGAGCATCTTCATCGAAACTGGGGAAACGGGTGTGCCTGTGGGCCAGACCTGTGCGGCCACCCTCTCTCCCGCTGCAGACCAGGCAGGGCCATGAAGGTACTGCTCCTCACCGGGCTGGGAGCCCTCTTCTTCGCCTATTATTGGGATGACAACTTCAACCCAGGTGAGCACCTGGGGTGGCGGCCGGAGGACTTGGGCCGGCTGTCCTGTCCACCCTGTAGGCTGAGCACCTGTGCTCACTGCCAGCCAGCCTCCAGGGGGCCCGTGTGCTGCTGACTGGAGCCAGCGCAGGCGTCGGCGAGGAGCTGGCCTACCACTACGCACGCCTGGGCTCCCACCTCGTGCTCACTGCCCACACCGAGGCCCTCCTGCAGAAGGTGAGACTCCCCATTTCAAGTTTAATGGTGGGAGTGGGAGTGGGGTGGAAAACAAGGCCTGAGTTTGAATCCTGACAAGGATCCAGGCTTCCTGTGTGACCTGGGGCAAGTCGCTTAACCTCTCTGAGCCTTAGTTTCCTCATTTGCAAACAGAGACAATAAAAGTGCCTTTTCATGGGTTATGGTGTTGGGTTGATGCAATAAGACAGTGAGTATGAAGAAGGGAGTGTTCCTCAATAAATGGGAATATTAATAGTGTCCAGAGCCTGTGCCAATAGCCAGGGTTCTCAGCCTCAAAAGAGGGATGGTGGACATTTCTTAGCAATAGCCCGTTGATGCCCCAAGGAAATGTACAGCTCTTGGGGACAAACCTTCCAAAATTTCAAGAGCGGCCAGAAATCTGAGATTTACTTGAAATCTTCTGAGTTTTAAATGTTGGTGATTAAGCAAGTAAAACACCCCCTATTCTGGCCCGGAGGCTGCTAGTTTGCGACCCCAGTGGTAAAGCTTTAGGAATGATGGCGAATGAACCCAGAGGCCCAGCGTAGGGGAGGGGGCTTCAGGCTGGGGCCCCAATGGGCCCGGCAGGTGGAGGGGGGCCCACTGGGGTGGAGGGGCCCACGGGCAGCTCTGGCCCTCCAGGTGGTAGGGAACTGCCGGAAGCTGGGCGCTCCCAAGGTCTTCTACATCGCTGCGGACATGGCCTCCCCTGAGGTGCCCGGGCGCGTGGTGCAGTTTGCGCTGGACAAGCTGGGTGAGGGGCGGGGCCTGGAGTGTGGGACCTTGGCCTAGGCCTTAGGTGCAGGACCCGAATTGGGGTGGGGGTGTGGTAGTAACAGACTTCTGAGGGTGGAGATTTATGGGGCCCTGGGCGTGGCTAGGGGTGGAGCCTCATAGCATCCAGGGGTGGGAACTCTGGACCAGGCCTCATTGGATCAGGGACCAAGTCTGGCAGAATGTGGGGAGTAGGGCAGGGTCTCTTTGATCTTAAGTGGGGCGCTACCTAGGGTGGAGCTCATTGGGTCAATGCTCTGGCCAGAGCTTTGCTAGTCCAAGGGGGCGGGGCTGGGGCGTAGTCTCATCCGTCCCAGGGGCGGAGCCTCAAGGAGTAGCTCGGGGCTGACGGACCTCTCCCGGCCAGGCGGGCTGGACTACCTCGTGCTGAACCACCTCGGCTCCGCCCCGGCGGGCACGCGGGCCCGCAGCGCCCAAGCCACACGCTGGCTCTTGCAGGTGCTCCGCCCCTCCGCGGCCATGGCTCCGCCCCCTCTGGGCCTGGCTCCATCCCGCCTGTCCCCAGGCCCCGCCCCTCCGCGCCACGGCTCCGCCCCCTCTCTGCCATGGCTCCACCCTTCCAGGCCAGGCTCCCTCTCCAGGCCCCGCCCACTGCACCCTGGCCCCGCCCCTCTGGGCCCTGGCCCCGCCCTCACGGGCCAGGCTCCACCCCCACGCCCAGGCCCCGCCCCCTGGTTCTAGGCTCCCCGGCTCTGGGCCCGGGTTCCGCCCTCCTGAGCCTGCCCTCCATCCCGTCTATCCCCAGGCTCCACCCCTAACCCGGCTCCGCCCCCTCGTGGCCCGGCCTCCGCCCTCCCGAGCCTGCACTCCGCCCCGTCTATCCGTCTATCCCCAGGCCTCGCCCCCTGGTTCTAGGCTCCGCTCCTCTGGGGCCGGGTTCTGCCCTCCTGAGCCTGCACTCCATCCCGTCTATCCCCAGGCCCCACCCCTAACCCGGCTCCGCCCCCTCTGGGCCCAGGCTCCGCCCTCACGATCCTGCGCTCCATCTCCCCTATCCCAGGCCCCACCCCTCCGAGTTCTAGGCTCCGCCCCCTCTGCACCCGGGCTCCGCCCTCACGAGCCTGCGCTCCATCCCCCCATCCCAGGCCCCACCCCTCCGGGTTCTAGGCTCCGCCCCCTGGGCCGGCACTCCAGCCCTCCTGTCCCAGACTCCACCCTCTTGCTGTCCTTACCTTGGGTCCTGCCCCTCCCAGGCCCAGACCCTGCCCCTTCCGGTTCTAGGACCCGCCCCCGCCCCCAGGCTCCAGGCCCCGCCCCCGCCCCTTTCCGGCTTGGGTTCCTCCTCCGCCGGTGACTCGCAGTCGCCACCTGCAGGTGAACTTCCTGAGCTACGTGCAGCTGACTTCGCTGGCGCTGCCCAGCCTGACCGACAGCAGGGGCTCCCTGGTGGTGGTGTCCTCGCTGCTCGGTGCGTGCACGCGGGGCGGGGAGTGGGGAGGCCACAGGGCTTGGCGCTGGTGAGCCAGGAGTGGGCAGGAAGGCTTCCTGGAGGAGGGGGAGCGGCGTGTGGCCGCTCAGCCACCGTCCTCCCGCGCCCCCAGGCCGCGTGCCCACGTCCTTCTCCAGCCCCTATTCGGCCGCCAAGTTCGCGCTGGACGGCTTCTTCGGCTCCCTGCGGCGGGAGCTGGACGTGCAGGACGTGAACGTGGCCATCACCATGTGCGTCCTGGGCCTCCGGGACCACGCCGAGGCCGCGGAGGGAGTCAGGTGAGGCCTGGGGCGAGAGCCGGGGGGCTGTGGGGGGCCGGCCAGCCCCAGCCGCAGTCCCCACCGCGCCCTCCCGTCCCCAGGGGCGTCACGAGGGCCAGGGCGGCCCCGGGGCCCAAGGCGGCCCTGGCGGTGATCCGCGGCGGCGCCACGCGCGCCTCGGGCGTCTTCTACCCCTGGCGTTTCCGCCTGCTCTGCCTGCTCCGGGGGTGGCTGCCGCGCCCCAGGGCCTGGTTCATCCGCCAGGAGCTCAACGTCACCGCCGCCCCCGCTGCTGCCTGAGCTCCTGGGGGGCTGCCCCTTCATCCTCCCGGAGAGGGACCCTCCATCCACCCAGCCCGGAGATCGAGACACCTCCGAGAGGGTGGCCACGGCCCAAGACACTCCTCCAGACAGAAAAGGAAAACCGAGAGAAACTTCCAGCGCCTGGAAATAGCTACAACTCTGGGTGTGCGAGCGCCCGCCGTGTGCCAGGCGCCTGTCAGGGACTTGGAAGGCATTACCTCCATCTTCTCGGCTGTCGATGATCTCGTTGCTGCTCCCACTTTGCAGATGAGGAAACTGAGGCTGGGGGTGTGTGTGATGTGACTTGCCCCAGGGCCCTGGCCGCATCAAACAGGTCACACCACCGCCGAGCCACCCTTGGAACCCTCTCCATCTCCCACCTGGAACCACGGCATCCCTGATTTGTTCTTTCCACTCCCTCAACCTTGGAGCATCCCCCAACCCTGCCCCCTAGAAAGGAAGGAAGGTGTCCACCTGCTGGTGGGGTCTGAGGAGGGGAAGGAGGGAAAGAACGCCTTCTGGGCTGGACCCAGCCTCCCGTGTCATAATAAAAACCCTTCTTCCCTTGCGTATCCGCTGTTCAGATTGACTGCTCCTTCTATTTGCTGGCGGCAGGTGGGCGAAGAGGGCTGTGGGTACCGGGACCAGAACTCAACCCCATTTCACAGGTGGAGAAAGGGAGGCTGAGAGCGAGCTGGACCTCAGCCAGGAAGTCGGGGGCGGAAGGAAGGGGACTGATTGTGGGCCAAAGGCTTTATTTCCAGCACGAAGTCCATGCTTTGTGCACCAATAATGATAACGAGCAGCAGGCACTGCGCACTCGACATTCGTGACCTGTGGCATCGTCACGACTGGAAGTCGGCGTTCTCATTGTCACCGGTTTACAGATGAGGGAACGACACTTAGAGAGAGGGCAAGTCCATGGCAGAAGCTGGGTTTCTGACACCGGCCTGTCGCTCTTAAAGGCCAACTGTCGGCTGTATCCGCCCATCACTGGTATTAACATCAATGAATTGAAAATTGACAGTTTCCCTGAAATGGTAAGCCAGCGCTGCTTGCATAAAGAAAAAAATAACTGTAAAGATAAAATCTGTAGAATGAATACAATGTTAGAAAATGCTAGCAGCTCTTGGCTGTCCAAGGCTCTAAGATCAGCAGGTGTTTGAAGGGCTGACCCCAGACAGACCAGCCTCAAATTGAGACGTCTCTTGGAGACCTGCACCACCTAAATTTACATCAAATGATATCAAGTGCCACCAGGGGGCGCCACACCACATCGCCATCCTCAGCCCTAGCCCAGAGCCTGGCCTCCCGTAGAAGGGAACCAGTGCCTCCGTGTATGAAGTTTTCTTTTGTGCCAGGTACCGTTATGTCTTGTTCAGACAGTTGGGAACAGGTAGTAGGATTGTCCCTCATTCTATAAAGAGAGAGATTCAGGTCCTGGGAGGTGAAGTCCCGGGTGCAGGCTCAGCCACCAAGCGGCAGAGGGAGGATCCCAGCCCTCGACCCACCGTCGGAGGGAGGGACCGCGGCCACAGCCACGCCCCCCAGGTCCGACTCGGGGTTCGGCCGGCTCAGTGCGGTAAGTGCGCATGCTCAGGGAGCCCCGCAGGGACGCCTCCGGCCGCCAGGGGGAGCGCGCGCCGTCCCGGCCTCTCTGGCCCGCGCCGCCCGCGGAGGGTAGATATCCCAGAGTCCCGCGCGGCGCCGGCCCTTCCGCCGCGGTAGCCATTGAAGAGCAGCAGGTTAGCGGGGCCTCGCGCGGGTGGGATCCGCCGCCATCTGAACCCTCGGGGCCCCGGTGCGGCTCGGGGGGCTGGGTGGGTGCGGCGGGGGAGCCGGGGCGCGGGGTTCCGCGCGGCGGGGGCCGAGCCGGGCCTCACCCCCACCCCCTCTCCCCGCCGCTGTCTGCAGCCATGGCCCTGCGGTACCCCATGGCCGTGGGCCTCAACAAGGGCCACAAGGTGACCAAGAACGTGAGCAAGCCGAGACACAGCCGCCGCCGCGGGGTGAGTGCCGGGCGCGCGGCCGGGGCCTGGACGCAGGCGGCTGGGGGCGCGGTGGGGGTGTCGGGGCCCTGGGGGCAAGAAAGGGGGTGTCGGTCTTGCCGGAGCAGTGATGGAGACTCCGGTACTCCCCTGGACGGCTCGCGCCCACCCGGACCCTCTCCTCCGACCGGTGGGACAGAAGCCGGGGCAGGGTATGGCAGCGGGTTTTGACGCATGAGTAGGAGTTCGCCCCGGAACGCGGAGGGAGGGGAAAGCCGATGTCTTGAGTGGCAAGGCGAGGACTCGCAGGCCCGTCGTGCTCGGGGGCTGCTGCCTTAAGCAGCCCCGACTCCGCGGTGCCCAGACTGCACGGCGGGCAAGGATTCGCGGCCCCGCAACAGCCTGTGCAGGGGGCCGCGCGGGCTGCGCCGGGTTGCCGAGGTGGAGCTGCGGGGCCCGGGGAGGACACCGGCGCCCCCGCTGACGCCCGGCCCCCGCAGCGCCTCACCAAGCACACCAAGTTCGTGCGGGACATGATCCGGGAGGTGTGCGGCTTCGCCCCGTACGAGCGGCGCGCCATGGAGCTGCTCAAGGTCTCCAAGGACAAGCGCGCCCTCAAGTTCATCAAGAAGAGGGTAGGCGCCGGCCGTCCCGGGGCGGGGCGGGGCCGGGGGGCGCCGGGGTCCCGCTCGCGCTCACGGCGCCGCTCGCCCGCAGGTGGGCACGCACATCCGCGCCAAGAGGAAGCGCGAGGAGCTGAGCAACGTGCTGGCGGCCATGCGGAAGGCGGCGGCCAAGAAAGACTGAGCCCTGCCCTCTGTGCGCAATAAAAGCTTTCCAGAACGTGCGCTGTCGTGCTAGCGGGGGGACGGGGATGGGCACGCAAACTCGGAGCCGGGCGTACTGTCAAGGGTTTAATCATGATTAAATAGCTCGTGGCGCGGTCCTCCGCCCCGCCGTCACCGCCCCCCGGCCAGGGCCCGCGCCTCGGCCCGCGCCTCGGGGAAGGCGATGTGGAAGATGTCGCGGTAGTGCTCCACGAAGTGCACCTCCAGCCCCTCGGTGATGAAGGCCGCCAGGTCGTAGAAGTCCTTCTTGTTCTCGGCCGGCAGCACGATGCACGTCACCCCGGCGCGCTTGGCCTGGGGGTGGGGAGGACAGGTCAGCCCGGGACGGCCCGGGCGAGGGGGACAGGAGCGCGGACTCCAGGACCCTGCGCGCTGCAGCCCTGAGGGGCCAGGGGACCAGCGTCGGCCTCTGCCCCCCCCACTGCGTCCTGGAACGCAGGGAAACCAGGGCCCTGGTTTTCTAGATTAATCCCAGCCCCACTGCTTTATGTTTAGAGGTCTGGCATCTGAAAGTACACGGAGCTGGAGAAACAATGTATTTGAGGACCTAGCTTTGACACTTTCCCGATCGCCTGCTCATCCTGCCCCCTGTGCAGCCCCCACCAGTGGGCGCCCGCGCCCGAGTCAGCTCCCCCCTGCCCACAGTCCTCCAGTGCTCCCCCTCCCCGTGGCCCCTTTCTCAAGCCACACAGGCTCAGCCCACCCCGGGCCTGTGCTGCCGCCCCTCAGCCCATCTCTGTCCCTGCTGGACAGCGGCTCCCGCCTGTCACCAGGCACTGCCTGCCCCGGGGTGTCCCCGTCACAGGTCTCCCCTCACTGCCTTGCAGGCACTCGGGTGTTGAGTCTGAGAGGGGCTGGGCAGGGTGCAGGCGGGAGCAGAGCATGCTCCAGGGATGGGGGGGTCTGCAGACTCAGGGCTGCCGTGCGGACGGTGGGCCATGGGGGCTCTGCCAGAAGCTAGATGAGGGGGCAGGAACCCCAACACTGAGGGGAGGCATCCCCCCAGATCCACCATGGCCTCCCCACCTGCTCTGCACCCATGGTCCTCGGGGCTGGGCCAAGTGGGCAGCAAGCAAACAGGAGACCCCCCTCTTGCCCTCAAGGAGCCCAGAGTCTCACTGAGGAGCCGAGTGTGGAGAGACCCAGAACCTTCTCCAATGCCCTGAGAAGGCTGGGCACCACTGTGGAAGGGAACGCTGAGACAGGCTGAGATCCCAGCACAGACGTGCGTGCGGCCGTGGGGGGCTGTGTCCTAAGCTGGGCAGGAAGCCCCTGGGGTGAGGGCCTCACTCACCGCGATCGTCTTCTCCTTGATGCCGCCCACCGGCAGGATCTTGCCCGTGAGGGAGACCTCGCCCGTCATGGCCAGGTTCTGCCGGACCGGCCGGTCCATGGCCAGGGAGAGCAGGGCCGTGACGATGGTGCAGCCGGCGCTCGGGCCGTCCTTAGGGGTGGCGCCCTGCGGGAGAGGCGGAGGGTGGGGGGGCGCCACGGGGGAGGAGCCTGGGGGAGGCGGAGGGTGGGGGGGCGCCACGGGGGAGGGGCGGAGTGGGAGGGGGGCCCCGGGGGGAGAGGCGGTGGGCTGGGCGGAGCCTCACCTCCGGCACGTGCAGGTGGACGTGCGAGGTCACCAGGAACTCGTTGCTGGGGTCGTGCTGCATCAGGAAGGCCCTGGCGAAGGTGTAGGCGATGCGCGCGCTCTCCTTCATCACCTCCCCCAGCTGGCCCGTCACCTCCAGGCTCCCGTCCTTGTCCCCCTTGCCGTCCTTGTCCCGCGGCCGCCTCAGGGATGTCTCCACAAACAGTGTGGAGCCTCCTGGGAGACACAGGAACAGAGCCTGTGACCCCTGGGCCCTCAGGTTCCTGGGACAGCCATCCACACCCTCCTCACCACTGGGCCTCAGGGACGCCCCCTCACTGTTCCCGCTGCCCTCAACACTGTTCCTTCCCTGCTCTCCCCAGCCTAGTGCCTCCTCTTCCTCCACGACTCTGCAGCACAGTGTCCCCACAGCAGCCCCTGGCAGACCCCAGCTGCAGGAACAGGGTCACACGCAGGCCTACACCGCGCACCTGACGCGCCGTACCGCTGTCAACACGGCCCAGCGAGCAGACTTCCCCCAGCCAGAGCCAGTGTCCCTGTGACCCCACAAGCCCGCCCCCCCCCACCCCGGCCCAGCAGAAGACCGTCCCTGGGCTGTAAGGGGCCCCTGCTGCCCTTCCGACTCTGCCCCGGCCTCCCTGGCGGGCTCAGCGACGTCAGCAGGCACGGAAGCCCCTCCAGCCCCTGCTCTCCCCTGCTAGGCTGGGAGGACTCTCCCGCACGCGCACCTGTCAGTGTCGCCCCAATACAGCTCGTGCGCTGCTGCCGCCACCTCGTGACCCCATCTTCATCCTCCAGCAGCCCCAATCCCTGGCCCCACTGTACCCGGCAGAGCTCGGAAGCGAGGGCAACGCCCCCCCCCGGGGGGGCCAGGGAAGGGACAGCTCACCCATGGCGGTCCAGGCCAGCCCCATGACCACGCCAGGCGGCGTCACGTCGTACATGCGCTCCACCGTGAACACGGGCTTGCCCACGAAGTCCTGCAGGTTCTCAGGCGTCACCTCCACGAACTCAGTCTCGCCACTCACGATCTTGTAGGCCGACTTCCGCAGCACCTGCGGGGCAGCGCGGGCTGGGCCGGGCCAGGGGGCGGCTGTGCCACCACCCCCGCCCACCCCCACCAGCTCTTTCATTTTTACAATTCTGGTACAGTACACGTGACATAGAACTCACCACCCGAACCATTTTAAACTTTATTTATTTTTCTCCCCAAAGCCCCGGTAGATAGTTGTATGTCACAGTTGCACATCCTTCTAGTTGATGTATGTGGGACTCAGCCTCAGCATGGCCGGAGAACCGGTGCGTCGGTGCGCGCCCGGGATCCGAACCCGGGCCGCCAGCAGCGGAGGGCACGCACTTAACCACTAAGCCACGAGGCCGGCCCATGAACCATTTTAAGTGCACAGCTCAGTGGCATGAAGCACGTTCACGTGGTCATACAACCATCCCCACCATCCATCTCCAGAACTTTCCATCTCCCCAAAGTCAGACTGTCCCCGTGAAACTGACTTCCCATCCCCTACCCCAGCCCCTGGCCCCACCATCCACTTTCTGTGTCTGTGGATGTGACCCCCCCAGAGCCCTCCCGTGAGTGGACCCCACAGTGTCTGCCCCTCCGTGTCCGGTCACTGCGGTGAGCACCGCCTTCTCGGGCATCGCCCCCCCCCACACGCACAGCGTAGCCCCCACTCACCTTCTCCACCTGCTTCTGCAGGTTGCGCACGCCGCTCTCGCGGCAGTACTGCTTGATGAGGAGGGTCAGCACGGCCGGCGACAGCTTGGCCTTGCTCTCGTCCAGGCCGCACAGGGCGCGCGCCTGAGGCACCAAGTACCGCTGGCGGGGAGGAGAGCACCATCAGGACCCCCGGCCATCCACCACCCAGCCTCCCAGGGACCCCAGCGGGTAAACAAGATCCCCGAGGGGCCCAGGGCTGCCCGCACAGAGCCCTGGCCCCCATGGGGGTGGGTGCTCGTCTAACGGAGACGGGGTGTCGGGGCGGGCTGCCCCAGGGGGTGACACCTGAGCCAAGACCTGAACGGTGAGCGGCCTGTGCCGCCAGGAGGGAGGGCGGCAGAGGGCCCGGCAGGCGCCCGGCCCCTTAACGGTGAGCCTGGGACCTACAGACACCCGGCCCTGCCACCCACACATGCTGCATCCTCTGCCCAGAGCCCATTCCTGCTCTCTCCAGATGTCACCTGAGGTGCTGCTTCCTCCAGGAAGGCCTCCTGGGCTCACCCCACGTACAGACTCAGGGCCCATGTGGTAGCTGATTGTGTAGCCACCACACTCAGCACACGGGGACAGGGAGGTCAGAGGCCCCACGGTCACCCACAGCTCAGCCCGACTCCTGCACACGGCAGTACTGGACGGTGTCCTGAGCACCGACCGTGGGACAACGCCCCAGGCGTCCCTACATCTGCCACCAGTGGGGCCAGCCTGGAGCAATCCCTGTGATCCTCCACCTGTCCCTTCAGGGCTGAAGGAGGCCCCTGCCCAGAACCCCAAGTCCGCCCCTCCTTCGCCCAGTCAGCTCTCCATGCTGGTGGAGGACGGAGCACGCGGTGGGGGGTCCCAGCACCCCTGCAGCCGCCTCACCTCCCGGCCCCAGGGGGCGAAAGGGGACCAGCAACTGGCACAGGGCAAGAAGGGCTTGGGGGGAAGAAACGTGCTCGACCCCTTCCCAGAAAGAAAACACCGCGTGGGAAATACAAGCCTCCCCTGTAACGCCCTTCAAGGCCGAAACCAGGCCTGAATCGATTGTGGGCACCAGGAGAGGGGAGGGAGGGCTCCTCCCTGGCCTGGGGAGACGCCTGTCTAAGGAATGCAGACTGAGCCCGAGTCCTGGGGAGCGCCGGCCTTGGCAAGCCCAGCTAGGTGGTCAGCCAACCTGAGGAACCGCGGCTGGCGGGCACAGGGATGGCGGCCTGAGCCAGCAGTGCCACCGGCCCAGCAGCTGAGGGAGCCGGGCCACGTCAGGGACAGGCGTGGTATGTGAGCACGACATGGGGGGGCACTAAGGGGGTGGACGTGCTGTCAGAGCTCAGCTCACGATCCCAGGATGGCACGGGGCCCTGAAGCCCCCGTGACCACAGGACGCCCCTGCCCGGTTCTCGTCCTGTGACGTCGGGAGATGAGATTTACATGTCGGGTCTCCAGCCCCCGTTCCCGGCACAAGAGCTTCTAAGACCCCTGGACTTTCCTGAGAGACAGGGTGACAGGGGCGTCTTCTGTTCATCACAAGAAGCCCCTGAATTTCAGCCACACCTGAGTTCATGCTAATTCGGTGACGCCCGGAGGACGGGGCCGGTGGCCGGGGACCAACCCCAAGTTAGAGGCTGCGCTCTCAGCCCACCCTGACCCCAGGGAGGGGAGAGGGGCTGGGGTTGAGCCGTGACCAATGGCCAGTGGTGTGCTCGATCGTGCCCAAGGGGCGGAACCCCCACACAGCCCCTCTGGGGGGGGGAGGGACACTGGGTGGGGCAGGGAGGGCGTGGAGGCTCCGCCCCTTCCCTGCACCTTGTTCTCTGCGACTCTTGTAACAAACAGTAAGTCAAGTGTTCCTGAGTTCTGTGGACTGGTCCAGCAGATTATCAAAGCTGAGGAGGGGGTGTGGCTGCCCCGATTCACAGCTGCTGGGTCATAAGTCAGAGGCCCGGGGCTAGGGACGGGCATCAAGTGGGGCCGTCCTGCGGGACCGAGCCCTGAGCCCGTGGGGCCTGAGGCGATTTCCAGGTAGTTAGGGTCAGGACTGAACTGAACTGCAGACACTCGGCTAGAAAAGTGGCTGGCGTGGGGACAGCCCCCACACATGGTGTCACAGGTGTGACGTGGACACAGTTTACAGCAGGCCTCGCCTGTTTCTGCGGGTGACGCCTCACGCCACCCCACCTGGCAGATCCCACAGCGTCCCGCCTGCCTCCCCTCCTGGACGGACGCTCTGGAGCAGGGTCCCCGAGGCCTGGCGCCCCCTGCCCGCTCACCTCCGCGATAGCCAGCTTCTCCTGTGCCACGTAGCCCGACACGTTGATCATCTCCATGCGGTCCCGCAGGGGCTCGGGGATGGTCTCAGTCACGTTGGCCGTGCAGATGAACAGCACCTGGGAGGGGCAGGTGTGAGCACGGGCCGGCCACCTCTCCGCAGGGCCCGCGCGGGCAGGACACGCACCTTGGACAGGTCCACGGGCACGTCCAGGTAGTGGTCCAGGAAGTTAGCGTTCTGCTCAGGGTCGAGCAGCTCAAGCAGTGCTGACGAGGGGTCCCCCTGGTAGCCCCGGCCGATCTTGTCCACCTGGGGGGGCAGCAGAGGGCGGGCGTCGGCACCCTGTCCCACTCCCCAGACACTTGGGCCGGTCAGGGCTGGGGGAGCCGTGGGCACGAGCAGGAGGGCGTGGTGTGCGCAGGCACAGGGTCCTCCCGGGCGGGAGGGGCCGTGTCACCAAACGGCCTGGCTGCAGCAAGGCCACCCAGATGACTCGAGGACCACTGAGACCATAGGGGCCACGGTTCCACTGCAGACACACCCTGCCTCGTCAGGACCGCCCCGTCCATCAGCCATGGGCCCGGCGGCCCGCACGCACCTCGTCTATGAGGATCAGGGGATTCTCCGTCTTGGTCTTCTTCAGGCACTGGATGATCTTCCCCGGCATGGCACCCACATACGTCCGCCTGCAGGAGAGCGCACAGCTGGGCGGGCGGAACCCAGGACCTCAGCCCGCCACGCGCCCTCGAGGGCCGCCGGGAGAGGCAACAGGAAGATGCACCCCACGTGGCCGTGGTGGAGGTCGGATAAATGCCGGGCCTGTCTGCACGGCCTCGCTCACCCGGACCGCCTCACGCTCAGAGGTGCAGGGAACATAGACATCCTCCCCCAGTTCAGGGTCTCGGCTGAGGGAACAGACGCACTGCCAGGTCTCCCTCAGACCCGGCCCCTAGCAGGCACCACCCATCCAACGCCAGCCCTGCAATGTGGCCAGAGTGTCAGGGGGGATGAGCTGGTGGGACGTGAGCCAGATCTACCAGGAGCCGCCCGCTAACAGCCTGGCCGAGGAGCCCTCCCCGGGGTTGAGAGACCAAGATTTTGATCCAATGTTTGAGCACCTGGATTGAGCCAGGCCTGAAGTGAGATCGACGCCTGGACTTTTCAGCTACTTACTCCAGTGTGACTCTAACACACATAGGAGCAGACCCAGGAGGAACGAAGCCCCAAAGGAGGCGGGGAGGAGCCACGAGGGGAGAGGCCGGGCCTACCTGTGCCCCTTGATCTCCGCCACGTCGGTCATGCCCCCGACACTGAAGCGGAAGTACTCGCGGTTCAGGGCGCGGGCGATGGAGCGGGCGATGCTGGTCTTGCCCACGCCGGGGGGACCGTAGAAGCAGAGGATCTTGCCCTGGGTGGAGCCCCGGAGCTGGCTGACGGCGATGAACTCCTGCGGGCGGGGCGGGCTCCCGTGAGCACTCGCTGCCCTCTCTGCAGGGCCCGGGCTCCGCCTGGCAGGAGCCAGGCCGCCTTCCCGCTGCCTTCAGGCATCTAGGGGCTGCGAGACGGGACAAGGCCTGTCCCAGGGGGGCTGAGCTGACCACAACTGCCATTTGCCACGGGGAGGGATGGCCTGTGGCACCAACAGGACGCGCAGACACCAGAACACGGGCGGCTGACCATCGAGTGTGGGTGACCATGGCAGCTCCCCCATTAACAGGCTCGCTGCTCCCACAACCTGCATCACCATGGCCGCCGCCGCCTCCTCTCCAGTCCAGCCCCCCGCTCGCAGCCCTGTCTCGTGCTGTCTCAGCATGACTTTCACTCTCCTCGTAAACCCACAAGCCCCCTGGAGCAGGGCAGGCCAGCCGGGCACACGGGCTGCCCCCGACACTTCTGAGCCGCTCCAACCAGTGCCTCTAGCCAGGGCCCCCCCGCCTTCCTTAGCCCCTGACCCGACCAGCTGCCTCGGCCAAGCCCCTCCCGTACCCGCAGGCCTACAAATTCACCAGGGAGCTCTTCTAGGGCCCCCCACAACACAGGGGAATCCTGGACCCCAGGCTCTGAGATGCCCACCACCCACACACAGATTCAAACCACGACAGACTCTGCCTCCCAGCGCCTGCCCACCCGGGGGCGCGAAACACGTGCCCGGGACGTGGGACTGCGGTGCCCGGGGGGAGGGTGAGGCCGGCCTGTAGGAAGGGGCTTAAGTGAGTCTCACTACACTGGGGGTGACGGCCCATGCCCAGGGCCCCAGGAGGGGTGCAGGCCTCCGTGGGGCGGGGGAGGGGCGCGGGCCTCCGCGGGGTGGGGGAGGGGCGCGGGCCTCACCAGGATGCGCTTCTTGACGTCCTCCATCCCGTAGTGGTCCTCCTCCAGCACCGCCTGCGCCCGGGCCAGGTCCAGGTTCTCGTCGCTGTACTTGCCCCACGGGATGGACGTCAGCCAGTCGAGGTAGTTGCGGGTGACGCTGCCAGAGGACAGGCCAGGGCCAGTGAGTGGACCCAGTGAGTTGCCCGACCCCCACCGGGCACGGCAGCGAGGGGCCCACAAGTTCACATCTGGTCCCCACTACACCTGACGCGTGCACCCTGCCGTGGGCACCCTGGCCGCCTGGCAGGGCGTGTTAACTGCTCTGGAAAGCCGTCCCGGCTGGCCACGCGGCGGGACTGGGCCTGCTTCCTGGCACAAGCGCTAGGCCTGTTTCCCGGACCAGGGACGCAGCGATCAGGGGACGCTCAGGGCCAACACCACGGAAGGGGAGGGGCTAGAAGAGGGGAGACTCCTCCGGATACTGAGGCCTGGACGGCGGCAGGTCAGCACTGCCGGGAGAGTGACGCCCGGGCGGAGCTGTGCACCGGGCACGGCAGCCGCGCCGGGCCTCGAAGAGCCCCGCACAAGGGTCCTGAGGAGAGGGAGGCGGGAGAGTCAGTGTCAGAGAAGACAACGTGATGCCAGAAGCAGAGGCTGCAGTGAGGCGCTCTGATGATGGAGGAAGGGATGCCACCCCAGCCTCCAGAAGGAACCAGCCCCGATTTTAGGACTTCCGCCTCAGCCTGTAAGACAGTCTGCGCTGCTCTAAGGCACTAAGTTCATGGTCATTTGTGACGGCAGCGTGGGAAGCTGGGTCACTGCCCAGGGAAGAGAGGCCGGGGCATCCTTGGCGTGGAGGCCTGCAGTGTGTGGAGGGGCAGCGTCTCCCGGGGTCCCCGTGGAAAGAGACCAGCGCTCCCTGGACCTCTGAGCCGGCAGGAACTCAGGGCCGCTCAGCTCCTCCCCTCTGCGGGGCTCTCCCAAGCCCTGGCCAGCCCACCAGCTGCCCAGGAGCAGTGCCCAGTCCCTGGGCCGCAGGCGGGGCCAGAAGAGTCCCCGAGGATTCTCCCTGAGCCCCTCGGCCCAAACCCCGGGCAACCATCCCGACTCAGGGCCTGTACGCCGGGGCAACAACTGTCGGGCGAGGCCATGCCCCAGGAAAACAGGCTCACCTCCTGGCTGCCTCTCAAAGCAGCGAGGGGGAGGCGAGGGGCGGAGGCTGGCCTTGGGTGATGGCTCAGGGACTCCGGGTCCTGGCTGGAAGCACTAGCATACAGCCAGGTGTGCCCGGGTTCAAATCCCTGTCCCCATCGACCACACCGCTCAGAGGCCTTGGTCGCTGACAACTACCCTGAGCCTCAGTTTCCTCATCTGTGAAATGGGGCAACAAAGCCACGCTCCACACAGGAGCAACGTGAGGACTGACACGCGCCAGGGGCGTAACCCATCTAGCACCCACTGTGACGAGAACGTGCCCAAGAGACGCCCCTCGGGCTTTCAGGGTTGGCGTCCAACCCCGCCGGGTCAGCGCATCTTCCGGGGCTGGCCCGCGCTCACTTGAACTCCGAGGAGTGGTTGTCCAGCAGGCCCAGTTTGCTCAGCTCCTCGTCCACCACGCCCATGACGTGCTCGGGCACCACCAGCCCCTTCAGCCGCTCGCGGAACTTCTCCTCGATGGCGTCCTTGTCTTCCTTCTCCAGGCCCAGCTCCTTCTTGATGATCTTCAGCTGCTCCTGCAGGAGGTACCTGCGGTGCGTCTGCTTGATCTTCTCCTCCACCTGCGGGCCGAGCCTGTCAGACCAGAGGGTGCGGGAGGGCGAGCGCGGCACCCACAGGCCCACGTGGGCCGCGCCGGGCCCGCTGCTGCCCCGGGACACAGCCTCCGAGGCCTCCCGTCTTTCCCCGAGCTCGGGCCACCCTGGCACCGCAGGACTCTGGCGCGGGGAGGCACCGACGAGCCAGCAGTCCACAGACTGGCCCGCAGTCGGGACGGTGGGCCCAAACGGCTGAGTCTTGGGAAGCAGCTTTTCAACCTCTCCCAGGCTGCTTCCCCATTTCCAGAACTTCCCCCAGGACCCTGACAGCAAAGACAGAGGCCGCTCCTGAGACCTCTCCCTGGGCTTGGCCACGGGGACGAGTTTTAAGGTTCAGCACAACGCGTTTCCCAGCTGGAGAACAGAGCCCGACTGCACGCAGCCCTGCATGCAGGGGCGGCGTCTCGGCTCCCCCCACCCCGGCTCACCTCCCGGCCCAGGCGCTGCTGCAGCTTGCTCAGCTCGAACTCCTTCTTCAGGAGAGAGAGGGCCTTATACAGCCGCTTGGGGATCTGCCAGGAAAGGGCGGATGTGAGAGCGCGGTCAGAGCTGCCGTCCTTCTGTGCAGGGGGACAGGGATCCCGAGGGCTGCTGCTGGAGGGCGCATGACTGGGGCAGACTGACCAGGCCAGGCCTCACCCAATTAGAGGCACAGCATGCTCAGACCCGACAAGCCAAGTTCTGGAAACGCCCCTACAGATCAACAGGTCTACAGGCGCGTGGATGAGGACGTGCGTAGAGCCGCTATTCGTTAACAGCAAGACTAGCCACAACCCAAATATGCCACCCACTAAATGCTGGGCACCCCCAGTGGAATAGCACGCAGCCACTAAAAAGAAGGTGGGAGCCGGGCACGGACGGAAGGACACGTGCTAACGTGAAGTCATCTCCATGACGGAGCCGAGGACAAGCAGCCAGGCCGGGAGGCTGCCAGGCATGCGGTGCAGGCGGGGCCAGGCGGCACTCACATTGGTCTCCTCCAGGACATCCTGCAGCTCGTGGCTCTCGGCCCCGGTCAGCGCGGCGCCCATGTCGCTCAGGTAGATGGGGTTATCCACCACCCTCTGGCCGGCCTGCATCATCTGCAGCACCGACTCTCTGGAAGGGGCAGAGGACGCTGCTTCAGGGCCGGGCTCTCAGGGGCCCCGACCTCAGGCCCCTTGTCCCCGCAGCGCGAGAACCGGCTCTGCATCCGGGCCTCACCGGGTTCAGGCTGGTGGGGCCTCCGTCCTGGACTCACGAGACGAACACCCCGTGCCCAGATGCGAACCCCCGCCAGCGGCCACAGTGACCCCTCGAGAATCGCTCCTCCGCCCCAGCTGACACAACCAAGGCTCCAGCCAAACCCAGGCGCTTGTCAGCAGGAAGGAAGCACGATCCTGGGCAGGGGAGCCGTCCCCCTCCAACCTCCCGCCCCCGGCAAGGTTTTCTATCAGCACGACTCGCTGAGAAAGCGTCCCGCCAACCCAGCTGTGGGAAGAGCCGCACAGACCCCAGCGTGGCCGCGGGGCGGGGCGCAGGAGACCAACCTGTAGAGCGGGTTCAGGGCGATGATGTCCCGGATGGTCTTCACGATCTCAGCCGTCAGGGCCTGGAAGCAGGGAGGCCTCGCTGGGTCACTGGGGCCAGGGGGGTGGGGGCCCCAGGAAGCCCCTGCCACCCGCCCCTGGAGGCCCAGGAGCAGAGCCCGAATATACCAGTCACGGGAACCCGGGACAAAACGAACACCAGCCCTGTCTCTTTACACCACTCTGACCTCAGACCAAGCCATCTTGGGGGAGCAAAGGCGGGGAGGAAGGGAGGCTTCCTTATTCCTTTCTTTTAGGCACTAATCGCACAACCGACAGGCCCCCTTCTCAACTTCTGCCGCAGGACATCCAGGCTGTGAATGCTCCTGTCTGGGGACGTGCCTGTGAGTCACCGGGGCTGACAGCCTGGCCCCACCCGGACTTCGCCCCCAGCTCTGTAGAGGCAGGGACCCTCTGCTCCGTGCCACGGGCTCTGTGTTCCTTCTTGCCTCTGCTCTCCGCCAGTGAGGCCAGTAATGCTCCTGGGGACCACAGGGCACAGCTCATGGCATAAAAACCCGCATCTCGTTTGTTCCCCGAAGGCCACGGCTCCTGGCACATCGTACTCCAGGGAGAGCACTAGTGAGCACTGAGCAAGTGGCCACCACAGCTGGGTTCTTCCCACAAAACCGCTGGTTTCTGGTTATTAGGTTTGTCCCTGAATTGCCTGAGATGACCTCTGTAGAAGGAGCCAGAGCAGGCCAGCTGGAGGTCCATGGCACTCACGTGAACAAGGATGAGCACGCTATCTCCGAGGTCCCCGATTCTTTTCATGGCAGCATCTGTGCGGTTCCCCGTTCACCCTTCCCCCACTGCACGGTTCTCCTGGAAACTAAAGCCGTGCTGCCCAGAACAGCAGCCACGAGCCATCGGCAGCTATCCGCGTTGAAACGAGTGCACATTAAATAAAAGTAGACATTCTGCTCCTCAGTCGCACCAGCCACAGGTCACAGGGGGCTGATGGTGCAGAATCAGAACACCTCCACCACCGTGGAAAGTTCTCCCGGACAGCGCTGCTCTCAGGGCCCCGTGAGGCCCTGTGGATGTGACTGCCAGCCCAGGCCGGCGGCAGACGCAGCCGAGCCCCTTCCAGCGCCCGCACAGACATCGCCAGTGGATTGTGGAACTCCTTCCCACCGAGCTCAGAAGCTGCCCCAGGATCCTCCTCAACACGGTGCCATAGGACCAGACCAACGCTGTCGGCCACACCTGGCTGTGCTCTCCTCGGGGAGGCCATTGACACCGGGTGCGGGCACGTGAGGAGCCTTCTGTTAGCTCTGCCTGCCTTCTGTCCCTACCCTACAGCCTGCGCCAGAAGAACGGGTGCAAGGAACTTCCCATGGCCACCTCGACAGCTGGCTTGCCAGGCCACAGAGAAGGCAGGCGACCCTAGGTTTGGGGGTGATGGTGGCCAGAACGCTGCTTCTTTCCTGACAACCACGGGTCACGGCGAACGTGCCCTGCATCCCCTCCTATACGCCCTGGGCTTGGGGGGCAGGCTGGAGGCCCCTGCCCAGCAGATGCAGCTGGACCTGGGTTCAAATCCGGCCTCCTTCGAGAACACCTAAGGGTCCCGGCATATTTTATTTACCTGTCTGACGGCAGCTTCTCCCAGGACTCTGGGAGGGCCAGCACGCTCTGTGCTCCACAAGAACTGGAGCGCTGGGCCAGGCCAGACCCTCGCTGGGCATGAGGCTTCCCAGGGGAGCCCCACAGCAGCGTGGACACAGGAGCCCACGGGGCGGCCCCCGGGACTTACCTTCACTTCCTCCGTGACCTGGAAGTCTTCGTGGACCACGTTCTCCACCTCCACCATGAGCACCTCGCCAGGGGCGCCCGCGACGGGCTCCATCACCACCTCCACCTGGCGTCTGGCGCTCGGGTCCTCCTCTGCCTCCTTCTTGCCCCGCTTCGCCTTCCTGCGGGCCTTCTGCTTGCTGTCGCCCTCGGGCTCCTCCAGCTCCACCTCCAGCTGTCTGCTGATGTGAATCCTGAGCGCAAGCAGCGAGGCGGAGGTGAAGCGGCAGAGGCTGGCAGGGGCCCCGGGAGGTTCTCCGGGTCCCGCTGGGCCCAGGCCCCTGCAGCCACGGGGGAGGGTGGCCACGGGGCCCTGGAGCTGGAGGCCCAGCCACCTTCTCGGAACCCCAAGACCCGGGGCCCCCTCCGGCCTTGGACTCCAGCCGACCCACCCATTCTGCTTCCCACACCAACGCCCCGCTGTCCCCTACGAACATTAGAAGCCTAACAGATAAACCAGCAGGAAGCAGCTCTGGGGCCGTCAGGGCTGTCAGCCCAGCCGAGCACAGCCCATCTCTGAGACTCTCTACCTGCCCCTCCCTCGGCCTCGAACTCGCCACAGTGGCTCCTCTGCGTCACTCAGGTCTCGATCCAAGGGCACCTCCACTAAGAGGCCCTCCTGACCACATCACGTGAGATCTAGCCCCACCTACGCACCCTCCCAGCTCGCCAGCCATCTCCGTTTCCCCACAGAGCACCCACCACCCCCAGAATTCAGCTTGGAACCCGTTTCCGTGCTCATCTCCTCCCCACTCAGGGCTGGGCTCCCAAAGTGGGCCCCTTGCCTGTTTCTCTGCTCACACCCGAGTCCCTGGCAGACACAGGCCCCGAGTGTTCAGTGGAAACAGGCCGTGTTTCACGTGTCGGCTCTCCTGTCACATGGTTACCTAACAACAGTGCCTCCCTCAGAGGCGGGCCTGACAGCTACCGGGGAGGCGAGATGCGCAGAGCAACGGAGGTCACGACTCGGTGAGCCCCGGGAAGGCCAGCCGCAGGAGTCGGCACGCCTCGCTACACGGCACCCAGAGGCTGGCAGAGCGGTTAGGAGCCGCCACTGGTTTTATTCATTTCAGTTGCATCTTATTCTGATCCCTCTGGCCCACGAACCCTCCCAGGAGACAGAAGAGCCACCTCTTCCCTAAAACAGACTCCGTTGTCGGCAGATGAAGGTGCGAGTGGGGGCCTCACGCAGTGGGGACGCCACCCGACTTCTCACAGTCGGGGCCCGGCTGACACAAGGAAAAGGCCCAGGAGGAAGGAGGATGGAGGATTCTAGAGCCAACAATCGCCAACGAGCGTCTCCAGTGAGGGGCTTTTCAGAACATTTACTATGTTAATGGCTTGTGACTGACACGTCTGCACGTGTATCTGGAAGACATGTGAAAAGCTGGCTCGTTCCTCCATGGAGAGCTTCAACCCTCAGCTGAGCTTATAGATTTTTCTTCATTAACTGTAACGGTCCAACGGCTTAATGTGGGCTTACAAACGTCGTGTGCAGCCCTCCGGGAGACCGGAGGGCAAGACCACACAGGCTGACAAGAACGTGGGTCTGGCTGAGTGGAAAGCCGCAAAGTGCTCATAACGTGAACATATGGCAGATCTGCAGACAGGGGCCTCGGGGAAGGCCCACCCACCTGACTGTGTGCGGCCGACACCTGACATGGGACGTGAGGTAAACTGCTCCTTCATTTCTGTGATGCTTTTTTGATAATGTGCATACAAGAAACGCTTCTCGCTGACCACCCACACTGTCAGTTTAACAGGGGACTCTGAGAAGGGAGGGGTCCAGGTGACACATCTGCCCCCATCTCCAGCTCAGGCCTAGTCACTGTGGGGGCAGTGAAGGGCGGGTCGGTGCTGGGACCTGGGGGCACCAGGGACCGCTCTTCCCGCCTGTCCTGCCGGCTTGGGCCCTCGCACCTTCTGTGTCCCATAACGATCATGCGCAGCTTGTCCCCCAGGTCCTGCATCTCGTGGATCTGCACGAACGTCCCTGTGTGGTAGACCTCGTCCAGGCTCTCGACCACGTCAGACTCGTTGCTGGGGGAGAGGGACATACAGAACGTCAGCACAGGCGCCCTGATCCTCAGTGGGGTGTCTCGCACTACGAGGGAGAGAGAGAGAGGAGGAGGAACACCCCCATGGCCTTGAGGGAAAGCCGAGCGCCACTGCCTCGCTCCCCGGGGCTCTGGAGCCAAGGGCCGCTGCCACGTGACTGCACACTGCTGAGCAGCTCCTGGCGACGTCGGCCGGGAGGGCGGACCCACATGGAATTCTGACTCCATTCCACACCTCCCGTCACGGAGCCTGCTGAGAACGCACCTTCTAACTTGTGGACAAATTCTCACCTGGAGTCGAGGTGGATGTACCCAGAGCCACCACATCTGCCCGCCTAGCTCTGCTCTGATGCGGTCTCGAGGGTGTGTTTGTTTTAACACCACGGGTCCTCGAGATTAACATCCCCCCACATCTTGACAGTGTGTGAAGCCTAGCGCTCCGAGCCTTCAGCCCAGACTGAAAACAGATGCTCGGCTCTCAGCCTTGCCCCCTGTAGGTTTTGCTTGGTTTCTTTCAGGTCAAGGGTCAGAGGCTACTCCACGGGGCAGGTTTTGTGGTGAGCCACGCTCCAGGGCGACTCAACGCAGGCGTGAAGGAAAACTTGCACTTACCTGTCATCCTTCTTCAGAAACACGCCGGCATATGGCTGGGCAAGACGAACTTTCCTTCGCAGCAGTTCAACCAACTTCTTATTTTTCACCTAGCGAGACAACGACCCCAAAGTGAAAAGCAGAGTAGGTTTTCTAGCCGAGATTTTGACAGCAGCTCTAGCATTTTCTGTCTTCTCTGGGGATATGCTAACTGGACTCAGGACACTAACCAACTGTCCAGGAACCCCTGAACCAAAAAGAAACAGTGTGGAGAATGGAGTGAGTCAGGGTTGACCAGCTGCATTCCTGAGATTTCCCCCTTCCTAAAGAAAACACAAAGGAGACCAACAGCCAGAACCAAGAAATTGATTTCACATCCAATTTCGAGAGCTGTTTCAGTGGCGAAATGTCTTGGCTTGAAAACCTAGACCACTCTTATTTTATCAATGTCAGAAGGATAACACTAAATGTGTGTTAACTCAGCTGTGGCCCACCCCACAGGCTGGTGCCTTCCTCCCATTTTCATTGAAAGTATTTCCCTATCCCATCTACACCCTATGCATCGATCATCAAAACCCCCAGGACTGGGCCAGCCCGGTGGCACAAGTGGTTGGGCGCACGCACTCCGCTGCGGTGGTCCGGGGTTTGCCAGTTCGGATCCCGGGTGCACACCGATGCACTGCTTTGCAAGCCATGCTGTGGCGGCATCCCATATAAAGTGGAGGAAGACGGGCACGGATGTTAGCCCAGGACCAGTCTTCCTTAGCAAAAAGAGGAGGATTGGCAGATGTTAGCACAGAGCTGATCTCCTCGCAAAAAAAAAAAAAAAACCTCAGGATCACAACACATTCTCTTGGTGTCATTTCAACGGCAGGTAGAAGGCTAATAATGTCTTCTAGGAAACATCTGATGGGGAGGAGCACAGATGTCCTTAGGTCTCAACTGATTTCTTTCAAGCCTGTGTTAATTCCCAGATGAGACTTCGATTAAACTTCGTGGCCCTTAAACTTCAGCATGCATCAGAATTAGCAGGAGGATCTGTAAAACAGACGGCCAGGCCCCACCTCTGCAGTTTCTTGATACAGGTCTGGAGAGGGCCTAAGAATCTGCATTTCAAACAAGCTCCCAGGTGATGCCGCTGGTCCAGGCACCACGCTTCCAGAACCTGTGTTTTAACTCACCCCTCACAGGGGCTCTCAACTTATGGTCCAGGAATTCCTGCCGCTATAGATGCATTTTTCCCAGGAAAAGGTCTGTGACAGCCGCCAGGAGGGTACATCACCCACCCAAAATTAGAGCCACTGGTTTATACTCAGAGGCCACTAATCAGGAGAGAAACCACAGGGCCAAGTTAGCCACACACAGTGTCAACTACAAAATTAAGAGTAGATGGAGGGGCCGGCCCGGTGGCTCAAGCGGTTAAGTGCGTGCGCTCCGCTGCAGCGGCCCGGGGTTCGCAGGTTCGGATCCTGGGCGCACACCGACGCACCGCTTCTCCGGCCATGCTGAGGCCGCGTCCCACATACAGCAACTAGAAGGATGTGCAGCTATGACNTACAACTATCTACTGGGGCTTTGGGGGAAAAATAACAAAAAAAAGAGTAAATCGAGGGGCCGGCCCACAGGCGCAAGCGGTTAGGTGCATGCGCTCCGCTGTGGCGGGCTGGGGTTCGCAGGTTCGGATCCCGGGCACACACCGAGGCACCGCTTGTCAGGCCATGTTGTGGCGGCGTCCCATATAAAGTGGAGGAAGATGGGCATGGATGTTAGCCCAGGGCCAGTCTGCCTCAGCAAAAAGAGGAGGATTGGCAGGATGGTAGCAGAGGGCTGATCTTCCTCACACACACACACACACAAAAAGAGTAAATGGAGCTGTGCAAACAGGTTCAGAACCATTATGGGGTCTCAGAAGTTTTCCCCGTTTCTCCTCTGCTAACAGCTGACTGCTGCATCTCAGTGCCTGTCCCCTTCCTCTGGCAGGATTCCTTGTCATTATTTACAAGGTAACAGCAGTAGAAATACAGTGAATACCACGTGCCAGTCTCATGCTAGCCACAGCAATTCATTCAGCCCTCCTGGCTGGCTATCGGTGGGCAGACAGAATCTCTTGGAAGAACCATCTCTGCTTGGGCACTGGGAACAAGCAGCATCTGCCACTTTGCAGGGCTGAGGGGACCACACCTGGTGAACAGTCCTGGCCCCAAGATCCTGGGAGGGTTGAGAAGACTGCTGGGGGTGGGGTCAAGGATGGGAAAAATGTTCCCAGGGCAGGCTTCTGAAATGTCAGAAGCACACCACATAGGAAACAGCAGCTTATCAGTGAGGTATTCTAAGGACCAGGCACACACTAAATCCTTTACACACGTGACGTCATTGACCACCCACCACAGCTCTGAGAAATGAGGTACTGTTACTACATCCATTGCACAGATGAGAAAATGAAGGCCCAGGGGAACAGCTTGCGCAAGGTTACAGAGCTAGGGGTGGAGCAGCCAGGACATGAACTCACAGGATCTGGCTCTGGGGCCTGCAAGTAACCACTACTCAACATCAGGAAAGGTATCTCAGACACACAATCAGCAGTGTGGGGGAGGAGGTGGAAGGGCCCCTCTGTCCCCTCCCCACGGCTGGCTACTGCCCCTGTCTCGTCCTACCCCTTTCCAAGGATCCTTGAGATTTATCTAGCAGACTGGAGTGCGAGGGGAGAGGCTGACTCATTGTGTGACCTTACTTAGAGACTTAACAGATAACCTTTCTCCTCCATAAATTCCAGTTTCCACAGCATTTAAAAAAAGAAAGGGGGGTGGGGAAGAAGGGAGGCATTTGGGTCCTTCCTACTCTTAAGAAAACTCAAGTTCCTTGCACTCATGCTGCTTTCTCTCTATTACATCACCCTGGTATTACCCCCCCCCCCCTTTGTAGCTGTTGGCTAGTTTACTCTCTCTTCTCCAAGAGCCTACGTTCCTTGGGCAGAGGGAGTGCATGTGACTTGCTGGCTGCTGTATCCTCAGTGCCTGCTTCGTGCTAAGTCAAGAACACTCTGTTAGATGAATCAACAATGTCTGCGCCCCTCTGAGACCATCCTTCTCCCAGTTTCCTCCTAAGCCTACCATCCCTTGCTCTATGACTCCCTGTAGTACTTAATGGCTTTGAACACATTATAATTCACCTACATTAGTAGATTACTTGTTTACTGCCTCTCACATAGCGCTACAATGTAACCTACAAGCTTTGTGCAGTGGCGAGATCGTAGCCAAGGAAGTTTATCCGAGGCGCAATTATTCCTAACTGAAAACGTTTCTCAATAGAATGTAATCTCCAAAGGCAGGAATTTTTGTCAGTTTTGTTTACTGCTGTATCCCTAACTCCTAGAACCGTACCTGGCACATGCTAAGCGGCCAAGAAATATTTGTTTAAGGAAGAAATAAACCCTGATCCCAAAAGAACTGTAACCACAAGGGAGATCGCCCCGGGGGAGAGTGTTACATTTCCCAAGACCCGCAGAAGATTAACTGGGCGGCAATACTGTTCTGCTCCTCCCCAGCACCGAATTTCTAAGACTAGGACTCTAAGTGGGCGGGCCTAAGCTCACTGGATTCAACTCCCCTTAAGGGATCCAAAAAGGGGAGAATTGGGCTCAAGTTCACCAAGCGAGTGATGAGCAAAGACTCGAACTCCAGCCTTGGAGAAGCTTCGTGTCTGAAAAAGTTTCGAAGAATGAGGGTGCTAAGCGATCCCTCGGTCCACCCCGCCGCTCGCACAGGTGGGGAAACCGCGGCCAAGGCAGGGCTCTCGTTACCTCGATAATCTTGATGAAGCGCGGGAACACCGGGTTGCGGCTGACAGCGATGAGCGGCAGGTGCGGGAACACGTCCGGGATCGTCATGGGCGTCAGCGCCGTTATCACGGGGCCTTCCCCGCCGCCCGCGCTGCCCCCCGCGCCCGCGGCCCCATCCTCCGCGCCGCCCTCGGAGGCATCCTCGCCGCCCGAGAATGCGCCGCCGCTGCTCCGGTTGTTCGCCTCCCAGAGCCCCCGCCACTGGCCCGCGGCCGCGGGGCATCGGCCCCCCAACGCCCAGGGAGGCGAGGCATCGCAGGCCCGCCGGCCTCTGGGCAACCATGCTCCGGCCGCAGTCGGGACCCGTCCCCCCGCGGCGGCCAGCAGGGGCCGCCGAAGCGCCCAACACCGCGCAGTGCCCCACAGCCGCACGTAGCCTGTGCACGTCGCCATACCCCGGCCATCCTGACGGCGCACAGGACTTGCGTCATTTCCGCTCGCCGCGCGGGGGCGCACGTGACGCCGAGCACGTGTCCCGGGGACCGCGGGGGGCGTGGCCCGGAACGCAGAGCTGTGGGGGGCGGAGCTTGAAAGAACGTGGAGGCGGGGCCTACGCCGAGCCGTGGGGGCGGAATTCGAGCTTCCCCATCTCATCCACCTCTTCCTGCCTCCCAGCTAGCGCCCTCGAGGTCCCTTCGGGTCCAGTGGAGGGCTGTGGACACGCGCCACGGCCCCTAAAAAGAGAGCAGCTGTTGCTGCAGGCGCAGCTTTGAAAACGGGTGGGCAGCCCCGTCAAACACTTGGGTAACATGCGCATGCTCAGGTTCTAGGGCGCATCCTGGGCGGCAGATTCGGGCCCCTTGGGAGACGCTGTGCGCATGCTCAAATTGTAGACGGCCCATGGGCGGCCTTGTGTGCATGCCCAAACTTTGGAGGCGGGTTCGGGAGACGACGAGCGGGTGCTCAGACTCCAGGGAGAGCGTGAGCGTGTGTGTGCGCATGCCCAGGCTCGGGCGGGGGGGGCGGGGGGGGGGGGGGGGGGGGCAGGGAGATTGGCTTTCCACTGACTAC